>JARWKJ010000004.1:54093955-54781455 GCA_029959095.1 Rhinichthys osculus | reverse complement strand
ATGTCACATGGACTACTTTGATGATGTCTTTATTTCCTTTCTGGACAAGGACAGTATACCGTACATACATTTTCAATGGAGGGACAGAAACCTCTCGGACTAAATCTAAAATATCTTAAACTGTGTTCCGAAGATGAACTGAGGTCTTACGGGCTTGGAACGACATGAGGGCGAGTCATTAATGACATCATTTTAATTTTTGGGTGAACTAACCCTTTAATCAAACCCGATTGAGCTCGATCCGAATTAAATTTTGATCGGATTGAAAGCGGTGCTTTTATTCCTTTTCTTATCCGATCGAGAGAACATGTAAACACATGATCGGATTGAAAACCGAAAGGACTGCGCATGTGCAATGACGTAGAAATAACGTGTCAAAAAATATATTCCGATATGAAGCTTGTGACATATAAACGCGCACATTAACCTGATCACATGATTAGCGTTCATGTTAACACTACGTTCGGATTCATCAATCGGGATTAATTCAGTCCGATTGAAACAAAAGTTGTGCATAGCCAGTGATTCTCATACACAAGGACTCTCTGACATGATCTTTGTTTCTCTCCAGCTCAATGATGGCCAGTTTACTCCAATACAGTTAGTCGGTATGCTGCGCGGCATCGCATCGGGAATGAAATATCTCTCCGAAATGAGTTACGTGCATCGGGATCTTGCCGCACGGAACATTCTCGTCAACAGTAACCTGGTTTGCAAGGTGTCCGACTTCGGTCTGTCGAGATTCCTGCAAGAGAATTCTTCTGATCCTACATACACAAGCTCACTGGTAAGAGCAAATGCTTGGGCAACGTTAAGCACTTCACACGGACTCAATGTTTTTAGAGCAACGTGCATCATGATCTTAATTTGCATTGTTTATCAGAGCGTAACTGATCTGCTTGTTCTTTCAGGGTGGTAAAATTCCCATCCGTTGGACGGCGCCCGAGGCGATTGCGTTCAGGAAATTTACCTCCGCATCAGATGTGTGGAGTTACGGAATCGTCATGTGGGAAGTGATGTCGTTTGGAGAGCGACCATACTGGGACATGAGCAACCAGGATGTAAGTGTTTGTATTTTAATATGATTACATTATTGTGACAGCTTTACTTTGGATTAAAGCAGATGCAGTGATATAGAAAATGATGCATTAGCAGTGGTTGATAATTATTTTTGTCGTGCAAATAGTCAAAATGTTTGTTTTAAAAAAAGTTACACTACTGTTCGAAAAGTTTGTGGTATGTATGATTTATTTAACAGGGCATTAAATTGATCAGAAGTGACCGTTATAATTATAAATGCCGTTCTTTTCAACTTTTGTTCAACAAAGAACCCTGAAAAAAATGTATCTCAGTTTCCACAAAAATAAAAAGCAACTGTTTTCAACATTGATAATAATCAGAAATGTTTCTTGAGCATCAAATCTGCATATTAGAGTGATTTCTGAAGGATCATGTGACACTGAAGACTGGAGTAATGTTTTGATCACATGAATAAATTGCATTTTAAAATATATATTTAAATAAATTGTAATATTGTACTGTATTTGTGATTGAATAAATGCAGCCTTGGTGAGCATATTTTTTCAAAAAGCAAATCTTATCGACCCCAAACTTTTGAATGGTAGTGTACATTACAAACGATGTTTCCAATATCACCCTAATCTGACCGGGAAAAAAATGATATCTTCAAAGTGCTAATATTGACATTATGCATTATACATATATTTTCACTAATACATTCTTTCGACCCTGCATTTTCAATTCACTTCCTCTCTTTCTTCCTGCCCTTATTAACTCAATCTGTCTCACCCAATCAGGTGATCAATGCCATCGAGCAGGACTACCGGCTGCCGCCCCCCCCGGACTGTCCCACATACCTGCACCAGCTGATGCTGGACTGCTGGCAGAAGGAGCGGACGGCACGGCCACGCTTCTCCAACATCGTCTCAGCACTCGACAAGCTAATCCGCAACCCTGCCTCACTTAAAATCACCGCCCAAGAGGGGGCAGGGTAAGTTTCACTTCCAGATCACTTACTACTTCAGTTATTTCAAAGAGGATTGCAGCCGAATACAGCAAAAGGTTTTTTTTAAACTTGCAAACAATTTCTATTTTTTTACACAAAATTACTAGCCTGGATGCTAGCCCGAACCCCGCCCACAACATTTTTAGGTCGGGAAGTTCGATCTGGACTCGATCCATTGAGGAGTAATTATGATCGCTTCAGAATTAGTCGGGCCAATCAAATTGCCAGGGCGGGCTTTATACGATGATGGACAGATGATCTGCAGTTACGTAATCATCACGTTATCAAAGAGCGCTTAACTGGTTTCCCTCAGAGATGATTGCAGCTGGAGAATTGAGATGTATAGATTCCGCTATCGCGTATGTTGTTAAAGAAATCGACAGCGCATTAATTTTAAAAGACGAACAGAGAACTGCAATCAAGGCATTTGTCGATCGGAAAGATGTGTTTGCCGTCCTTCCTTCGGGATTCGGCAAAAGTTTAATTTATCAGCTGGCTCCGATGGTCGCTAAGAAGATGGAACGCAATGAAAGCCCTGTGGTCGTTGTGGTTTCTCCTTTGGTCGCACTCATGGAGGACCAAGTAAAAGAAGCAACACTCATTATTTTACTACTTCTTCCAGCATGCGTGCAGTTGAGTTCTGTTGACAGCTATGCGCAGCTCAACATACGTCACTTACCGCGTTGCTCTGATTGGTTGTAGGTCTATCCAATGGAGTGCAGAGTTTTTTTTTTTCCTGGTTCGGTTAAGACACGCCTCATAATCAAAGCCCAATGGAGCAGTATCAGACTCACATTCTGACTAGAATATGAGTATGACGAAGTCAGGCTACAAAATTACTAAAGCATGCATCAAATTGCCCACTGATTTCTTGATTTTGGATCAAATAAATTTTAGGACATCTCATATTTCAATAGTCCACTTTAGACATTCTACTAACTATAAGTAACTTGTCAACTACATGTCAACTAAGTCTCTTTAGAGTATTAGTAGACTGTTAGGTTAGGTGTTAGTAGAATAAGTTGACATGTAGTTTACAAGTCACTTAGGCTATGACACGGAAACGATCTGAAGAGAAAACGCAAAAGTGGCGTTGCGTTATCACTTTTTATTCTGCGTTTAGATGAGCGTTATGGTTGGGAAATCCGCGTGCGTATGGTGACGCAAAAGTGTGTGAAATTCGATGTAGTATGCACTCCAGGCGGCTAGGTGGCAATGTGAAGCACTGCCACACAACAACACCAATATCTTAGAATATTTTGTACAACTGCTGAAAAGACTCTTGTATGTTTTTTAGACCTGCTAGGGCAACTTGAAGGTCCGACGTATGGAAATAATCTGACATTTTGGTTGTTATTTTCCTGTACTGGCGCATGCCTGTGACGTAAACGCGTACGCGACGGTGGAGCGTTTTTAAGATTTCCACTCTGGAGGGTGGTTTCACTTTTTTGCGTTTTTAAGCCCCCAAAACGCCGTTGCCGTGTAAACGAAAGGCACATCCGATAAAATATTTTCACGTTTTCACCCGGAATCGTTCTCGTGTAAACGGGGCCTTAGAATGTCTGTTGGGGGAAGCATCAAAATAAAGTGTTATTAAAGCAGAAATTAAGCAGATATTATGTTGACAGACTACTAATACTCTGATGACTGCTGGTTGACGAAGTTACATATTGTTTGTAGAATGTCTTAAGTGGACTCTAATAAAAGCGTTATGCATTTGTCAGTTTTGTTTTATGTTGCCATGTCAACCAAAACAATTAACTCTTTCCCCACAACTGACGGAAATTTCCGGCTTTTTTACGCATCTTCTGAAAGAGTACTGAATCTCCTGATCAAAGCACATGCGAGTAATCATATGCATATGTAAAATAACGCGATCACCAACATTAAACAGAATATAAATCAAAACTGCCTAATGTTACTGAATGAAATGTCGACCCAGGATGATATACAGGACTGTGAAGCTTTGGGTGTTGATGGACTCGATCTACTCCATCTGTGTTTTGATCATCGTTCTGAATCTGTTCCAGGCGTAGTCTTTGATAAAACGTGATTTGCTCAGCTTTTTGTTCAAAATGTTGCTTTTTTATGAAACTTACCCACATTCAAGTGTTGATTAAAAAAAAAAGAAGCTAGAATAAAACAGTTTTTTCTGTTTGTTTGAAAGCAGATGTCGGTGTATTTATAATATAAAAGAAATATAATGCATGTTCAGATATTTATACAACAAAATATTCCGAAAATTTTGTGAAAATGATCAAAAATGCTAGCTGTGACTGACAATTGTTTTCAAAACCGCTGGCGAGGAAAGAGTTAATGTTGGCCAGTTACATGATTACTGAAAAATAGTTCAAACATTATTTGGTCACAGGAGAAGTAATGCGATTACAGTAATGCATTTACCCCAACAATGCTTGTCAATCAAGAACATAGCAGTTTCTGTTTTAGCTTTAGTCAGATCTCATTCCGTCCATCATTTCATTAGCTCACAGTATGGGCTCTTGTATGTTAGTCTTGCCCCTCCCCGCTCGGCATGTTGGCCTGTCAGCCTGTCAATCAAGACTCAACTCAAGACATTTTGGTCTCCCCTCCTCCTCGCCTCCAGGGAAAGCTGTTAGTCTTCCTCTCTTTGGCAGCCTTTCTAGATTTGTGTTGCTGCAGGCTGATTCAAGACATCATCTTAATATGGGCAATTACATGCGTTTTAACAGTTCCCTCTCTTCGTCCTCAGACCCTCTCACCCTCTGTTGGACCAGCGCTCCCCACTGACGCCCTCGTCCTGTGGGACGGTGGGCGACTGGCTCAGGGCCATAAAGATGGAGCGTTACGAGGAGAGTTTTCTACAGGCCGGTTACACGTCCATGCAGCTGCTCGCCCACATCAACACAGAGTGAGTGAAGAGAATATCACCTTCATTCAACAGCATACTGAAATACAGATATAATAAAGAGCAAATACAACTGCATTACAAGGAAGATTAAAAACTACTTCTTTGGTGAAGAGTAAATAAACAGATTCACAATCAAATTTATAAAAATAAATAATAAATGTTACTAAATAGAAACAAAGAAACTACATAAAAAGGACTTTTATTATATATATTTATATTATATTGTTATATTTGAAGTCGGTACTATGTTGAATGTTGAAATAAGTTACTTCTGCTCACCAAGGCTGCATTTGATTAAAAATACAGTAAAAGCAGTAATAATGTAAAATGTAATTACTATTTAAAAGAACTATTTTCTTGCATCATTATTCCAGTCTTCAGTGTCACATGATCCTTCAGAAATCATTCGAATATGATGATTTGATGCTCAAGAAACATTTCTGATTATTATCAATGTTGAAAACAGTTATGCTTAATTTTTTTTTTCAGGATTCTTTGATGAATAGAAAAATCTAAAGAACAGCATTTATTTAAAAATATATTTTTTTGTTACAATGTATCACTTTTGATCAATGTAATGCATCCTTGCTGAATAAAATTTCTTTCACAAAAAAACTTTTGAACCGTAGTGTATATTTATATATATTTTTATTATTTTTTACATATGCAAACAAGATAATATATTATTTTCGGTGTTCATGTCTGCTGTTATTTTAAAAGCTAAGGTCTATTTGTGTTTTTTGTTTCTCTCTCTCTCTCTCTCTCTCTTTCCGTGTCTCAGGGATCTGCTGCGTTTGGGAATAACTCTGGCTGGTCATCAGAAGAAGATTCTGTCCAGCATCGAGGCTCTTGGGATTCAAAACAAAACTCCAGGGAATGTGCTCTACTGAGTGAACCGTACACACACACATGCGAACGCTTGTCGAGTTTGCCGGAGAACCTTCATGTAACCTGTCCACTCACAATCAGGAACATTTCTACTTCCTTTTTACCGGGTCGCTTAAGGATCAAGATTGATTACTTGCTTCCAAGACTATCTAAAGGGGACCAGTCCAGGAACCTGTGGGAACTGTCACTGTAATACCACTAATATTACAAATCTTCATTTGTGATATCAAACGGGTCTCATACGGGATGTTACCTCACCCTTTTCAGCATTTCGGGGAGCCACGTGATGTAATCCGAAAGAAAAGACTTGCTCGGACATCATAATGCAAAGAGAGTGACGTATTTCCATTTTTGCAGAGTATTTTTCTAAAGGAGACTTTCATACTGAAGAGACGGGAGGAGGATAACGCAGCATAAGACGAGACATATGACCTTTATAACGCAAGAATGTGGATACAAGTGATTATTAATGACGACTTTTGATCCTTCGTTTTAAGGATGTGTTGTGCACGAACGGTCACATACACAGATACACACTACGTGGCTAAAGTGCTAGGAAAATGGTATTTTTTTAAATGATGCACTCTGTGTGTGTATGTGAGCAGCAATAAGAAAAATGAGCACAAAAGTCTTAGCACTTTTTTTCAGAGGAGAAAGACATGAGGCAGAGGTTCCATTGGTGAACAAAATATGCGAAACATACTTGCTTATACAAACACACACACACACACACACACACACACACACACACACATATGTAGAGATCTGCAACACTTGACTGGCACTAAAAGAGACCAAATAAAAGACTGTCTGTTGTTTTATGAGTGGCTGAAAGACTCAAAACAACCTTTGAACGCGTGCCATACTGTTTGTTTATTACAGGAATGTTATGCTGGTTTGACTCACCAACTTGAAGCTGGTGTTCATCATCGACTAACCACAAGATTCAAAAGCCACCCTTTCAAACTACGTGTGGGTTTATGGGTTGGAGGATTTGGTCTTCACATTGGAGATCCACAAGAACAAACCAGGGACTTTTATTCTGTTGCCTCTTTTTTTTGTATAAATATATCTTGATTTATGTAAAAAGATTAATTTTCTTTGTCAGTGTAATCTGTGTTTCTGTTACAATAAAATGTATACATTTAGTCTAGTTTTAAAATGTTCTTTCTTGCTTGCTTCTATTTTAATAACACAAGGAAACGAATTTCACTTGATTGTAAAAAGTTTATTAAGACCCTGTTTACCGCTGGTATTAAGATGCGTTTTGGTGGATCGGATCACAAGTGGACGACGCTAAATACAGGTGTAAACGGGGTCTAAAACGCTTTGAGCTTGTCCACTTTCGAACACTTCCAGAGGTAGTGGAAAACACATTCGACCGGATTGCTGTCGTAGTGTAAACGCTCATGTGGTCGAATGTGTTCAAACAGCCACAGAATAAACGTTACTGACCTAACGTAAACATGATGAGAAGAGCTCTAGTCAGACGGGATTTAAACTTTGACAGCTGAAGACGCAAGTTTGGTTTGAAGAGGAAAAAATGTTCTCTCATCATTCCTGATTTCTAACACACACTCAGTGTTCGACGTGATCTTCCGGCTGTCAGAGCAGAAACTGAAGCTAACGCTTTCTGTATGTTTTTTTCATCGTCTCCGGGTGTGTTCATATGTAAATTGCGTGAGCTTATTTTGTCCATTAAATCGAAAGATCTAAAAAAAAAAAAAAGAAAACACATAGATTTACCCGCCCATAGACAGAAGTGTTTGAAACTGGACAAAAGTGGCTAAAAAGGAATGTTTTCCTCGTCTACTTGTGATCCGATCGACCAAAATGCATCTTAATAACAACTGTAAACAGGACTCCCTAGTCCAAAAAACAGCATTTGTTGAAACTTAAGATGTGGTGACTGACATTAACGATATTTCAAAACGGTCCATTGTTTATTATGAATAGAGTAGTGCCAATGAATACTTTCATAGCACTCAGCTTTTGTTGGTCAACATGGCAACTCAATGAGACTTGAAGCTGCTGATGCGAAATCTGAATGGAAATTCCCAATCGCGTGGATTTCCTATCAAAATGACTATGATAAATACTATTTTTTCCTAAGCACCAGAAGAACGTTTGCTATGAGTAAAGTCAGTGTATTAAAGTCTGTCAAAGCGTGTGATGTTCCTGTGTGCAGCACCTTCTGCTCTACCGAACCTTTTGAGGGATCCAAAATGTTGGAAATGGGTCGCTGTTTATTTTTAAGACAGATCTCTGATCATTTCAGTTTGATCTTAACCATTTGAGAGGACAAGATAGGATTGTTTTTGAGAACATGTTGCTATGTAATGCAGATTTGCAAAGAGGATGTTATTGAAAGATGGGGCAACGCTATATGGCAAACTCAAGGTGAAGGGCACATTTACATATGTAGTCAAGGCACAGGCTTCTTAATTCAAGATTATGTTTCTGCTGTTTAATTCTAAGGTTCAGAGAGAGGGTGGAAAATGGTCATGACACACTAAATATGTTTTTGGCACATAAATCTCTCACAAACATTACAAGTCGACCTCATAAAATTTGCATTCATTTCCATTTTTCTCTATGACCCTTTTAATTCTTTTAATGCTCTCTTCCTGTTCTCCCGTGTTCCTCTTTGATCCTTTTATCTGTGACTGACTATGCTGCTGTCTACAGACACACACGTATGTGCTGGATGCATATTTCCATAATTGTTTGGGGGTTATCCGATTTCCTAGACATTCTTGTTTTAAGCATTCCTCCCTGAAGATACAATGACCTTCTCTCCTCGGCAGAGGTGCGAGTGAGATTTGGGAATGGGGCTTAGGGTTCCCCTCCCCCTGTCTGTGTCTCTTCACCAATGGACCTCTTGTCCCCAATCCCTTCAGAAGAAAGAACCAGTTCTTTCCCAAGACTCGTGTCCTTGACTTAAACCTTCTTGTGACTTCTGTCGCCTCCTCTCTTTTTCCTCCCATGCTGCAGTTTCCTTGCACGTCTGTTTGTAAGTTTATCTATCCCTTCTTTGCAAACACGTCTCAGACGCGGTGATATTTGGTAAATCTCATGAAAATGTGTTTAGGTACACTTTCAATCCCGATTATAAACATTTCCCCCTGGAATTCTAATGTAATGTGCCTCAATGTTTTACTTTTTAAAGGTATTTCTAATTTTCAATTATCTATGTTCTTAAAGATAATTATCCTTAGACTCCCATTACAGAAATAGAGTAATGAAAATCACCGTTTCCTGACTAAAGAAACACCAATAATTAGTTGAACCTATATCTTTTTTTCCCCCTGAAAAATAAACTTTTTTAATCAATCGGTTTGTTTTTTTAACTGACAAACAAGCTGTAAGTGTAAACATAGCCCAGAACAAATCTAATCATATAAATTTAATAACAAATGCAACAACACTAATAATAACAATATTCATAATGAATATTGTTTATTAGAAGAAAATGTTTTGCATTATGAGAGTTGCATCACAGTAATAAGTTGGAGGGTTGGGGAGTTGTCATGAAAATGTTATTTTCTTTTTTTCTTTTGGAATGAAACATGAATGATGACCGCATTTTTTACATTAAATAGCATTTTTGAATCTACATTTGAAACTTATGTGGTCCAAGTTGAAACTGAAACAAGAAGCCCACATTATAAACCATTGTCAAATACAAATAGTTTTAATGTTGGGTCCGTATTATTAGGGCGGGAGAGTAGTTAAGAGATTATGATTGTCCTTATTGTGGTAAGCTCTTCTGAATGCTTCAGTAAATTATATGTTGCTGTGCTGCGTTTCTGGGGTCTGTGATTGTCTGTCTCAGTTGCGTGTCTGTTTGCTCCAGGAGCCTTTATCTTTCGAGGAAGAACACAAAGCACATTCCTCAAGTGTCCCACCCCACCCCCTACTCCAATCTTTGTCTTTAAACAATGCCTGCCAGCCTCTCCTCTTACCATGCATCCCTTTGCAGGACAAAAGACAGAAGTCAGCACACTCCTCTCTTCCTTCGCATATGGACTTATCATCTTCCTCAGTCATTACTCAAGCCAAAAAGCTGCACTTCCCATCTCTAGCAAGCTCCCCAATGAAGTGTCTGCGAATAATGTTGCGTTCTCAACTCTCATGCTTAAACAATAAGCAATTAAGTAAGTTTTATGTGCCAAACTACATTTTCAAAGGGACAGTAATCCACTGACAATTTCAGTTCAGATACTGTAGGAAAAAACATGAAGCTAGCATTGAATTGTGTGGCTTTAGTCATTTATTAGTTAGCTCGGTTTATTAGCTCGGTATAGATGTGTTTGATAGTCAGTGTTTGAAACCGAAGAATATGATTTAAGTGTAAAATGAATGTTCATAAGGTTCGTCTGTATTGTGTGCCGAGATGATGCAAGCAGTGCTCATAGAGGTTTGCTTTGCAGTCTCACTGGTGGATGGCAGCGGTTTATTATTCACAAAGTCCTGCTTATGATCAATGACGTTTCCATCCACACGTTTTTATCCGCATTAAGTGATATCGAATGAAAAATGCCTTATGGAAACAGTAAAATTCGATTGAATTTCATGAATATTGACTCAAATGAAATACGATCGGACTCATCAGATTTTTTCTTGATCGATATACGGTTTATGCGATAAACGCGGATGGAAACGTTATTATGGTGCGATCCATTTCAACGCATTCTCATCCCAAAGCGTAATATATTGACTCTTTTGCCAAAGCGTCTATATCCAACGCATATGGCACCCTTTAGCGTCAATATAACACGCTTCGGTTTTGGGTAGGTTTAGGTCTGGGGTAGTGTTAGGGTTAGACCACTAGGAGGCGCCATATATCTGCGTCTCATATGACGCTAAAGGGTGCCATGTGCGTGGGATACAGTGTTGGGGAAGTTACTTTTAAAAAGTAGTGTTTTCTCGTTACTCGTTACTTCTTAAAAAAGTAATCCGTTACTTTACTTAGTTACCCCCTTTGGAAAGTAACTTTTTATGTTACTCGTTACTTTTATGTTACTTTTATGTTGCTTGACTTTGGGCAGAACCCAATATCTGTTCCTAAATGTGTAGGCCTACATAAAATTCTACTATGAACTCTACTTATTGAAAAACTAGAAGAAAAAAAACTAGAAAAAAAGAGAGATTTTGAGATAGAAAAAAAATATATATATTTATTTAAATAACATTTGAAAAACCTGTGTAAACTGAACACCAAAGCACAATATTAACTATTGAGCGGTGGTGACGCGTTCATGAAAAATGTCACAAAGAACCGGCAAAAGAAATGATTATGAATATCGAATATCAAATATAGCAAGGAGACATAAACATAAACATTATTAATAAACAAGTGTTTTCTTTGTCAGTCAGTGTCGGCTGCAAAGATAAAGACGATGCTGACTCGCGATCTTCACAGTGAACGCGCCAGAGAGAAATGCACATTTCATATGGATTACATAAGCAGAGAGTCTGTTTTCTCTCGTTTTGAATAGTTTTGTTTTAAAGTACACATTTCAAGCTTTCTATATATTTCTCAGATCTTTGAGGCAAGTAGCTTGCGCTAAGTTTCGGTTCATTTATGAGACGAGCTCAGTCCAAGCGCCGGCACGGAGCTCCTGAGAAGTCCTGATTATATTGCCTGCTATATTTACTGCTTATTTATTAAAGACAATTGATTGATGAAACATTGATTAAAATTAAGATACAATTAATACAAAACGAAATTCACTTTAAAGAAAGGCTTTCTACAAAAACAAACTTAATGAAGTGGTCAAAATCATGTCTGCCCACTCCATTTGTCTCCCGATTGCGCATCTTATGCTCTTACTCATGCTTTTCACTTTTCATATAATCAACATTGATGAAATAAAAAAATAAATTATTTTATTTAAACATAAATATGAAACTAAATCGTTTTCTTTAATGACTAGGCTACAACACGCAGTCTGTACAGAGAAATTTAATATCGGAGCGGGATTTGAGCGAACCCCTTCTTACTGCTGTCAAATCTGTCCATGCGGGAAAAGTAACGTTGTGCGGAATTGAAAAAGGAACTACGTTTCGTTACCAAATTTTCAGTAGTAACGCGTTACACTACTTTTTACCACAAAAAGTAGTTACGTTACTGTAACGAGTTACTTTGTAACGCGTTACACACAACACTGGTGGGATATAGACGCTTTGGCAAAAGAGTCAGTATATTACGCCTTGGGATGAGAACGGGCTCTCCATTTTGCCTAGTAAAACTTTGTTCGCAAATGTTGGCTTGAATGTTGTGCAATTCGATGAGAAAATGAATGGAAACACCTTAACATGTCTCAAATCAATTCGATATACCAATTTGATCACAAAACAGCATGTGACGTCATTACGCACAGGTTTTTATCCGCTTTAAAGCCGTTTGATGGAAACACACTTTCACCAGCTTTATTCGCATGAGTTGTTTTTTTTACCGAACTTCAGATAATTCGATTGACAAGTGGATGGAAACATGGCTAATGACGTAGTTGGAGTTCTCCAAAAATAATCCATACAGGAACCAACATATAAACACCAAGACAATATTTTGAAGCGTTGTGAAAAGGCGTATATCTTTGGAACACTAGGTGGCGCTGACATTGAACTTCTCAGATACCTTGAGGTCATGCTGTTGATTATCCCTACCACATTTCGCGCCAGTATGTCGAAGCGGTTAAAGGAAATCAATATTTACATCAATCGTTTAAATGGTGGATGGATGATTTGACCAATTCTGGCAAAATTGGTTTCAACAGATTCAGCATGACCCAAGGAATTCATATTTTCTGTCAAACATTTCACAAGCTATAAGCAAAAAAAAGAAGCAATTTTTCAGATTGCATTATGTGGCTCTGTCGTCAAATTTGTACCCTCAAATCATGGAAATGAAGCACACAGAGTTTTCAATTTTAGGACAAAGGGTGGAAAATTATAACCAAAAGAAAAGTTAGGTTAGGTCAACTTATACTTTAGGTTGATTTTTAAACTGATTATATTATTTAATGTAAAAACTGATTATTCCTGCCCACCTCATTAAGTGTACCAAATTTCATAATTTTTCCACGAAAAGGGGAAGAAGAAGAAGAAGAAGAAGAAAACTAACAGATCCTATAGGGGCTACGCATTTTTGGTCAACACAGGAAAGAAAATGTTATTCCCCAAACCATTTCAGGTTCAGGTCTTTAAGGTCCTGTTTACATCTGGTATTAACATGCGTTTTGGTCGATCGGATCACAAGTAGACGAGGGAGACACATTCCCGTGTAGACACATTCCCCATGTTTTAATCCGCCTCTTTTGTCCACTTTCAACCACTTCTGTCCTGATGTCTTCAAGGCGAGGGTCTATGGGCGGGTAAATGTATGTTTGTTTTTTTTTTAGATAATTCGATCTAATGGACAAAATAAGCTCATGCAATGTACATATGAACATGACTGGAGACGACGGAAGAACATACGGAGAGCATCAGCTTTAGTTTCTCCTCTGACAGCCGCAAGATCACGCCGTACACTGTGAGTGTGTGTTAGAAATCAGGAATGATGGGAGAACATTGTGATTGGTACGTTTTTCCTCTTTAAACCGAACTTGAGTCTCCAGCCGACAAAGTTTAAATCCCGTCTGTCTAGAGCTCTTCTCATAATGTTTACACATTAGGCCAGTAACGTTTCTTCTGTGGCTGTTTGAACACATTCGACCACATGAGCGTTTACACTACGACAGCAATCTGGTCGAATGTGTTTTCCACTACCTCAAAGTGTTCAAAAGTGGACAAGCTCAAAGCGTATTAGACCCCGTTTACACCTGTATTTAGTGTCGTCCACTTGTGATCTGATCCACCAAAACGCATCTTAATACCAGCGGTAAACAGGGTCTTAGAGGAGTATTGTGGCACAAAAAGCTAATGGAACTAAAATCATTCAAAAAAATTCATTGCACTAACAAAAAATAAGGTGATTGGGAAATAAAAACATTTTTGTCAATTAAGCGCACTTAAAATTAAGTAGGATACTCACTTAATTATGGGCTTCAAAAAACAACAACAAAGTTGTTTCACAAAATGGGGCAATCAGATATCTCTGTCTTGCAGTTTTAAGCCTTTCATATTGCTACTCCAAATGTAGCGAATCCATTTTTTTCAATCAAAATGTGAGTAATGACATCATTTTGTGACTGAAAAAGCATTCTCGTTGACAAACAAACTGAAGAGCTGTAATTTTGTTTTTGAAGTCTCTTTGTTTTACTGGTCTGTTTTATAGGAGGTCATTCTCTTGTGCTTTAGTGTGTGTTTAGTGTATACTGCTGTGTGTGACACACTTGTCAGAGGGACGTCTCTGGTGCCTGAGTGTTGACAGAGTGTGTATGTGACCTTTGTGTGAATGGCCATCCATTATAGAACGACGGGGAAGATAAGGACAGAGGTCTGTCCTATTAGAGAGCTGTGTGTGTGTGTGTGTGTGAGAACACTCGGCTCTTTATGTCTAGTTCATTCTTGTGTGCAGTGAAGCATATGGGTATACCTGACTGAAGAGTGGACGGAGATAAGAGTGATATAAAACCAGACACTCCATAAGGGGTGTGTGTGTGTGCGTGTGTGTATTTGAATGGTCTGTGCATTATTAACATTCCATGCTTTAAGGGGATTTGCTGGTCATTATAAGGGTTAAAATAATGTTCTGAGTTGAATAGGCCTAGAAGTTAAGCTTTGAGGACTGCATCTGAGACACTGCTGATTAACACAACAATTATGTTTCTCTGTTGCTCTGTAATACAGAAAAAAAATCCACTACAGCTAATGTATAGTCACAAATTAATCCGCCAAGAAAAGTAGTCCTACTTAAAAAAATAAAAAGATGATTATGGATTATGGACCGGGACACTGCGCCTTCAAACTGCCAGGATCATCTGCCAAAGACAAGAGGGCCCTCAGCTATAACAGTGATAACAGTGTGAGTTGACCAGTAGGATATAGCACTAAGTGACCAGGTAAACTTCAGCATACTTGATGAGATCTAGATGAGGAAGGCAAGAAAACATAGGAAAGCTTGGCCCGAAAAGCAAGAGATGGTATTTTTACTTCCTAACTGTCTTACAAATTGGTTTGTTTGGGCCTCCAAAGACCTAGCTCACATTATTATCTGATATGCATTATTAAAATATACGGAAGCGTATTGCATTCACTTGAGGAAAAAAAATCTACTCTGTTTTTCTGAATCAACGAGTTAATTATCTCAGAATTATGAGATAATTGTTCATGGAAAAAAGTTTTTGCTCTGTTTTTCCTGAATTAACGAGTTAATTATCTCAGAATTACGAGATATTTTTTCATGAAAAAAATATCATAATATTTTTTTCATAATTCTGAGATAATTAACTCGTTAATTCAAAGACAAGAGGAAACGTGAATTAACGAGTTAATTATCTCAGAATTACGAGATATGTTTTCATGAAAAAAATATCATAATATTTTTTTCATAATTCTGAGATAATTAACTCGTTAATTCAAAGACAAGAGGAAACGTGAATTAACGAGTTAATTATCTCAGAATTACGAGATATGTTTTCATGAAAAAAATATCATAATATTTTTTTCATAATTCTGAGATAATTAACTCGTTAATTCAGAAAAAGTGAATGCAATACGCTTCCGTAAAAATACAAGCTACACATTTCTGCTTTTAAACTCTCCTGTGCACTTGCCTGATAGACATCCAATGAAAGTGCATTATTGTGACATGTCTTTAGTTCGTTTTCACAAACGTCGAATCTATATATGTTTTTGCCGCTATATTAAGTCGTGTCCACAAATCAAAGCCGTAAGCATGTCTTGAACATTGGGATGGGCAAACCAAGTTTTTATTTTAAAATATGCACACGTTCACTCTTAATGGTATGCCTAATATGCTGAAAACATTCACATTCAATTATGGATTACATGCCTATGTAAATTATATATCTACAATGCCTATATTTTCAATGGACCCTTTAAACATTTCTCAGAAGTGGAAGTCGAAGTTGGGTAAACTTGTGAACAGAAACTACAACAAATACAAAATACAAAAAAAATCCACAATAGCATTTTTAGGACTTTACAAAAGAGGAAAGCATATCAAAGACTCAACACTGACCAGATGACCAGTGTAATCAATGACACACAGTATAGTGTAGCATGTTATACATTACGTAAAAAAATAAATTAATTAATTAATATAACAAAATCATTGCTAGATTTACACGGTTAATGACTGTTGAAACGTATCATCAGTCTGTGAAATGGATCCATTCAAAAAGGTGAAATTTGTCAAAACATTTTATAGCTTCCATCACTGGATATTACTGACATTTCATTCATAAAAAAGTCGTCTAATACAAAATTTTTAGCTACTTACAGCTTACCTTGCACTCTTTAACCATTAAAACTTTCATGCTGGAATATCGTCTATGAACAGTAAGCCCCGCCTTCCTTGATTTGATTGGCCCTCTCAGTCAGTTTGACATTGACAAGCGCGGTTAGACCACTGAGACAGACTATCCTAAAATGTTTCTATCTCATCTTAACAACAAGCAGAGTTTTGCATAATTTGATCCAGCAGAGCAGTATCAAAAGCATCATAGTATCTGATTATTGTTGGGATCTTGTCTATGGTGGTTACAGCCCTTCCTCATCTCACAGTAGCTCATCACACACACACACAAAGAGACAGAACCCCTTCAACATTGCGTGCATTTCAAGAACAGCAGACCACGCTCAGATGTTTCGCTTCACTCTCAGCCTGAGGTTATCTTTCCTTCTCTCCATCAATCTGTCCATGCCTCCCTCAGTCTGCGTACGGTTTAGTGTTTGCCCACCTCTATCATTCTTTCAATCAGTCTGTCTTAACTTTAAAGCACAGTCTATTTGTCCTCTTTCATATCACTCCATTTGTTTTCACTTCCTCAATCCATCTTCCTTGTCCACACATCCACCTCATCAATCTGTTTTCCTGTCCTCCCTCTGTCCACCTGCGGTCATTTAGTCTGTTTTCCCTCTTCTTCTTCTACTCTTCCACCATCCCACTCTTCAGTGAGTTCACCTGGCTGGGAGCCGTGCACTAATGAGAGGGTAATCAGAGGGATTTTCGCCTGAATCGGCCCTTCATTCGCCCCAGGCTTCTGCAGGCCCTCGGGGACCCGAGCGTGGTGGAAACTGCACAGTTAAAACTGTCTTATTAAACTTCCCTCAAGGGGCCAAACGTTCACAATCAGTCTCAGTCCCAGAGTGAAGAATTTCATTGTCAGCCGACCTCTGATCCGCGTGTCTTTCCTGTGGATCAGCAAGTCTTAATGTGATTGTCTTGACTGCTCAGGCCTTCCCTTAACCTGGGTGGGGGGTTGGTTTTAAACTCTGATACGGGATCAGCTTTAGCTAGCCTAAATCATTTGTATCCTTGTAAAGATAGCATGAAGATATCACCATACATCCCTGTTGAGTAAAAACCCACACAAGTCCTGCAGAACAGAAGCCTGTCTTACAAAGGAGTTGTTTTTTAATTTGGACAAAAACCCAGCGGCCTCACAACACTTGCCATAAACCACCTCAGGATTTCATCAGGAGTTTGTAATTATCTCAATAGCTTGTGCACTGGAAAGTGTGACCTGAATAGCGAACAGCCAATTACACCAAACATGGAGAAAATCAGTGTGATTCACTAAGCACCCTCAAACTAACTCAATTAAAACTATAGAGCATGACTTATTTTTGTCGGCCAACCCAGAAGTTAGCGTCACACTGGTTCCTTTGACAATTTTTGTGTTTAATTTTTCCATTGACTTATGGATTATTGCAGGAAATAAGCTCTGTGACTAACAAACGGCAGAAGGAAAACGCTATGAACACAGAGCACCACGGTCACATGACTTCAACACCACCACCTTTAAGCTTCAGTCAACTGTTTCAGTATTTATTTAAAAAAACAAACACGTTTTCTCTGAAAGTTTGAGTTAGAATAGTATGCAACAGCATGATTATAAACAATGAGGTTGTGAAAGTGAGTAGATGAGTTTACCCGTTTGGTGCGAAAACCTTTGGAGTCCCATTTAGACCACCTTTTTCAAGACACTTAACAGGTATTACTGATGTATTTTATGTCATAGAAAAGATAAGATGAATATATCTATATATACAGACCTTAATTTAACCAAAAACCCATTGATTTCAGGACAAATGGAACCAGTGCTAAAAGGCAAACTCGGTGATTATAAAGAGCATTCGTTGCTCGCTTTCTTTTTGAAAGAATTTAAATAGGAGTTGTTTGTTGCTAAGATGACCAACGTGAGTCACACCAAAATTAAGATGATTGGCTGTGATTGCAGTTTAAACACAGACTAACAGATTAAATGAAAAATATTTGAGGGCAACTTGCTAAATGCTAACATTTATTTTGTATGAATAATTTAAGAATTTGCCATGTTAAACACCATTTCAGATGATGAAATACTGAGTGTAAATTCAAGTTCAATCTATAAAACCAGAAAATATTTTTGAATGTATATTTTTTTTTTTAGCTAAAGTTGTCAACCACAGCTGCTGGGTTTAGAACCAAAAACAGTTTTAAACATTGGCTGCATATGAAATATACTTCTCTAAATTGAAAAAATATTAAATTACAAGTAGTACATCTGAATTTACAGAACTCAAAGAGCACTAGATGACCTAGTACATCCGGTGAGATTCTGAAGTGCACACATACAATGGACACTTATCCCACAAGGCCACGGGAGAGTTTGTTAATGGCAGTGAAGTGCGAATGGTGAATGCAGGACATTCATACACTACATAGGCTGCATTTAACTGGCAAACTTACCCACCAGCATTTCGAAGTGCGTTCAACTTCAAGTAAATGAGGTTAGTTTATTTGAACAGACCCTCGACCCCTCAATTTGTACACTTCAGGCAGATCTATAGACCACAATGCAACATGATTGTGACGTCACAGCAGATTGCGCAACTCTAGCGCATAATATTTGCAGTATTTTGACAGTTAATACTTGTACCTTACGGTGACATTAAGAGAGTTTATATCATTTACGTTTGTGTATTTAATTTTTATATTTAATAACAGCCCAAGCACACACGGGTGCCTATAGACTTGGTGTGTAACAATTTCATAATGAAGAAAATAAATAAGATAAGCTACATAGCAGATTCCAAGGGATCAAGGGCTTAGGGCTTATCATTTAAACACATTTCAAGGGTTTCACCAGTAGTGCATGTCATGTAAACAATGACGTGCATCCAAGTGAATGAGACAGGGGAAAAAAACACCACTTAAACAGCCTTACTTTAGAGTAATGAATTTTTCTAAATAAGTACCTACTCTGAGAATATGCTCATGCCACCAGGAACAAAAATCTGATCACTGGTAAAACCAGAAGACTTAAGTGCAACTTTGAGCATACAAGTAGAGGCCCAAAGATTTGGAATGAGCTAGATGGCAGGCTGAAGGTATTGAAATCTGTATCCATCTTTAAGAAAACACAAAAAAAAAAATGAACTTTTACATTTATATCTATAACCTTTCCAGTAGCCTACCTAGACTGCAGTTGATCCTAAAAGCATTGTCCTGATCTATTTTTTGTGTGTCTTATGTTGTATTGTGTATTTTTGTATGATATTATTGTTGTGTGACGTGTTTAGTTTAAGTATTTGTTCGTAATGTATTATTCTAATATGTCCCAGGCTCCCTATTATAAGCTTTGGAAAGCTTCTCTGGGAGACCTGATTCACACATGACCATATGTGCCATTTAGTCTGTGCCATTTTGTCTTGATTTTATGTGTGGGTGAAATAATAAAATATCCGATTTAGGACACAGCCAATACTATGAACCTGGTTAACCATCAGCTAACATTGCAGCCATCAACCTAGCCCTCAAACCAGCACTCATTTCCCACCAAACTAGCTCAATAAGATCCAATGCCACATCTCTTGAACATATGTAAAAAGCTTTATTTGGTATACAAGTGCTTGAATAAAAGTCACTACACAATGAGTAAAAACAGTAAAAAGGTCGCGCATCACTTTTTTCCTCGTTTCGCTGGGGCTTTTGCAGCGGCTACAGCACCTTTCTCTCCAGATTCACCCTCTTCTGCCTTTGCTGCAGTTTTCTTTCCGCCTTTCTTAGCGGCTGGTTCCTCAGCTCCCTCTTTTGATGCTTTAGAGGCTCTTTTAGCTTTGGGTTTGGGCTCCGGTCCACCCTCCCCTGCAGCATTCTTCACCTTTGGCTTCTTAGCAGGGGCCACCTTTGAGGCAGTGGCATCGCTCTCAGGCGTCTTAGGCTTCGCATCCTAAGAGAAAGAGAAGAAAGATAGAAAGAGGGTGGATGTGCGTTCTGACTTCACAGCTGCGAGTGTCTGCGAATGTATAAGGTGAAAATAAGACAACTCACATCTGTGGCTTCCTTTTTCTTTGTGGACTTTTTTTCTTTGCTTGTCCCTTGAATGGGAGGGGGGAGGGGACGACCATTAAAAAGACTGAAGCAGTCATGACATTACTAAAAGAGTTGTCACAGCAGTTATTCTATAGAGACAAGGTTTACACGAAGGGCTTTCAGTCCCAAGACCAGTTCACGTCAAAAACAAAACCAAGCTAGACCAATGGACCACAATGATTGGTTTACTCTAAGTGCAACCTGCAGTGATGTCGACATAACCACAGCACAACAGATTGAGATTAACTTAAAAGAAAGAAAAGAAAAAGGACTGTCCATTTACACGAAGTGCAAATAGCCCATATTGGCAGAGGCTATTTAAACCAGGGAGAGCTCTTAGGTCTACCAATCAGAGGCTCTTAGTGGTGCCTGAATCCAGACTAAAGTCGAGGGGTGACGGGCACTTTCCGCATCGAGACTTTAGAACGGTTTACCTGTTCAAATCAGAAATGCTCCCACAATATCCATTTTTAAATCAAAGTTAAAATCTTTATTTGATCTGGCTTATTCACAAGTTTTGTCTTTCTGTGCTTTACTTGTCTGTCTTTTATTTAATGGTTATCTATTTTGTACAGCACAACGGCAGTGGTTTTTAATTGTGCTTTATAAATAAATTGAAATATTTAAACTCGATTATCACGGCATACCGTTTAATGTACAACACTGAGGTGCAAAAAGCATCTGCCACTATTTGCAAGTATAAATAGCAAACTATTTACACTTATTGCAAAGAAAGTGCTGCAATTTTTTTTTAGTGTAAATAGAATCTATTCACTATTTTTACCTAGTAGTTAATGGCATATCACTAAGAAAATGCTCCCATGTTCAAGGTGTAAATGGAATCTATTGCCATTTAAACTTAGTGTAAAAAGCATCTATCGTTGAAAAAAAAAAGCCATTTTTACTTAGTGCAAATATCCAATTCCAAAAAAAGCTTTGCAAGTGAACCCAAGAACAGCTTTACTCTCATGCCTTTGTCACTGTGGATGCTGCAATTCTCTTAGAATTAGAATAATTCTTAACTTTAGTGTAAACATGCATTGAAAGACAAGTTTAAAACACTTTAATAGCCTACTTAAACTTTACCTTCCCCCTTGGCTTTAGTTGCCTTGGCTTTCTTAGGTTTGGATGCTTTCTGCACATTTGGATCAGCGTTTTCCTTTGACTGCACCTTGGCCTCCTTTGCTTTGGTCTTGGCAGCAATCTGAGAGAGGACATGGTGACCATTCAGGCATTACGTTATATTGACATTCCTAACAATGATTTATAAAACGGTGCAAGAGAAATTGAAGTTACCCGAAAGCGCCCTTGAGCACCTGTCGTCGTTGCCCCAGAATTCGCAGGTCTCACAAACACACCAGTCTCGATGCCTTTGTTCAGGGCTTTCCGCACCATAAACTTCAGCCGGGTCTCATCCACCGTCTTGTACTTCTCCTTGATGTAGCCACGGATTGCTTGAGCTGAAATACCCTTTCTGGAGTCCAACTCTTTCAGAGCTTCTTTCACCATCTCCATGGTGGATGGGTGCGGAGAAACCTTGCGTCCAGAGGCCTTAGTGCTCGAGCTTTCGGGAGCATCTTAAACGACAGTTAAACAACTCATACTAAAACAAACCCTAATAGGAACATTTTAGAATTTGATAAACATCACAAAACTGCTTGCAAACCTGGTTTTGTGTCAATAGTTTCATTCTCAGAATCCTTTGGGATTGTGGCAGTTGGCGCTGCAGAAACTTTTTTAGGAGGCATTTCAAAATCAAATTAAAGATCAATAAAGTTAAAAACCCACTCAATTCACTCCAGCATGAATCCAACCAGCTTGTGTGTGTGTGTGTTTTATCCACGGAAAGCATGCGTTGCTGTTGTCTGTCACCTGTTCATCATCAAGTCGTTTGTCCCTAATTAATTAGCCACATTAACGTGATTGGCCGAGTTGCCAGAAATAATTAGCTCAGAACTGAAGTGAAAATGTGTGTTTCCTTTCCAACCTTTTAGAAGGATCATTATAAACAGATTCAGAATTCCAATAATGAGTAATTCCTCTGGAAAGTGAACATTAGCTAACTGAGGGGTTGTTTACATGACACCGTTTTCAACACGACAACAGCGTTTTGGGTGCCTGAAAAAGCAACACATTGGATTTAGAACAAACCATTGGCCTTAGTACAATTTCGGACATTTAAGTAGCTTTTATAAAAGTGCATCTTGAAACAAAACAATGGCACTAACATATTTTAAGATGTATTAGTGCAAGTTGCTTGCTTTCTGTTAAAACTGCTCAAACATGCAGTTTAGTCGGGGACTACCTTAAGCCTTGTCTGTGAAACGGGGAAGATGTAACTTTTGGCCCTCTAGCCGTTAAAAAATTAAACTGCATGCGTCTTGCGGAAGAACATTGTTTTGGTTGTGCTTCGGCTCTGCTCCTCTGCGCGGGCCGCGGATGAATGAGGTTCGAGCCGAGGCACTGGTGGAAAGAAACATAGCCTACTAGACTGTAAAAAATATAGCTAGTGATCATAAAAGCATTCACGATCTTATCGGAGCGGATGGATCGACACACAAATGGATCATTTAAAACGGCAAACTGACCAGTTGGTGTTTTTACATCTGGTCAGTTTCCCGTTTTAAATGATCCATGGTCAATTTTTCTCATTCAAACAAACTTTTAGTTTCATGCTAATGCTACCCACAGCTAATTTTCTCTGTCTACCGAAATGACACCCTCGACAGCTCTAAAACAAATTAATTGTAGGCTTTATATATAGGCTATATATATATATATATAGGCCAATATATATATATATATATATATATATATGTGTGTGTGTGTGTGTGTGTGTGTGTGTGTGTGTGTGTGTGTGTATTTGGATAAAGACATGGTTTGAAGAAAAAGTAGATTTTCTTTGCACCCTCTCAATAACATTGTGTTATTTTTTTATATAGGCCTAGGCATATAAAAGTTACAGCTTAGAAGTTCGATTTGCCTTTTTTTTTTTTTCATTTTCTTTTTTTCCCCCTCCTCCTGTAAAGTTCTAATGTTATGATTCACCCGCTGGCTGATTTAGTCTCTTTTGTTGACGAATTGTTAGAAATCCCTTTGGAGAAAATTAATTTGGAAAAAGAAAATATTTCTGGAACCAAGGCTGCTGAAAAAGCATCACTGCTTCCTTCTGTTCTCTCTTTTTTCTGTAACACCTCATCCTTTTTGTTCTTCGTTTACAATTATTCTTGTCAGAAACTAGTTTACCATAAATTCTTAAACCTCCTCAACACTGACCGCAAGTTGACCGAACGCCTAAACTTCTCTTTGAAAACTAAACCCTTGTGCAAATAACTGCCATGCATCCAGAACTTCTTATTAAAGTTGATTTACTACCTTGTTTTGGTCCTTTAAATTGACTTCGGCAAAGACAAATTAACTTTGCCATGTAAAGAAAGAAAGAAAGAAAGAAAGAAAGAAAGAAAGAAAGAAAGAAAGAAAGAAAGAAAGATAAAAAGATAAAAAGAAAAATAACATTTTGTTTCATTTGGAAATTAACCATAACTTAATATACATAGCCACTCTGATGCAATTACAAACAGTGAATTGGACTTGGTGATAGATGAGTAAACAGAGAAACCCAGATTAATATTATAATGAGCTGGAGTTTTCTGGCCTTTGTCTCATGAGTTAATATGATCATGGTGTGATCTGTCTGTCTGTTTATTATTCCGTTTCTGTTCAGTGATTATAACACATGCTAACTCATAACTGAGGACATGAAATGTGTCTTGTGCGTGTGTGAGTTTCCATACTTGTGCACACACACGCTCAAGGCCGGATCATTTGGTTTTGATTTTTCCCAACATCTGGTTACAATATGACTGTTTGTCCTTCAGTAAGTGCCGTTTGTGTTAGGTTTGTGTGTGTGTGTGTGTGTTTGTGCTGTGACTGAGTATGATTTGAGTTCAGACTGTGCTTGTGTGTGTACACGTGTTGTGCAGATCACAGGGATTGAATGTGTGTGTTGGTGTTTTATTAACCCATTTACGAGAGCCATATCACACTCCCATGAGATGAGATTACTGTTATCCATAACCACTCTCTCTCTCTCTCTCTCTCTCTCTCTCTCTCTCTCTCTCTCTCTCTCTCTCTCTCTCTCTCTCTCTCTCTCTCTCTCTCTGTGTGTGTGTCCACACATACTGTATCCATAGCACTGGCTTAACCTCTCTCTCTCTCTCTCTCTCTCTCTCTCTCTCTCTCTCTCTCTCTCTCTCTCTCTCTCTCTCTCTCTCTCTCCACACATACTGTATCCACAGTAGTGTTCTGAACTTCCAAAATTGAAATATATACAAAAACACACATTTTTGGGCCGTTCACGCCAATAATAACTAAAAAGATAACTATAGCGATAACAATGTAAGCGTCCCCAACAACACATGACATCTTTCGATCTTTCAGTTTTGTCGTCCACCACTTTAAATGCTTGAGTTCAGGACGGATTCTAACGGCCTAATAGGAGAAAGAAAACTTTTCGCATTTTTAGAATAAAAAACAACAACATTCTTTCACTTATAAATAGTTTTTCCAAATGCTTAAAGTCCCCATGAAATCAAAATTGACCATACTTACTTTGTTTGCCTAAATTGATCGTTTTGTGGTGAACAATTCATCCATGCAAGTCAATCCACACAAAAAAAATGTTTGGCTTCGTAATCTTTAATCAAATTTTGAAAATGCCCCTCCCCTCTGCATTGGAGGACCTTGCCCGTAGGGTTTGGGCGTCTGCTTAACATCCATAACCACGCCCCTCCAACTGACAGTGGACAGGCTGAATGAAAACACCTTTTTCTAGATCCAATCAGGTGCTAGTTGGAAAAAAAGCCACGCCCACTATTTTGCCTCATTTAGTATTCCGTTTCTCTCGGTAATACGTCACAACACTGGAGAAAAGTCGTTTGCAACTTCCGGTTCACGGGGACTTTAAGTCCCCGTTTTGAGGTTTTTGTAATATTTAACTCATTTCAGATTTGTCTTGTGTGGCTATAAACATACACACTTACCATACAATCATGCTTCTCCTATTTTTTTTATTTCATTTTTGTGAAAGTGTGTTGTGTTGAGGAAGACATATTGTAGAAGAGTTCCAGCTCAGAAGTTTGGCCAGGCGTTATCTGGGCGAGTGTAAAAATGGCCGGTGTTGATCGGCGATGCCTATGGGAAGTCGCAATCTCACTGTTTTCTCATCTGGGTGTTTTGTGCAAAGTGAGTTATGGATATTTTGACCTTTTGCAGGCTTATTGGGGCCCCCAAGACACCATTTGTGTGTGTGTGTGTGTGTCCTCTCCTTTATTCCGCTCTCTTTTTCCAGAGTAATAGAAACCAGGTTTATCGTAACTCACAAAACCAGCTCACTGCCCAGAAAGTCATATTTAAAAAAAAAAAGTAAGCTTTGACTGACATGAATATACACTGTAAGAAAAAAAAATCCAAGAAAAACGGAAAAGGTACAAGCAGTTTTCTGCCAGGACATTATCCATTAATTTTATGGACATTTTCTTTAATCCTGAAACACAACACAGTGCACACGTGTGAAAAAGCAATACATAACATTCCTTCAGATTAACAGTAGGCCTACATTATTCCTATTTTTACAGACTTTTTAAGGGGCCGTTAACACTTCACCATTTTCAATAAACTGAAAACTCTGTACACAGTTTGTCGTTCATTTACACGACAGCAGCCTTTTGGGGGCCTGAAAATGCAAAATTTTGGAAACGAGTTTTAAAGGACACGTTTAAAAAAAAAAAAAATCGTCTCAGTGTAAACTACAAAAACACTAATTTGTGAAAATTGTGACGTCATGCGTATGCGTATTACATGTTCAGTTTATACACGATTTTTTATTTTATTTATTATTATTATTTTTTTATTGAAGGCAACATTGGGTACAAACGTGTTAAACCATCAATATACAAACAAACATTTATACAGATATACCATACCAGAGACAAAGAGCAAAAAAAAAAAAAAAAAAAAAAACACAACAAAACAACAACAAAAACATACATACAAAAAAAAAAAAAAAAAAAAAAAAAAAGTTTATACACGAATCCGACGAGCGTTCTGTGTGTGCTGCCATCTTGTGGCGACGCCATTACTGAGCTGTTACCGGTATGTAAACAAACCTCCGTGATAACGCACCCTCGATGACAGCTACAGCCAGGTAGAATGACTTGTTGGGTTGAGGAGGTTAGACAGTGGCCTCCAGTCACAGATGAAGGTACAAACGATCTTACAGATTATTTATGAAAATAGCTTGGCAAGCTAGCTAGGCAAACGTTTCTAACGAGGAAACTATAAAAATATCTGTCCATTTGGCAACAATAAATAAATGAATGACATCAAATAAACGAATTCATGTTTTTCATTTGTGTCCATTATTTATCTCATTTTCACATTGCAAAAGGCAAGGGTAAGGTACAGCTAGAAAGTATACATAATATCGACCAATTTGTGTTTTTAAACCATGGAAAGAGGTCAATATAACAGCAGGAGAACAATTATGTCACATAACGTTACATTTAGCTCAGGAAAGCCATTTAATGACCATAGCATGTTAATTGAATAGAAAAAATAGCTAGAGAGGAGATTTTGCTGAGCACTATATTACATATTTTTTATATTTTTTACTTATGTCATTAAATAATTGTTATTATAACTGCATTATATTTAATTTAATTAGTTATTTTAATAAATGTTATTTAAAAATATTCTGTCACAGTCAAGCAAATCAAACATTTACAACAGACATAATGTTACTAATACTGCCCCAATGCGCCCTTTACTGCCGCCATTGAAACAATTTAAAACGGAACATGTTTTCCCAGTCTACATTATAAAAGTTGGAACGTTAGTGACAGTCGTAAATCGCGGGCTGTTTATTCTAGTGGACGCAAGTTGCAACTAAAACAATAGGAGACAATGGCGCAACGCTACCCAGCAACCGCCCAGTTATGGCGCCCGCTTACTTCCGGTAGTTTCGCCGGATTCGTCTATAGGTAGTGTTTCTTTACAAAGTGACATCGCCATCTACTGGCCTGGCAGCAGAATACAGTGTTTTTAGTCGTTTTCACGGATCTGTGTGAACAGACAGAGATTGTTTTGACAGTGTTGTCGTCTGTACGCGAAAAAACGCAAAGGATCAACTTTGCCATCATTGTAGCCTACTGTGTAATTTTCTAATCTTCTAATTTTATGGCTTGATATATCAGTTGCCTATTACTGTTGGTTACAGTGCTATCTCATATTCATGCTTTTTTTCTTCTTGATTTCTGTATATTTGGTATACCGTAAAACTTCAAATAATAGCCGAGTCCCAAATAGACGCCTGTCTCTTTTACACGCCTGGTGTGGCTGCAGGTTTGGGTAAATAAAGGCCGGTCTCAAATAGAGGCCGGGTCTGTTTTTTAGTTTCGGGTTGTATTTAATCCTCTAAAACCGTCAGATCGTCCGCTTTTTGGCGGCCGCCAAAGCAAATTGTTGTCCCTCCAAAACCTTTTTTGATCGATGAGTGATGTAGAATAGAATGACTGCGGCGCTTGACAGGGCGCGTTACGAGCAGAGAGAGAGCGAGCGCCCCGCCGCGCGCGCGCACTCTCACGTCTTCAAACAACACGAGCGCTGTCTTGCTCTCTCTCCCTCGCGCATATTAATCAAAATCAATTGACACGATAGTAAAAGGTCGGAAGACCGCAGTTTCACGTGGAGCATTTGGAGATTTTTAGAGATTAGAGACTGGCCTATACACTCAATGAACAACATCTCAACACTAAATTATAAAGGCCTGTCTCATATAGACGCCTGTCTCAAATACAAGCCGGTGCAGTTCGACGATTTGGGAAAATAAAAGCCCGGGCTACTATTTGAAGTTTTACGGTAGTTGCCTACTTTGCAAATTCATTTCATTTAAGTTCTTCTTTGAAGTTGTTTCTGCAGTTGTAGCTACTAAGCTTCTTCTCTGTGATTAACGTCCTTCTTATGTGCGGTGTGTTTACTCAGCTGACTGTCCGTGTTTTGGCCAATATAGTGATTTGTGCACTTTATTATGTTGTTTTGGAAAGAACACATCTGCTAAAAATATAAATGTGCAGTAAGGAAAAATTTGGTGTCCTGTTACAAGCTCAAACATTCATCCCTGTTATCAAAATTATAGTAAGACAAATAATAAAACGTATTTATAAAAAGTATAAATATTGGGAAATAAACGTTTATCAATAACATCATTTTGATGCCAAATTAGCTAGCAGAGCAACGATATTAACTAAATGTATTAGAACTTTTAGATCGGAAATGTATTTATTTTTTCATGTAAATTAGATATTTAGCTGTCTCATCTCAGATGTGTCCAACATTTTGAAAAACGGGTATAAAAATGGCAAACCTCATTGAAAAATAAATGTAAAATAGCACATAGAGCGTACTATTTCATTTGACCTCCTGAGTTAAGCAAAAACTTCTTTATGAAGGTTAAGCACTTCCTTTCATTTGTTTCAAAAGAAATCGACTTCAAGTCATATTTTGAACACTATTTTTGTAGTATTTGAGTAAAGTGCCAAACACTGGCTATACCGAGAAGTTGATACATGAATAACAAAAATATATTTAACATCAAAACTGTATTATTAACTTTCAGTTTGTTAGTTTATGATAATAAATATATAACTAAACCTGGTGAAACTGGTCTAAGGATGTATGTCGGAGTGCATATTTACATTTCTTCATTTACCAGATGCTTCTGTTTAAAGAAACTTATGAATCCAACAAGAAAAATGTAAAAGGATCCAAAAAAAAAGAGCAAATAGATTGTTGTTCCTTGCATTCGTTAATTGCCTTCATTCGAATTTTTTAATTCATTATACTGCCTTTTCCTCAAATACTCCCATAGTGTAAAGAACTTTTAAAGATATCTAAAGAACCTTTTTCCAATATATAGAATCTTTTGGATGTTAAAGGTTCTTCATGGAACCTTTGATGCAATAAAGAACCTTGTAGAACCTAGACGAGTGTAGATCATTAATCATCTTCTTTCACCTCTCTGCTAAATCTGAAAAACTGGGGGGGAAAGGCCACCAGAATCCCATACTGAGAACAAACATCCTCAACACGACAGATCCTGGTGATCTGGGCTTTCAGCAGAGAGGTCCAGAGAGTCCGGGGTCTAAAGGATCGGACATATTCACACGATGGGCCAGAAAGAGCAGGGAATGCTTTAGCTGCCATTGCTTTTGAACACCTGCATTCCTCGAATGCTTCAGTATCAGTTGTTGTTGTGTGTGTGTGTGTGTGTGTGTCCCAGAGGACACTGGCCCACAGTGGGCATGGAAACACCGCAGTAATTGCATTCTTCCCCTGTTGGGATGGAGAATGAGGAAGAATTTCTCTCTTTCTCCACTGAAACTGCTTCCTCTGAGGGCCTTTCCCTCTTTCATCTCCAAATGTTAATATGTCACTGGATTCAGTCTGTCTCCTCCAACACACACATCCTCTTAACAATCATTCACCCTTATATCTGTACCAGGGCACATAGTTGACCTTTCCCTCTCTCACTAGGGGGTTCAAATCCTTACCAGGCCTGTAATGTTGTTTTCTTTGCCTGTTTCCGCTCTCTAAATTTCACTTTAAAGTCATCATGAAATCCAAATTGACAATTCTTTTTTATGGAATATTGCAGTATATATTATAAATGACTTATGCACATCATTATATATTTTTTAATTCATGTGCCCTCGTAATCTTTATTAAAAAAATATCCTCCCCTCTTGCAGCGTCATCATTTCTCTGATGATGTGTTAACTGGCGCGAGGGCGGGGCAACCTGTCACTCACATGAGATCAACCAATAACAAACCACAAACATCCAATCAACTCCCAAAGGACAAAATCAAGCCCCGCCCTTCATTTCTCAGTGTCCGAGAAGCCGTTTCACTCAGATGTACGTGACAGTAGGCGAGAACAGACTCGCAACTTCTGTTTCATGCCGATTTCAAAGTTGGATAATTTATGTATAAAAACATTTATTTTCGGGTAAATAAATAAATGTAAATCTCAGTGTGTTGGTATAATGTGGAAATTTGCTGCTTGTACATGTACACCCATATGGCACAGAGATACAGATTTTGTTTAGTTTGTATGTGTGTTTGTTTGTGCGAGAGAGAATGTGAGAGTATGTTAATGGTTTCACTTCAATCATGTTTTCTCATGAATAATAAGCCAAGATAAACATTGTTATTTATGTGTGAGGCTTCGGTGCACTCATAGAGATTTTATAAGCTTTTCCCTGTGTGTGTGTGTCTGTGTGTGTGTGTGTGTTCATTTCATTTGAGCATCGTGATACTCTTTATTCTGCATTCAACTCACATTAGGGATCATTTCCTTTCTGGATACTTACATTCACATATTCTGGTAAAATCAACATCATCATGTTAGCTTTAGCGGTCAGGATGACTTCCTCGCCTGCCTATGCTTTTACTTAGTTTTAATTTTTTTTTTTTTTTTTTAAATAATATCTCATATTTTCAATGCTGGAAAATCCAGCAAAAGATGGATTCTGACTGTAACTGGTTTTATGTCCTTTCTAGCTCATTATAGTCTAGATGGATGATCTACCTGGTTTTCATGGAACATAAATCAAATTTATGTCTGGCTTTAGGCAGATTTTTCCCCCCACACAACAACAGTTTATACTAATGATCTCTATAATAAAGATAATATATATAGTGCACATTTAGATTATAGTGCACAGTAGTGGTGCAACGGATCACAAAACTCGTGGTTCGGGTCATTTTACGGTTTTTGAGTCATGGATCGGATCGTTTTTCAGATCTGCCAAAAATAAATAATAATAATTGGGGGGTGTGGCTGTGGGGGATGTAACTTTACTGCTTTTAATATATAACTTAAAGCCTACTTTAAATACTTTTAGGAGCAAACTCCTAACATTATTAAAGACAATGGTCAGTCAAATAAGAACAGAGACACAAATTACAACCATAGATAAATACAATATAGCAAAGTTTCAAATAAAGTAAAGTGTAAAAGTAGTATTTAGGTACATAAATGTAATCACCATAGTGTTCACTGTATAAATTCAATATAGATAATCTTTGTTAAAGCAGTGTTTTGTTGATTGATTAACATGACAGACAGTTTATAGGCTGCTGTCACTTTAAGACCTAATGCACGGATCTAATATAACACATCCGATTTCTTTCTCTAGTCACGTTCACTTAAGAAATAACTGACTGTGTTAAAGGGTTAGTTCACCCAAAAATGAAAACTCTGTCAGTAATTACTCTCCCTCATGTTGTTCAACCCCGTAAGACTTTCGTTCATCTTCGGGACACAAATTAAGATATTTTTGATTAAATCTGAGAGCTGGATCACTCCTCCATAGGCTTCTTAAGGGATCGAAACTTGCCGGCCCAGAAAAGTTATTAAAGACATCGTTAAAATAGTCCGAGTGACTACAGTGACTCAACTTTAAGTTTATCAAGCGACTAGAATACTTTTTGTGCGCAAAAAAACAAACAAAAATAACGACTTTATTCAACTATTCATTTCCTTCTCTGTGGGCCGTGATATTTCACGTAGTGATATTGCGCAAAGCTTCTAGGTTGCACGTCACACGCAGGCTCACTATTGGCCGACGCTGGTCATGTGTGTGATGTGTGTGACGTACAACACAGAAGCGCTGCGCTGTTACACTACGTGAACTCACTCGAGGCCCACAGAGAAGGAAATGATTAGTTGAATAAAGTCGTTATTTTTGTTTGTTTTTTTTGCGTACAAAAGTATTCTCGTCGCTTGATAAACTTAAGGTTGAGCCACTGTAGTCACTCGGACTATTTTAACGATGTCTTTAACTTTTCTGGGCCGGCAAGTTTCGATCCCTTAAGAAGCCTATGGAGGAGTGATCCAGCTCTCAGATTTAATAAAAAATATCTTAATTTGTGTTCCGAAGATGAACGAAAGTCTTACGGGGTTGGAACAACATGAGGGTGAGTAATTACTGACAGCATTTTCATTTTTGGGTGAACTAACCCTTTAACGAGAATACTTGCCATTGGTATTTTAACATAATGTTGTGTGTATGTGGCCATTCAAGCGCAAGGAGACGCAAAAGAGGAACCAATGCTGTGTTTGCGCTTCGGGTGTGTGCAGTGTACGGTCAGATTACAGCGGGACAGTTCTCTTTCGCCGATTCATGGTTAAAAATCGCTTGAATGTGTAAATTGGCAAGGCAAAACACATGCAAATGATTAACTTCCAGTCTGGTCTGTGCGGATCACGGATCAGCTGCAATCTGTTGCATATAGTGCACAAGCCGTGTGACCTACTTTTGTGCTGTTTTTTTTTTTTACTTTGACACATGAACGTACAACCACAGGTTTAGAAGGGCAGGAGGGTGAGTAAATAATGACAGAATTTTCATTTTTTGAGAATTATCCATTTAAGCTGGTATGAGCTGTTTTTTTCCTGACATGCTTCCTAAGAGAAATAACTGTAAGTTGAGGGCAAACTACCATGTGTTTTAAGATGTACAGTATACTGTTCAAAAGTTTGGGGTTGGTAAGATTTCTTTAATGTTTTTAAAAAGAAGTCTCTCACCAAAGCTGCATTTATATCAAGTAAAAACAGCAAGATTTCAAATTATTATTGCAATTTAAAATAACTGTTTTCTGTTTGAATTTTTTATTTAAAGTGTAATTTATTCCTGTGATCAAAGCTGCATTTTCAGCATCATTACTCCAGTCTTCAGTGGCACATGATCCTTCAGAAATCATTCTAATATGATGATTTGCTGCTCAAGAAACATTTATGATTATTATCAATGTTTAAAACAGTTGTGCTGCTTCATATTCTTGCGGAAACTGTGATTTTTCAGGATTCTTTGATGAATAAAAAGTTCAAAAGGAACTGGGCCACATTCATTTGAAATGGAAATCTTTTGTAACATACTAAATATCATTATAAATATAATATAAATAATATATAATATTTACTGTCACTTTTGATGAATTGAATGCGTCCTTGCTGAATAAAAGTATTAATAACAAATTCCCAAATCTATGAATACCATGTAAAGTTGTCAGCTTTTCATCTAAAATTTGCTCTGTAAAAATATGACTCTTATTATTCTTGCAGATTTCCCTCTCCTCACTCTCTTCCTGTTTTCCTCCGACTCTGTCGTCTGCCCCCCCCCCCTCCCCCCCTCTCCCCCCCTCTCTCTCTCTCTCTCTCTCTCTCTCTCTCTCTCTCTCTCTCCTCATGTGTTCCCTCTGGAAGGCTCTAGTAGATGATTACAGTAATTGACTGCAATGACTTCATCTTTGTTTATCTAATTGAGGCCCCTCATATCAATAAACCCAAATCCCTGTTGGGATTTGTGTGCGTGTGTGCGTCTGCGTGTGTGTGTGTGTGTGTGTGTGTGTGTGTATTTGAATGGTCTGTGCATTATTAACATTCCATGCTTTAAGAGGATTTGCTGGTCATTATAAGGGTTAAAATAATGTTCCGAGTTGAATACAAGTTAAGCTTTGAGGACTGCATCTGAGACACTGCTGATTAACACAGCAATTATGTTTCTCTGTTGCTCTGTGCTTGTGTGATCCTGGAAAACGTTATGGGGAAAAAATGTCCCCACAAGGACAAAGATTTCAGATATTGTCGTCTTTGTGGGGACATTTTGTCCACATAACATAGGAAATTAGGAATTTTTTCTAAAAATGTAAAAAAAAAAGAAAAAAGAAAAGTTGTCCCCATGAGGAAACCAGCTTGTAAATCATCATAAGTGATGTTTTTTAAAAATGTAAAAATGCAGAAAGTGTTTGTGATGGTTTAGGGTTAGGGTTGGTGTAGGGGGATATAATATACAGTTTGTAGTATTTACAAATCATTACGTCTATGGAAAGTCCCCATAAAACATGGAAACCCAACGTGTGTGTGTGTGCGCATTTGCTGTGCTTATAATGTAGAATAGATGATTCATTTTTCACATACTGTAGGATACTTCAATGAAGCATAAATGAGAGTGGTGCTTGCCTGTGGAAAACTTGCTGTCACAAAGAACACCTCATAAATTGGTGAAAGCTTGTATTGTTATGGGAGGGAATGAACTTTGACATTTTACACATTTTGCATAATTTCTGTGCAATTGCATTTAAAACTATAAAAACACAACGGTCCTCTAAAAAAAATATCCAAGTAAATGTTTGGCATATTTGAGAATATGGCAACTAGTAATATCATTAAACAGAAGTGAATGTGGATGGCAGCTGAGATCATTTGCTTTTGGAAGAATTTGATGAAAAATGCCCATTGAAATCGGAGTATCTAAATCTGAGCACAGCTCGAGACATTCTTCTATCGAGACATCGATCTGTGCTGAATTCTAGAGGCGCATGTGAGATTACTTGGGCCTTTGGAAACAGGCAGGAGTTTATATTTGCCCTTTCGATTAATTCATTTCTGCTGTTTGTTTCTTTTCTTCTTGTGTCTTCCACTGCTTGTTTTGATTCCCGGAATTAATTGTCATTCTCTTCCTCTTTTACTCAACATTTCACAGCATTGATTGAACAGTTAGTTTCTAATCGTAAGGGTTATGAAACAAAACATCTCGCGTTTCTCTAATATCAGATTAATGAATGAAGTCATTTAATACTTCTCATGGCCAACCACTCACACACACACATTACTGAGAACTGACCTTCAAACCATAGCTCTAGTCAAAAATAGCTTTAATGCAGACATTATTTTCTGTCAGTCTATGGAGGTGTTTTTCTATGCTAGTAAAAACATTTTCTCAGCCGTTCGTTTGGGAGAGTGAAACCTTATAGTCCAATTAGACAGGAGTCTCTTTCTTTCTGTCTTTCTTTCACTCACTCACTCACTGACTCACTCACTCACTCACTCACTCACTGACTCACTGACTCACTCACTCACTGACTCACTCACTCACTGACTCACTGACTCACTGACTCACTGACTCACTCACTCTCTCACTCACTCACTGACTCACTCACTCACTCACTCACTCACTGACTGACTCACTCACTCACTCACTCACTCACTCACTCACTGACTCACTCACTCACTCACTCACTCACTCACTCACTGACTGACTCACTCACTCACTCACTCACTCACTGACTCACTGACTCACTGACTCACTCACTCTCTCACTCACTCACTCACTGACTCACTCACTCACTCACTCACTGACTCACTCACTCACTCACTCACTCACTCACTCACTGACTGACTCACTCACTCACTCACTCACTCACTGACTCACTGACTCAGTCACTCACTGACTCACTCACTCACTGACTCACGCACTCACTCACTGACTCACTGACTCACTCACTCACTCACTCACTCACTGACTCACTCACTCACTCACTCACTCACTCACTGACTCACTCACTTACTCACTCACTGACTCACTCACTCACACACTCACTCACTCACTGACTCACTCACTCACTCACTCACTGACTCACTCACTCACTGACTCACTCACTCATCACTGACTCACTCACTCACTGACTCACTCACTCACTGACTCACTCACTCACTGACTCACTGACTCACTCACTCACTGACTCACTCACTCACTCACTCGCTCACTTACAGACTTACTCACTCATTCACTCACTCACTCACAGACTTACTCACTCACTCACTCACTGACTCACTCACTCACTCACTGACTCACTCACTCACTCACTGACTCACTCACTCTCTCACAGACTTACTCACTCATTCACTCACTCACTGACTCACTGACTCGCTGACTCACTCACTTGCTCACTCACTCACACACTCACTCGCTCACTCACACACTCACACACTCACTCGCTCACTCGCTCACTCACTCACTCACTCACTCATTCACTCACTCACTCACTCACAGACTTACTCGCTCACTCACTCACTCACAGACTTACTCACTCACTCACTCACTCACAGACTTACTCACTCACTCACTAACTCACTCACTCACTCACTCACTCACTCACTCACTCACTCACTCACTCACTCACAGACTTACTCACTCACTCACTGACTCACTCACTCACTGACTCACTCACTCACTCACTCACTCACAGACTTACTGACTCACTCACTCACTCACAGACTTACTCACTCACTCGCTCACTCACTCACTCACTCACTCACTGACTCACTCACTCACTCACTCACTGACTCACTCACTTACTCACTCACTCACAGACTTACTTGCTCACTCCCTCCCTCCCTCACTCACTCACTCACTCACTCACTCACTCACTGACTCACTAACTTACTCACTCACAGACTTACTCGCTTACTCACTCACTCCCTCACTCACTCACTCACTCACTCACTCACTGACTCAATCACTCACTCACTGACTCCCTCCCTCCCTCACTCACTCACTCACTCACTCACTCACTCACAGACTTACTCACTCACTCACTGACTCACTCACTCACTCACTCACTCACTGACTCACTCACTCACTCACTCACTCACTCACTCACAGACTCACTCACAGACTTACTCGCTTACTCACTCACTCCCTCACTCCCTCACTCACTCACTCACTCACTCACTCACTGACTCAATCACTCACTCACTGACTCCCTCCCTCCCTCACTCACTCACTCACTCACTCACTCACTCACTCACAGACTTACTCACTCACTCACTGACTCACTCACTCACTCACTGACTCACTCACTCACTCACTCACTGACTCACTCACTTACTCACTCACTCACAGACTTACTCGCTCACTCACTCCCTCCCTCACTCACTCACTCACTCACTCACTCACTCACTGACTCACTAACTTACTCACTCACAGACTTACTCGCTTACTCACTCACTCCCTCACTCCCTCACTCACTCACTCACTGACTCAATCACTCACTCACTCACTCACTCACTGACTCCCTCCCTCCCTCCCTCCCTCCCTCACTCACTCACTCACTCACTCACTCACAGACTTACTCACTCACTCACTGACTCACTCACTCACTCACTCACTCACTGACTCACTCACTCACTCACTCACTCACAGACTCACTCACTCACTGACTCACTCACTCACAGACTCACTCACTCACTGACTCACTCACTCACTCACTGACTCACTCACTCACTCACTCACTCACTCACTCACTCACTCACTCACTCACAGACTCACTCACTCACTGACTCACTCACTCACTCACTCACTCACTCACTCACTCACTCACTGACTCCCTCCCTCCCTCCCTCCCTCCCTCACTCACTCACTCACTCACTCACTCACTCACTCACTCACTCACTCACTCACTCACTCACTCACAGACTTACTCACTCACTCACGTCAGTCCTTTTTGATCCCTGTATCTCACAGTCTGTCCCTTACTTGGATATTTATGTGTGGCTAAACATTTATACTTTATACACCATAACTAATATGTATTTAATTATCTATGTTATAAACATTGGACTACAGTTGAAACCACATTTTATGTGTGTACTATTAAAATCATGTTCTAATATGTTTAAAAGAGGTACATTATAAATATTAATTCTGCCAACAAAGGGGCTAGTGGCACATCTTTCTGTGAAGCCTGCAGATAAAAATATTACTTGCATAGTATGAATTAAACAGATATTAAATAATTACAGAGCAGTGTTCATAATTTACATTGCAGTTCAACCATAGTCGTGAATTTTGAGTAGGTGTTGTAATTCCTGATTGCTCTATATAAAATAACAAATATTTCAAAAGTTATCTATAAAAATATGTCATGGCAAACTTTGCTCTTGTATGTTGAAGATTAGTCAATTTATTATGGTCTCCCTTGCGAAAAAGAAATAGACTTTATTATACTTTTAAAAAGAGTACTTATTACAGAAATATTATACAGTACTTATATAAAGAATAAATATACTTAAGTGTGCAATGAATGTAATGTTTTCGGACACTTAATTTTATAATATTTAATTTTATCATAATGTAAATTTATATTAAACGCAGTTAGCTAAACAGAATGTTTTTTATCTTAATATACACAGCAAAAACTCCAGTGTTAAATTAACTCTCCTGGGAGTTTATATGGCTCCAGACTCAGTGTTAAAATATGAGTGTTAAATTAACACTCAAGAGTGTTAAAGTTAATGAGCTCATTAAGTGATTAATTGTGTGATGATTGACTAATATTGAAGACACCTAATGTTAACAAGCAGAATCACCAAAGGAGAAAATCTACTTTTTTAAGACACTGTTATGGAGATCAGTGTTTGCTTTAGTTGGGCTCATGGCCCTTAAATCATTAAATTCGGTTTTTGTTTGGGTGTTGTATCTGAATTATAACTGCCAGATGAACAAAGAGAAAAGTTGACCAGGTGTTGTTTGTTATGTTTTGACATAATCATAATTTGACCTGAATATCAAATCTCTATTAGAGAGTTATGTCTACCTTGTTGATTACATCAGACCTGTGATTCTACAGCAAATGATTTTCAGTATTATCAAAATAATCCAAAATATTTCTTAAAAAATTTTCTGATAAAAAGACTTGGGAGTTTACTGTAATTAGACACACTGACATCAAGAATCAGCCTGTGATTCTCAACAATGGTGACAATAATAAAGCATGTTGCAGTGCACTCTGGGTGCCACCAATCAAAACACATTCATGGCTCCCATCATGCATTGCGGTATGAATAAATTATGATCTGAATTGTTTTAGTAATTTCCTTTCCCTAATTGAATATTCTGTGTCACCATTGTTGAGATTCATACACTGATTCTTGATGTCTGTGTGTGCCTAAAAGAAAGATTTTGTTTTATCAGAACAACTCTTAAGAAATCCTTTAGATTATTTAGAAAATTCAGGATCTTTTGCTGTAGAATCATATTGACGCCGAAAGCAACAATATACATTTAAGTCAGAGATTAGACTCTAAATGAGTTCAGTGATTCAGATCAAATTATGATTATGTCAAAACATAACCAACACCACCTGATAAACATTTTCTTTGTTCATCTGGCAGTTACAGCTCAGATACAACAGAGAAAAAAAAATAAAGTTAACAGTTTAAGGGTCAAGAGCCCAACTAAAGCGAACACTGATCACCATAATGGTGTCTTAAAAAATTCGATTTTCTCCTTTGGTGATTCTGCTTGTTAACATCAGGTGTTTTCAATAATGGTCAATCATCACTCAATTAATCACTTAATGAGCTCATTAACTTTAACACTCTTGAGTGTTAATTTAACACTCATATTTTAACACTGAGTCTGGAGCCATATAAACTCCCAGGAGAGTTAATTTAACTCTGGAGTTTTTGCTGTGTATGTAATCATTCATAATTTCTTCTATTGTCTTTGAAATATGGTTAAAGTGTACTGCCGATACTGACATTTATAGAAAACTAATTTTCAGTATTTAAATAAGTAAGTCAAATCGATTAATCATGATTAATCGCATCTAACATAAAAGTTTGTAAATATTATATATATATATGTAATATGCACACACACACATTAAATATTTACTAACTTTTATATTTTAGATGTGATTAATCGTGATTAATTGACTATTTGCAGTCTCACATTTGTCATGATGAAGTCAATTTAAAATGTTAACTTTAAATGTAATATAAATTTGTGAAACTTTACATGTGCTTTAGTATGTTAGTCAACACATCAACATAAGTGTACTATACTTTAAAGCCAATAGATTGAAAACAAGGATTTACGTAAAATGTTCAATTTGACATCATTAGAAAGTGAATTAAAAAAAAATAGTTAAGAAACAGTCATGAAAGTGTTATTTCATTAATATTATATTATCTGCAAGAACAGTTTTTTAAAAATGTACTTTTAAGTACACGTCAAGTGCGCATTCAACAAAAAATAAGTGCATTTCTTTTTCACAAGGGTCATTAATACACATTACACACATTTGTCAATAAAAATATTACTTTATTCTATCACCAAAAAATTAAATATTACAGGTTTTGACAGCACCACATGCAAATGAATCGATAAAGCACAGTTTGAACAGCTTTAATATGTTTTCAACTCCACTTCTGCTAGTAAATGTATATAAACAGCTGCATTATTTTGCACCTAACACTAGTACATGTGGAACCCACAACTATAAAGAACACGTCCCTGCAACTCACTTAATTGCGTTAATAGCACAGACAGCCATTTCAGTGAGAGAACAGGCAAAAAAACAGGGAAAATATGAAGCTTCTGTGAGAATAACACATCACAGGTATCCTCCTGCAGATAATGTTCACTCTTCAGCACTCTGTGGCCTAGACATCAGTGAAGATACCTTAGCATTCCTTCTATCTTCTGTCTACATGTCTAGCCTTCTCACTTTCTTAAAAGAAAAGTGTGAAAAAAGGACATGGCTTCGGTTCTTCTCCCTTTTATGTATGCATCTCACACATCACTATGGTCCAATCAAAGAGCCAGCAGCTAAAAATAGAAATGTGTAGAAATGTGTCTGAGTGGCAGGGAAAAAGCACGCTCTTCACTTTCAAGTGCGGCAATCTGGTTTTGAGGATAGGTTCAGCTAAACTGTCCTTCTAAACTCGGTCTTTTTAAAAAGCTTGAGCTGGAGATACAATCCCGCAGATGCTGTGAAGTGATTTCATTGATTATTGGTGCTTAGCAGCGGTTGAGAAAACCTGAAGAGAGTCACATGTTCATGAGTTCACGAGTTCATGCTCCAGTCACAAGGTTGAAAATTGTTTATATCTCACAGTTCTGACTTTATAACACACATTTGCGACTTTATATCATGCAGTTCTGACTTTATATCTCCCAATTGCGAGTTATAAAGTCAGAATTGTGTGATATAAAGTCTCAAAAAATACACCCAATTCTAAGAAAATTTGCTGAAGATCAGAATTGCAAGTTTATTTCTCACGATTGCAACTTTATATCATGCATTTCTGAGATAAAAAGTCAGAATTGTGAGATAAAAGTCAGAATTGTGAGATGTAAACTAGCAATTGTGAGAAAAAGTCAGAATTGTGAGATAAAAGTCAGAATTGCGAGATGTAAACTAGCAATTGTGAGAAAAAGTCAGAATTGTGAGATAAAAGTCAGAATTGCGAGATGTAAACTAGCAATTGTGAGAAAAAGTCAGAATTGTGAGATAAAAAGTCGCAATTACCTTTTTTATTTTTTTATTCTGTGGCGAAAACAAGCTTCCAGAGGTTCTCAAACCCTTGTGAGAGTAACATGAGTTTCTCAAACTTGTTTTCAGTGCTGCAACAGATTAGTAATTAAGCTTAAAAAAACTAACAGTCAAAAACATCCTTTCCATGATTGTTGAACTGTGGATTCTCCATTGATTCAGAAGACGAGTCAATTTTGAGTAAGCTTTGACTTTTACGTTTCATAAGTTCTTTGGATTTCATATTTTAGTGTTTGACAAAGGTTTTCTGTGGGGTTTTTTTTTTGTGTTTTTTTACCTGGCTCTTTGCTGTTTTGATGTAACCAAAGTTTGTACAGCCTTTCCAAAAACATCTGTGTCGAAACTTTGCATAACCATTTTTTCTTGATGTGGAGAACATTTTAATAATCTGAAGAGACCTTTTTCCACTGTAAAGAACCTTTTGTGGGATGGAAAGATTCCATGGATGATAGAGGTCATGAAACCATGTTTTCAAGAATATTTTTATTTAGTTTTTATTTTTATTTTAAAAATACTAAATATTTCATAATATGATATACCATTCATGTCCATAGAGCAAACAGTGCGGGATAGGTTGGGACGATTTGTATCCTAAATCATTAAAGTTTGAATCCTAAACCATTAGTAGTTTTAGTGATGTCTGACTTGGCAAACGACACTAATTCAGTCTTAATGATATAGACAGGAATGGCACAGTGTTCTACCAAGGCAGGACACAACAAGTTTCCAGCACAACATCATTTTCTGTTCTCTATGAAAGTGAAAATGCTGCACGAAGCAGAAAATAGCAGCCCATCAGAGCATATTTTATGTTGCAGGGTCATTTTAGATGAAATGAACCACTCCAAACTCCAAACAAAACTGGAAGGACAGGATCCTCTAGAATCGCATCACTCACCTAAAGGGTTATTAGGAACACCTGTTCTATTTCTCATTAATGCAATTATCTAATCAACCAATCACATGGCAGTTGCTTCAATGCATTTAGTTGTGTGGTCCTGGTCAAGACAATCTCCTGAACTCCAAACTGAATGTCAGAAAGGGAAAGAAAGGTGATTTAAGCAATTTTGAGCGTGGCATGGTTGTTGGTGCCAGACGGGCCGGTCTGAGTATTTCACAATCTGCTCAGTTACTGGGATTTTCACGCACAACCATTTCTAGGGTTTACAAAGAATGGTGTGAAAAGGGAAAAACATCCAGTATGCGGCAGTCCTGTGGGCGAAAATGCCTTGTTGATGCTAGAGGTCAGATGAGAATGGGCCGTCTGATTCAAGCTGATAGAAGAGCAACTTTGACTGAAATAATCACTCGTTACAACCGAGGTATGCAGCAAAGCATTTGTGAAGCCACAACACGCACAACCTTGAGGCGGATGGGCTACAACAGCAGAAGACCCCACCGGGTACCACTCATCTCCACTACAAATAGGAAAAAGAGGCTACAATTTGCAAGAGCTCACCAAAATTGGACAGTTGAAGACTGGAAAAATGTTGCCTGGTCTGATGAGTCTCGATTTCTGTTGAGACATTCAGATGGTAGAGTCAGAATTTGGCGTAAACAGAATGAGAACATGGATCCATCATGCCTTGTTACCACTGTGCAGGCTGGTGGTGGTGGTGTCATGGTGTGGGGGATGTTTTCTTGGCACACTTTAGGCCCCTTAGTGCCAATTGGGCATCGTTTAAATGCCACGGCCTACCTGAGCATTGTTTCTGACCATGTCCATCCCTTTATGGCCACCATCCCTTTATGGTCACAAAGCTCGAATCATTTCAAATTGGTTTCTTGAACATGACACTGTACTAAAATGGCCCCCACAGTCACCAGATCTCAACCCAATAGAGCATTTTTGGGATGTGGTGTAACGGGAGCTTCGTGCCCTGGATGTGCATCCCACAAATCTCCATCAACTGCAAGATGCTATCCTATCAATATGGGCCAACATTTCTAAAGAATGCTTTCAGCACCTTGTTGAATCAATGCCAGGTAGAATTAAGGCAGTTCTGAAGGCGAAAGGGGGTCAAACACAATATTAGTATGGTGTTCCTAATAATCCTTTAGGTGAGTGTATAAGGTATAGCATTAAGATTTGTTTTCATTGGAATAACATTGGAATAGCCAAACTCAGAAACTCAGGAATTACCAAATTAATCAGAAGGGAGTGTTCACATGTGTTTGGACATAAAGTGCATCGCTGAAAGTGAATAACTACACCCTTAAATGTTACAAAAGGACATTTTCACAGCGATGTAATAGAACATTTTGGGTTGATAAAGACCCCTTTTACGGATTTATCCTGTTTTATCTCACTGGTTGGGACATGATCGTGATCTTACCTTCTGAACTTCTGAAGAATTGGTCAACTTTTCCTTTAAGTTCAGATTGGTCTGGGAATTTGATGCATCCGCATATTTCTGTAATGTGGGTGACGGCCCTCAAGGCTCTCTGTGCAGTTTGTCAGCGTTTGGTGAAGAAAGGACCGGCAGAGTCTCTGGAGGACATCCGCTGTGTGTGGTGCTTTCTCCACACTCATGTCTGATGTCAGATAAGCAGTTCACGGCTCATTAAACACACACTCTTTACGAACCCAAACACAGCAGAAGAATATGTCTGTGATCACTAGAAGCTACAGGTATGGCATATGAGTGTGTGTTGGTACGTAAGTAAGTTATTCCCAAAACCGTGAGTTTGAACTTCAAATTCTGTCATTGTTTACTCACCCTGTATTTAAAAAAACAACATAAAGTATCATAAAAGTGGTCGACATGTACTACATTTCTTCTGAAATCACATCTGCAGACAAGTTATTCACTCTAAATAAGTATCTTGGATATTTAAAAAAAAAAGTCTGTATTTCTGTATTCTGTATTATCATTAGAAATAATGCTTTTCCACTTCCTGCCCAAATGTTCTGCTCCCACAATAGTATACAACACTAAAACATCTCTGAAATGCATTAGAAAGCACTCACAACCTGCCAAAGTCAACCTAGCCAATGAAACAATATGCTTATGACATTTCTTGAAGCTTTTAATATAAACTGCTCCCTTGCTTTGGACAGCAAATGACCTGGCATAACTTGTCAAGGCAATGTTTCTGGACACAACAACATACAAATAAAGTAAAGACTAATAAAATAAAGACTTGGAATGTAGTGCACAATTCAGAATTGTATAGTGAATTATTTTAACTGCCACTGATATATAGAGAGAATTTGAGTTCAGCGTATACTGTATTGCAAGCTTTCCGCCATAACCTTCATTGAGCATTAGCATGGAATTATTAAAGGATGGTTGGGAGAGTGGATCAATAGAGAAAAACACTAATATATCATCAGCATGGAGAAATATCTGTAATCTACAGCTCCAATGGACATCTGTCCTTTCTCTCAGACAATATGAAAACACACTGATACTCAACATGAACTCCAAATCGACCCCGTTTGCTTTCTTGATGCACATTCTTGTATCATCATAAATGTCTGTAATCTCATCTTTTCTTAAAATATAATAACTTGATCCCCCAATCATGTTTTTAATACGATTTCACAAATCCCTAATTTTTTTCAAGCCACTCATTCTGGCACGATCCCATCAATTTCAGATGGATCCAATTAAGTCACACCTTGAATTTATTCCTTTGAAATATGTCAGATTATGAAAGCAAATTGAGTTTCGGACAGAGTTTCACGTTGCCTTTACAAAAGCCAAACATTTGGAGCTTAGATACATACTATATGAGATGTATACTTCAAAATGTATTAATTCACACTTGTGCACTATGGCAAAAGTGTTTATAACATAGTATTGAACATAAGTATCTGTACTGATTGATAATTTGCCCCATATCCATAATTTGTGTGCAAAGCAACAAAAGTTGTTAGTGTTTTACCGCCACTAGTGTTCATATCAGCTGGAAACTGCAGTATAAGTACGTTTTTGCAATTCCTATGTGCAATTGACCTGGTATTTATTTTCTGTAACGTAACATTTGAGGCAAATTTGAGAAAGATTAACCATGTAGAAGAAGCTCTGATTGCCTCTGACCTTCCAGTCCATGCTGGGATGTGAATGGACCTTTTGAGTTCACTGTGTCTTGTCCAATTACAAGTTCACAATGTTATCTTTTTCTGCAATTACACTATTCTCTAGTTCTGTGCCGTTCTCTTGAAATGTAGCAATGCAGTTCTGCTAACATTGCCGGGTCCTTTAAGATAAATTGCTTGCCTCATTTGCAAGCGGCTTTGGATAAAAGCATTTGCTAAACGAATAAAATGTAAATGCGAACAAACAATGCATAAACACAGAGGACTCCAGCTGTCTGAAATATCCGTTAGAACAAAAGGCCTGTGATTGTTGTGCAACCCAGTGAGTCACCAGGTCACCACACAAATATCAATTCATTTAACACACTTGATTAAAACAGCATGCTGACATCCAGATAGCAGTTTATTAAAGATGAATGCTGCGCAGGCTTAAATTGAAGCTCACAATCCCAGCGGCATTATGACTAAAGAACGGTGCTAATATTATTCACCCAACACAAAGGGCTGACAGTTGTCTCCAAGCTCAGATCTATAAAATGTTGCATTGAAATGTTTTAGAAAAAGGTCACGACCCTCGATATCACAGGACCTGCAGGAGTCGTCCTCCATCTCAGCGGCTTCTCACAGCCAACTGACCCATCCGAAAATAAAAATGTTGGGGTTCTCCACAGGGAACCCATGTCCAATTTTACCGTGTGTGTGTGTGCGTGTGTGTGATTTCTTTTCCGCCACCTCCATGCTCTCTGTCGGAGGGTGAAAGGGGAAACAGAGAACTTCAAACCAAATATGAGAAAACACATTCCTCAGAGGCAGTCTGAAGAGTTTGTGAAAAGGTCGAGGACAGAGTTCAGGAAATGGACACACTCGAGACGGAAGGAAGAGGAAGAGTGTTTGCAGTGTCTGGTTAGTGTGTGTGTGTGTGTGTGTTTAGTTGAATGTTCGCTCACCGTGTCTTGAGCCTGTGGTGAAAGCTTGTTTGTTTTTTCCTCCTTTTGGTCACATCCTCAGACAGAAAGAACAAACTAAAGAAAAAAGAGCAATTGACAAATTAATGAATTGGTCTGAGCAGCAACAAACTCTATGAAAGTACGCATTTGGCCAAGATCTTGCCAATGCATTGTATTCTTGCATGGATGTGGCGTATATGGCAAACCCCATATCTCAGTTGTACAAACAACATCTGTGATTGGTCCGGACTTCCCCCACAGATATAAAAAGATCTGCGGTGTTTCGCATCTGATGGGAATGAATGTAATGGAGCCGGATTGCTTGAAGCTTTAATGAAGGGCGATTACACAAACAATAAACCATAAATGAACCTAGTGATCCAAAAACATCCATCCATAATAGACTTGTTTATCTTGTTTTAACATGACAGATTTAAAAGAGAATTCCTCTAGATGTTTATTATCTCCAGTTGCAGTGGCTGTCTATTCATCAACACTGTTGTCCAGCGATGAATTCACGAAAGTAAACAAATGTCATATTTGGTCATATGCTTTGCTTCTGTAGTTCACACTGCCAAGCATTTTGGCTGTATATGTGCCCTTGGGAAAAAGAAGTGTGCTTAATTTTAAATTCTTGTGAATGTAAACTTGAGTGTACTTCAATTCTGAAATGTATATATTTTTTAAAAACTGTACTTGCAGATAATAGCAAAAAGTGCATTTTTGTAATAATGTCAAATTAAACGTTTTACTTTAAAGTGCATTTTAAATCATTATGTTTTAATAATCTTTTGCGGTGCTTTAAAGAAGTACACTTATTTTGATGTGTTGACTAAAGTACTCGATGATAATTTTACCTGTATAATATAATTTAAACTTGTGTTATTAAATATTACACTTGAAGTTAATATATTTTAAATGCACTAAATAGCAGCGTCATCATTACAATGTGTAATTATAAATGACATAACTATACACTCACCTAAAGGATTATTAAGAACACCTGTGCAATTATCTAATCAACCAATCACATGGCAGTTGCTTCAATGCATTTAGGGGTGTAGTCCTGGTCAAGACAATCTCCTGAACTCCAAACTGAATGTCAGAATGGGAAAGAAAGGTGATTTAAGCAATTTTGAGCATGGCATGGTTGTTGGTGCCAGACGGGCCGGTCTGAGTATTTCACAATCTGCTCAGTTACTGGGATTTTCACGCACAACCATTTCTAGGGTTTACAAAGAATGGTGTGAAAAGGGAAAAACATCCAGTATGCGGCAGTCCTGTGGGCGAAAATGCCTTGTTGATGCTAGAGGTCAGATGAGAATGGGCCGACTGATTCAAGCTGATAGAAGAGCAACTTTGACTGAAATAACCACTCGTTACAACCGAGGTATGCAGCAAAGCATTTGTGAAGCCACAACACGCACAACCTTGAGGCGGATGGGCTACAACAGCAGAAGACTCCACCGGGTACCACTCATCTCCACTACAAATAGGAAAAAGAGGCTACAATTTGCAAGAGCTCACCAAAATTGGACAGTTGAAGACTGGAAAAATGTTACCTGGTCTGATGAGTCTCGATTTCTGTTGAGACATTCAGATGGTAGAGTCAGAATTTGGTGTAAACAGAATGAGAACATGGATCCATCATGCCTTGTTACCACTGTGCAGGCTGGTGGTGGTGGTATAATTGTCACGGATCATGAATTCACTGTCTCTCTCTCGTCTCGCGTGCGGTTGTTGTGTGTGTATGTGTGTCTGTGGGCGTGGTCACTGATCACTGCTGATCAGCAGCGCCAGCTGGTTTCAATCTGTTTGTCTCTTTATAAGTTCAGTAACTGGTGTCTCATGTTGTCAGATCGTTGTGGTTTCCCTGGTGTGTTTCTGTGTTTCGTGTTGGATTGTGTTCGTGTTGGATCGTGGATTCCCTGTGTACTTCGTCTCATCTGGATTCTTCTCCTGCACTGGATTACCAAGCACTGCACTGGGTCTTCACGGGATATCACCAGCACCAGTCGCTCACCGAGGTCCCTGTGTCACCTTCCATCTAGTGCTGATCGCTTGACCTGCACCTGTGGAGAGCTTCTACCTGTGTTTAGTGTCTGACCTACGTGTCTGTGTACACTTTAATAAAGAGTTACAGTAATGGTGTGGGGGATGTTTTCTTGGCACATGCACTTTAGGCCCCTTAGTGCCAATTGGGCATCGTTTAAATGCCACGGCCTACCTGAGCATTGTTTCTGACCATGTCCATCCCTTTATGGCCACCATGTACCCATCCTCTGATGGCTACTTCCAGCAGGATAATGCACCATGTCACAAAGCTCGAATCATTTCAAATTGGTTTCTTGAACATGACAATGAGTTCACTGTACTAGAATGGCCCCCACAGTCACCAGATCTCAACCCAATAGAGCATCTTTGAGATGTGGTGTAACGGGAGCTTCGTGCCCTGGATGTGCATCCCACAAATCTCCATCAACTGCAAGATGCTATCCAATCAATATGGGCCAACATTTCTAAAGAATGCTTTCAGCACCTTGTTGAATCAATGCCACGTAGAATTAAGGGAGTTCTGAAGGCGAAAGGGGGTCAAACACAGTATTAGTATGGTGTTCCTAATAATCCTTTAGGTGAGTGTACATACAAGTATACAAGTTTCAATAGAAATGACAATAAAGTATAGTTTAGATAATAGAAGTAATTATGAAATTACATATAAAGATGTAATCCTACTTATGTGGGTCAAAAAATCCCTCTTTAGTTCAACTAATTACATTTAATATGTTTAAACTACAATGCATTTTCATTCAATTGCAATTAACATGTAATTATATGTCTGAAAACATTACATTCATACATTTTAAAGTGAAGTATACTCTTATGCTTAAGTGTACTTCTTTTTCACAACGGTGCAAAACCTATAGCACACACACACCAAAAACTACATACTGCTATTTTTCACTCAACTCTTCTACAGTGTAACGTCTGCATACAGTCCCTAAATTAAAAATTACAGTCACATCTTCATCAAAAACACAAGCCTCAAACCCAGCGAGGAGAGCTCTGAGAGAGAGACTTTCATTTGGCTCATCTCTACCCATCCCTCTTCCTATTATACTTCTCCTCATCCCCTCAGCCTCTTGTTGTTTTTACAGCAAATTACATCCGATAATTGAACCCGTGTTCCCTGCATAGAGTAAGATTGAAATAAAATTGAGAGGAGATGTTTAAGATGTACCCAAATTGAGAGCTTTTGCTGTTGATGTGGAACAGAGGTCGTTTAACACACACACACACACACACACACACACACACACACACACACACACACACACACACACACACACAGTGTGTTTGTGACGGCTAGTGTAGACTGTGTCTGTTTCTAACTATAGATTACCTGTCAGACTGAGCTGGTGTGTGTGTGTGTGTGTGTGTGTTTGTGTTTGCTCATAAACCCTGAACACACACTGCTGGGCGTCTGTTATAACTTACAAAAATGCGTAAACTTCCTCTGTTGTCCTTAAATTGTAAACAAAATCGCAAATGAGGTTCTGTGAAGGTACAATAAGAACATTTCCTGCTCTGAGACTGAACGGAAACAATAACCCTCCTCATGCACCTCTGGAAGTGACATCTATGTAGGAGGCCAAACATGTCATGTTTTTTTACATGATGTGGCGGCAATTGGGAACACAGTCAATCATTTAAAAAAAATAAACAAATTTTGCACAGTGGGTATAGTGCATGTCTTCGTGGTGTGCTCATATACGGGCCGCAGGTCCGAATCTGTGTGTCCTGCTATTGTTCCTCCGAGGCTGAATGTGATAGGCCTACGGCAACACAAAAAAGTAATTTCATGAAATCTCTCTTTCTCACTCCAAAGATCTCAATGTGTTTAGATTATCCACTTTCCTACTACAAAAATACCAGTAAGCCTCATTAAATCCAGACACACTCATTTAAACCGTTTAATTTTTACATAAATTTAAGAAAGGAACAGAGATGATCCCACAACCAGATTACAGCTCCAGCCTCACACACATCAGTGTTTACGGATAACAGCCCGTCTCACTCTCATTACACAGATTTTAATAGTCATTGCTCACAGCGGGTGGTCCGCTGGCCTTGGACTTGAGGGATTGATGAAGGAACATCATGATAACGGGAGAACAAAGAGATTGTGGATGTAATTTTGAGAATTCAAAGCATAAAAATAAAAAAATAAATTAATTTTTTGCTTTTGTGTGTGTGCATTACTCGTAGAAAAAAATGTTGGATGGGGTTCTATATAGAACTCTAGGGTTCTTGACTCCATTTTAAAGAACCCTTTATGCCAAAAAGGTTCTATGGAGAAATGTCTTAATAATACTTTCATATTTAATGGGTTATTTACATTTCTTCGAGTGATAAAAGTATGTTTACAAGGAATACAAATATTACCTCATTGGCAACATCAAAACAAAATGTGATTAATTGTATTGAATGTGCACTTTTGGTGTACTTCAAATCTTAAACGTATGTTTTAAAAAAAACTGCTTGCAGATAATATAATAATAATAAAAGGAAAGGCTGTTTAAGTGTACTTAAGAGAGTACATGACAAATACATTTTTCAATAGAAATGAGCTTAAAGCTTATTGCATTTTACCATAAATGCTTAGTACATTCACACTTTAACCACATTTCAAAGACAAGTAACTTTGAATTTACATATAAAGATGAACTTAGGTATTACTTCAGTTGGTCAAAGAAGCACTCTTAAAGTGCCTTTGTAGTCAGTAATTTTATCCCTTAACTCATCTTCTTGATCTAAATTACATATTTCAACGTTTTTTTCCTGTGAAAAAAATGTCTTCGTGTCTTAAAATAGCTTGAATGTAACTCTACACCCTTGCTTCATTTAGTATAGGCGGAACCATGAATATGCAAATGAGCCCCGCCTCCACTCACTCACACCAGCTCAGAATACCTGATCCAGGAAATACTGGTTTAATTCAGCCACATGTTTGAACCAGAAACTGATTCAGGAGACGCCGCTTGCACAACCTGCTGGTGAGGTCCACTAACAGATGGAGATTATGAATCGGTACTCTACTGATATTCCTGCAGTTCCCGGATGTGAAATGTTGAATTTTCTGTTGAATTTGAACCGGTAATTATGATGAAACAATTTGTCATCTGTTTTATGATTGTACATACAGTAAGATATTTTGGAGAGATGTTGAAAACTATATAAGACGTAAAACTGGACAAACTTTAACATTGAGGGGAAAAGATGTGTTTATTTACTTTGAAGATGGTGGAACAGATAAGGATTTTTCTTTTTTTGTCCAATTGTTTTTAGTCTTAGGAAAATTCCATATTCATAAGAAGAAATGGGCAGAGTCCAAACCAAATTTTGAACACCTTTTAGCAGAGCTAAAACAATATCACACCACTGTAAGAGGTCTTAAAAATAGAAAGGCTATTAAGACCGATCTTGTACTCTCTAAATAGGCTATGTTTAATTTGCATCCTTTTATATAATTTGGTCTTGTTTTATTTTTTTATTTTATTTTATGGTTATTGTTTGTCTTGTATGTCTGTTTTAGTAGTGTATTTTGTGTATCAACCCTGGCATAAACAGATGTAGTTGTATTATATTGTTAATACTGAATAAAAAAATATAAAAAATGTTGAATTTGAACCACTGAATTTGCAAAGCGAAATAAAATGGACCGAAAAATGCATGTCGAATATTATAGGTTGTATTTTTAAATAGAATGAATATTTTGGAAGTGAGATCTGAAAGGTGAATATGGTTAATTGAATTTTTAATAATGAAAATGTGTGTGAAATGTTTTGCATTGAAATATTCACTGCTTAAATATACCACCATGTTGAATTTCAGCACATAAAAATGCAAGCCCTAAAACACAATGCATTAAAATGCAAGCACGGTTATTCCAATGCAGATCCTTTTCAATTAGTGCAATTTAACGAGCTTTTTTGTTTCAAAAACATTTGGTATTATTTTACTTCCATTGTAAATGCCTGTGCTGCAGTGTAGTAAAGCGTAACGGAGACAGTGAAATGAGAAAGAGAGAAAGGTGAAAAGTGAAAGGATTATTTGGGATTTTGCTGAGAAGAGAAGTGCTGGAGCTTTCAGTAATGAGAAATGTAAGTATTTGTGTGTAAAAGTATTTACGTATTTGTTTGCCTGTACGGATTATCCAGTGTGTGTATGTGTGTGTGTGTGTGTGTGTGTGTGTGTGTGCGTAATTACAATGAAGACTGCCGATCTGCTCACATCTGCAGCCAATCAATCTCGATAGACCAAACCAGGAAATCGCAAACAATAGGAGACTGGGCTCCTGCCAGCTGTAAGTGTGTGTGCCTTCCTTATACAGTGCCCAGTTGTTCATGTGTAATAATAACACATACCATGTGCTCATTTTGAGTTGTTCATAAAGGTGTTGTTCTAGGCTTTTTCAAGAAATTTCTATCTCTATACTTTAAGGAGTAATTGTAGAAATTCGTTCTTATCTTAGTGCAAATGTCAACAATCTTAAAGAGAAAAGCCACTTAAAAAGATACAAGACAGGTTTTTGTAAAACACTCGTAATATGTCAGTGTAATTGCATAATTAAGTATTTATTGTTTGTCAATGAATCATCAGATACTTTTTGAAGATAAAACACTGTGATCCACTATGATTATAGATCAAGGCAAACACAATTTCGATGTTCGCAAATGTACAGAACACCTGAACCACAAGGTGAAAAGAAAATGTGCACAAAAAATATTATAATAAAAAATAAAATAATATTAATAATAGTATGGAAAATGTGCTTATTTTTTGTAATGATATAGTTATGACGCGAATGTCAGGTGACCAAATTTTCATTTCTGAATTTTTATAAATCTGATTTTGGTGGCATGAGAGCCAGTGGAGTGAGGCCAAAAATAATAATAATATGGAAAAATAAAGATTGCTCATGTTTATGTGGGTCATTTTTCTATCTTCATTATTACATAAATAAATTATGAAACATTTAATTAGTAACAAATATAAGAAAACAGAAATACAATTAAGTAGAAAAACAAAAAAATATAGATTTATAGATTTTTTTTACCCACTTTCTATTGTTTCAAACTGCAAAATAATATATATATATAATGAATAAAGAACTTATGAATGCACTTCAAAAACGATTTAGGGTTTTCATAAAAGCATCCATTTGACCAATTATCAATTTAACTTTTGTGATTACTGAAAGGTTGTTTGAAAACACTGTTGAAATATTCCTCATGCATTATGCACAATTATAACTGTTTTTGTATACAGAATTTTGTAGACCTCCAAATCTGTGTTGGGTGGCGGGGGTGGGTGGTGATTTTTCAAGCCTTAATTAGTGAGGGCCGTCTGGGAGTCAGACCCCCCAAAACTTTGCGGCGACTGTTAAACCCCTTCAAACAGCCAATGGTCCATGATGATCGCATAATACATGTGGGCTTCATCTTCTTCTCTGTGGAAATCTTTTCTTGATTCAGATGCAAGAAAAAACCTGAATACAGCTGGATTCCGAATTGCAGAGTGATAATTGCATTGTATCAATAATGCACAGTATAGTAACATAAAAGTGATCTTCATAAAGTGAAATATTTCCTGCCTCAAAAGCATTTAAAGACAGTCTATGATCAGTGTTCGGTGTCACACACACACACACACACACACACACACACACACACACACACACACACACACACACATTGTTCTAAGAGCTACTATGTCACAGTCTGCTGTGGTGAATGCATCACTTATAATAAACTGAACTTAGCCTTCCATTGTCCTCCGATTCTACATCTTTATAAACGTCCTCTGTTTCCCTGTTTTATTGACTTCAAGCTTTATCCAGTCAAGTCATCATGCTCATGGACTGTCTGATGCAAATTGCACACAAAAGTGGCAAGAGCTTTCTCTAAACTTAAAGGGTTAGTTCACCCAAAAATGAAAATGATGTCATTAATGACTCGCCCTCATGTCGTCCCAAGCCTGTCAGACCTCCGTTCATCTTCGGAACGCAGTTTAAGATATTTTAGATTTAGTCCGAGAGCTTTCTGTCCCTCCATTGTAAATGTATGTACGGTATACTGTCCTTGTCCAGAAAGGAAATAAAGACATCATCAAAGTAGTCCATGTGACATCAGTGGGTTAGTTAGAATGTTTTGAAGCATCGAAAATACATTTTGGTCCAAAAATAACAAAAACTACGACTTTATTCAGCATTGTATTGTCTTCCGGTTCTGTTGTGGATCCGCGTTCAGTGCCGCTGCTGACGTGTGTCTGGTGTGTGTGTGTGTGTGTGTGTGTATTCTGGTTCTGTTGTGGATCCGCGTTCAGTGCCGCCGCTGACGTAAGACGCTGCTGACGTGTGTCTGGTGTGTGTGTGTGTGTGTGTGTGTGTATTCTGGTTCTGTTGTGGATCCGCGTTCAGTGCCGCCGCTGACGTAAGACGCTGCTGACGTGTGTCTGGTGTGTGTGTGTGTGTGTGTATTCTGGTTCTGTTGTGGATCCGCGTTCAGTGCCGCCGCTGACGTAAGACGCTGCTGACGTGTGTCTGGTGTGTGTGTGTGTGTGTGTGTGTGTATTCTGGTTCGGTTGTGGATCCGCGTTCAGTGCCGCCGCTGACGTAAGACGCTGCTGATGTGTGTCTGGTGTGTGTGTGTGTGTGTGTGTGTGTTCTGGTTCTGTTGTGGATCCGCGTTCAGTGCCGCTGCTGGCGTAAGACGCTGCTGACGTGTGTCTGGTGTGTGTGTGTGTGTGTGTGTGTGTGTGTGTGTGACGTAAGACGCTGCTGACGTGTGTCTGGTGTGTGTGTGTGTGTGTGTGTGTGTGTGTGACGTAAGACGCTGCTGATGTGTGTCTGGTGTGTGTGTGTGTGTGTGTGTCTGGTGCGCCCGAGCTTCGTCTACAGTCTGAGGGAGACGCACGCTGGAAACAAAACAATCTTCACAAACATGTCTAAGGATTTCCACACAGAGGAAGACTTGCATTTTTTTGCCCAGCCATATTTATTTGAACCCGAATACACGGACGCACCAGACACACGTCAGCAGCGTCTTACGTCAGCGGCGGCACTGAACGCGGATCCACAACAGAACCAGAATACACACACACACACACACACACACACACACACACCAGACACACGTCAGCAGCGTCTTACGTCAGCGGCGGCACTGAACGCGGATCCACAACAGAACCAGAATACACATACACACACACACACACCAGACACATTTCAGCAGCGTCTTACATCAGCAGCGGCACTGAACGCGGATCCACAACAGAACCGGAAGACAATACAATGGTGAGTCATTAATGACATAATTTTCATTTTTGGGTGAACTAACCCTTTAAAGCTCCAGTCTGGTTGGCTGACTATATGCAATTAAAGGTAGGATAGGCAATTTCAGAGAGGCAAGCAATAGCGAGCTAGCTTTGAAAGCATAAGATCCCACCCTCCCTTCAGAAAGGCCACGCCTCCTTCAAAACACATGAACGCACACAGCAGAGTCTGCAAAGCATCACGAGACGAGAGACGGCGTTAAACTACCTTATGTCTCCAAGCACATAACATTACAATAATAATGAACATAAAGCACTTAAAAAACACTGACCTGTACCACCTGACAGCTGCAGATTCATTTCAGCATTGAGTGTTGCCATTGAAACGCATAAATTCGAGTCACGAACCGCTCTGAGTATAACGTCACGGTTTTCCATCTCTTCCAAATGACAGTAGTTATAGTGTGAACAGCATGAGCTTGTTGTTTTGGTTCAGGAGGAACTTTAAAAGGCGAGGAACTGTCAAAAATGCTGTTTGTTTATGGTGTCGGTGACTGACGTCTGTCTAACTAAGCACAGCATGAAACGTTCAGATGACGTGTGATGTCTGTGTGAGCAGGAGCGTGGAGGAATGGAAATACATATACGTTGACAGGCTGGTAGGACATCGTACCATTGCATTCAGACCGAATGCAATGGTTGGATGGACATTGTATGGTCGTACGCCTTCCATTGACGATACATTTAGACCAGTGATTGCTATCAGGATGCAAAGAGACTTTCAACCAGCATAACAAAAAAATATGTCTGGAACAAATCACCTACCCTGCTTTTAACAGCTTATTCCTTACAGGCTTAACTAATGAGAGCTCTCTTAGTCTCACTCCAATGGCTACCTATAGCCATTCAAAACTTTAACATTGGCCTTTAGGACTGCCATTGCATGCACCGTCAAACCTCAGCACACACACCTAAGTGTGTGTTTCCTCCTGCCATTCACACTCTGTCAGCAAGTGCAGTTTGGTTGTTGCTACACTTTCCAGAACCTTCACCCTCTCCGTTCCTCTGAGGTGGAGCAAGCTGGCAATATCAGTCTGGAAATGTAAGATATTTAAAGTTTACCTAAAGTATACTTGCAATAGTTTCACTTTAGCACAATCAAATATACGTAAGTATATCTTTAGCTGAACTTCAGCACTATTTTTGGATAACTAAAGTGCATTAAGTACAAAATTACTGATAGTTTTTAGCAGACTTTAAGTATACCAATTTAGTATACTATTGGTATTTATATTAAGTACATAAATGTGTAAATGTATTTGTAGTATACTTTTTTTTTTAATTTCAAATACATTTTAGTATATTTCTTTTTCACTAAGGTGACCATGCAAGAATAAGCTTCTCCCTCCATCTCAAAAAAAGACCTGCCGACCTCCCATTGTGTGTGAAAGGTTTAATTTACAGTTATTAAAGAATGTATTGTTTCTGCTTAGTTGTTGACCAAGAAAATATCCCAGTAGAGGAAGAGAGTGGGAAACGGGAGGTACAGGGAGAGAAGTGAAATGTTCTGGGAGAATGGAGAGAAGTGATCTTTGTGCCTATATAGTATCATTTACTTTCCAGCTGCCCTGGGAACCTGTCACGTCTTCATGATTAACATTTTAAGTCACTATCTGTGGCGAAAAACATACATTACATTACAAGAAGCCTGTCTTTATCACATACAAGCATAATGGCAAACATCACGGTTAGTACATGAAATATGATGTGCTGTAAAACTGAACAGAGATCACCCCTGCAGGCAATGTCATCTTTGGCATCAAAATCCATCAAACATATAGTATTGAGATCTGTTTTCAATAACTGTATATGTATAAATGTCTCCACAGGATCTTGTTCTCTGCTGGAAACCCCATTTAAAACTGGCTTTTTATGGTAGCTTGTTTAAAATATAAAGCTGGTACCACAGGTAAAAAAAAAGAAAAAAAAAGAAGAAGTCTGATTGGATTTTTTGACTTTTCACCTCCTTAAACAAGCAATCATGTTCCAAAAAACACTCTGACCACCGAGAGCTGGAATGACTTTCCAACATAGTGAACAACTGATTCTGTGATACATGTGTAATACATACATAACGTCTTTGATTTTTATGGTTATGAAGCTTATGTCAAGTAGGATATGGTATTAGCATGTATAGTACATTTGCATTCACATTTATGCATGCTTTTTTAACAGATGCTTTTTCCCAAAGCGACATGCAAAAGAGGAACATAAGCAAGATTCAATGCCAGGTTTATTTGAAAAGGAAACAAGCTATGAAATGCAGGAAAGAAGAAGAAGAAAAAGAGGTGAATGATTTTGTAAAGTGCCTTTGCTTGTGTGGTTAAGTGCTTGCAGAAGAGGCTTGTCTTCAGCTGCTTCTTGAAACTTGTGATGCTCTCAGCAGATTCATTGGAGGTTGGCAGCTCATTCCACTCTGTTTAAAATTGTTAGTGTGAAATTACAGTATTCCAGGTTAATAATTGCATTACTTTCACAGTAATTCCACAGTAGGACTTCTATGGTATCTTACTGCACTCTTGGAAATTTCTTGTAAAATCTTTAATGTATTTCTACAGAGAAAAGAAGAGGAGCGAGCACACAATCTTGAGGCACCCGAGTGTTTAACTGATGTGGAGTGTCCACTTTTGAAGCCAGACTGGTTGTTGAAAAAAATCCTCATCTCGAGCAAAATAATCAAGCTGACAATCTGTATCTTTTATTCCAAATACATACAAATGCCATTTACGTCTTTTAGTTTGTCAAGATTTAAAGCGTCATTTTTGAAGAGTGCGCATGTGTGAAAGTGCTCTACTACGTAAGAACGAGCCTATGATTGAATCTGGAAATAAAGCAAAATGACTGAGAAAAATGAGAAAATTTTGAAATAGTCCTCTGATTCCATGTCCGTAATTTATAGCAAAACATCTAGCATTAATTCGATCTCAAACAGATTCATTAAAAGAACTTATTACTCCACCACCTGCATGACATCATTAACCAAAGTGGTTGAACCATAGACGGTAAAAGAAATGGACACAGCGACCCCATAGACTTCAACGGAGAAAAGTGAAGTCAATTAGAAGCATTTCTTCCTGATGGCTGAGCGACTGCGCCGGCTCAAACTGAGCTTGATGACGGAGATGTGACGTGAGAAACCTGTCTGACAGTTGTACGTCTTCTAGTAGCGGTGCCAAGAGGAATCTGAATCATTCCCTTCCGAATCTCGCAGAGACGGAGATCGTGAGTATTAGCTGTCCATGAACTAGCAGGAGACACTTTATGACTCTCTATGGGCTTCTCCCTTAACTTTATAGGACTTTATGCCTCCACGTCCCCCCGATTGCCCGTGAGCATCTACTCCTGTCTATACGGTAATTTCTCTACTGTGCGACAGATAGTCGCGTGTTATGACGCAATCGTTAGCCTATTTTTACAAACAACTGCTTCTACGGGGCCATAACGTAAGATATAAGGTATATGGAGCCTTTTATACATTGTCGTGTTTCTTTAGAAATAAACAATGGACAAATGGGGTCTTTAAACGCCTCAGATGTAAAGTTATTCGCTGTCAAAGTGACGCCAAAATGAATGGGAGTCAATGGGATGCTAACAGCAGGTGAAGGCTTGGTCGCAGAGAGGCTTCAGTTTCCGGCTGGAGGATTACTCCCTTGGGTTGAACGACCAATTTGCGACAATGGTTTCGGGAAACAGTCGTGACTAGCTAGTTGATTTCTTCAAAGATGCATTGCACTATGGTTAAGCACTGGCAGTGAATTACTTCTTTGTACGGGAAACAAACCCCTGGTTGTTGTCAAGTCGATTTATCTGCTGATTGAGTGTTGTTTTTTTTTAGTCTGTTTAAATGTGGTAGGACAGTTGCGAGAGGTGTTGTTGATGTGAGTGAGAGCTGGTAGCAGTGTTAGGGAGATCTCCTGGAGGAGGTGGGAGGGGATCGGGTCTAAGTGACAGGTTACAGGACGGCTGGCACAGAGGACTCTGGAGACCTTGTGTTCTCAGTGAGGGGACAGAAAGAAGAAGAGTGGAAAGTGTGTGCTGTGGGTGAGTGTCGTAGAGAACTAGGTGATGTGGATTGCCACCTTATTACTGAAATAGGTGGCAAAGTCATTAGCAGTCAGACTAAGTGGGAGGGGGCGGAGGAGCACAGAGTAGAGAGGAGAATGTTGTGAATAGTCGTCAGTTGTCTGAGGTGTTTTTGGTAATAAGACAGCTTGGTTCTATAGTCACGAAGAGCATCTTTGAGCCAAGGTCTGGATGGTGTTGTACTGTACATGCTGGCCTGAAGGTGAGAGGACCGTTATTATCAAGGCAGTATGTAAGGAAAGTATCAGTATAGATACACTGACATCAATTGAAGTGGATAGTGAAGGGAAGGGATGCTGACACAGTCAGGATTCAGATTCCATTATAGCAAAGGAACTGCACTCTTTAAAATGACAAATGACTTAGTTCTAGTGCAGTCTCCATCTCAATACTAGTTTTACTTGATGTTAGAGCTGTGTTTGACGCTATAGATCATGACATACTCTTAGATTGATAAGAAAATTACACTGGTATTCGGGGACAGGCATTAGACCATACCTGTCTGACCGTTACCATTTTGTTTATTTAAACAGGGTATTATCCAAGTTACCGTCAGTAAATTATGGAGTGCAACAAGGGTCTGTTTTAGGCCCTTTGCTATTTTCAATATACATGTGGCCTCATGGTAATATTATTAGAAAACATGGAATTAGTTTCCACTGTTATGCCGATGATACTCATGTTATCTGTTTCTGATGCAGAAAAGCTAGTTCATGCATTTATTACCTCTAGACTAGATTACTGTAATGCACTAGATGGTGGTTTTGCATCTTCAATAAACAAGCTACAGTTAGTCTAAAAGTTAGTCAGCTGCTAGAGTTCTTACCAGGTCACGAAAATATGATCACATAACCCCAATTTTAGTTCTGCATCAATTACCAAGTATTGAATATACACTGTAATCTAAATGGTTTAGTTTATCTCCTGTGAATTTTACCAATCTAAACAAAATACACTCACCTAAAGGATTATTAGGAACACCTGTTCAATTTAGCAATAATGCAAGTATCTAATCAACCAATCACATGGCAGTTGCTTCAATGCATTTAGGGGTGTGGTCCTGGTCAAGACAATCTCCTGAACTCCAAACTGAATGTCAGAATGGGAAAGAAAGGTGATTTAAGCAATTTTGGGCATGGCATGGTTGTTGGTGCCAGACGGGCCGGTCTGAGTATTTCACAATCTGCTCAGTTACTGGGATTTTCACGCACAACCATTTCTAGGGTTTACAAAGAATGGTGTGAAAAGGGAAAAACATCCAGTATGCGGCAGTCCTGTGGGCGAAAATGCCTTGTTGATGCTAGAGGTCAGAGGAGAATGGGCCGACTGATTCAAGCTGAGAGAAGAGCAACTTTGACTGAAATAACCACTCGTTACAACCGAGGTATGCAGCAAAGCATTTATGAAGCCACAACACGCACAACCTTGAGGCGGATGGGCTACAACAGCAGAAGACCCCACCGGGTACCACTCATCTCCACTACAAATAGGAAAAAGAGGCTGGAATTTGCAAGAGCTCACCAAAATTGGACAGTTGAGGACTGGAAAAATGTTCCCTGGTCTGATGAGTCTCGATTTCTGTTGAGACATTTAGATGGTAGAGTCAGAATTTGGCGTAAACAGAATGAGAACATGGATCCATCATGCCTTGTTACCACTGTGCAGGCTGGTGGTGGTGGTGTAATGGTGTGGGGGATGTTTTCTTGGCACACTTTAGGCCCCTTAGTAGAGATGTGCGGTTGGCGGTTACAGCCGCGGACTCCGCGGATCGGGCGGATGACAGGACGAAAAAAAATATTTTAATTAAATTCGGGCGGCTAGCGGGCGGTTGAACCAATCAAATGAAAAATATACATTGTTAAATATTGTTATCTGACTATACCTACATCCAAAAACAAAAAAATTGAGCACACTTTGAAATAGTCAAATTTTCATCAGCTAGTCGAGTCTATGCAGAGACTGCTTGTTGTTATCAGAGATGGCAACGCCGGCGAAGGAGGTACGTGACAAACTCAAAAAAGGAGAATTAAAAACAAAGGAAATAGAAGGTCAGAAAAGTGTTGCCTGGAATAAGTTGTGCGCTCTCTTGATATGCGCCCGTTCGATATTGTTTCTGGTAAAGGATTCCACCAAGTGGCCCAGACGTTGATTGACATTGGAGCTAAGTTCGGTGCTGTTGACGCTGGACGAGCCTGTTCTGAAGACTCCCGTTAATTTTGAATGCACAGGAAGAGAGCGGAGAGCGCGTCTTTTTCAGGCACAGTGCAATTCATTTTATACCATCAACAGGCCTAACAATCATATAATAAACTATAAAGCCTTGATATTAAAGAAACGCCGAAGTCACTTTTCGTTGGTCAGCTATGCCTACAAAAGACAGATGAAATCTAATATTAATAATTGATCCATGTCGGTACACAGCCTAATATTTTATAATGAAAAATAGCCTACACAATCAAGATAGGCAGGCACTAAATAGACTATTTACTTTTTAGCGTATTTATTAAATCCAGGAAATTGGTTAATGAAACATGGATTAAAATGAAGATACAATTAATACAAAACGAAATTCACTTTAAAGAAAGGCTTTGTGCTTTTTTGAGGCCTCTGTGAAAGTTTCAAAGTCTTTTAGTGTCGCTTTCTGAGTGTTCGCGTCCGTAATGGAGAACTGTCACGTAACATTGTTGGCGCCCCATACAATAGCAGCATGTTGAAATTATGTGCCAAAATGCGTTTTCTATTAGGCTACAATGAAAATATTGTACAGTAGCCTATCAGAAAAGGTCAGGTTTGTCGAAGTGCGTTTAATTTAGGCTATTTATTTATTTTTGTCCCTGCGCGCCGATCAGAGACGAAGTTCACTGCTGATATTCTGAAAGCTTTTAGTCTCGCGGCTGTCATCAGCAGCGCCTTGTATCGCCCAATCAGCGGATGGCGGGCGGGTGCGGTTTTGAAAATTGGTCAAAAACATTGGTGCGGATGGATGATGAGTTTTGTGATGCGGTTGCGGATTAAATAATTGCCCATCCGCACATCTCTACCCCTTAGTGCCAATTGGGCATCGTTTAAATGCCATGGCCTACCTGAGCATTGTTTCTGACCATGTCCATCCCTTTATGGCCACCATGTACCCATCCTCTGATGGCTACTTCCAGCAGGATAATGCACCATGTCACAAAGCTCGAATCATTTCAAATTGGTTTCTTGAACATGCCAATGAGTTCACTGTACTAAAATGGCCCCCACAGTCACCAGATCTCAACCCAATAGAGCATCTTTGGGATGTGGTGGAACGGGAGCTTCGTGCCCTGGATGTGCATCCCACAAATCTCCATCAACTGCAAGATGCTATCCTATCAATATGGGTCAACATTTCTAAAGAATGCTTTCAGCACCTTGTTGAATCAATGCCACGTAGAATTAAGGCAGTTCTGAAGGCGAAAGGGGGTCAAACATAGTATTAGTGTGGTGTTCCTAATAATCCTTTAGGTGAGTGTACATTTTAGCATTATTCGTAATAGTTATCGCATGATATTCAATAGATTTGCAAGTGCAGAGAGATGAGTGAATTTGCAAGTGTTGATCTGTGTTTCAGTGGAAGCCAACAACTCAAGTTGGCAGTATATAACATTGAATAGTGTAATTAGGACTAATTATGTGCATGAGTGTAAGAAAGTGTCTAAAGGCCCTGATACACTTTGCTTAGGGGTGAAAAGAAGTTCAAAATACTTGAGCACACTTTCTTATCAACAACAAAATAAACACATTACAAATATGACAACTGAGAAAACAGCAGCTAAGAAAGCAGTGTGGATGTTTACATCATCTCTGCAATTTGGCACTCCAGTCAGGTCATGTTTATTTATATTGCACTTTTTACAATACACTGTTGTAAAGCAAGCAGCTTTACAGTATTAAACAATGTCACTTTCAATTTGAATTACAACTTCAATCTCTCCATTGTTTTATTCATGTCTGACCTTGATGGACTGAACAGAAGAAATTAACCAGAGAAGTTTTCCTAAGATGGAGGAGCCTCAGAGCCACATCCACCTATTGCGTAATCGTCACAGATTAATGGTTTACAGCCGCAAAGTTTGCATTGGAAAGCTGTTTCAGACTCCTGAAATGGACTAAAAATCCTTCATTTTGGACTGATTTTGTTCAAAATGACGTCAGACCATGTAGTCCTTCGATTTAGCTTGAAGTATATCAGGGCTTTTATAGGTTGGTAATTCTTTGCCACATAGCCTACATTTGAAGAATGTCTCCACTATATCACCCTTCTTGGATGGATTTTTTTTTTTCACTAAGCTTGTTGCAGTGCATTTTGGGATTACCTTCTCCATGAAAGATACAATCTTAGAAACTGGCCAAAAGAAGGTATTAGAAGGCAGCATATTTATGCTTCCTACCTTTTGGATTAGTCTTTGTGTTATAAACACATCTAGGACAGATTACATTTCTGGCTATGCTGGGTCTAAATATACTTATGTCTTGCATAAGGAATGCATGGAGAAATTTGTGCAGCATTCCGATTGGAATTTGCAAACCATAAAATATCAAAACAAAATATATTTTTTTGCTAATTAAAGCGATACCATTGGCAATAGCAACATGCTAATGCAAACCTGTAATGGATTATTTTCCATTAAAGTCATTTATGAGAGCCATTTCAGTTAGCATGATGCTTTAGGCAGCTCACTAGGTTTTGGAACAGAATTAGCATGCCACAATAATAAACAGATGTTTATCCTAAACCCTATTCCATACATACATACATACACACACACACTTCTCTTTCTCGATTGACATTTCTATCCAAAACATTTCAAAGAACACTTATTGGAACCAGATGGCTCAGTTTGAGAAATTCCCAGAAACAGAGCATAAACATTTTATATATGACGTACAAAAATGTTGCCAAGTAACGATAAACAATAATACTGGGGGAGTTCATTTGTCTTTCTGTGTCTTCTGTGTGGCCGTCGTTGTAATTGGTTCTCTCAAGTATTTGAACCCTTCGGCACATAACTCGACCATGCACCATGTGTGCTGTTGCTTTTTCATCTGGCAGATGATAAAATGGGCAAAACAATCCATTAGTTTAACACTCAAGGAAGGATCTTAGAAATATCCTAGAGACATGAAGTGTGCTCTTTTGAATGAACCAGTTAGAAAGATTGTAGTAACATCCTGGCGAGTTTTGCATTTGTAAGCACCACTCATATTTTCTTCAAAACATATTACATCGAAACGTATTAGAGTTTGTGCCCAAACTCAAAGTGCCTCTGTAACTTCTCGCATCCATCTTCTTTTCCTTTGCTATACTGTAGTTTGTTTATCCTTCAGGACACACAGTCAAATATGGCTGCCATCGTTTCTATTGGATTGGACTTCAGACCACAATCCTTAGAGAGAGAGAGAGAGAGAGAGAGAGAGGGGATAAGAGCAGAGGAATCATTTATCTTTAGCTCCGAACCCAAGAGAGGCATTGTGTTTGTGTGTGTGTGTGAGAGAGAGAGAGAGAGAGAGAGAGAGAGAGAGAGAGAGAGAGAGAGAGAGAGAGAGAGAGAGAGAGAGAGAGAGAGGTATTTGAGAGTTGAGAGTGTATTTGAGAATGTAAGAACTAGCGCAAAGTCGCCACCTGGTGTAGATTTGAAGGTAGTGTCACTGTTTATTGACTCATTGGTTTTACTTGAAGGTTTTTGCCATCTACACATAAGGACAGTTTTATTGCTCAGAGGTTGCTCTCAGAGTACCGCCGGAGGTACACTCCAGGTTTCTTAATCTCACTTCTGTCAGAAAGAAACAACCGAGATATTAAAGATCTCATATGAGATTGTTCTTCTGTCCAACAGGATGTTTGACTATTTTAATTTAGATCTGTGCTCAGAAGTCGTGGAAAAACACGGACCCTCGAGTGATTGAGTCAAAGAGAGGAAGCGTCTGATGAATAATTGTGTGTACCACATTCACCTCTCCCCCTGCGTCTCTCTATTGTGTGCTTTTCTGCTGAGTGCTAGAACTGCAAAAATATCTGACACGTCTCTCTGTGGGAAATGCACCAGGGCCACGAACATTTATCAGCACATCCCACATTTACTGTATGTGTGTAAGTGGGTATGAATGTCAACATGCTCCATCTGGGTCACCCTATACTTAGTGCTCTTGATTAGTGTGTGTGTGTGTGAGAGAGAGAGGGCGAGACAACGAGGAGAAAGAAAGAAAGCAAAGCATGCAAACAGATAAACAGCTTGCACACACACCTGGATTGTTGCTGTAGAGAAAATGAAACAAGTCTCACACTCTGCTGTAGTTTGCAAAAACGACTTCGTCAAAAAATGCAACTTTGCCTCAAGAAGAACTTATTACAGTCTCATAAATAGATTAGTATTGTTATTAATTCAATTCACATGTATCTGTATAGCGCTTTTCACAATACACATCATTTAAAAGCAGCTTTACAGAAAATGCATATTCGTAGAATAGATTCAAATAGAATAATTATTAGCATAGTAAATTTCCCCAAATTAGTATACCATGGTACTATATACAGGTCCTTCTAAAAAAATTAGCATATTGTGATAAAGTTAATTATTTTCCATAATGTAATGATAAAAATCCTGGGCCTCCATAACACCTCAGCATTGCCACAGGCTGATTGCCTCCATGCCACGCCGCATTGAAGGAGTCATTTCTGCAAAAGGATTCCCGACCAAGTATTGACTATTGAGTGCATAACTGAACATAATTATTTGAAGGTTGACTTTTTTTTTTTGGTATTAAAAACACTTCTTTTATTGGTCGGATGAAATATGCTCATTTTTTGAGACAGGAATTTTGGGTTTTCATGAGCTGTATGCCAAAATCATCAGTATTAAAACAATACAAGACCTGAAATATTTCAGTTGGTGTGCAATGAATCTAAAATATATGAAAGTTGAATTTTTATCATTACATTATGGAAAATAATGAACTTTATCACAATATGCTAATTTTTTGAGAAGGACCTATATATACATATTTGTTGTCTTGTTTAAAACATGAACTCACTTAATCTATCTAAGTTGGAACTATTATTTTGCTGTGTAGCCTACTTGTTTTTAGTAAGTGAACCCATGATACTGCCACGTGACTGAAAGTCTTTATTACCACAGTACTATCTCCAAAAACATGGTGTTATTGATACGTAATAAACATGTTAGTACAATGATGTCCAAAAAACAGTTTTTTCATCAGTTTTCATCAGTAACAGAACAAAGAATGTAAACACAAGTACTGTACCATGTCCAAAAACAGGCTGTAACATCATTGCACTGAATGGTGTGGTCAGTGTCTGAGCGAGTGCTTTCCTGTAGTCTAAACTCCTCTGAGTAATGACAAACACAGTCATCCTGTCAGGAGCTGTAGCGGCGGCCAGGGTGTGTGTGTGTGTGTGTGTGTGTGAAATATTACATCAGCAACCAAACCTGACCCTGCCAGACAATAAAGGTCACTCCGAGTGCCAGCCACAAAAATGGGAGGAAGAGGCAGCCTTTCATTCCTATTCTGTCCGTTCTCTTGCGTTTTATTCCTCTGAGTGAAGGCCTTCCTGACCTCTGTGTGCAGGAACAAGTGGTGAGGAAGTCTGAGCTACTGTATGAGCACACACACACACACACACACACACACACACACACACACACACACACACAGTACTGATGACATATAGCTTCCTGGACAACTTTTTTTTTTTAAATGTTTCTTTTATTTGTTCTATGGGGAGTGTTTGCTTCTAATGATCAAAGCAGAAACCATAATTAGGCTATCATACCGATATAAAAAAGCTCTTTAAATAAATGACATAGTCATTTCACTTTTTTACAGCGTGGATGATGTCAGTTCCTGTCTAATTTACTCAAGTCTTCAACCATGGGGTCCAAAACCGTTTTCTCTCTTTAAAATGAATGCTACATTTTGTTTTCTAATTTTCTAATTTTGTTTTTTAAGTGTCCAAAGTCTTTTGGTGCCACCAAACCTACATCTGATTGGGATTTGTTTGGATGTATTTTGGTTGGTCCATGAGTTTCCGGGTCGCCGGCGCACATTGTAATCTTAATGATTAATGAACAATAGTCAGAAAATACATATGACTGACTTGACCGTGCACATTAAATCTTTTGTCAGGTCAGGCAGGTTATCTGCGCAATGATGGGAAAAGATTAAAGGGCAAATCACACAGAAACAGGCTGAGAGTTCAGAGAAGACACAAGCAATATAATGGCATAAGAGACTATCGGTGCGTTCAAGTCATCTCGTAAAGATCGTAGCCTAATTTACGAGTTGAACGCACATGAACGCCGCCACAATGTCGTAGTGGGAACCGGAAGCTCAAGATTTTCTTTAAAGGGATAGTTCACCCAAAAATGAAAACTCTGTCAGTAATTACTCTCCCTCATGTTGTTCCAACCCCGTAAGACCTTCGTTCATTTTCGGGACACAAATTAAGATATTTTTTATGAAATCTGAGAGCTGGATCACTCCTCCATACTAGTCCATAGGCTTCTTCAGGGATTGAACTTGCCGGCCTCGAAAAGTTATTAAAGACATCGTTAAAATAGTCTGAGTGACCCTTTAAGCCTTTCTTTTCTATTTGCAGCGAAGTAAGCTAACTGCCTGCACAGAATATATATATACCAATATATAATATACAACAATAAAGTTTGCAGTGGCTTCGTAAATTGATTAAAAACGTAACGCACACCTAATGTCTTGGTTCTTCATTTTCTTGCTGTATTTTTGTGTAATTAATTAAGAGAAAGTACACCGGCGCCATCTTGCTCCGACGAAAGTGACTTATGCCGCGTTCCAGCAAAGAACGTATATTGACAGGCAACCCGTAACCCGTGTTTTTCCAACTCGTAACTGGGAGTACATCGATCTAGTACGAGTTCACGGATGGGAAGTCACGGGTTTGACTGCCGTTCCAGTGCACTTTCACAGGTATAAGGTTGGAAAAACACGGGTTACAGGTTGCCTGGAACGATGTACTCCCAGTTACGAGTTGGAAAAACACAGGTTACAGGTTGCCTGGAACGCGGCATTACACACATGCTGTCGCAAACACGAACTTCTATCTATCTATCTATCTATCTATCTATCTATGGATGGATGGATGGATGGATAGATAGCTAGATAGACAAATGGACAGACAGATGGATAGATAGACAGATAGATAAATAGATAGATAGACAGATAGATAGACAGATAGATAGATAGATAGATAGATAGATAGATAGATAGATAGATAGATAGATAGATAGATAGATAGACATCTGTCTGTCTGTCCGTCCGTCCGTCCGTCCGTCCGTCCGTCTATCTATCGCTATGTCTGTCTGTCTATGAAAGAAGGGTAATTTGTATGAGATTTATATTCATTAGCAAGAGTAAATAATAACATACTCGAGACCCTGAATCTGAATGACTCAAGTATTTATGACATTGCAGGTCATTTCAAATGAACAAATTTTTGCTATGAGAAGTGAACTTCTACAGATATTTCTTACTAAATATGTAGAGCAGTGAACACTGCATTACACACACTGACAAAAAAAGGTGTAGAAACAATTTTAAATCAGAAATAATAATAAAAAATAAAAAAATGTTTACAATATTAAACAGATTTTACATGTTTATTTGCAGTGTAACAAATAGTTAAGTATGAGAAAATATTGCTGCACTTACAAACCACTTCTTAAATGCTAATAATTATTTCTGTTATTGGTAATTTTTCCAAATAAAGTTGCAATAAATAGTAATAATAACTTTATTATTAGAAGACATTAGAAACAGAAGATGGGAAGATTATCAAGTCTGATTTATTCCGATTGAAAAGGATAAACGCGTTTGCACATATGTGTGTACAGAAAACACTCCTCTGTGTATTAACTTATTTTTATGCTTTATTTATTTATTTTATGTTAAACTTGTAAACAAACTAAACTTGTTATTATAGTTGCATTATTATTATTGCATGTTCATTGAAAGTTGTATGTTGTGCCTATGTCACCAAGACATAATTTATTTTTTAAATCAAAATGAAGGGGAAGTGCCATGGCACCGTACAATAGCCTATACAGTACAGGTGAAACTCGGAAAATTTAAATATTGTGCAACAGTTCATGTATTTTAGTAATTCAAATTAAAAAGTGAAACTAATATATTTAGTATATATAACTATTTACATATATGCATGATCATACTTTTCAGAGGGCCACCATTTCTGTATTTAGATGGTTTTCATAAGATATAAGCCATTATCATCAAAATTATAACTTTTGCACAATATTCAAATTTTTTGAGTTTCACCTGTATAAGATCAGATACAGGTAACAAATAATACCTTGGCGTTGTGATACATACTGTGGTACTGAATTATTACCATATTCTTATGGCACCATATTCAACATGATATTTACAAATATTACAGTTGGTTCTAATAATACATGGAATTACCACGATACCACATTCAAACCATAGCAGGCCCAGTACCATTTCAAACTTGCCAGTTTATCAACTGTCCACTAGGTGTCACCCATTCACCACATTAAAAAGCAGTGGCAGGACATTCACTGTTGGTTGAGAATGAAACTATAAAATTCTCGCATATGGAACTAAAACTAGCAGGCAGAGGATGAAAAGGTTTCTGTCAGTTAAACGTGAGTTACAGGTCATATGCTGAAGAGACCCATGAAGGTAGCGTGAGCTGTCAGGATGAGCTCTGCTGATTTACGGGGAACAGAGAGCTGAAGGGTGGATCCAGACTCCAGGAAGTAAATTCCTATGACAGAAACACATAACCTACTTCATAATCAGAAACAGAGTAAATATTTTGCAAATATTTAAAGGTTTTTGTATGAACTTATATAACAGATGGTTAGAGATCTCAGATCTCACCTCATTCAAGCCTTTGAGAATAGAGTTAACTTCTCCAATCATCACAACATAAACGCATCATCTGTTGCTAATTACTGCAGAACATGCTTTAATTCAAGATATCACCATACTTCCCCAGTTGATTAATCACAGCTATATATTATGATCAAAAACATTAAGACAAAAACATGGTGATTTTTTCATTTAAAAAGGTACAAACTTTAAAGAGTCTGATCCTGTGCTCCAAATCCCCCCTAAACCCTCATTCATTATTCCCTACATTAGTCCACTAATTTAGTTCACTTGAAGGAGTGAATGAAAACGAGTGAGAGATTAATTCAGACACTGAGTGCGCCGGATGTCATGGTGTGGTGTAGGTAGAAGAAAAGCGAATAGGCAAAAGCTCCAATGTAAACATTTACTCACAAGAATATCATACGAACATGTACTGAACGGTTTAAAGGCTCACACACACCAAATAAAACGTAGAACAGACAATGAACAAGGCAAAACACAGGGCTTACATACATGGGGAAACAGATCAGGGAAACGAGACACAACTGACAAGACTAACGAGGTGACAGGTGAGACGGATGACCTAATAATGATAATGACACGTGACATGACGACAGGTCCAATGAAAACAAACTAAACGGAGCACAACTGTGACACCGGAGGGGCTGCCGCTTTTTTTTTGTGCTTGCTGTTTAATAATAATTTGAAACTTAGCAAACTCTGTCATGGAAACTATGTATAAACCTTAATTAAACAATTCAATAATCAATTAAAAAGGAATAATACCTGTATGATATACGCTGTAGCCACATTGGACGAGCGGTTTGGAAAATGGATGATTCAGCAGCGGCGCCATCTTCTGGTCAGACGCAGGAATTAATTCGACAGTGCATTATGGGTATCGGTACATCGGTTGTAGACTCGTTATTGCGGTGCATTGTGGGATTAAATGAGTGCACTCAATAACGTCCACTTTGGTTTCGGACACCACTACAAATGGCTGTCCCTAGTGCTCTATTTAGGGGTATAGGGGGCGATTTCGGACACAGCCTGAGTGCTCCTATCTGATGCATAAATAATGCAAGAGTTAATTCCCTTTTGAACTTTGTTGTCCTGATAACTCACCAGCAGTGTAGCAAGTGTTGAGTGGCTGGCTGATGTTACTGGGCATGCTTTTTAAACACTTCATCAGCTTAGTCTCCGCCCCTTTCAGCCTCTTCGTGATCACATGACCCATCAACCAGGTGGTATCTTTATACAGCACCTGTGGCAAGCAAAAGAATAAACCTAAATGCTTAAAGTCATTTATTGTATTAAGTAAGACAGAATGCAGCGCAGGACAATATTTGAGGGTGAACGAACGCGTGTGCGGGGGTTGTGGGAAAATAAAATGATTTGCGTGACTCCCGGAAAATAGAAATAGGCCAGCAGCCATATCACCCTATAGCCCAAGACTGGTTTCCCACTGAAGCTAAGCAGGGCTGAGCCTGGTTAGTACCTGGATGGGAGACCTCCTGAGAAAACCAGGTTGCTGCTGGAAGAGGTGTTAGTGAGGCCAGCAGGGGGTGCTCACCCTGTGGTCTGTGTGGGTCCTAACGCCCCAGTATAGTGATGGGGACACTATACTGTCAAAGAGCACCGTCCTTCGGATGAGACGTTAAACCGAGGTTCTGACTCTCTGTGGTCATTAAAAATCCCAGGATGTCTTTGGAAAGAGTAGAGGTGAAACCCCGGCATCCTGGCCAAATCTGCCCGGTGGCCTCTGTCCATCATGGCCTCCTAATCATCCCCATATATACACTCACCGGCCACTTTATTAGGTACACCTGTCCAACTGCTCGTTAACACTTAATTTCTAAGCAGCCAATCACATGGCGGCAACTCAGTGCATTTAGGCATGTAGACATGGTCAAGACAATCTCCTGCAGTTCAAACCGAGCATCAGTATGGGGAAGAAAGTTGATTTGAGTGACTTTGAACGTGGTATGATTGTTGGTGCCAGAAGGGCTGGTCTGAGTATTTCAGAAACTGCTAATCTACTGGGATTTTCACGCACAACCATCTCTAGGGTTTACAGAGAATGGTCCGAAAAAGAAAAAACATCCAGTGAGCGGCAGTTCTGTGGGCGGAAATGCCTTGTTGATGCCAGAGGTCAGAGGAGAATGGCCAGACTGGTTCGAGCTGATAGAAGGGCAACAGTGACTGAAATAACCACTCGTTACAACCGAGGTATGCAGCAAAGCATTTGTGAAGCCACAACACGCACAACCTTGAGGCGGATGGGCTACAACAGCAGAAGACTCCACCGGGTACCACTCATCTCCACTACAAATAGGAAAAAGAGGCTACAATTTGCAAGAGCTCACCAAAATTGAACAGTTGAAGACTGGAAAAATGTTGCCTGGTCTGATGAGTCTCGATTTCTGTTGAGACATTCAGATGTTAGAGTCAGAATTTGGCGTAAACAGAATGAGAACATGGAACCATCATGCCTTGTTACCACTGTGCAGGATGGTGGTGGTGGTGTAATGGTGTGGGGGATGTTTTCCTGGCACACTTTAGGCCCCTTAGTGCCAATTGGGCATCGTTTAAATGCCACGGCCTACCTGAGCATTGTTTCTGACCATGTCCATCCCTTTATGGCCACCATGTACCCATCCTCTGATGGCTACTTACACCATGTCACAAAGCTCTAATCATTTCAAATTGGTTTCTTGAACATGACAATGAGTTCACTGTACTAAAATGGCCTCTACAGTCACCAGATCTCAACCCAATAGAGCATCTTTGGGATGTGGTGGAACGGGAGATTCGCATCATGGATGTGCAGCCGACAAATCTGCGGCAACTGTGTGATGCCATCATGTCAATATGGACCAAACTCCCTGAGGAATGCTTCCAGCACCTTGTTGAATCTATGCCACGAAGAATTGAGGCAGTTCTGAAGGCAAAAGGGGGTCCAACCCGTTACTAGCATGGGGTACCTAATAAAGTGGCCGGTGAGTGTATATACCAATTGGCTACATCACTCTGTCTCCTCTCCACCAGTAAGCTGGTGTGTGGTGGGCGTTCTGGCGCAATATGGCTGCCGTCGCATCATCCAGGTGGATGCTGCACACTGGTGCTGGTTGAGGAGATTCCCCCTTCTATGTAAAGCGCTATATATAAATGTAATGAATTATTATTATTATCTAAAAATGAAATATCTTAAAACAAACATTTATCTAAAATAGCACGAAAGCAACCATTCAAATAAAAATATTTACAGGTGCAAGCTGATTGCTTTTACAGGGAAAAGCTGCGCAGAACTGCTGGTCTAGGATCAGTCTTCTTCGGAATAATAGCCTAGTGGTGAAACAGATTTGGCAAGCGATGCAGTGCGTATCTGTGTTTGTGCCCTGTAGAGCATCAAAGGTTTCTATTTACGTGTTGTTGCAGCATTGGGCAACGTAGCAAATCACAAACATATCTGTTGATTTCTTGAACGCAATGGCCGATGAATGAGGGGCTGTTTACACAACACTAAAAACATAAAACTTTTTATGTGTTTTGGCCATTGATTTCACAGGTCAAAACACCAGAGTTTTTGTGAATGTGAATAAATGATTTATTGTGCGGTGTAGACAGCTTCATGGATTGTGAGATTGTGATTAACTAAAATGAGTGACACAGCTGTTTTGTGATTATAAAGGGAGCGCTCTTCAATTGTGCTTGAACGACTGACGGTTGATAATGTACTTTGATAATGCAGTAGTATCAGTACCAAACAATACCAACCTGACTGTAAATGAAGTATGTACCCTCGGCCTCCACTGTTACTGTGTCACCTGACACCTGAAGCCCCTCCCCTCGGCTCTGCCCTAGAGCCCAAGACAGAACAGTGGTGTCATGATCATCTGAGAAAACAGAGAAGAAATGAGAGAAAAACAACAATCTCCAACATATCTATCTATCTATCTATCTATCTATCTATCTATCTATCTATCTATCTATCTATCTATCTATCTATCTATCTATCTATCTATCTATCTATCTATCTATCTATCTATCTATCTATCTATCTATTCATCCATCCATCCGTCTGTCCATTTGTCTGTCTGTCTGTCTATCTATCTATCTATCTATCTATCTATCTATCTATCTATCTATCTATCTATCTATCTATCTATTCATCCATCCATTTGTCTATCTATCTATCTATCTATCTATCTATCTATCTATCTATCTATCTATCTATCTATCTATCTATCTATCTATCTATCTATCTGTCGTCTGTCTATCAAAAAGAAGTCATACAGATTTGCAATGACATGATGGTGAGTAAATTATGTACATTATGTATCAAAATATTTATGATATTATTGAATTTTTTGCATCTGCTGAAGCACATGAGATTTATTTAAGAGCTGTTTCTCCAAAACATCTCCTTTTGAGTTCAGTGGAAGGAAGTCAAACAGGATTGGATTGGGTCAGAGTGTGTTTTATTGTGGTTGATCTATTCCCTTTAACAGACACTGTGGGTGTTACACTCACTGTATGACTGCAAGGACACAGGAACAAGATGGACAAACGTGTGCCGCTCTGCTAAAAGAAAGGTCAATTCACATAAGAAATAAGAGAAAAAATGTGTGTTTGTCTGTATAAGACAGACAGAGAAAGCGAGAGTGACAGGATTAACTCACTTTGTCGTCTCTTTCTCTGTTTCCTCTGTTCTGTCACATCTCTCTTGTCTCGGCCGTCTTCATGTTTCCGTCTCTCAGGGAATCTGTGATAACAGCTTACCTTATAACAAAATATTTTTGAAATTAGATATCACATACTAAAGCTCAAATGATTTTGCTCCAGGGTTTTACATTGGACATGAGTTGGCAACCTCGGTCATTAATGGGTTCTAAAATGGCAGTAATTCACTTGAAAACATTGTTCTGCGAAAAACCCTATTGGATCCTTCCCAAACTGTTGCAACAAAGCACACAATTCTTGGTCATTGTCCTCACAGATATTACTGGAATAGCCCGACTCATTTGAAGGGGGTGTCCACATACGGTACCTTTGGTCATATTACCATGAACAGCACAGGCCCAATAATATGCAAAATTGCTTGGCATAGACCTTATAGTCTATATTTGTATTTGGTTTCACACTTTCGGCAGCCAATAATCAACAAACATTTTTTTCCTGGCTATGAAGCCGTATTTAATCTTGTTTGGGTCTCTCTCTCTTTTTTTTTTACCCTGTAGTAAATATTTGCATAATTCCCCATTAAAAGTTGATGGTTCTGATATCCTACCAACCATACATTATTATATGTTTTCTTGGGGTTTTATTATTTGTAATCAACATTATTTCTTGACCTGAAAGTCATGATTTGTGTTTGATGGTTAGAAGTTTGTGCCCAGACTTTTGAAGAGTCTTTTACTGGGTTGTTGCAGAACTCACAAAACTCGGATTAACAGTGTTTGATGAATGACTAGCAGGATGGATATCGAGAAGAAACTTTTGAATAAAATGCTTTTGCTTGAGAGAGAGTTCAGGTATGAGTTTTATTAATTTATTTCACATTTGTTGGAAGGGTGTCCTAATTTCTGATATTGTAAACATGATCCATTCTGAGTGTTTGGTACCATCAGATCTGTTCTTTGTAAAACAGTTTGAGATGAAGAAGTGAAATCAGTTGCACAAATAAACTCCAGAAACATGATTTTGGTGTAACCAATGTTTGTTAATGTAGGATATATCATAGGGTACTCCATGATTACCATAAACCACGTGCTTGGTATTCTTAAAAGTGTACCATGTAAATAGCCTACAATAGCAGGACAGTACATCAAAGTAGGCTACTAGTATTACCATTTCATACCATGACTACCATAATCTGCCACAGTACATTTTTTGTATAATGCAGAATGATTACCATATTCATATCATGGTGATGGTACTTTAAGGTGCTTTAAAATGCCATGTTATAACAATGACAATAGCCTACTTTTACCACATTACCGAATCTCAAGTATCTTCAGAAAATAGCCTACTTTGGTATAAAGAGGATGCATGTGCAAAACAGTGCATTAATAGTAGGCTAGGTTATTTTTGTTCGTGAAGTAAAAGATGAACAACGTTACGAGGCAGTTAAAATAGCACATGAATGAAAGCACTCACCTACCCCGTAGAACACGCCACAATCGCAGCATATCCCACCTTCTGTCCCCGCTGTTTCCAGAGGCCTGAACCGCTGCGTTATTTCAGACATTTCAGCCCTAAGTATCCAAATGTGTGTCCACTGTATATACACCACACCCACACAGGTGCAGGCAACAGTGGCCACGAGAAACCACTTCAACACTTCCACCCTCACCTTCCAAACACACGCAGGAATGTTGTGGTTCTTCATTGTAAACTCTGATGTGATATTCCCGTTTTCAATTGATCCGTTAACTTTCGGTTTCGCAACTTTCATCATCAGAGATGTGAAAGCAGTGGGAGTGGAAAAAAGTGTCAACACATCGGTTTATTCCCTGTATGGACATTTTATCCTAAGTTGGAAACAATAATAGGATCAACGAATCATGCTAGAAGAGATGCCAGGCTTCCGAAGGAATGGAAAGTAAAAGGAATGAATTCCATTAGCTTTCCTCTAGGGATTTTTTAAAGGATTCATCCACGTGTTGATGGATTACAAAACATAGGTATGCCATTTAATTCCAGAAAACATGATAATAATGAAAAATGTGCGTTTATGTAGGCCTATAGGCCTATAATTATGTACCATAGTATTTACATTGTAGCCTACTGCAAGTGTTTGATATACTATTGGTATTACCATATACAGGTCAGTAATATATAGTTAAGTAGGCTACAAACAATAACAGGTCCAACAAGTGCAAAAAAGATAATTGGATCCAATTTTTCATTTTATTATTTAGGCTACTGTCTGTTTATCTGTTGGATTATTCAGACACTTTCAAAATCATACAGACAATCACAAATGGCAATACAGTAAACATTTATCTCAATAAATATACATTTCATTTGCAAATAACTAAGCAGACTAGTCTTCTCCTTTAACATTCATAAGCCAAATGCCTCACACACTTGAAATGTTATGCCAATTTTCTGACAGAGCATTATGAACTCTTCATGAACACAGTACTCTAACATTTGCTTAACAAACAGACTTAACAACAGTAGGTATTAAGAGAAAAAAGGTTGATCATAGAACTATGCCTAAATGGCTCAAACAGGATAAAGCTTATTTAGATGAACTGAATGTTCTGAAGAAGCGCCATCTCATCATCAATGGTCCTGAGGAACACATCCGATCCCGCAGGATTCACCATGGCGTCATCAGCCACCAGGAGCGATTTATGGGCCGTTCCTGCAACAAACGCCATCATGGGGTTCCCTCCTGGAGCAAGGTCAAGAAACTGCTCATATCCTCTAAATAAGTACTCCTGGGAAACACACAAAAGACAATTTCTAGTTTACTTTTTTTTTTTTTCTTCGGTCACTTTATCAAAACTCTTCACACAGTGAGCACAACAGCACTCTAAAAAATGCTGGGTTGCCTTAACCCAATTTTGGGTAAAATATGGACAAACCCAAATGTTGGGTTAAAAATTTAATTAAAAATTTTAACCCAATGGCTGTGTTTGTCCATTTTTAACAACCCAGCATTTTTTTATGGTGTATGTGGGCTAAACTTGGTCCTTTTACAAGAATGACAGCTCTCTACTGTTTCGAATTCACTGCAGTATGTTACGTGATCCTTGTTTACATTACAGCACAAAATTATTCATGATTTGATGAATTGTGCCCTTTGAAATTGAAAGACTAACACCTGTGTAGGTGTTCAGCTACATCAAAATTTTTTTTAATTAAATGTAGCAAATTGCTGTCTTATTAAATTTTGTATTATGTGAAGGTTTGAATTTACAGGTTTAAAAAAAAAATAATAATAATTTTTTTTACAATCGTTAGGACACATTTCTCGATACTTAGGTCACTTTTTTAAAACTCTTCACTCAGTGAGCACAACAGCAGTCTATGTGGCCTAAACTCTAAATCATTTATCATTGCTTTGGCACAAGAATGCATTCATTCTTTCAGTTTACATGAATTCTTCTCTCACTTCAGCCCAAACTCTATATATGCCTACAGGCCGATTTTGAAAAAACCTAACGTAATACAAAAATGAATAAGACAGCAATTTGCTACATGTCTAAAGTAATACCATATTGAAATATTTTCCTAATTTAAAAATTGAAATACTAACAAACCAATTAGATGTAGCTGAACTCTTATACAGGTGTTAGTCCTTCAATTTCATTACTATCTATACAAAAGAGGAACTTAGGAATAATTTTGAACTGTAATGTAAACATGGAAACATACAGGGAATTACAAACAATAGAGAGTGTCATTCTTGAAAACATTGTATATCTACCTGTTGTTAGTATTTTTAGGTCGTTGTTATGACAAGGTACAGTATGTTTGTTGGGTGAAAACCTTTTGGAAAAATGACTTGGTTTGAGACATGTAAGAAGTGTTTTGGTAGTTTTCGGTAGTAAATTAACTGCTATACAAAGCTAAAAGTTGGTTAAAAGAACTGTGTGAAGAGTTTTGAAAAAGTGACCCAAGTATTGAGAAACGTATCTAGACCTAGTGAAAAAAGGCTCTTCTTTGGGTTATTAAATGTTCTTCACACTGGTTCTTTAAGAACACTGAAAAGTTCTTTGGAGAACCAAAAATGCTTGTTCTATGGCATAGAGTGGTGCGGGTATGACGCCAGAAACCGGAAGTCCAATTGGAGAATTTTCTTAATTGGGTTATTGTCTATGGGTCTCATTCATGAAACACGAGCAGAACGAATTTGTGTAAATCGTGTGTAAAGTGGTTCTGGCGTAAATTTTCAGATTCATTAAAATGTTCGTATTTTCCAAATGTTAGTGTAACAGAACGAACCAGAGGAGAGACGTACAGATCCATTGGCAAGGCTTTATTCCAAAAACGTAGTCTTAGTACAGGCAAGGTCAATGAACAGCAGACAGGTGCTGGCAGAGGCATAGCACAGAGAAACCCTAAGGGCAAGCGTGGGTCGACGAGGTGCAAACAGAATTCGAAGGGCTAGGCTGAGGGAGAATAATAATAATAATAATTCATTACATTTATATAGCGCTTTTCTAGGCACTCAAAGCGCTTCACATGGAAGGGGGAATCTCCTCAACCACCACCAATGTGCAGCATCCACTTGGATGATGCGACGGCAGCCATAGTGCGCCAGAACGCCCACCGCACACCGGCTTACTGGTGGAGCGGAGACAGGGGCTGCGTTCCAAACCACATACTCAATGAGTAGGTACTTAATTTCAATGAGTACTTACTTAACGAGCGCTAAAAGAGTAGGTACTTTCTAGCCAAATCTCGTTGAGTATGAATGCTATCCGGACATCATCCGCCATGTTGACGTTATCATGTGACCTACGACGCGTTATCACAAGCGCAACAACTTAAAAGATGAACGACCAGTTTAATTCATCTATCTGTAAATATCTTGATATTGATGAAACTTGCTCATTGTGTGGTATTGTTGAAGAAACAGCTGCCAATTTATTTTGTGAATACATTTAGGGTTGATTTAAGTTGTTATATTTTAAACCCCACTAATGTGACCCCCAGTTTTATCCTTAACGATATATTTTTTCTTAAGAAACCCCAAAATCGTCATCTCTCGTTGTTAATTTCTTTATTTTATACCCAAAAAGTTTCTCCTTTAAGTTTTCCTCTTTTCTTGATGAATTTACCTCTCGTTTCATCCCTCATACTTATAACAACAAAACAATTTTTAATGTATTATGAAGAACTATTTAAAATATTTAGCCTTGTTATTGTTCTTTTTTCCTGTGTATAAATATCATATTATGATATACACAAACCAATGATCTTTATGTTTTCTGTTTTGTCATTATGATTGTTCATTGTTAGATAGCCTACAATGGTATCTTTCCATGATCTTTTTCTTTATGTAATAAGTTTAAATTATATGAGTGACAGGTGCACTAACACTTCGTAACATCAGTAACTCGACAGCTCAACCTAGAACAGTTTTCCTCTGCGTTTGTAATGTCTGCACAAAGGAGACGGGCAGCTGCTCGAAGATCTCCTTTGGAGAAAACTGTTGATTTTATACTCGAAAAATGTAAGTATCGCTCCTTAAAAATTAATATTAGCCTACCTCAGAATGAATTGCATTGTTAGCCCACCCCAAAACTTAAACAAAATAATATTAAATGCTGACCAATACTTAATTATATTACTTTTTTTATATACTAAAAATTATAGAATTTAATAAAACAAGCAAAATGTAATTTGTTTTGTCATATGAATTATTTGAATACACGCGAACATCTCAATTGTAAGTCAAGCAATGAATTAATTAAATAAATATATTTCATATACTGACAACAATAAGAAACATGAATAAATGAGTAAAAGATCAAATAAAAGTAACCATCACACAAAAAAAACAAATGCATATACAATTCAACAACACATGAAACAAATCTTTATTCAAACTACAAGCATGTATTTACAGGCGCTGAACCCCACATACATCTCAACACAGCGGTTCCCATTCTGCGGCTTTACTCTGATGAATTCACCAGAGGTGACCGTGCCTTCGTGCCGGAGCTTGTTGCTGCGCTTCACAGTCTGAGGCGATAAGGGCAGATGGAGAGATGGAGGGTCTCATCCACGGCACCGTTTCCAGGATTCAGCTCTGGGCTCCTCATCCTCAGTGCTCACACCAGTCTGAATAAAAACATGTTTAGTTACTTTATAGATTTGTTTATTTACCTTATTTACAGCACATTTGTCTAATGTCAACAGTGTTGACAACTGAATTAACGTTATCCTATAATAATGCCACACATACATCACTCAGATGTCTTTTTCATGTTGTGATGTGCTCATCTGCAATATGTCAATGCTTACAATATTTTCCTTTCAGATGTAAATAGACATTTTAAATAAGCATGTTTAAGATGTATATGGTTATATAAATCCACTTTAGAGACGTTACGTGTGCTTAGAGCTCCCCTGTTAGCTAGCTATACAAAACATGTTTCTACAGCAAAATCACAACTATACCATACTGTCTAACTACTTTACACCTTCAACAGTTAAAACGTTTACTCTATAGTAGTTTAACACATAAGGAACCGTGTTTACTCACATTTGAAAAACCCCGCGTCGCTGATCTCCGTGATGTTTGATAATGACGTATGCTCTCGCGTGGCCTCCTGGGATAGATGAGTATCCACAGTATCCATCGGTTGAGCACTCAAAAATCTGGGCTGAAGCAGTAAGGCATCCGGGAACTTCTCGGCTACTCTTTTATGAATACTGATGTTTCGAACGTACTGCTTCCTTCACGTACTGTTTTCGCCTACTATATAGTAGGAAAGTAGGCATATTCGAACGCACTTAAGTCCGAATCTCGCGATAATCAGTACGTCACCCAGGTAATTCTCGCCTACTCTTTTATGATTCGTACATACTTTTCGCTCGCCTACTCTTTTTCCCATACTATATAGTAGGGAAGTATGCGGTTTGGAACACAGCCAGAGTGATGAAGCCAATCAGTGTATATATATATATATATATGGGGATGATTAGGAGGCCATGATGGACAGAGGCCACTGGGCAAATTTGGCCAGGATGCCGGGGTTTCACCCCTACTCTTTCGAAAGACATCCTGGGATTTTTAATGACCACAGAGAGTCAGGGCCTCGGTTTAACGTCTCATCCGAAGGACGGTGCTCTTTGACAGTATAGTGTCCCCATCACTATACTGGGGCGTTAGGACCCACACAGACCACAGGGTGAGCACCCCCTGCTGGCCTCACTAACACCTCTTCCAGCAGCAACCTGGTTTTCTCAGAAGGTCTCCCATCCAGGTACTAACCAGGCTCAGCCCTGCTTAGCTTCAGTGGGCAACCAGTCTTGGGCTACAGGGTGATATGGCTGCTTGGGGATCCTTCAGAATCCAAGTGACACAGGCAGGAATCAAAACACGAAGGACAAGGCAAGACTAGAATACAATGGAAGGCTCAGTAAGTAGCTAACACTTGGGGAGTGTTAAACGCTGACAATACAGTACAAAGAAACAATATCCGGCAACAGAGAGAGGAAGTCCAAGGGTTATAAAGGGTGTGAGATGGTTGTCAAGTGTGAGCGTGATTAGTGGAATCAGCTGTGTGAATCGTCAGTGCAATGAATGATGGGGATTGTAGTGAAGTGCAAGAGTCCATGCTGTGAGTGGGAGACCTCTGGTGGTGAATGTCCGGAAGTGAATGGACCAGATACGTGACATAGCCCCCCTCTAATGAGCGCTTCCAGACGCTCCAATAACATCCAAGGCGGGACGGAGACAAAGATCCTCACAGCGGAGCAAAAGACCACCAGAGCAGAGCAGGCTGTGCAGGCGACCAGGGCGGAGACGACCCCTTGGGGATCCTTCTGGTGGCCACGGCGGAGAACACCCCTCAGGTGGTCCTGGCGGAGAGGATCCTTCTGGTGGCCACGGCGGAGAAGACCAGGGAGTAATAGGAACCGACACCGGAACAGGAACAGACACTGGCTCTGGAACAGGAACAGACACTGGCTCAGGAACAGATACAGACATGGGCACAGGAACAGACACTGGCTCAGGAACAAACACAGACACAGACTCTGGCTCTGGAACAAACACAGACATTGACACAGGAACAGCAGACACTGGCTCCAGTGTGTGCGCAGCCCACCCACACCACATTGGCCAGTGTTGCGGTCACATACGTGACGTGAACAGTCTCTGGCTGGGAAGACGTGACGTGAACAGTCTCTGGCTGGGCAGACGTGACGTGAACAGTCTCTGGCTGGGCAGACGTGACGTGAACAGTCTCTGGCTGGGCAGATGTGACGTGAACAGTCTCTGGCTGGGAAGACGTGACGTGAACAGTCTCTGGCTGGGAAGACGTGACGTGAACAGTCTCTGGCTGTGCGGAACAGTCTCTGGCTGGGAAGACGTGACGTGAACAGTCTCTGGCTGGGAAGACGTGACGTGAACAGTCTCTGGCTGTGCGGACGTGACGTGGACAGTCTCTGGTTTGGCGGCCCTGACGTGAAGTGCAGGCTCAGCTGGACTGACGTGAAGTGCAGGCTCGGCATGAAGCCCAGGCATGTCGTGGTGACGCTCTGGCTGGACGTGGCTGACGTGAAGCTCTGGCTGGACGTGAAGCTCTGGCTGGACGTGGCTGACGTAAGCTCTGGCTTGACGTGAAGCTCTGGCTGGACGTGGCTGACGTGAAGCTCTGGCTGGACGTGAAGCTCTGGCTGGACGTGGCTGACGTGAAGCTCTGGCTGGACGTGAAGCTCTGGCTGGACGTGGCTGAAGTGAAGCTCTGGCTGGACGTGGCTGACGTGAAGCGTCTCTGGCTCGGCAGAAGTGACGTGAAGCGTCTCTGGCTCGGCAGAAGTGACGTGAAGCTGTGAAGACCCTGGACAGGACCAGTGGTGAAGGTTCTGAATGGGTAACAGGGCTGGACAAGAATTCATAAATAGTCGCCTCTGACACCTCCAAAGGTTCTGCAGCAGACGCCGCCACCTCTGGAGGTTCTACAGTGGTAGCATCAAGAATCTGGTAAAGTTCATTAACAAGACAGGTACCGTGCTCATCTATGGTTCCTTTGACCATGACACGACAGACTGAGAGGACATGGCTGGGCGCAACCACCATACAAGGGGCTGAAGCGAACACCGCCGCTTCAAGAGGTTCTGCAGCTCGTGCCGCCACCTCTGGATTAACTGCAGCGGGTTCCTGAGCCTGGGGCAGTTCTGAGGTGGTATACGCAGCCCAAACGCAACATAGAGCGATCCCCATCATGGGAAGCGCTTCTGACAGGGTAATCAGTGCAGGATCAGAGGGATCAAAGTGAGTGGGTTTGGGCATACCAGCTGTGCGTGCAGAAACCAGTGGTGCATCCCTCACACTGGAAACCAGACTGGGAAATCGAAGCACTGACCTTGAATATCTGGGTGTGGCAGACAGGACATGAGAAGATTGACATGACGAGACTCTGGAAAATCAACTGTGACTCGGTTTGACTCGTGATGATCAACTGTGACTCGGCTTGGCTCGTGATGATCAACTGTGACTCGGCTTGACTCGTGACGATCAACTGTGACTCGGCTTGGCTCGTGACGATCAACTGTGACTCGGCTTGGCTAGTGACGATCAACTGTGACTCGGTTTGGCTCGTGACGATCAACTGTGACTCGGTTTGACTCGTGATGATCAACTGTGACTCGGCTTGACTCGTGACGATCAACTGTGACTCGGCTTGGCTCGTGACGATCAACTGTGACTCGGTTTGACTCGTGACGATCAACTGTGACTCGGCTTGACTCGTGACGATCAACTGTGACTCGGCTTGACTCGTGACGATCAACTGTGACTCGGCTTGGCTCGTGACGATCAACTGTGACTCGGCTTGGCTCGTGACGATCAACTGTGACTCGGTTTGGCTCGTGACGATCAACTGTGACTCGGTTTGACTCGTGATGATCAACTGTGACTCGGCTTGGCTCGTGATGATCAACTGTGACTCGGCTTGGCTCGTGACGATCAACTGTGACTCGGCTTGGCTCGTGACGATCAACTGTGACTCGGCTTGGCTCGTGACGATCAACTGTGACTCGGTTTGGCTCGTGACGATCAACTGTGACTCGGTTTGGCTCGTGACGATCAACTGTGACTCGGCTTGGCTCGTGACGATCAACTGTGACTCGGCTTGACTCGTGACGATCAACTGTGACTCGGCTTGACTCGTGACGATCAACTGTGACTCGGCTTGGCTCGTGACGATCAACTGTGACTCGGCTTGGCTCGTGACGATCAACTGTGACTCGGCTTGGCTAGTGACGATCAACTGTGACTCGGCTTGACTCGTGATGATCAACTGTGACTCGGCTTGGCTCGTGACGATCAACTGTGACTCGGCTTGGCTCGTGACGATCAACTGTGACTCGGCTTGGCTCGTGACGATCAACTGTGACTCGGCTTGGCTCGTGACGATCAACTGTGACTCGGCTTGGCTCGTGACGATCAACTGTGACTCGGTTTGGCTCGTGACGATCAACTGTGACTCGGCTTGGCTCGTGACGATCAACTGTGACTCGGTTTGACTCGTGACGATCAACTGTGACTCGGTTTGACATGACATGACGAGACTCTGGAAAATCAACTGTGACTCGGTTTGACTCGTGATGATCAACTGTGACTCGGCTTGGCTCGTGATGATCAACTGTGACTCGGCTTGACTCGTGACGATCAACTGTGACTCGGCTTGGCTCGTGACGATCAACTGTGACTCGGCTTGGCTAGTGACGATCAACTGTGACTCGGTTTGGCTCGTGACGATCAACTGTGACTCGGTTTGACTCGTGATGATCAACTGTGACTCGGCTTGACTCGTGACGATCAACTGTGACTCGGCTTGGCTCGTGACGATCAACTGTGACTCGGTTTGACTCGTGACGATCAACTGTGACTCGGCTTGACTCGTGACGATCAACTGTGACTCGGCTTGACTCGTGACGATCAACTGTGACTCGGCTTGGCTCGTGACGATCAACTGTGACTCGGCTTGGCTCGTGACGATCAACTGTGACTCGGTTTGGCTCGTGACGATCAACTGTGACTCGGTTTGACTCGTGATGATCAACTGTGACTCGGCTTGGCTCGTGATGATCACGAGTCAAACCGAGTCACAGTTGATCGTCACGAGCCAAGCCGAGTCACAGTTGATCGTCACGAGCCAAACGGAGTCACAGTTGATCAACTGTGACGATCAACTGTGACTCGGCTTGACTCGTGACGATCAACTGTGACTCGGTTTGACTCGTGATGATCAACTGTGACTCGGCTTGACTCGTGACGACCAACTGTGACTCGGCTTGACTCGTGACGTTCAACTGTGACTCGGCTTGACTCGTGACGATCAACTGTGACTCGGCTTGGCTCGTGACGATCAACTGTGACTCGGTTTGACTCGTGATGATCAACTGTGACTCGGCTTGGCTCGTGATGATCAACTGTGACTCGGCTTGGCTCGCGATGATCAACTGTGACTCGGCTTGACTCGTGATGATCAACTGTGACTCGGTTTGACTCGTGACGATCAACTGTGACTCGGCTTGGCTCGTGACGATCAACTGTGACTCGGCTTGGCTCGTGACGATCAACTGTGACTCGGCTTGGCTCGTGACGATCAACTGTGACTCGGCTTGGCTCGTGACGATCAACTGTGACTCGGCTTGGCTCGTGATGATCAACTGTGACTCGGCTTGACTCGTGATGATCAACTGTGACTCGGCTTGACTCGTGATGATCAACTGTGACTCGGCTTGACTCGTGACGATCAACTGTGACTCGGCTTGACTCGTGACGTTCAACTGTGACTTGGCTTGACTCGTGACGATCAACTGTGACTTGGTGGGGCTCTGGAAGATCTGCTGAGATGTAACAGGGCTCTGGAAGATCTGCTGAGACGTAACAAGGCTCTGGAAGATCTGCTGAGACGTAACAGGGCTCTGGAAGATCTGCTGAGACGTAACAGGGCTCTGGAAGATCTGCTGAGACGTAACAAGGCTCTGGAAGATCTGCTGAGACGTAACAGGGCTCTGGTGCGACTGCCATTATAGGCACGGAAGGAATGGTGCATTCCTCTGCGAACCCCACAGTGAAAAACGACCCAGTTAATAGTAGAGCATAATCTAAAAAATGACTGAGCGATGTACGAGGACCCTCATGGATTAATCGAGATCTTAAGGGTTGATTTATGCTGTCACAAAAAAAGTCAATGAGAACGCAATCAGGCAGATCAGAAAAATATGCTAACTCCAAAAACTCCTGAATATATACACCTCTAGCGGTCGCTTACCCTGTTCTAGGGCTAGTAACAGTCTTGCAAGGTTCATACCTGAACAGTGTTCTTCCGAAAAGCCGCTGGATCCTTGTTTGGCCGGATATTCTGTAACAGAACGAACCAGAGGAGAGACGTACAGATCCATTCGCAAGGCTTTATTCCAAAAACGTAGTCTTAGTACAGGCAAGGTCAATGAACAGCAGACAGGTGCTGACAGAGGCATAGCACAGAGAAACCCTAAGGGCAAGCGTGGGTCGATGAGGTGCAAACAGAATCCGAAGGGCTAGGCTGAGGGAGAATCCAAGTGACACAGGCAGGAATCAAAACACGAAGGACAAGGCAAGACTAGAATACAATGGAAGGCTCAGTAAGTAGTAGTGATGTGTCCTCCCGTATCGAGGCTTCGAAGCGTGTGTCGAGTAATCCGGGATGATTTCTGTGAATCGCGTATCGAGGCTTGTGTCGGTGACGTATGTGGTGACGTTTGAAGCCTCGCGAGCCGCCTGTGCCACGTGACTGCTTCAGGAAGTGGTTCGCGGTTTGGCGGTCTATTTGAAATATAAGGGCCAGCAAAATGCAATGGATTCCCCCTCACATTTTGTGGACTTGGGACTTTGCGAGTTTGTTAGCGATCTATTCAAGCTTCTTTTTCTTCATTCAATTCATTCAATGCTTCAGACACCAAAGCCATAGTGTCATTATAATCACACTGCACGTTTTACATTTATTGTCCACTTGATGGCACAATAGAGCAAATGAAGCACCATGAAGCTTCGGCACATGAGTGAACCAATTGGATGAAACGCTTCAATGCTTTATGAAGCTTCATCTCGCCATAACTAGTAAGTAGCTAACACTTGGGGAGTGTTAAACGCTGACAATACAGTACAAAGAGACAATATCCGGCAACAGAGAGAGGAAGTCCAAGGGTTATAAAGGGTGTGAGATGGTTCTCAAGTGTGAGCGTGATAAGTGGAATCAGCTGTGTGAATCGTCAGTGCAATGAATGATGGGGATTGTAGTGAAGTGCAAGAGTCCATGCTGTGAGTGGGAGACCTCTGGTGGTGAATGTCCGGAAGTGAATGGACCAGATACGTGACAGTTAGTTGGTACACAAGAAATCTACACCTGCTCCCAGCCACGCATAAATAGTGCGCTTAACACCTGAACGTTTTGCTCATTAATAAGGCTGCATTTTAATTCACCTTAATCGGGTACATATTTGCACAGCATTTTGAAAAAATATTATATATAGTAATTACATACGGTTTTTCTTATTATGAGAGCCAGAAATAGCATCTGCGATGGTGGTCCTTCCCAGTTTGAATACTATTTTTCCGAAGTGAACTAATTCGTTTTTTGCTCTCAAGCTTATTAATGTCAAACCATTTTCTTCTCACTTCTGGGAATGTTCGATTAACAGAAGAAACTCCAGTAACTGCATCTGTAATATGCTGCCAAGCTTCCTTTTTTTTTAGGACCCGATACGCCACTATGTACGCTTGAAAATAAAATGTGGCGTTTTGAATGAACTTCTGATAATAAAACTTCAATTTCTGCATCTGAGAATTTTTTTTTTCATTCGCATTCATGTCATAATATGATGGCCATATATAGTTGTCAGTCGAATTTAATGGCCGGGATTTATGGTAATTGAGGATGAGCGTGTGCACGCGCATCCCATTTACGACTGATTGGAATTCATTAACACACACACATTTCACTATCACATCTGACGTTTACGAAGTATTTGTGAATCAGGAGATGAGTTTTCGGGAAGGTTTTCTTTACGCGCAAATCACTCGCATATTTACTCGTATATTTACAAATGTTTCATGAATGAGACCCTATGTGTGTCTATGTGATGTGGTCATGTTTTATTATTGCTATCTTTTGTGTTTTTAGTCTGTGATTGTGAAGCACTTTTGGCAACGTGAGTTGTATTAAACTGTGCTATATAAATAAACAAACAAACAAACAATTCGCCGCTGGTTCCTTTGAGCTTTTCCTATGGGGTTTCTCAATTTAAGAGTAAAAGCCTGTGGTAAACATAATTTGATGATACGTTGACATTGTTGTTCTACTACGTACACTGCACACACTCACACCCCAAGCCTTCGTATCTAGTTACTTATTAAAAACGTACGTTTTCAAAATTCGCGTTTTCGCTATGGGTGTGTGTAATTTACATTGTAGAACAAAACATCAAACGTCATACCCGCACCACTTAATCCGCTTGTTAAGTCGTGACGTAGGGAATACTGTTTCCAGGTCCAAGCCTCCATTCGTTTCAATTGGGAATACTATCTCAACAGCCATTTATGAGCACTATTTATTCATATCACACTTTTAAGCTAAGCTACAGTAAAGTCTCCGAGCTCATGGCGTCCCAGACATCCACATTTTAAAGATTTATAAAAGACAAATCACTCTCTGGCCAACTGAGATTTTGCTATGGAGATAAAAGTTATGATCATGATTTTTCGGTAGTATTACAGCACACTGCGAGTGCATATTAGAACCGTTTGTTATTTGAGGCATTGACGCGACATGGCATTTTCACTGTCACACAAGATAAACATGAATATAATTAGTATCGTCATCATTTAAAATGCAGTAAATGGTTAAACATTTCATTGTCTTACGTGGACCTGTTGATATAAAAAACTGCTTTGTAATTAGATTTTTATAATTTCTGAGCCAAATCTCAAAATTGTCCTATGGCGTGACTGTCTCAAGCATGGTTCAATAAATTAACTTTTGTAAATTAATAAAAAGTATAAAAGAAAAGTATACAAATGTTAATAAATACCTCAGGCATAATATACTGTAAGTGTCTATTTTAGTAAATGACAATATTTTTTTTCATCCATATATTTCTAAAAACTTAGGAACCTGATTTTGTCACTTAAAACCATGTCCTCTGGTATGACATCATATCCTGATCTTAAATCGGTCAATTCCACTAACAAGTTTAATTAGTTGAAGGACCCCATTCAAGGTCATGTTACTGAAGCCCCCTGTGAAGCCCATGCCAAGTTTGCACATGGCAAGTTTTTGTCTCAGAATTGTTCAAATATTTAACTTTTGGAACCTTTATAAAATGTTTAAGTTGTGTTGTCCTTTGGTGCGACTCCCCAAAATTCTTCATTGTTGCAAAGTCACACCATAGGACACATTTAAGTAAAAAAAAAAAAAAAAAGAAAAAAAAAATATTTTCTCAAACGTCAGACTTTATGCGCCATAAAATTGACTTTTTCTTCAAAAGTGTTGTTTTACCAAAAAAGCATTTTTTTACTGCATATTGTCAAAAACTCATTTGCTTTTAGTATCTAATAGAGCACTTGAACCCGGAAACGGTGACACGGGACGTGACAAGCGGATTGTTGCGATACCCTCCTTATCAAACCTTTATTTTTTAAGAGTGAAGGACACAAAAAACCCTTCCTTTCAGCAAATAAATGCTACCTGATGAGTCAGTGAGGAAGCAGCTTCATAAGGCTTTGTCATGGTCAGATCAGGATTGTCCAATAGCATCGTACTGAAGCTAATCCCAGCAGTCAGACCAAAAAGCTGCTCGCTCCCGGCCTCAGTTGGACTTCGGCTCTCCTCTGGGCTGGACACACCAGTGGCACCCCACCATTTGTCCCCCTTCAACCTGGAATAGACTCATCTATCACATATGTTCTAATCCTTAAAGGAGTAGTTCACTTTCAAATGAAAACTACCCCATGATTTACTCACTCTCAAGCCATCCTAGGTGTATATGACTTCCTTCTTTCAGACGAATACAGTCGGAGTTATGTTAAAAAAATCTATAAAATCTTCCCAGTTTCCCGATGAGTTTGTGTAAGAAGAATATTCATATTTAAAACTTAATAAAGTAAAATAACTAGCTTCCGGCCAAATGAACATACGGATTCTCACCCTCGTGTTATTCCTACCCCGTAAGACTTTCGTTCATCTTCGGAACACAAATTAAGATATTTTTGACTAAATCTGAGATTTAATCATGTGTCATGTGTGTGATGCGTCACACACGACCAGCGTCGGCCAGTAGTGAGCCTCCGTGTGACGTACAACACAGAAGCGCTGTGCAGTTACACTACATGAACTCACTCAGGACCACAGAGAAGGAAATAAATAGTGAAATAAAGTCGTTATTTTTGTTGTTTTTTGTGCACACAAAAAGTATTCTCATCGCTTGATAAACTTAAGGTTGAGCCACTGTAGTCACTCGGACTATTTTAACGATGTCTTTAACTTTTCTGGGCTGGACAGTTTCGATCCCTTAAGAAGCCTATGGAGGAGTGATCCAGCTCTCAGATTTAATCAAAAATATCTTAATTTGTGTTCTGAAGATGAACGAAAGTCTTACGGGGTTGGAACAACAAGAGGGCGAGTAATTACTGACAGCATTTTCATTTTTGGGTGAACTATCCCTTTAAGTGTAAAGTGCAACTTATGCGAGTAATGCGACGTCCTGCTGATATTTACGCTACGCCTTCACGCACTACGCTACTTCTGACGTCACAAGTTGCGCTTTAGGTGTAAGTAGTGTAAGCTAGAATTTTACTTTGTAACGTGTTAATATGAATATTTTTCTTACACAAACTCAACGTTTTGCTTCGGAAGGCCTTTATTAACCCACAGGAGCTGTTTGGAGTTCGTTTATGACGGATGGATGCACGTTTTTGAGCTTCAATCTGTTGGTTGCAATCCACTGCCATTATAAAACTGGGAAGAGCCAGGATATTTTTTAATATAACTCGTCTGATTGTATTCGTCTGAAAGAAGAAAGTCATATACACCTAGGATGGCTTGAGGGTGAGTAAATCATTTTCATTTGAAAGTGAACTTCTCCTTTAATGCCTCTCCCTCCTACAATCCTTCTCTCTCTCTTACGCATTTATATGACGCTGTCTCATCCTGAGTTCTCTCAAATGTTTGAGAACGTTTGCAGTCGGTTTCTGCAGACCTTGATCTCTCTTCCTTTTACCCATCAGCTGTGACGGGTGCGGCAGGTTCTCATGGGTCAGGCCTACGTTCAGTCCTTTACGTCTGCTCGCCTGAAAGAAAGAGTTTACAGCAGCTGATGTGATGTTACCATAGTAAAGTGATGGTTATTCCTTTCCAGAGTTCTTCAATCCGTGTGAAAATGAAGTGTGCTTAATTGTATTAAAAGTGAACTTATAGTGTACTTTAAATACAAGAATCTAAAACAACCGGATGCACTTTATTTTAAGGTGTCCGTTTTACAGTGTAAAGTACTAATAGGAATTAAATGTACTTATAGGGATAGGGTTAGGATTAGGGTGTGGTTTAGTGTTAGTTGCATGTAATTATACACAATTTATTACTACAGTAACTACATGTAACGTGTAAGAAGAACACTGTAAAATAAAGTGTTACCAAAAAAACTGTATTTGCAAATAATAATTAAAAACTTTAGACCACTTAAGTGTACTTTCATGACACTTTTAAGTGTTAAGTGCACTTTGTAATAATGTCAAATTAAAAGTTTTACTTTAAAGTACATTTTAAATAATAATTTTCTAATAATAATTTTGTCGTACTTTAAAGAAGTACACTTATTTTGGTGTGTTGTTGACTAAACCACGTGCAAAATATTTAAATATAATTTTAACTGTAGTGTTATTTTAAATGAAATGTACTAAATTGGAACTTCATCATTACCAATATATTTAAAAAAAAAAAAAGACATATAAGTTTAGTTAGCCATAAATGCTTGTCATTATGAAATTACATATAAAGATGAACTTAATTCCTATTTAAGTGTCACTCTAAAGTTCAGCTAGCTGCATTTAATATACATTTAAACTATAAAACATTTTCATTTATTTGCAGTTAACATGCAACGATAAGTGTCCGAGAACATTACATTCAGTTCACACTTAAGTATATTCAATAATATAGGTTATTTTCCATTATAAATACACTTTTTAAAAGTATACTTGCGTGAACTTTTTCATAAAGAAAGGTAGGTTCAAATATACCATGGGATGACTAGAATTGCATCATGTCAAAGAAAAATCTGGTCATACCGTGATACATTTGGAGTCGTGCCGGTGGAAAGGAAAGTCATTTCAGTCTTGCTTTATCTTTCCTCAAAGAAAGAAAAACCAAAACAAACCTTTCTATGGAATATATCCGGCCTATGATTCCCCCCAGCACAATAACATCAGGGACACATTTTAAGGGAACAGATAGGGAAAAGTTTGTCAAACGATGACTTTAAATAAAGATGTTACAGGTGCATCATCTGACTTCTAGTTACTCACCATCCCAGCGTGTGAAGTGGAATACAGGCCTGGATCAAGAAAGGGTTCATATCTGAACGACTCCTCCCTACCAACAACAACCATACAAACACAGTCAAATGTTCAAAGCTTTTTTTAAACTCTTTTCCACTGATATAAGGCTATTGAATGAACAGTTTTACCATGGCAGTGGCACATCTGGTCTCCAGTGAGGCTCGTCATTTTGAGGTTGCACGGGTACATATAACACACTCTCCTCACGGTGGCGATTCACTTCCTTTGATCGCCTGTAGATGGCAAAATAACATTACTATGCCCAGAAATAAAATGTTGGTTCAGAAAAAAATTGGTTTAGAAACTATTTTTTACTCAGAAATTGCCCGTAAATTGTGTTATAAAGAAATGGCAGGTAACACATTACATTAAACGTGAAATTTTGAAGTAAAAAACAGAAATTTTCTTATAAAAACGTACTTCAATAATGTGTTTTATGTAGAACTTCGAAAAATAGGCTATTGTTTTACAGTGCATGTTGCTTTATTTTCTGACACATTTGACAGAAACTCTTACTTTGCGAAAGGCGGAAATAGGTCAAAATCCTTCTCTTCAGTTTGCGGTGACAGACATTTCGTGGTCCACATCTCTTTTAGCCGTGTAGCAAGAAAAAAAAACTTAGTTAATCTTAAACTAAACGTATATTTTATTAGTTTATTATATATAAGCGATATAAGGCTGAAATAGGTTAGCTTATGTGGAATATGAGACCTAAACTATGTTGAAATTATCTCTTAGAAAAATGATAGATTTTTATTTCGCGCTAACTTACTGACATCACGACTGCGCGTGAGAGGGCGCTATACACCTTTATATGTATATTTTACAGTGATATATATAATTAGCCATAGCAAATGGTTTTTATTTATTATGTATTTATTTCAATTAAATTAGAAGGATGTAGCAGACGAACAGGACTTTTAATTAGCCAAAGAAAATAGCTATTTATTTATTTAAAATAAAACCAGAAAGATGTAGAAGACGAATATGACTTTTAATCAGCCAAAGAAAATGGGTTTTTATTTATTTATTTAAAATAAAATCAGAAAGATGTAGCAGACGAATAGGACTTTTAATCAGCCAAAGAAAATGGGTTTTATTTATTTATTTCAGTTCAATTAGAAAAGATGTAGCAGACGAGCAGGACTTTTAACTGCTCTCTGAGTCTGCTCACGTCATGCTCTGATCTTTGGGAAGAGTGACGGCAGGGCTCTAAACTTTCACATACCGGCGATACTTTAATTCATCTGTCTTCATCTAGTAAGATATGTCAGTGTCCTTAAGAGTACAAAAAAGTTTTGTTATCATTCACAATAGTGTTAGATTTCGTTGATGTGAACGCGTCTCCTGGTTTTAAAGCTTTTTTTTGTTTCAAGTGCGGAGATTTAGGATAGCCACACGTTAAATGGACGCATGCGGATCGCGTTTATATATGTGAGTGTAATAAACAACTTTTCAGTGCAGGGAAGAAAACGAAGAATTACCTTTCTGCTTCTTTTGGACATTTGTCGTATTGGCTTTTGTGTGTACGGATTTCCAGTGAACGGAAAAACTTCCACCCAAGTTTTCCTGCTGTTGGTCGTCGTGTGATCCAGCAGGTGGAGAAACACGAGCCGCTGTTTCATCAGGGAGAAAAACACTGGAATCGAATTAAAAATAAATCCGTTTTCTTCTAAAACTCCCTCTGGATTTAATTTCACGACTTGGTGGCTTGAATAAGCAACTACCCAGAACTGGTAAGTGGTAAATGTCTTTATTTCAGCGAACACACAAGCACACATTTACAAACACTCAAGGTTGTTTCGTTATAGCCTATGTTTATGTAACGTTACATGATGTTCCCGTTTCATTATTATTATTCATACTGATTTTGAACCCTTCTCATATCTTTCACTTTATTGTTCAGAATGTAAGTGTATATTTGATACATTAGAATTAGTTCTAAATTCGCGTTCAGTTTGTCCAAAAGTTGTGTATATGACTCAAATATGACTTGATTTTCCGTCCTGTAAGAATTTGAGTTTATTCTTCTCTCTCATTCTCATGTATGACCTCTACTTGTATTGTATTAGAATAATGTAAAGGAAATCACAATGAGAGTGAACATCCTCACATATTTTCCTTTTGAAGTCATACAGGGGCATTTGATCCTATTGGAGGGTCATAGTTCAACTGTTTATCTAGTTTGTGTTTGACATTATATTATAATCGTATAAGAGAAGAACTTACACTGAGATCCATTAGATTGTCCCTAAATTATTTTGAACAGACAGAAAGATGATTTGTGGCTTCTTGAATTCATGAATAAATCTGTTACTTTACAGGTGTCTGACTCTGGGGTAATTAGTTTCATTCATGCTTGCTGGCTCCAGGCTCTGCTTGATTGATTTGACTAGTTTGGACATAGTAAAACCATGATATTCCTTGGAGTACCATGTAAATATTGTGGTGTATGAATTTTCAGTACCGTATAGGCTACATAATATATTTAGTCTCTCTCTGCACCAGGTTCATACAGACCTTTTGTACGGACGGATTGGTTGTGGCCTTGACATCGCTGAGGTTTTGAGAGGGAAACAATAATTTCTTATCTTAGTTTCGGTTCAGGTGTATTGATGAACTTTATTTGACCCTTTTATTTGTTAATGTGTCTCTCCTCCTTAGCTGTATCGTGTTGTGTCTGGCTTGCTTGCTCTGATACTCTATTTGTTCTCTCAGCCTCTTCTCTGGCACTTTAATTGAAAACTGGGTTTGCATGCCTGCAGCTGCTTGTCTTTAGGGACTTTACACACACACACACACACACACACACACACACACACACACACACACACACACACACACACACACACACACACACACACACACACACACACACACACACTTACAGACCAGACCAACATTCCTCAGTCTCGGAAAGGTATGCTGTCTGTCTCTGTCTTTCTCATTTTAGCTGTCCATCTCTCTTTTGTCTCATTCTTTCTCTCTTATGGCTCGTGTCCAAAACGTAGAATCTGTCTGGAAGTTAATTATATGAGTTGCTCCGTCTCTAACGTGGCATAGTTTAGTTCTTGCACACACACATATCTTAGAGGAAAGGTTTAGGAATATAAACTTAGTGGTAGGGTATAAGTTTGTGAAGAAGGGTGGCATATGTTGCATCCCCACACACACACACACACACACACACACACACACACACACACACACACACACACACACTTCATATCGATGTTTGAGTTGTAATAGTTTGCAGGTGGGCGATTATAAACTGAAAGTGTTGATCTGAGGATGTTTTATGATGTTTATAACCTGTTGTTCCAATAAGACGCTTGTTATCAAACTCCTTTCAAGGCAAGAAAAAGCTTTAAACACACACACACACACACACACACACACACACACACACACACACACACACACACACACACACACACAAGAGGATATTATGATGTATTTAATGTTGTAGAATAAAGCGTGAGAAATACACTAGTGTTCACCACAGACACAACACACACTTCAGGACGACGGAAGCGTCTCAATCGTCTCACTGTGTGTGTGTGTGTGTGTGTATGTGTGTGAAGCTTTTTCTTGCATATCTTGCATTTCTTGCTCATTCGTGCATACCGGTATTCAAATTAGCTGTCAAGTGACATGAAAGCCAGTGCTGTTCAGAAACATTGTGAGCAAACCTTCGTGCAGTACATGAAGATAACAAAAAAAATGTGTCTGTTTTTCACACAAACCTATTGTATGACTTCAGAAGAGCTTTAATATAGCTTGAGAGTCATATAGATTGCATTTGAAACTTTAATGGCTTTTTTTTAAAAAGCTTGACATGCCAAATCTCCAAATATGTTCTTTCTATGGTAAAGAGCAGCATGGACATTCTGCTTAATATCACTTGTTGTGTTCCACAGAGAAAGATGAGAGTGAGTAGATGACAGAAGTTTGACGTTTGTATGAACTACCCCTTTAAATGGATAATAACAAAGTTCAGAATTGACAGAGGAAGATTTGGTCTTAGATCAGCATTTTTCTTTTATCAGTGTGCGCTCAGAGAGGGCTGTGTTACCCGCTGTGCATTGTGCTGTGATTCGATTCTCTGCTCCAGATTTCTACCCTTATGACTAAAATGTGACCAGCATTAAAGTGCCAGACGTTGCAGAGACACTGTGCTAGAGAGGAAAGAGAAAGTGAGTAAAAGGGCATGACGAGCACCCTTGTTGCACTTGATTTTGGCATGAGTGTTTTTAAAGAGAATCCTTTTTCAGGGATTGATTTTTATTGATTTTTACCACAAAACTATCACCAGCCAGTGCCATTTTTGCCGCTGTCATCACAAAAAATACATCACTGAAAATATTAGAGCCGGTCACCTATATCATGGGGGAAGATGTTGCAATCATGTGACCAGCCAGACCACATAGCAGAACCGCAGTGCCAGAAGCTTCAGACAAGCAGCAACAGCTTATAAACGTCTTTTTCTTTTATTAGGTATGAGCTATTTTCACATGGATTTTGATATTTAAGAACGATAATTTTAAATGAAGTCATTTTGTGCAATGAGCAATATTTTAAACTATTGCCTTTTAATCATGTTTAAAGTTAATGAATACAAACACAGTAGTTCATTGTTAGTTCAATGATATACAACTACTTTTTAATTGATTTAAAATGTATATTATTAACTGCATAACCGTGTTGTGAAGTGTTTCCTTTGACTGCGATATTATCATGTCAAATCATACAATCTCATCCCAAGCCTTTTTGACATCCTGCCCCAATTATACAAACATTATGGACACTTTCTATCCCTTTTGTTTTTTACAACCTACCAGAAAGACTTCCATCAGAAATCAATCAAATATGGACAAACTCGCACTCATGCTAGAAGAAAGCCCAGCGAGCTCAAAGTGTGTGTGAGTGATATAAATATTAGAATATTAGAAGATTAAACATTTTTATTGCTGCTTATTTTCATATAAAAAAAAAAAAAAAATTATTTGTTTGTTTGTATTGTATAGTGTTATGAATGCTTTGGCAATATAAATATTTCTTTCACCATGCCAATAAAGCTATTTGAATCTTGAACCTTGAGAGAGAGAGAAACATCAACATAATTTCCGCAATTCAGTTCAGACATTCAAAAGTAAAAGAAATAGCGAAAATAACCCCAAAAGAATACATACACAATTGGCAGATAAAAGTCACACAATTAAATAAACTAAAATACTTCCACAAAATAAAGTCTGATTATAAATTAGCACCATACCTAAAGCCTGGTTCACACGGAACGATTTTAAAATTGTCGGCCGATTTTCCAAACCTGAGAGACCCCACACACAGCGATTAAAACAATCACGGTGTTGCCACATGTCGACGAGTTGCTCCTCCATCTCCGACGTCCACCGGACTTTCTGGTGCGCCATGCCGCCGGCTGTTTTGATTTTGTTTCGCGGTGCTTCCTCGTCGCCTCGCTTTCTGATTGGCCACACGTAGGGTTGTAACGGTATGAGATTTTCACGGTATGATAATCGTCTCAGAAAATATCACGGTTTCGTGGTTTCACGGTATACGATATTAAAGTAAACTATCATTATTATTATAATCATCATCAGCTACACTACATATACACACATAATAAAGTAACAACATGGATTTAAATAGGAAATTTAAATAAGTTGGATGGGGCAAACTAATTCAAAATTTTAAAATACTGAAACATGTCTAATAAATTGTATTAAAAAAAAACATTTTTAATTTATTAATTATTATTTAAGAACAATAGAGTCTTTATGAAATGTATATTTATTTCCTCAGAAATTCTGGGTTGTCTGATATAACTTAACTGGTCTGGATTCTGTGATTGAATACAAAATGTATTTTTGAAAATGCAATCAGATAAAATGTAACAACTTTTGTTTGTCTACACAAGAGAGGTTTACTATATTAAAACATGGACAAAAAAACTATACACAATAGTAATATATTTTAGTCATTATTTCTTCAGGCTAAACCAAACTTTTTTTACAGGTTGTACTGAACACCTATGAGTTTCAGTCAGTGTATTTGATGATTATTCTTTTAAAAAACAATTATAAAATGCTCATTAAGTGTTCTCTATCTGGATATGTTCATGTGTTCACGTCTTCACATAGTGGGTGAGACAGCAGATGCTTTAAAAACCATGAGCATCATGCGTACTTAAGTGTGTACTAGATCTACTGGACGAAACAGCGCTGTTTATTCATACAGAGACACGCTGAATATAGAATTAAGGGGGTCGCACACCAGTCTTTTTGCGCTGTATATTCACAGACACGCACATCGCGATTTGATTTAGGCTACTGCACAGCTATATTTTGATTTATTCATCCATCTAGTATCTATCAAATCGCACATTTTACGTGGTATCTGTATTGTAACGCAAAAAGACTGGTGTGCGTCTTTTTGACAGACCGGGATTCCCTCAGCATGACAGAAATAATATGGCCTTAAGTTATACAAGTTATGAATTACCTTTATCTTCACGGAGGGATGGTGTTCCCGAATATGGGAGAATATGGGAGAACATGTTCGACGTGTTTCCTCCTTTTGCAGCCACTCTTCGTCCACATATCTTGCAAACTGGATATCCATCTTCAAGGACAACACCACGATTGTTTTTCGGATATCCAAAATATTCCCATACTGCAGATTTTTTTTTTCCGGCGGGAGATAGAGATTCGGACATTTTCAGCGCTGTACAGGTAGGCCTATGGTTGGAGTCTAAGCAGTCAAGCTGAAAGAAGTTGCATGCGGCAGTGCGGGTTTAATTTTTTATTTTTTAACCGCGGATAAGCAAATGTGCACGATATGATAATCGTACATGTCAATATCGCAATAAACCGCCATACCGGTATACCGTTACAACCCTAGCCACACGCCACAGTCCACAGGCTGCGTGCTCGTTTGTCCCCGGGGGACACCACACATGAGGAGAAATCGGGCCAAAAAATTAAACATGTTGGATATCCCCAATTTGAGATTGGAGCGGCCCCGACGTCCTTCCGAACAGACGAGAGCAGTCTTAACACACCACACACGGCAGGAATATCTGATCAGATTATTTTACGATAATCGGAGCATCCTTAAGATTGTCGGAAGGGGTAAATCTGGGCTAAAATCGGCCTAATTATCCTGCCGTGTGAACCAGGCTTAAGCAATATTAGTAATTATGGTCAGAGAAAGCTCATGACAAGGTATCGCATTAGTGGCCACAGTCTGTGTGTGGAGACGGGCCGACACAAGCGAGAGCTCACACTGAGCCAGAGAGCTCACACTGCCCTGATGGAGTCGTAGAGGACGAGCTAGAGAGAGAGAGAGAGAGCTTGCAAATCAAAAACACAGACAACCAGACTATTCAGATTTACATCTTCATTATTGTGAGGAGCTTAAGAAAATATAAAAATACACTCGGAAAGAAGAAAGAACAGTACATCCAAAATCAACTCGAAACTATTGAAGAATCTGTCCATTCAAACAGTTTCTGGGACAACTGGAATCTCCTGAATAAAAAGAAACATGAACAAATTACTATACAAGACGGAGACACCTGGAAAAATCACTTTGAACAACTTTATAGGAAATTAGACATGAATATAAAACAAACACAAATATATGAAACATTAAACCATATAGAAAACATTGGAAAACACCAAAATCTGCTACTATTACCCCTTCACCGAAAAAGACCTGATGGATAAAATACAGGCTCTGCCAACAAAAAAGGCAAGAGGACCAGACCCAGAATGGCCCTGACCATTAACCCAACTAAATCAAAAGTACTATCGTTTCAGAAAAGAGAAAAGACCCAAATGTTCACCCTTGGTATGACCAAAATTGATCATATCAAAAGCTACACATACCTCGGGCTGAAAATAAGTGCAACTGGAAATCTAAATTTGGCCGTGAATGAACTGAAAGAGAACGCAAGAAGGGCCTTCTATGCCATCAAATTATCTATCCAAATTGAAATACCAATCAGAATCTGGCTCAAAATATTCCAATCAGTCATAGAGCCAATTGCATTTTATGGCAGTGAAGTTTGGGGTCCTCTCCTAAATCACGAATTTGACAAATGGGACAAAAATCTGATTGAAACCCTGCGTGCCGAGTTCTGTAAGAGTATCCTGAGAGTACAGAGGAACACACCGAACAACGCAGGCAGGGCAGAATTAGGCCAACACATTCTATTAATACACGTTGAGAGACGAGCCATCACATTTTGGAAACATCTAAAAATGAGTGACCCCCAACTCTTATCATTTTAAAACCCTTAAAAACCATGAAATGAACACCCCCTTCTTTCAGCTGGTCCTGAGCCTCCACACACAGAGACTAACACCACTAACCATCCTCCGCCTCAGGACACGGACACCCTCAGACCCACAATCCGGCCCAACCACATTATAAAAGCACAACAAGATAATTGCCTGACCTATTGGACTGAAACAACAGAAAAACAAAGTAAACTTGAATGTTATTTGGCCCTAAATAGAGACTAAACAACCGCAGAATACCTGAGTACAGTGAAAGACTGTAATTAAAGCAACACCAAGTAACTTGTTGCCCTACAGGTCGGAAGTGGAATTGTCCATTACCGCTGTGGTAAATAATTTAGCCCACCGCTTCCTACTGTCGCACGCACGCTCGTTGTTTATCCAGCACCGGCTTTGGAATGAACGATGTCCACAGACAAGGTAGAGTATGTTGCATGATCTCATGAAAGTATGATGTATTGCGACATCAGAAACAAAGAAAAACAAAATAATGACTATTGTAACACTTGACGTAAAGCAAGTCAAATTTGTAGTTTTCTTATGTCTCATTAGAACTACAGAAACGCGACCCGATCTGGCAATCTTACATAGCGTGGTTATAGCAGATATAGGACCGCAAAGCGGAGGCATAAGTGCCTTTTACCCTGTTACGACTTAATGAACCACTGAAACGATTTTGGAAACATTATTTTAAGGTAAAAAATCGTATAGTGTTGCTTTAAGAAGGATGACGAGGTACAGAATGAGCAATCACACTCTGACTGTAGAGACGGGCAGATACAGACTGAACTGCTGCCCAGAGAGAGTGTGTGTGCAGGGTTCCAGACTGCGACCAAATTGGTCGCATATGCGACCGTTTTTTGAGAATGTGCGAGTTAAAATTGTATGTGGTCGCATTAGTGCGAGTGGACGCTCGCGCGACAGAATACAGCTGTATCAGCAGCTGCTGCAGTCCGTAACGTAACTTATGTTCAAAATGAGCGAGTACATCATGAATCCATTTTCCAAACCGTGTTTTTGACTTATCCTGAATCACTACGGTACGCCTATAATAAGTGTATTCTGTGTATATAAGTGTATAAAATAGTTTATATTCTGACTATTTTACCCGGGCTCGCCTCGGCTGCGGAGTTGCCCAGTGTCTGCGTGACTCGCCATAGACATTAACGGAGAGAAGTAGCTCCGGCTAGTCTTCCGCAAGACACATGCAGTTTATTTATTGACGAACGTAGACGTCACGCGCATTGCACACTGATGGTGAAACGCGCCAATTACGAATTCAGGAATTAAGGCATATAAAAATGTAAAGGTCTCACGAAACACCGAGCCCCTTCCTACGTCTTTTCAGCGGTTAGATGAGAGTAATCGCTCCACAGAGGAAAAGGAAATGATTATAAAATGCAGAAGGTAAGGAGTGTGAGATTTCAGATTTTTGTTACAACTATAAACTTTGATAACAGAAATCTGTATCAGCGTATTATAATACTCTTTTAAAATGTAATGCATACATTTGAATGTTTAATGATTTTTAAAAGATAGAAAGATGATAATATACAGACAGATAGATAGATATAATATAATTCAAATGTAAATAGATAGATTGTATACACTCTAAACAATGCTGGGTTGTTTAAACTCAAATTTGGGTCAAATATGGACAAACCCAAATGTTGGGTTAAAAATTTAATTTTAACTCAACTTTCACTTTCAACTGTAAAAATGTTTTATTACATTTTTAACCCAACATTTGGGGTTGTCCATATTAGACCCAAATTTGGGTTGAAACAACCTAGCATTTTTTTAGTGATAATTCAAATGTTAAATGCTTAAAATTACAGATTAAAATTACTGTCCAAAATCCATGAAAATGATAATTATCATATATTACATGTGTTTTTATATAATATATTACAGGTATTTATGCTGCAACCCAGAAATCCTTTGCTAGCCTTGGTCCATTAAAACCACTATTCATCAGCATGCATTGATTAATCCCATGGCATGTATCAAAAAAAAAAAGTGCGACCAAATCATATGCTGGTGCGACCAACTGAGAAAGTTGGTAGCACCAGTGCAACCAGTGGAAAAGTTAGTCTGGAGCCTGTGTGTGTGTGGTGTGTGTGTGGTGTGTGTGTGTGTGGTGTGTGTGTGTGGTGTGGTGTGTGTGTGTGGTGTGTGAGAGATACAGACAGAACTGCTGCCCAGAGAGAGACGCGTCTGCCCGTACTGTGACCAGGGACACTTCCTCACCAGCTGCCTCAACTATGAGGACATTAGAGGGACTTTTTATACAAAATTTGAAATACTTTGCCCTAACTTCATAAAATGAAACAGCAAACTCTGTACTTTCTTTTTTTTTAATTTTTTTTTTTATTGTGATATGTATAATATGGAAACATTTTTTAAAAAAATTATTTAGCTATATGTTTGTATATGTCTACTGCTTTGGCAATATTGTGGTATTTTACACAGTCATGCCAATAAAGCTCATTTGAATAGAGAGTGTGAGTTATTTACCCTAGTACTATTTTACTGGTGAAATGGTCAGAGCAGGACTGACAACACGCGAGTGTGTGTCCCCATACTGTATGTGTGTGCTTTTGACTGGGAGAGAGTGCGAGAAAGAGAGCTTTTACATAATATATAATTAATGCATTAAACCTATTAAAACGTAATTTTGTGGCAAAAAAAACCAACAACTTGGAAGTAATTTGTCATTTTTATCATATTGTTTACTATTTTTCTTTGCTTTGCGAGGTTCTGTTGGCTGTAAAGACCCTTGAAATAACTGGAAACTCAGTTCTCTCAGTGAAATAATTTCTCTATATGAAAACCAATAAGATATAAAAAAAAAAAAGCTAAAATAATAATTTAAAAAACGTATAAACAGATCATGATTTAAAAAACGTAACCTTTATACATCAAATAATCTTAAACTTAAATTGAGCTAATTTATATTCATAAACAATAAATGCAAAGCATACTGAAACTTCATCGCAAAAATCTATTTTACAACACCCATCCGATAAGTAATCAAACTGACCACAGGAAAGTATTCTATTCAATAAAGTAGGACAACAAATTCAATAATAATATGAGAAAGATTCAAATAATACGTGCACAGATTAAAAACAAATTCAGAAATATTTCATGACAGACAACTCTCTGTACATACACTTCTTCTATGATAAGCATGGCAATTAATTTCTCTTTTGAGAGGGGCATCAAGTAAAAATGTGGTGATGCATCTGTCCTGTTATCATAATGAAGTAAAAAGCCTCATTAAAGGAATGAAAGTTTAAAATTATTTTTTTTACTCCAATCAAATTAATGTGAAAAGGTTTGAAAAGGTGACCCAAGTATTGAGAAATGTGTCCTATAATGATCGTACAAAACAAAGCAAAACAATATTAGGTCCAGAAACTGGATATGTAATCATTTGAGGAGGAGATCTGCATACATGTAAGCGGACTAACAGAAGTATGGCACGATCTGCAGTGTGTAATCTGATTTGAGTGTATGAGTCAGGAGAGTGAAACGTTAGACGTGCTGCTCGGCTGAGAGACACGCAGTCGCAGAAGCCAGCGATATGTGTGTAATGTAGACTATGAGTGTTATGCGGGCTGTGGCACAGTGGCAGAGAGTGTGTTTGTGTTGTCTGAGCTAAAGGGTGTAGCTCTGTTCCTGTTGCTTGATTGATTGTAATGCAGATCTTCGAGTGTTTTTGTTCAGGATCCAGAAATCACTGCCTCTACATGATTCATTTACTAATTGTACTTGAGCTTTTTCCTTCACTCATCCTATTTTGTGTAAACTTATTTTTCACCTAGACTACAGTGTCAACTACTTTTGTCCCTGTGTATTCAAACACACACACTCACACACACACACCCTCAGGGTGCATTGCTGACTAGCTCATACTGTCCCCTCATACCAAGCTGCTGATGCCTGAAATACACTGGAATGTGTTTACAATGGTAACATGCATGTGCTGTTACCACTGATCTATATAATGACTGGATAGCTCATGACGTTCTAAACTGCCACCAAGCAGTGAAGCCACCGGAAGTGTTCGAGCGGCCATCTTACGATTCCCTACCAGCAGAGGGCTCCAACGGCCGTTATACAGAGATAGGTAGCTCCGACGGCACTTTTAAGATGACCCGCTGCGCATCAACAAGTGTAAAACGAAGATCACCAAAGGATCTTGAAAAACTGCTCACAGGTTGTACTTTAAGCCCATATATAGTAATTTATATGCACAATTGTCGCTATTTCCGTGTTGTTTAAAATTTGTTTATAGCCTACTATGCATTCTTTCACAGACGTATTCAAGTTTAAACCCAATAAACGTATTATTATTTAATGCATTACTTCTTATAAATTTAATTAAATGCATATATTTAATATTTTCATGTCAATCCGTGTTCAGTTTGACCACGAACCATGCGCTGTCACTTTAATTCAGCGCCTGCAGCACAAACGATCTCTGCACGCACCGCACAGGACGGGCATCCGCGTGCAGTGAAAGCTTCAACCTGTTGACATGGGTATGGTAAAAAAATATGCACTGCAAACGGAGTAGGCCTATGTGTAAACCCCTTATTTACAGTGCACACATCTGCGGCGCATTATGGCTCCGAAAATGTTTTATTCCTACATTCACGCGGTGTCAACTCACACAGGGAGCATTTCCACGTGATTTGCCGATTTGTGGGCGCGATCAGCTCCGGTAGCCGTGTCGCGGCTGTAAACGCGCCGCAGACGTGTGCAGTGTAAATGAGGGGTAAATAAGAGGTGAAACAGGTGTACATTAACCCATACAATTTGTATTATGCATTTCCTGGACATGTTCTTGCTAACTAATCAAATACTTGAACAGACTACTGATCTATCTGTAAAACACAATCAGAAAGAGCTCAATTTTAAGTTCACAATTCACATATACTTAATTTTTTAGTAAGCAGGAATAATTTCCGACTTTAATCAAATACCCATTTAAATGCTTAGGATGTTTGCGTTGTAAGACTGTTCAGGGAGACTTTAGATTTAAAGACTTTGTCTCGTTATGCAATGTTTTCTCAGTCAAATCATACAATTTCCTATTGATTCAATAGAACGCGTGAGCTCACTAGGGAATCACAATATGGCGGCGCGGTGGCTTCACTGTTTATGATGTCATGAGCTATCCAGTCATTCTATTCACAACTTTCCTGCGAGTCTTATTGGGCGTCGCCATGACACACGATACTTCCTGTTGCCGGTATCTAAGTTCCGGTTTAGCCTTAGCAGGGAGACAGACGACAGCAATGAAGCTAGCAAACAAGGGACACTACTCGCGGCACAAACAAAAGGAGGAAAACTGATTACTTATAAATATTAAATGTGACAGACTACGCAATGGCTCCTTGTGGCTCAACGTGTGCCGTTGTCGGGTGCACAAACAACACGCGAAAACTGAAGGACTTTATGAACGGGATCTGTTTCCAACATAAACATGAATCTGGCTCAGACGCTTGGGCTGAAGGTTCTTGGATGTTCCTTCATTCCATCTCCGCTGTGTGTCAGTACATGCAAGCCCTGTCTTTCCACTAACCACTGCATTCTGGACCTGAATCAGCCATAACATAATGTTGATGACATTTTTGTACATTAACGGCATTGCACACTACAGTAGGCTACTGCATAAATTCAATATTTCGAAAACAGACATTGTCCTGCACTTTACTTAGAATAAAAACTGCAGTTAAGCTGTTTTTGTAAGGGGTATTCTTTATTGTTTTCAATAATTTACAGATTTAATGTGTAGCAAGATCGCTCTAACAGCCTTCCAAATGACAGCTGCTGCATGGCTACAAGATTTTCCTAGCCCTGCAATGCATGAACAGCCGACTGTTTCGATTATACCAATCGGCCTCGTCATTATCCAAGCAAGTTGTTTGGGCTTGTTGATGCTCTGACTCGGCTCGACCTCAGCCTTAAGGAAGATGAACTCGTCGTATTTTGTACACAGTATTTTTCCAATTTTGTTGCTGTGTAGATAGTTGTAAGCCTCTGTGCTCTTATAATTTCGTAGTGTCTCACCATCAACACCCTCACTAAGCACGAAATAGTTAACGATATCCACATAGCTAACGTCTGGCCACAATTTCATATCGTCTACCCATTCCGTTTAGGTAGACGGATGGGGCACTTTAACTGTTCTATCGCCAGTTCTCGTAAGATAGTCAGGTCCATGGGACCATCTGTGAGATGTGCTCATTTTGCCAGCGGCGTTGTTGTAAGAGTATAGCACTTCTACTCCTAAATACTAATAGCGTTTAGCTGATAGCAGCAGCTACAGGCTAATGTAAACCGGAAGTTTGATACCGGCTTGTTCTTAGCATTCTACGTTACCATAGCGATTCATGGAAAGGTCAAAGTTCGGGAAAGTTGTGGATATAGATCAGTGGCTGTTACCATAGACATCATATAGGTAGACGCCCTATCGACCGCTACTGCCTATTTAGACGGTGGGCCGAGGGGGGATTTCGTGTTTTCAGACGATCTCTGGGGATGGATAACCCAGTTTTTTATATATAACCACTACACTTTTCAACAAAGCAAATAAAAATTGTTGCCACTCACATACTTTGCACATTACTATAATATCGGTAACTTTGTCCAGGTTATTTTCCCGGCGAATAGAGCAGGCGGCTACGTGTTGGGTCCGACATGCGTGACGTATTTGTTGCCTTCATCCAATAGCGTGCGTGGGAAAGTGTCGGTGTTGGTGACGCGTTTGTCAACACACGGGCGCGCTGATATGAAGTTGCTGTCTGACCTACAGTCTATGCTCTGTGCACATCTTTTCGAGAAGTGATTTTAGCCCAGGAAAGATTGAACTTGTTAACTAATTTTGCCCACTTATGCTACGTATTCAGTTTGACACAAAATGTGAATGTAGAGGTAACGTTATGCATTGTCACTGTTTTTATTTTATGTAACCATCTTTTGTCATACGATGTCCTGTCATTTCGTTGTAATCTTTAATAAATATACCGTTCTGATTTCACACATTTAATCCATGGTATTGCTTGGAAACACAACATCATGAAAACCATAGACATCTACAGCAGGATACAACGTTAAAATAGCCTAAATATAAAGTTATGAAACTTTACTTTGCCCTCAGCCAAAACGATTTGCCAAGGAACAAATTATAGATTAATGAGACCAAAGATTACCTGTTAGATATACACAAGTCGAATTATATATCATGTTTAACCACTAGACATCAGAGCCAGCGGCAAACGTCAGAAGCACTATAGCCGAGGTAAGGCTGTTCCAGGTGGGGTACATGAGCGCCCGGATCTCTCACTCCAAAAACGTCAGATAAAAATTTTAAATAGGCTCTATCTTTACGAATAAACCATAGATTTGAGCTTTAGACAACTACATTGTCGACTGAAAAACTATTAAAACTACATTTCGTGACACAATAACAGTAGTATTTTGAAATTTCTAATTATATAATGGCCAAATACAACCAGAAACAAATTTTCAGTCTTGCTTGTGAAAAGTAATTGCTCGAGACCTGTTTTCAATTGTGTGGCGATTTGTACAGCCCCAAGCAGCACACGAAACACATTTTTCTCAATTCCCGGTATGAAATCTATGGGAAAGTTGCCCTCCGCAATATGGCCGCACCGTTGACGTACGCTCCAGCGGGCAATTGGGCGTCTATGTATTGATTATGTCTATGATAAAAACGCACATTTCTCTTTTTCCCGCACATTTTTACTATGGATGAAATCGCAAAAACATGAAGTGCTGCATGCATATATGTGAGGGAAATAGACCCACCATTCCCTTCACAGACATAAGTTGGGAGAAATTTATTAAATCTGTGTTTCTGTGGAAAGACCTTGAATGCAGAGAAAGTATTATAGCAGAAGAGGCAGTACAGGCATACAAATTACAAAGCCAGGAACCTACAAACCAGTTAGTCAAACCAGCTAACATTGGCTACCACAGGGAGTGCTACAGCCATTTCACAAATATCACGAAGATAGAACGAGCACAAAGGAGAAGAGAGAAGGCAGTATTAGTTGAAGAAACTGCAAATGAAGGTTGGTATTATATTGTACAGACAGGAGGTGCAGTAAAAGACATACAGTGCAGTATTATATTGTATAGACAGGTGTCGCAGTATATTACAGTGCAGTATTATATTGTATAGATAGGTGGCGCAGTATAAGACATTCGGTACAGTAGTATACATTTAAGAAAGTAGTATGTTTTACAGTAATATTAATTAAATATAAATGTGCAATGTATTAGCAGTAGCCTTATAAGAGTGTAATAGATATGGATTTCCAGTACGATCAAACACATACAGTTATGTGCAGTGTAATAGCAGTAACAGTATAATAGTACAAATAATATAAATATATTACTGTTAATACACTGTATATAATAAAAACATCCTGCAAAAATGTACCCTTCCAATTATGGCATTATTAACATCAACAAGGCCAGACACCTGAACGCTGTGAAACTGGTTTATTAACCATGTTAAGGGAACAGGTGAAACCAATATATGAAGGATGAGTTTTCCCCTGCCTAAAGTTTCAAACCATTTCTTAATTCACATTCCTCCTCCTGTAAATCATGGCTGGAAGATGGTAGGGGATTTCTACGGAGTGGACTGGATGACACTTCCGCCAGCTCCAGAGGCCATTCTGGAACTTGTGCACTGCTCATGTAAAAAAACAAATTGTGTTAAGGGTAGATGCACATGTAAACTGCATGAGCTGCCATGTACAAACCTCTGTCAGTGTGTAAACTGTGACAATAAGTCACTTGAAGATGACTAGGGCACATGTGGTTATGTAAATGCACATGTGGGGAGGGGTGTGTGTGTGTGTGTGTGTGTTGGCTACTCCAGCAGAAGTAAATCTGTAAGATGTTTATGTACATTATAACTCTGCTCTGTTTGATAGCATATGTTCTTTGATAGTCTAATCTTATTTCTATTACATGCCGTTCTTCTTGAGCTCTTAGCTCTCTGGTTATAATATTGGCTGCTTGCTGACCCTTTAATGTTATGTCAGATATAACTGATAATTAAATATGTTTTATATATCAAGAGGTTCATGTTTACCTTGAGTTTTTGGCGAACGTTTGCAAAACAGTCTGAGGTAATTATCCGGGGACATACAGTGGAGCTGTAGCCTATGTGAGTTGGACGAAGTGTTACCGTTAGAATTAAGTACTTAAAACTTTACACCAAATCAAATATGTAATCGCATGATGCTAGCTACTGCTAATTAGCCAGCTGAAACTACCCTACTTAAAAAGACACTAACGAGACGCTTACATCCATTTTAATTCCAAAATCTAAACCAAGCTAATCTCATGCATACGATCGCAAGAGATCGTATGCAGGAGATTAGCTTGGTTTAGATTTTGGAATTAAAATGAAGGATGCATTAATCTACTAGTAATGTTGTAGTTTTGGTTCAGAGCTGTGACCTAACGTTAGACATGCTAGCTACTATGTCAGTTAGCCAGCTGAAACTACCCTACTTAAAACGACACTAACGAGACGCTTACATACGTTTGAACAACACAGTGTACAAAACAAACATTTGTCATAGATATCATATTCTAATTAAATGAATACTTACAATCACAAAAACAATGTCCTTGGCGATTGTCACTGTGCTGCCGCCGCAGATGCTGTTCGTGTCTGACAGCTGAATCATCCGCGTAACAACTGTTCTAAATAAGCTACATCTGATTGGTTAATAATAATCCTATGTCAGTATCTTGCCACGCTATTGGCTCGACTGATATAGTAGGCAACCGCGTTTGCCTGCATATTTACGGTCGTGCATTATGATTTCGGGGGAAAATGTGCAACAAATGGGAGTGGCAACACTTTTCATATCGTTGAGGATAAAACAACCGTCCCAACTTTACAAATTCAGGTTCTCCCTCCATGGGGATCATTCATTTCGAAAAGTAAAGCAGATACGGGGCCTCGGCCCACCGTCTAATTGGCACGGACGAGAATTGGAGCCGCCATCTTAAGCCGGTCATCCGCTCCGCTCAGGCAGGTGAAATGAGCTGTCAGCGCATTAAATTAATCATATCTCACTGAATACTGAACTGATTTTCACGCGTTTTTTTTTGCTGCAAATGTCATTCTTGTAGCTATGATACAGGACACATGGTTCGGCGTATTTTAATATCCATAGTAGGCTTAACAGTAATATAATATTCTGATATAAGATATAAAGTGACCAGACACAATATGTGTGATGAAGGATATAATGTATTTTATAAATCACACACTATAAATATAATAAAGAAGCAGAAACAGATAGTTGCAGTAAAGTAAGATATTTTAATAAGTTGAAGAAACAATTTATGATTTGTGACACGCACATACACACGAACAGACACACAAACAAACACGAAGAGAAACACACACACACACTTTCACACAAATAACGAAGCCACCGAATCCACCGAACGCAGCCACCTGTAATAAAAATTGAGAAGAAGCTTTTCAACGTGTTTGCATCAGTAATTTCTAAAAAATTAAATTCGGACAACATTAAGCCTACCTTTTTTATTGTATGTGGATGTGGGAGGGGAAAATGTCGAGACTAAAGCCCTATTCGGATTAACTTTACAAGGGTAGATGGAGTAAGTTAATAATGTAATTTTACCACAGGACTTCTGTAATATCAATAGCCAAATCGCATGTGATAAGATATAGGTTATCAATAAAACTAGAAGTTGGAGGGATAACTCAATTTGCGCATCGCTGTAATGCTTGTATTTACATTGCTTCCTGATATCATGTGCGTGTAACTGGTCTCCTGTTACATGCGCAAACACAAATAACCTAGCTATACAACAGGGCAGTTGAATGCTAATCTGATAACCTAGAAGCTCTTGTAATTACTACTTTAACAGTTACCCCACCTCTCCATGCCGGGTGAACACCGGCTGATGTAAACAGCATTTCACAACGATTTCAGTACAGTAAAAGCAAATATCCTTGCTCCTTCTTGATTATCTGGTAATATTCTATTCACAAAATACAACCAATGGTACGGTAATGTTAAGACTTACTTGTGAAAAGCCCTATTTTCGATGGTCCGACGATTAGAACAGGAAAATGCTCCACAATGCTCTGGCATCTTATCTGCTGCCACGCAACGAAACTAGGAATACGACCGGTTCAAGATGGCGGCCGGATTTCTCGGTTTCCAGCGGCCAATAGGGCATCTAGTCTCTATATGATATCTATGGCTGTTACACTAACCCAAAAGAGAGAACAAGTGTGGGTCAAATATATTGTAGGGATGCACATTTTTATAATTATTGTAATTCAGTCTCTTTTTTTAAAATAATCGCTCTGTTCCATAATAACCTGTAAGGCTTTGACACGTACATTTACATTCATGGACCACGTTTTCATACCGTCGGTGTTGGTACCTTTTCAGGTCATGGAAGAGGATTGTTACGTTTCCCGCCTTCCTTGGTTGAATCCGACAACCAAATGTTAAGCATCACAACTGTTTTTAACATTAAAGGTGAACTAAGTAACTTTTTTACCTTAACCGAACAGCTTTGGAGTCATTGTAATGTTTATATTACTGATTTCGTGTTGAATGGTGGTCGTCTCGCACCCCCTGGTGCCTGTGAGCCGCAAAACCACCCAACTTGGGTGCCGCCGGCCTCAGTGTTAGGAAGTATCGTGTGATATCAGGTCTCGCGAGGTAACGAATTGCTTTATGGCAAAAAAACAGATCTGATAAAATGAGCATCAAACAGAAATAACCCGGCACCGTATACAGGGAACTACACTAACCTTTTTCCACTGGTGGCACTTGCGCTACTAACTTTTTCAGTTACTGGCACAAAACATGATTTTGGTCGCACAAATTATTTATAGTAAGCCGCTCTCTGGATAATAATGAACAATAATGAAACTGTACTGCATTAGGGGTGGAACGGTACACAGAAGTCACGGTTGGGTTCATACCTTGGTTCAGACATCACGGTTCGGTACGATTTCGGTACAATGGAGTGAAAAGCAAAACAAAAATGCAGAAGGCATTTTTATAAATGTCTTAAGCCTTGTATTTTTAAGTTTTATAAGTTTTATTAATAAAGGCATAGAACCAGTTTATTTGTGGTGCACTGACAATAGTTTTATATAATTAGTTTATTAATTAAATTAATAAAAAGACAAAATGACCTTGATATATGTTTGGTAATTGTACCTGAATGAATTTAAAATTAATTTGCTATATTTCAGATCAATATATATTGTTTTCCTTAATTTTAATTAACCCTAACTTTATTCTCATCTGAATTATAAATAAATGATTTCCGTATAAAATAATTACCATTAAAAACACATTTGATTTTCTTTTTTAATCAATGTAGAATGTGTAACTGAAAAATAAACAGATTAGTGCTCCGACTCCGAGGACAAGAAATGAAAACCAATGCGATATGATGAATCTCCAAAAGATGGAACACACACTGTTTTTAAATGGGGTTGGATAAATATGTTTTGCTTTTAAAACGGTGTGTGTGTGTGTGTGTGTGGTTGGGTTACAGTTTGACAAGAGTTTAGAGTGTGACAAAAGCACAATGTTGTGTTTTATTGCGAGTGTACATAAATATAAGTAAACACTTTGCAGTTTGAATCATGTCCTGTATGAACAAAATGACGGAGTATGTTTTTATGTTTCCACTGTTCGATCGCGCCCGCGTCTCTCTCACACACACACACACACACACATAGTTCGATCGCGCCCGCGCCTCTCTCTCTCACACACACACAGAGTTCGATCACGCCCGCGTCTCTCTCTCACACACACACACAGAGTTCGATCGCGCCCGCGTCTCTCTCACACACACACAAAGAGTTCGATCGCGCCCGCGTCTCTCTCTCTCTTGCGGGGCTGAAGCCAACTTGATGTGTTGAATGCTCAGAGCACGTTATAAAAACGTATACTTAAAATAGGCTACACATTTAATAAATGCTCATAGTAAATCGTAGCATATTGCCTAAAACATAAGGTAGGTACAAAAATAGTCAGTGATACATTTGCGACCCTTTAAAAATTAGGGTCGCAATGGCATTTCAAAAGGTTGCATATGCGACCATTTTGGTCGCAGTGTAGTTCCCTGGTATACGTGGTGTTCAAGGCGCACATACAGTACAGACTGCCGACAGTTAAACAGGGCGTGCGCAGCTCTTAAAGGGGCCACACCTTATTTCCACTCGTTACAGCGTCCATCCTACTGAACAGGTACCGGTGTACAGGGGGAGGGGATCCGGCCGTGAGTGCGAGCCATCTCTGTGTGAGTGCTATTCACGACAGTACAAGTACTCCACAGCGACTCTAGGGGTCACTGTTTGACAAAAACGGAATTCCTACTTAGTGCTGCTTTAATGGTAATATTAAGAAATGTTCCCTGAGCACCAGATCAGCTTATTAGAATAATTTCTGGTGGATCATGTGACACTGAAGACTTTAATGTAATGTTCGCAATATTACTCGAATAATATTACTAAAATAATACTGTATTATTTTATTAAATAAATGCAACCTTAGTGAGCATAATAAACTTCTCTCAAATTATAATGTTAAATAAAAAAATGTAATGTTTCCAAACATTTGACAGGTAGTGTAATTCCTCATTTTCACTGGGTCGCAGTGTGTTGACTGTGTTGTGATATGATCGTACAATAACAGTAGATGTATATGTACATTATTCATACAATAATGTGTGAATGGTCTTTGTGTGGTGGAATTGGCAGAATAAGCATTGGTTTCCTCTGTTGTTTGCTGGTTTCATACGTGTTTTTTTTGTATCTTGTAATGCCGCACAGCAGTAATTATCATCTTTGATAGTAACCGTGGGTGTTTCATGTTTTTGTTGTAGTTAAAGTGGTAGTAACGCCCTGAGGTCATTCCGTGTGTGTGTGTGTGTGTGTGTGTGTGTTCTCTTGAGCTGACAAGTGAACACGGCTCATTGGCTGCTGGCCAGACTCTCACCCTGATGCTGAAGACACCTTGTTGTACACCAGCTTGAAACGAGTGATGACATGGAGCGCAGATAAATAATGAACGCACAATGGTTTCCATGTAATGTGGTGGTGATCATGATACAAATAGACAGTGCTTTTAACTTCTCACAATTAATATAAACTACAATCCACTCACACTGGCAGATCAGATCAAATAATCATGATCATGATCAGGTGATCTAATATGCATGAACAACATATAGTGGAGTGTTATTTTAGTTTTTGTGTGTGTTTGTCTATATACACTTATATATTTAATATTGCTTTATTTACTTTTAGTCATTCATACTTATTTTATTTCATTTCAGTTATTTTCTAAGTTCTATTTTTAGAAGCTGTACATTTCTGTAAGTTTTTAATCTAATATAGTTTTGTTTCATTTCAGCTTTATTTCAATAAAAAAAAACATTTTTAATAGTTTGTTTTAATGAATGAAAACAGTTCTGCCACACTGAACAACATAGGTATAAATGTGAAACTGTTTACATTGTTATGCCCTTTGTGTGACAAATGTATCCAGTTTTAACTGGTTTGACACAGACCGAACACCCAACATTGGGTTACATTGACCCAGGGTTTGCTGAGTAGGTGTGTGAGGGGTTTCATCATTTGTATTGTCAGTAAAAATTACCCAGCAGCTAAGTTACAGAAAAACTACCCAGCACCTGGGTAAAAATATTAAATATAAGTAACCCAATAAAATGACCCAACAGGCTAAACCCAGCCTTTAGGTTAAAAAAATTTAGATAAATGCTTTTTGCCACCAGATGGTATAACGGCATCTAACCAGCATGGTCTAATATCAAGACAACCAGCTAAACTTTGTCCCCTCGGTCAAATAACACACGTTTATTGTATCAACTACCATTTCTGTATTCATTCCTAGTACCTTCTTAAGTTTTACATTCTGAGAAATGGATTAGCCTGATGAAGAATAGAGTATGCTATTCTCAATCTCAGCCTTTAATAAGTGGTGCATGAATATAATTGTAATGATTTTGTGAATGCTGAACGTTGTTTCACTTGTTGTCTTCCAGGTGCTGAGGGGTTTGGCTCCTGGTTGTCATGGCGTCGTCCTCGGTGAAGGTGGCGGTGCGCGTGCGGCCTTTCAACAGCCGAGAGACAAACAGAGGAGCCAAGTGTGTGATCCAGATGCAGGACAAGAGCACCTGTGAGTGCAGCACAAACACACACACTGATTTGGGGGGGGGAGGTTTCTGTCTACATTGTGCTTTTGTACACTGTCGCCTTTTCCACCTTTGTTGCCATTGGCTTTTGGCTTGCTTTACTGTACGTTCACACCGCCGCCGACTTGAGCGTCAAAGAAGCTCTGGCCGCCCTGTCAAGGACACCTGTCAAAAAGTACGGGGAAGCTTGTTGACGCTTTGGACGCTTAATGCTCTGACGTTGCAGGGAGAATAAGTGTCACAACATGAAATGTAATAAACAGAAGAAAAAAAAACAAGCAATACATTGAAGAAACCTTTTATAATGACAGCATTTTTATAACCGATTTGGTCGGGAAAAAAAGATTTGTTAGCTATTATTATTATTATTATTATTATTTGCGTCAAATCGGTGTCACCGTGAGCAAATTAATTGCATTCCCGCTTTAAAACGTAAATATTTCAAATAAAAGTTGCGCTCATGCGGTCCCTATAAGCAAACAACGTCATGTCATATATGATAGGAAACCCAGCAACGGCGATTAGCTTCTCTTCCATTTTCTCGGAACTAGTGTTTTGGTAGGAACGAAAGATTACATTGTATGTTTCTCCGGAATCAGCCAGCGCGAAGGACGTCTATATTCCGATTGGTTGCTGGCGTTTTGCCGCTGCTTGCCGCTGAACCTCGTCACAGCTCATTACCATAAAGTTGAGCTTTTCAACTTTCTGATTGACGCTCAAAACGCGACGCCGATGGATTTGACGCTCCTTGCAGCTGAGAAAAGCCAGCTTCCATTGAAAATGAATGACTTCCGGTCACTTTGGAAGCTCAAGTCGGCGGCGGTGTGAACGTACAGTTAGTTGGGGACATTAACATTTAATTTAATATTCAACAATATTTTTGATCTGCCTGCATTGACACCATTATATAAAAACTGAACTGAGCTGGACAATGACATCACGGTTTTCTCCAGAGCGGCTATATATATATATAAATGAACTAAACTAATAACTTTTTTACAACAAAATGAAACATCACTGAACCTACTTAAGCTGGACTGTGACGCCATTTTCTTCTGGAAACAAACTTTGTTGCATTATTTTCCTGTTATCTCTGTAAAGCTGCTTTGAAACAATCTGTGTTGTTAAAAGCGCTATATAAGTAAATGTGACTTGACTTGACTTGCTTGGATACAGTAAGAACTTGAACACTGCCTTGTCTTTGTCTTCAAAAACAACAACAACAACAACAAGATTCTTTTCATGTGAACGCATAAATTCCAAACATTTGATCCACTGTAGTTCATGGAGGTGGTTGAGTCAGAGTTATGCTTTTTTTGGTAACTCATAGGTAAACAGCCTGCTAGTTTTCAAACATCCCCCCACATAATTCACCCTGCACATGATTTTTTTGCCACATTTCTGCTATATGATCATCACATTTCCACAGAATTCATACATTCTTAGATTTCTTATTACCTATATCTTCCATAGAGCTTCACGCTTACTTTTTTCCCAAGGAGCACATTTAAATACATGTAAATATTTACATAAATTATGTAAATATTGATAAGTTTTAATAAATGATGTATACACTGCAGTTCAAAAGTTTGGGTTCAGGAAGATTTTTTTTAATGTTTTTAAAAAGTCTCTTATGCTTAGCAAGGCTGCTTTTATTTTATTAAAAATACACAAAAAAAACAGTAATATTGTGAAATATTATTACAATTTAAAATATCTGTAAATCAATACTTTTAATCAGCAAGAATGCATTAAGTTGATCAAAGGTTACAGTAAAGACATTTATAACACTGAAGACTGTAGTAATGATGCTCCAGTTTTGCATCACAGGAACAAATTATCACAGTTTTTTTTTTTTTATTTACATGTTCAATTGCACACAAAGTTTATTAAAGTGTATTAAAATTTGTTCCTTGTGAAAAAGTAAGCGTCAAGCGCTGCCGAAGTGGAAGGTAATAAGAATTCTAAGAATGTATAAATTCTTTGGCAGTAATTCAATTTAAAGCAGGCCTGTAAATATTTACATCATAAATACAGTTTGAAGCAGAAATATTGTACCTAGTGTTTTATACATTCATAAAATACTCAAAAACATTTATTAAATGTTGGCAGGAGGAGCGAGAGCAGGCTCTTGGTATCTGTGGGAAGAAAATTGGCATCAATACGGTTATACCAATCAGTTTTCTAATACTAATATCAGCAATGTTATATAAAATATATTTGTATGTATGTATATAATCTAGAAGAACTTAAGTTGAATTAAATAGTTTATGTAACCAAAATACCAATAATTAACCAGGGAGAAAAAAATATGGATTTATGCATAATGTGGGACTTTTAATTATTAACAATCCCGAAATACACCAACTACACAGACACTTATTTTGAAATGTCAATGCTTTAGTATTGCCAGCTGCTCATTAAAATATTTCGAAATGACAGCACGTGACATTCGGTTCTACTCTTGTGGCAACACTATCAACGCATTCATGAATCTGCAGCAGTCAGGTGGTACAAGTATGAGCTCTCAGAAAATTCTCAGCTTACAAGTACGAGCTCTACGAGGACGTGGGCGCTTTTTACAAGTTGAAATCTCGTAATTACGGTAAATACAACATGGCATAAACGCAACGAGAATTTTCAAAAATATAATGCCCTCTTACAACAATCTACAACATATTACAATATAAACACTCCATAAAGTGAACATTGTCATAATTCATCAACAGCTAATCATAAACAGTCGTTTGGCATAAATGCGTGGTATCCATTGATTGCAAACTGCTCTGAAACTGCGAGCCTGTAGAATGTGCAACAGCGCATGCTTCTACTTTGAAACGTGCAGTGCTTATATTTATTTAATAACCTTTTAGTTAATGATCACATTAGCTGTGCAGCAATCCCTGTTTTTCCATCCCCAAATTTAAGACATTTAAAAAGGTCATTTAGACTTTGTTATTCCATTTTAGATATTTAATATTTTTTTGTTGTTCCATACTTGTTTACTAAATCTTTTATTTATTAAACATGATAAAATTAATATTTGATCATGTAATTCTTAATTTCATCATGTTTTCATCTCTTAAAGAGCTTAGTATTTCCAATGTTTAGGTTGGTGCTCCTAAATGTTTCCCGGTGCCCCAACTTTTTTAAGGTTGAGAGAACCAGAGCTACCAAGTATTTCAAGAAAATATGATCATATAACACCGATTCTATCATCACTTCATTGGTTTACCTATAAAGTTCCGAATTAATTACAAGGTCTTGCTTTTGACTTATAAAGTTCTGAATGGTTTAGCTCCAGTCTATTTAACGGATCTTCTATCACCCTATAATCCATCGCGCTCTTTAAGATCACTAAATTCGAGGCTTCTGGTCATTCCTAGGATATCCAGATCCACCAAAGGAGGGAGAGCATTTTCACATTTAGCTCCGAAGCTCTGGAATAGCCTTCCTGATATTGTTCGTTGCTCAGACTCGTTCTCCCAGTTTAAAACTAGACTAAAGACGCATCTATTTAGCCAGGCATTCATATAAAAATTTTAATCTTACAGTTACTGTAAATTCGGCCTCTAGTTCATAAACGCCAGAGGAGAACTGGCCCCGACTGAGCCTGGGTTCTCCCAAGGTTGTTTTTTTTCTCCATTGGGTCATCCGATGTAGTTTTAGGACACCATCGGGTCACTTGATGGAGTTTTTCGGTTCCTTGCCACTGTTGCCTTTGGCTTGCTCAGTTGGGGATATTCAAATTAAATGACCCATCATACCACTGATCAGCTCTACCAAACTTGGATGTCTTTTCCAGTAATAAACAAACACTGTTAAGTTGTTTTGATTGATACTGTGAAGCAGCTTTGATACAATCTGTATTGTGAAAAGCGCTATATAAATATATTTGACTCGACTTGATCAAGTAAAAAAAAAGTTCATTTCGAGACCTGCTGAAAAACCTTGCTCCACACTTTTCCAAGTAACTCTCCATGAACTTTTCCATGGTGATATCCAAAAATACTTGTGTCTCCACCCACATGTTGAAAGAGGGGGAATTTCTGAGAGTTTGGAAACACGCCTCCAAACCACAGTCCTAAAGCGCTGTGAAATCCTGCCGTTCACACACAGTCCCGGCTGCCAGACCTCACATTCCCGTCTCCCTGTACACAGCGTTTCCACATCACTCTCTCTTCCACTGCATTTGCCTTACTCCTCTCTCTCTCTTTCTCTCACTCTCTATCTAAAGAATCTGCCGGGCTGGCAGTCTGTTTGGTTTGACCCCCCTCCAACACAAACACTGAGCTGTGTGAGCTCAAGGCAGCAGTGCTCCATTGTTACCCAGCAGTGTTTTATTATGCTGGGGCCTTCTCCACCCTTTGGCTTCCTTTTAATGACCCTACTGGAGTTTAGCTTTTACGCTAAAATTAACTACATCAAACTGAATTTTAGAGAGGGCAAAACTGATCTAGATCTGGTTTGTTTTCTGCGTCATGTCCTTAACTAAAATAACAATATTTATTTTTTAACTAAAATAACAATGTTTGGATTTAAACAAGCAAATGCTTAAGAGTCAATGATTGGATCATTATTGCAGTGATTATTATGTTTCTAGCATGTTATATGACCCTACTCACTCGAGTTTCACTTTTACCTTCTTCTCAAATGAACTACATCAAACTGAATTTTAGAGAAGGCGAAACTGATTTGTTTTTAGCGTCATGTCCTTACTAAAATAGCAAAATAGCATCTAACCAGAACATGTGATGCCCATTAAAATAGTGGCAGGAGAATGAGATAATGCTTTGATGCATCGCGGTTCTGAATCGATTCTTAAGAACTACAGAATCGACTATGATGTTAATTTTTAACGTCTCAATGGCACATTTGTGTGCTAGAGACGGTTCTTCTTGCTGCCAATCACACACACATAAAAACCTTGAATAAGTTTCTAAACTTCAATAAAGTTTGGAAGGGGCAAAGCAAAGTACATGTACAACAAAGGACCATTTTTACTGTGACCGACTGTGATGAAGTTTGTGTGTATACACTGCCCAGCCCCACAAAAAAATAAGTCTCTGTTTGGTTTTAAATAGGCAAATGCTCAAGAGTCAATGACTGGATCATGATTGCAGTGATTATTATGTTTCTAGCCTGTTTGGCAACAGTTTTTCTAATCCTATATGATGGACTGTGTAGCTTTTCATCTCTTTAACAACCATTGGAAACACATCATGGCCATATTCCAGGATGACAATGTCAACAGTCAATCACTACAATAATGATCCAGTCATTGACTCTTTTGCCTATTTAAATCCAAACTGCGTCTTTTTGTTTGAGCGGGAAGTGTATTTAGATATACATAAAAACATTTTTATTTATTTAATGAAGGCCTTAAAAAGGTCTTAAATCGGAGTAGAAAAACTTAAATTTAAAAAGTCATGACATTAAATGCACTGTAAAAATTAATATCTTCCTCAGTATTTTTGTCTTGTTTTCTTATATAAATATATAAACATTCTTAAATCGAGTTACATTTACTTAAGATGCAAAATGTCGATAAGAGGTCTTGGTTTCTGAGAAATTAAAAAAATATATATTAAAAAAGAACAAATATCTGTTAATTAGGTATTTAGACATTTTATTTTGAATTGTTGATGTTTTTCTGAGCCCATTGACCGAACATAACTTCGTATCTCATGACATTTTTGCTTATGTTAATGTTTGGAGAATCTTTAGTCGTTTGGACTGGAAAACAAAATAAAAATACTGAGGAAGAACATCACTTGTTGTGGTTGGGAGCATAGGTATTCAACCCTTAAGATACCCTAAATCTTCTTTAATTAGCCTTAAAATTGTCTTTGAAAGTCTTAAATTTACCTTCATAAAACCTGCAGAAACGCTGTGTTTGCTGTAGTCTCCTGTTCATCACTATAGAAGTGTGCCCATTAAATTGATGCCACTTAATTTGACTTATTATCGGTGACATTCTTGCATTTAAGTGTAGTGTAAGTGTACTTTGGAGGTCTGTTTGAGATGTTTTGTATGCAGAGGAGAGATGTAGAGAGGGGATTTTCAGTTTTCACTGAGTTTTCGTTGTGTTCAGGGCCTAGTAGGGATATGGTGTCAAAGGTCATTCTAAAGCTACTGAAAGAAATGTGTGTGGAGGGGAAGCACTGTGTCCCTGCAGTGTTTGCAGAGCTGGGATCTTTCTAAGCTCATGATGGATGGACAGGACTGTGTGTTGACATGACTTGGTAATAGTAGTCCTAAGAAAAGCCCCCATTGCTCCTTGATACTCCCATTCAATTAAACTTTTAAGAAGCAAGGACTGCTTACTAATAAATGTAAATATAACACAGTTCTTGGATGTTGATTGGTCAATACAGCATTCCAGACATGCTAAATTATAGTATGTAATATAGTAACCGCTATGACACCTGTATCCCTGGTAGCATGCAGGGTTTGAAAAACTTCTAATTTTATACATCAACTAGTCTGTGGGTTATCTGAACAATTATTCAACTAGTATGTGTTCAGGAATCCCTGTGTATTTAATAGGGATGCACTGATGTACCGGTATCTGCCATATATCGACCATTAAAGCAAAACATTTAGTTTACAAGTTTACATTACAGCAATGCATTAAAGGGATACTTCAGGATTTAGCATTAAGCTTTGTATTTAGCATTAGCAAAACCTGTAGTATATAAGTATTTTCGAATTACCATGCTTTCCACCCTCATATCCCCCTGAGACGAGAGATTTATGTATTTTTTGTCTGGAAAAAAAACCTCAGATGACGCAAAAATCGTCATTTTGCGTCATCAGAGGATTTTTTGGCCAGAGGCTAAAGACTACAGTCAGTAGTAGGGGCTGTCCCGCATGTTCTCAACCCGCCCATAGAGGCTGGGATCTCACTCACAGAATGTACACATACAAGAGCAGGCTCTTGTTCTGTGGAGAAAGCTGAGTAGTAGGGGTTACCATCCTCTTTTTCCCGGACATGTCCGGCCGTCGATGTCCGGGATTGAGCTTTTGCTTTCTGCAGTCGCCATTCGTTGTTTACATGCACACCTTTTGTTTCCATCTAACTGAATTCATTCCGATTGGTGAATCTGAATGTAGTGTTTACATGAACGCTAAACAAGTGATCGGTTGATGTGCGTTTTAACATTGCTAAGAAAATTCCCGCTCCTCCATGAGAGATACGAGAACGGTGCGTCTCACAGGTGTCGGCCGCTCATCGGTAATCACGCCACCGGCCTCGCGTCGTTCTCCCGCGGCCCTCACTCCTCCTGCTCGCCACAGTAAACATGACTCGTGTCGTTCTCCCGCGGCCCTCACTCGTCCTGCTCGCCACAGTAAACATGACTCGTGTCGTTCTCCCGCGGCCCTCACTCGTCCTGCTCGCCACAGTAAACATGACTCGTGTCGTTCTCCCGCGGCCCTCACTCGTCCTGCTCGCCACAGTAAACATGACTCGTGTCGTTCTCTCGCGGCCCTCACTCGTCCTGCTCGCCACAGTAAACATGACTCGCGTCGTTCTCCCGCGGCCCTCACTCGTCCTGCTCGCCACAGTAAACATGACTCGCGTCGTTCTCCCGCGGCCCTCACTCGTCCTGCTCGCCACAGTAAACATGACTCGTGTCGTTCTCCCGCGGCCCTCACTCGTCCTGCTCGCCACAGTAAACATGACTCGTGTCGTTCTCCCGCGGCCCTCACTCGTCCTGCTCGCCACAGTAAACATGACTCGCTCGTTCTCTCGCGGCCCTCACTCGTCCTGCTCGCCACAGTAAACATGACCCGCGTCGTTCTCCCGCGGCCCTCACTCGTCCTGCTCGCCACAGTAAACATGACTCGTGTCGATCTCCCGCGGCCCTCACTCGTCCTGCTCGCCACAGTAAACATGACTCGCGTCGTTCTCCCGCGGCCCTCACTCGTCCTGCTCGCCACAGTAAACATGACTCGTGTCGATCTCCCGCGGCCCTCACTCGTCCTGCTCGCCACAGTAAACATGACTCGTGTCGTTCTCCCGCGGCCCTCACTCGTCCTGCTCGCCACAGTAAACATGACTCGTGTCGTTCTCCCGCGGCCCTCACTCGTCCTGCTCGCCACAGTAAACATGACTCGCGTCGTTCTCCCGCGGCCCTCACTCGTCCTGCTCGCCACAGTAAACATGACTCGCGTCGTTCTCCCGCGGCCCTCACTCGTCCTGCTCGCCACAGTAAACATGACTCGTGTCGTTCTCCCGCGGCCCTCACTCGTCCTGCTCGCCACAGTAAACATGACTCGTGTCGTTCTCCCGCGGCCCTCACTCGTCCTGCTCGCCACAGTAAACATGACTCGTGTCGATCTCCCGCGGCCCTCACTCGTCCTGCTCGCCACAGTAAACATGACTCGTGTCGTTCTCCCGCGGCCCTCACTCGTCCTGCTCTCCACAGTAAACATGACTCGCGTCGTTCTCCCGCGGCCCTCACTCGTCCTGCTCGCCACAGTAAACATGACTCGGGTCGTTCTCCCGCGGCCCTCACTCGTCCTGCTCGCCACAGTAAACATGACTCGTGTCGTTCTCCCGCGGCCCTCACTCGTCCTGCTCGCCACAGTAAACATGACTCGCGTCGTTCTCCCGCGGCCCTCACTCGTCCTGCTCGCCACAGTAAACATGACTCGCTCGTTCTCTCGCGGCCCTCACTCGTCCTGCTCGCCACAGTAAACATGACTCGCGTCGTTCTCCCGCGGCCCTCACTCGTCCTGCTCGCCACAGTAAACATGACTCGCGTCGTTCTCCCGCGGCCCTCACTCGTCCTGCTCGCCACAGTAAACATGACTCGTGTCGTTCTCCCGCGGCCCTCACTCGTCCTGCTCGCCACAGTAAACATGACTCGTGTCGTTCTCCCGCGGCCCTCACTCGTCCTGCTCGCCACAGTAAACATGACTCGCTCGTTCTCTCGCGGCCCTCACTCGTCCTGCTCGCCACAGTAAACATGACCCGCGTCGTTCTCCCGCGGCCCTCACTCGTCCTGCTCGCCACAGTAAACATGACTCGTGTCGATCTCCCGCGGCCCTCACTCGTCCTGCTCGCCACAGTAAACATGACTCGCGTCGTTCTCCCGCGGCCCTCACTCGTCCTGCTCGCCACAGTAAACATGACTCGTGTCGATCTCCCGCGGCCCTCACTCGTCCTGCTCGCCACAGTAAACATGACTCGTGTCGTTCTCCCGCGGCCCTCACTCGTCCTGCTCGCCACAGTAAACATGACTCGTGTCGTTCTCCCGCGGCCCTCACTCGTCCTGCTCGCCACAGTAAACATGACTCGCGTCGTTCTCCCGCGGCCCTCACTCGTCCTGCTCGCCACAGTAAACATGACTCGCGTCGTTCTCCCGCGGCCCTCACTCGTCCTGCTCGCCACAGTAAACATGACTCGTGTCGTTCTCCCGCGGCCCTCACTCGTCCTGCTCGCCACAGTAAACATGACTCGTGTCGTTCTCCCGCGGCCCTCACTCGTCCTGCTCGCCACAGTAAACATGACTCGTGTCGATCTCCCGCGGCCCTCACTCGTCCTGCTCGCCACAGTAAACATGACTCGTGTCGTTCTCCCGCGGCCCTCACTCGTCCTGCTCGCCACAGTAAACATGACTCGTGTCGTTCTCCCGCGGCCCTCACTCGTCCTGCTCGCCACAGTAAACATGACTCGTGTCGTTCTCCCGCGGCCCTCACTCGTCCTGCTCGCCACAGTAAACATGACTCGTGTCGTTCTCCCGCGGCCCTCACTCGTCCTGCTCTCCACAGTAAACATGACTCGCGTCGTTCTCCCGCGGCCCTCACTCGTCCTGCTCGCCACAGTAAACATGACTCGTGTCGTTCTCCCGCGGCCCTCACTCGTCCTGCTCGCCACAGTAAACATGACTCGTGTCGTTCTCCCGCGGCCCTCACTCGTCCTGCTCGCCACAGTAAACATGACTCGTGTCGTTCTCCCGCGGCCCTCACTCGTCCTGCTCTCCACAGTAAACATGACTCGTGTCGTTCTCCCGCGGCCCTCACTCGTCCTGCTCGCCACAGTAAACATGACTCGCGTCGTTCTCCCGCGGCCCTCACTCGTCCTGCTCTCCACAGTAAACATGACTCGCTCGTTCTCTCGCGGCCCTCACTCGTCCTGCTCGCCACAGTAAACATGACTCGCGTCGTTCTCCCGCGGCCCTCACTCGTCCTGCTCGCCACAGTAAACATGACTCGTGTCGTTCTCCCGCGGCCCTAACTCGTCCTGCTCGCCACAGTAAACATAACTCGTGTCGTTCACCCGCGGCCCTCACTCGTCCTGCTCGCCACAGTAAACATGACTCGTGTCGTTCTCCCGCGGCCCTCACTCGTCCTGCTCGCCACAGTAAACATGACTCGTGTCGTTCTCCCGCGGCCCTCACAGTAAACATAATGAATGGCGACTGTAGAACGCAAAAGCCGAATCCCGGACATTCTGGCCGATCTCGATACACATTTTCGGGCAGACTCATCACGGAGACTCACTAGTAGCCTAGACTTGTTGTTTAAAGGAACACTCCGACTTTTTGGGACTTTAGCCTATTCACCTTATCCCCCAGAGTTAGATAAGTTCATACATACCTTTTTCATCTCCGTGCGTGCTATAAGTCTGTTTGACGCACCCACCGCTAGCCTAGCTTAGCACAAAGACTGGATGTAAATGGTTGCAGCTAGCATACTAATCCAAATAAGTGACAAAATAACGCAAACATTTTCCTATTTACATGTTGGGATTTGTATAGACACAGAGTGTACAAAAAACAAAGTCACATGAGACAGACATATTTTAACAGTATAAATACTGGGAACTATATTCTCTGAAGGCGAAGCACTGCTACTTGGGCGGAGTGATCACCGCAGCACCTGAGACGTGCCGTGGTGAGGAGCAGAGAGCGTGTTTCATGTGCTGCGGTTATCACTCCGCCCAAGTAGCAGTGCTTCGCCTTCAGAGAATATAGTTCCCAGTATTTATACTGTTAAAATATGTCTGTGTCTCATGTGACTTTGTTTTTTGTACACTCTGTGACTATACAAATCACAACATGTAAATAGGAAAATGTTTGCGTTATTTTGTCACTTATTTGGATTAGTATGCTAGCTGCAACCATTTACATCCAGTCTTTGTGCTAAGCTAGGCTAGCGGTGGGTGCGTCAAACAGACTTATAGCAGGCACGGAGATGAAAAAGGTATGTATGGACTTATCTAACTCTGGGGGATAAGGTGAATAGGCTAAAGTCCCAAAAAGTCGGAGTGTTCCTTTAACTACTGCGCTCTGTTACCGGTAGGCGTGGCCTCCTAAGGCAGCAAGTGCATTCTGGGAGTTGTTGTCTTTCATCCACATAAGCCAAAAATACATTTTCTGGCTTTTCTCAGTCTAGAAAGCTCCAAATTAAAAAATAATTTCACATTTCTTCTACATAAATGACCCATTTTAAATACACATTCATCTCTCCAGGGGTGAAGTATCCCTTTAACAGTTTAAAAAATATGGATGTTAAAGCAGGCTCTATTTGACCCTATGAATCACCTGTAGTTTAAGCCAGGGTTGCCAGGTCCTCGGTTATTATCTACACCAAACATTATTTGTACCCATTCAATTATTTCAATGAGAAACACTCTCAGCTTTTTAATTCTGGCCATGTCATAATTATTAGACCAGAATTTCTGTCTAAATTATCATTTACTTTTTACCTGAAAATACAGGGTTTTTTCTGCCAGTATTATGTGCGAAATTAGTCTGCTGAATTATGTGTTTGTTTTACAGGTATTACTAATCCCAAACAACCCAAGGATTCACCCAAGAACTTCACGTTTGATTATTCATACTGGTCACACAGCTCAGTAAGTTGGAAACTTCTTTTTTTTTTTTTTTATTGTATGAATCTGTCATTAATAATAAATGTATTTGTATAGTGATTTATTTACACAAATGTACACTAACAGAAAGTGATATGTTAATGTCTATGATGTCTTAAAGGGGTCCTATTATGCTTTTTTACATATTCAAATTTCTTTAGTGTGTATTGTTGTTGTTTTGTGCTTGAAGGTCTGCAAAGTTAAAAAGCTCAAGTCTAAAGAGTTATTCTCTATATCAGTGTCAGTGTTTCTGAACTCCCTGAAACGCCTCCATTGTAGTCTTGAGTTTTCTTCCGGGAACGAACAAATCACAATATTCCTCATTTAAATAATTCTCGCCCAAGGCATATGCAAAATAAAGGGTTGGTTGAGAGTTAGTTAGAAACTCGCAGTTATGGTAATGAGGGACATTTCCCAAACACGCTTGGAGTGGTTGACCAATCACAACTGGTCCAGCCGACCAATCAGAGCACATTCTGCTTTTCAGAAGAAACTTTACTGGAACTAAACCGTGTTACTGACAGACTGGGAAGAGAGGAGCTGCACAATGTCAGTTATGTGAAAAATAATGTTTTTTTGTTTTGTTTTTTTTTACATTTAAGTAAGAACCTATTCTAGTAGACCCCAAAAACAAAATATAAGGGCATAATATATCCCCTTTAAAGTTCATATCGAAACAGTTTCCTCAAAAGCTTGATTGAAAAACTTGCATGCAATCGCAAACAGTACGCAATAGATGATAATTTATTATTGATGTACGCAATACATCAATTCAAGATGCAATTTTATGATTTGTTAGTATGAACCAATGTGTTACTGCATATTTAAAAGTATGTACTTGCATTGTATGCATGCACATTTTAGCTGTGAATGCTCTACATAGTCAAGATATCGATTACAAAAAGCCACTGATGTACATGCACTTTTAGTTTGTTGAGAAGTATGTGAATTGGGCCTTTATTAAACACTCTCATCTTCCTTGGACATTCATCTGATCACAGAAAACTCCTGACTTTGTCCCTTTGTGCTGTGTTGCAGGAAGAAGACCCATCCTTTGCATCTCAGAAGAAGGTGTATCAGGACATTGGCGAGGAGATGCTGCTTCATGCTTTCGAGGGCTATAACGTGTGTATCTTTGCTTACGGACAGACTGGAGGAGGGAAGTCGTACACAATGATGGGAAAACAAGATCCGGGGCAGCAAGGCATCATACCACAGGTGTTTGTATGGAGATAGCATCAATGAAAGCTTCCTGCAACAAGTCATTTTACTATCCACAAGGGAAATGCACAAAGCTATGGAATCACAGCCAGTCAGTATATATTTGATGTTTAATGTATAGCCATGTATTGCAAAACGAACCAAATGACTGAAAAACATTGTAGTCTATAGATAAGTAAAGCTGTATTCTCTAAATCTACCAGTAGGTGGGTTGTCTGAATAACTATTCGATTGATCTGTGTTAAAAGTGCTGTATTAAAAGTGCAGTATTTAATTTTTTTGTCCTAATTAATTTTTTTTGCATATAACGGAATGAATGGCTCTTGAGAAATGTCTTGGCATGAGGAATCAAATATTCTTTGATCTTTTCACATACTGTACTATTCTTTGTACTAGAAAATACTGTAAGTTTCAGACCTCACTAATTAGCCAAAACGACATAAGCCAGTGACAATGAGCATCTTAAAGGAGATGTTGCACCAAAACCAAACGTTTCTGACAGAAGGTCAGTATCAGTTTTGAAAAGTATTATTTTGCACAAAAAAAAAAAATTACTTGCCAAATAAATGTGGCAGAAACTACATACTTCACCTTTAAGGCTTGTGTGCAAATGTAATTGATTATATGATCATCACGTAAAGTGTTAGTTCACCCAAAAAAGGAAAATTCTGTCATTAATTGCTCACCCTAATGTCATTCCAAACCCGATAAACTCCCGTTCATTTTAGGAACACAAATGAAGATATTTTTAATGAAATCTGAGAAATCACTGTCCTTCCATTTAAAGTCAATTCACCCACAAATCTAATGCTTCATAAACCCATTGCAAAAGAAATTCATATAAATCGAGATGTTTAATCCAAGTCTTCTGAAAAGACATGATCACTATATATGATGAGCACAGTTAAGTGTTAAGAACGGTGTTTCTCTCAAAATAACCCCCGACAGGATGAGGAGGACGTGGAGCGAGGGGTCTTGATCAGCCTGAAGGGGGTTATTTTGAGAGAACCACCGGCTGGATGTTCATTATCCCGCTTATTACACGGCTACTTGCCACATAAGTAAATAATTAGACACGAAATATTGATCTTAGTTGAAATATTTTATTAGGTCTTTAAACGCAAAGCTTCCTCGGAGAGAGCAGTTGCAGCGCGGCAAGTTCAAACTAAACGGACATTTAAGAGATACGGTACACAGTCATTCATATCACTTATTACACAGCATTTCACCACATAAATAATTATGGGGATTCGATATATTGATTTCAGATTAAACTGTTTTAAAATCGCACCTGTTTGTATCTCATAATCCAACAGTGTACAAAACAACAGTCACAAAATGGCGGCAGCGTTTGTATGAAACGAGAGCGAGCGAGTCCACGATACTGGATGGCATAATTAAATAACTGTACACAAAATATTGATGATTCGACTGAGTTTTAATATTTTATTTGCTCACCAAATGCAAAACTTTCATGAAGAAAAAACGTTTGGTAACGCTTCCTTTTACAGTACAGTACTTGCGTGTACATGTGTACTTACCTTATATTAGCCAGTATTTTCTAGGTAAGTACATGGGTTATGGGTAGGTTTAGGGGTAGGTTCAGGGTTAGTACCTAGTTATTACCCAGTAATTGTAATTACTATAGTAAGTACATAGTATGTACATGGGAAACAGGACTGTAAAAGGAAGCGTTACCAAACGTTCCTAGCAAGCGTATAGCGCTGCTGACTTCAGTGACCCGGATGAGCCTGTGTTTTCTGTTTTGAGCAGTTGTTATCTGGAAATAACTTACCACTGAATGACGCTATTGACCAATCAGAATCAAGTATTCCACAGAGCCGTGTAATAATCACATATAAACATTGATCAGTACATAAAGCACTCAAATTTGGTAAACAGAAGCTCAAGCATGCTTGCAATTTGTAATGAACAAAAACAGTTGGGTCCATTTATCATTTATAGTAGTGAGTGGTTCTCACACGCTAAAAGAATTGTAATTACTTGAAGTAATTAATCATTTATTCTGTACTTGTGTTGAATTGAGCACTTTTAGTGATCACATCTCTCTCATTGTGCATTTTTCCCCCTAGATGTGTGAGGATTTGTTCAGACAAACAGCAAATAACACTGACCCTGACCTGTCCTTCTCTGTAGAGGTATGTGTGTGTGTGTGTGTGTGTGTGTGTGTGTGTGTGTGTCTAAACCACTGTGTGCTGCATTGTTAAAGTGCCCCTATTATGCTTTTTCGAATAATACATTTCATGCAGTGTGTAAAATAGCTGTATGTGAATGTAAACAGTCTGCAAAGTTTTTAAGATGAAAGTGCACGACAAATAAAAGAGACTTGATTCTGAACTGCCTGAAACGAGTCGTCAGTAATTCCAGTCTTACTTCCTGCATGAACCTACGTAGGTTTGTAACAAATTAGCTTAATGCCAGTCTATGCTCTTCATTGGCTGCAAGCGAACAGCGTCTACTTTGACCCTCAAACACTGTAGTTGTAGCTGCGACTGGAAGAGTTTGGTTTGTGTCGACGTGTTGAGAAGAAGCTGTTTTCTGCTGCCAAAGCAAATCCACTCTGATGCACTTCTAAGGGGCTGTTTACACCTGGCCATTTCATGCGTTTTCTGTGATCGGATAGCTATCCGATCGTGAAAAGACCAGGTGTAAATGCCCTCCAAAACGCATTCGAGACAGATTTGAATCCGATCGCTCAAACCACTTCAGGAGGAGGTCTGGGCCGCATTCCAGACGAAACTGGACAAGTGTAAATGCATCTGGTTGTTGAAACCACATATGTAAATTTTAGTCCTCCCAAAAATGCTAAAAAATAAACGTGTGAGAGCGTGTTATATAGGCTATATGTCATGTTATAGTCAGATATGACGACGCTACTGCAACATGCATTACCGCTGATGAGAAGCTGAGCATCTCTTCATCAAGCCAACGTGCAAACTATCGCAAATCAAAGTGAAATTAAGTCCCAGACGCTTAACACACAATCATCTTCATTAAAAGTAAAGAAACGAAATGATCTTATCAGGGCTGTTGCTGCTCTCTCTTATCGCCGTCTTTGATTTTGAAATTAGCTGATGATCAATAAAATGCAGCAATATCTGTTGCTTTCGGTGACGTGCACTCCATTAAATCTGCATTGGCTATAGCGCGGGAATTGAAGATCGGATTTATATCCGTTTTGCAAAAACACATTTATGTGACCAGGTGTAAATGGAATCGTTTTGATAAATCAGATAGCTATCCGATCTGAGAAAATGCATGATGTTGCCAGGTGTAAACAGCCCCTAAAGGATGAGACTCACGCTGGAATGGATTCTGTTAAAACCGACGCCATCATTACTGTTCGTATCACGGCGTATTAAGTGTGAGGGAGATCTAGAGCAGACATTTCTATATGGTAATGGGTGTTTGCTTTCCGAAACGCACCTTAAGAGGTCGACCAATCACAACAGACACGAAACTTTCCGAGAACCAGCCCGATCAGAGCAGAGCAGGTTCTCTGAAAAGTTCGTGAGACCGAATCCTTGATTGAACTGTTTCAGACACTTTGAGAAAAGAGCTGATGCTGCAATGTATATTATGAGAAAAAAAGTGTTTTTTGACCTTGGTTGCATGTAAACACATTGTAGGAGTACTAGGAGACTTCCGAAATAAAATGAGGAACCTTTAAAATAGCATAATAGGGGCACTTTAAAACGGATAACTGTTCTGGACATCCATTGATGCATAGACTCATAAAGCAATTTGCCTTCAAGTTAAACTGTGAATAAACAATTTCTTGATATAAAACGAGCCGACTTTTTATATTTTATATACAGGTGAAACACAGAAAAATTAGAATATGGTGCAAAAGTTCATTTATTTCAGTAATTCAACTTAAAAGGTGAAACTAATATATTATATAGACTCATTACATGCAAAGTGCGATATTTCAAACCTTTATTTGTTATAACTTTGATGATTATGGCTTACAACTTATGAAAACCACAAATTCAAAATTAGAATATTGTGAAAAGGTTTTTATAGCTGTAAGTCATAATCATCAAAATTATAACAAATAAAGGCTTGAAATATCGCACTTTGCATGTAATGAGTCTATATAATATATTAGTTTCACCTTTTAAGTTGAATTACTGAAATAAATTAACTTTTGCACCATATTCTAATTTTTCTGTGTTTCACCTGTAGTCAATAAAGAATTTGATATCTTTATGTATAATATGTTTTTAGGTTTCATATATGGAGATTTACTGCGAGCGGGTTCGGGACTTGTTGAACCCAAAAAGCAGAGGGTCCTTGAGGGTCAGAGAGCATCCTATAATGGGCCCTTACGTGGAAGACCTCTCCAAAATGGCGGTTACAAACTACAGTGATATCGCAGATCTCATGGACACTGGCAACAAAGCCAGGTATTATTCTACTGTATACACCAAACATGATTATGATTCAGTAAAAAAAAAAAAAGCACTTTTGATAATCGATTAATCTGTCAATGATTACTTTTATCAATCAGATAAAAGACTAAAACTCATTTTTCTTTTACTTAAAGGACGGTTGCCGCTACCAATATGAACGAGACCAGCAGTCGCTCGCACGCGGTCTTCACCATCCTCTTCACACAGCGTCGACACGACCACATGACCAGTCTGGACACTGAGAAGGTGTGTGTAAGAGATTAGAAAACATTCCTTTTTCGTTTTCTTCTTTTCTCACTCTGGTTTCTTTGTGTAACTCTCAGGTGAGCAAGATCAGCCTGGTTGATCTGGCTGGAAGTGAGAGAGCAGACTCGTCTGGAGCCAAAGGCTTGAGGTTGAAGGTGTGTTTGATGTCATATTCATACTTTGCACGTGACGTCATAAGTACTGGCTGGTGGGCAAGAACGTCGTTCTCTAGCAACGAAACCCAGTAAACTAATCAAGGATCCTGCCAGGACGTCGCCAGTTTTAATATACAAAAGTTGGTGTTTTGAGGTGTAAACGGCATGCCAGATAGTTGTTGTGCGATTGGATGCACTATGTCAATCGTGTAATCTTAACATAAACGTGGTTACACGTTCGCCAGTAGGTGGCGAGAACGCGTTCATCTGTAAGTTACGTGATTTTGATTTGATATAATGAGAAGATGAATACATGGAGAATGAATGACACGTTACTGTTGTACTGCGTCTACTTATTACTTACTTAGTTACTCCAAGTCTGTTAGAGACTTTGCCAGCTTTAAAGCAATGAAAACATCAGTGGGTGCTGTGTATGGATCACACGTTCCGAGTACCGTATTTTCCGCACTATAAGGCGCACTTAAAAGCCTTTAATTTTCTCAAAAAACGACAGTGCGCCTTATAATTCCGGAGCGCCTTATACATGGATGGTGAACACGCGTTCACCAAGACGGGGAGACAGCGCCGGGCGACTTACGCCACTATCTGCCAATGGATCGTGGATGCCTGGGCTGATATATCAGTCTCAACTGTGATCCGAGCTTTCACGAAGGCAGGAATAATCTCTTTATTCAGCCAGCTCACATATCCGTATTTACTTCCTGTTTTCGGCTGAAGTCCACAGTAGTTGATTGTCGAGTTCGCGCGCGCGCGCGATCAAACCTCCTCCGTGTGTTCAACATCTGATTCGGATGAACTATCCATTTGAGCTGATATTCTCAGCACACCACACAGCACCGTCATCGGCTGACAGTCTGAGTCTCCACTGTCGCTTAGTTACCAATGATCGCGCGCGCGCACTCGACAATCTCCTACTGTGGACTTCGACCGAAAACAGGAAGAAAATACGGGTATGTGAGCTGCCTGAATAAACACAATTTTTATTCATATCTTTCACATTTACTGGAGTCAGATTCACCGTGTTCACTCACATGGCTGTGCACTTGTTATGACACATTAAGGTTGTTAAGAGGCTAAAAGCAGGTTTAAAAATTTTCCCGTTTAAGTCAACAGGGTGCAAAATTTTAAGAGGATAACACGGTGTAGACAAAAAACGTTTTTTGTCGTTGTTATCTGTACTGACAGCACTCCAAATTTACAAAAAATGAGCTCAATGTTAAAATTGACCGGAGTTTTCTTTTAACGTTTTAACAACGTTACCATGGGAGTGAACGGAGAGTTGTCAGAAAGCTTTGTTGACATTTGTTGACATCTAGTGGATGCATAACGCAAACCCAGTCAAACGTTTGACTGCAGTATCTTATGCGCCTTATAATCCGGTGCGCCCTATTTATGAAAAATGTTCTAAAATAGGTCATTCATTGAAGGTGGGCCTTATAATCCGGTGCGCCGTATAGTGCGGAAAATACGGTATGCTAATCTTTTCTTGATATCTAATTTTAACATTCGGTGACATATGGTTTAAATAGTTAATTGATTGTAGTATTAGTAATTTGCAAGGCTGCAATTCCCCTGGCTGGCCACTGTTTGTCGCCATTTTGTCAGTGATTGTTGCCCGCCAGGGATGGTAGTCACGTGACTGCAAAGTATGAATTTGTTCTGAATTAAAGGAAGGCGTTTAAACCAAAACAACATGCTGTCATCATTTACCCACCCTCAGCATTGTTGACTTGTAAAACCATTTAACTTTGAATTTTTTTGATATTCTGAAGGATGTTCATGCAGCTCTTTTTCATACAGTGGAAGCACAAGGGGATGTCAGAATTAAAATACTCCATAAACAAATCATAAAAGAAGTTCTTATGACTTGTATATGAAGTAGATAGACAGACAGACAGACAGGCGCGCACACACACACACACACACACACACACACACACACTAACACAACCGTTCAAAATTGTAAGAACCATTATGAAAATTGAGCATCATATCAGCATATTAAAATGATTTCTGAATGATCATGTGACACTGAAGACTGGAGGAATGATGCTGAAAATTCAGCTTTGACATACAAAAATAAATTACAGTTTAAATATTCATTCAAAAAGAAATTTATTTTAATTTTTAATAATATTTTACAATATTTCTGTTCTTACTGTTGTTGTTGATCAAAGAAATGTTGCCTTAGTAAGCAGAAGAGACTTCTTTCAAAACCAAAAAAAGACAACAATCTTAATTATTCCAAACTTAACCGTGTGTGTGTGTGTGCGCGCATATATATATATATACAGAGAGAGAGAGAGAAATTGCTATATTAAGTCTTCTGAAGCTACATATATGATATGTGTAAAAGTACAATATATTATTTGTAAATGTGGAAGTTGGAATGAGCTATATGAGCGGAAGGGAATTTTTCCTCTGAATTATGGCTTGAATTGGACATTAATCAGATGTAACATTAATCAGTTTTCTTCTTTCTTTTTTTTTACTTTTTGGAGCTTGACATCTCAAGTTACTTAACAGAATGCCCAAATCTTTTTTGTACAGTACAGTTGTGTAAATTATGACAAATTACACTTTCTGTTGAATTAACCTTTTAATCTCAAGTATTAACAGATCTTTTAAAAGTATTGTTTATTTTTAGGAGGGAGCCAATATTAACAAATCTCTGACAACACTGGGTAAAGTCATCTCAGCACTGGCAGACATGGTGAGAACTACTTTTTCTTGTGCTCATAAATCTTTCGGCCTCTCCTCTGTTTCTTTCTGCTGCTTCAGTTCTGTTTGTTTCCCATCTGTCGTCTCCTTGTCTTCACTTGTCTTTCAGTGTTTTGTCTCAAATGTTGAGTTCTTTGTCAAGAGTAACAATATAACTTCCCCTCCACAGCACGGCTCAAAGAAGAGACGCTCTGATTTCATTCCCTACAGGGATTCTGTGCTCACGTGGTTATTGAGAGAAAATCTAGGTATGTCTTTCTGTCTAAAGAAACAATACATTCCTATAGATCTGCTCATATAGGGGCGAAAATTGGTCTGACAATTTTTTTTTTCGCTTAGAGTCACTGAAATAAACTCATCGACCAATAAGATGCTTTTGGGTCATGTGTTGTTAGACCCTGTTGACATGTCATGAATGTCCCATCAGAAGATCTGTTTTGTCCTGCATATAAAACCAGTTAGCACAGAGTTTGGTCTGACACCTAAAACCAGTCAACAAGAAGTATATTTGATATCCAGCTATTTATTAATTAAGTCTTCTATCAGTCTTTTAAAAACCTTGAGTTGGAGACATTCTTCTGTCTCTAACTTGCTTCTGAAGACAAACACAACACACAACAAAAGATTCAACGGTAACGATGAGCAAATCTTGTGTATCTTGCGTATTTTTCATGTGGGGTTTCGGTAACTTACAGAGATGCAGATATTGGCTGTTTGTCTATGATTTAGATTTATTTTTTTTGTCTTAAGAAAATTGCTATATTTAAATGATTAGTTCACCCCAATATTCTGTCATCACTGACTTGAAATATAAATAAATAAAGATAAATTTAGTATAACATGAGAGATTTCTGTCCTGAAAGTCAATGGAACCACTGTTCTAAAGTTTTGGGTCAGAAAGTTTTTTATTTTTTAAGAAAATAAAACTTTTATTCAGCAAGTATGCATTCAATTGATCAAAAATGACAGTAAAGACAATGTTACAGAACATTTTTAATCATTTTTAATAAAAAATATGAATAAGCAAAAACACTTTCAACATTGATAATAATAATAAATGTTTCTTGAGCAGCAAATCAGCATATTAGGATCATTTCTGAAGGATCATGTGATACTGAAGACTGGAGTAATGATGCTGAAAATTCAGCTTTGATCACAGGAATAAATTACAGTTTAAAATATACTCAAATAAAACATTTTAAATTGTAATAATAATTCACAAGATGAATGTTTTAACTGCATTTTTGTTTGGATGAATGCAGCCTTGGTGAGCAGAAGAGACTTTTTTCAAAAACATAAATAAAAGTCTTACCGACCCTATATTTTTAAACAGTAATGTATAAACAGGTGTGCAAAAATAAGGCCTTATACACCTATTTTATTAATACTAATCAAACGGCAATATCGAACCACTTCTCTTCATTTATTTCTTTATTACTGTCTTAAGTTTACTTGAAGAATTTCTTGAAAACCTTGAAAAGTTACTTAATTGAGAAATACTTCTCTCTATATAAGCTTATTTTAATGTGTTATTGATGTATTCATTTGTAACTTTAATGATTACATAAAGGAGTGTGTTTAATAGTGTACTCTTGTTCTTGGATCGAACAAGTCTTTAAACACTGATGTTTAACTGAGTGTTTGTGTTTGAAGGTGGAAACTCTCGCACAGCCATGATTGCTGCTCTGAGCCCAGCAGATATCAATTATGAAGAAACACTCAGCACTCTCAGGTAAAAACACAGTTCTTTCTTTTTTTAGCATAAATCTGAGGTTCATTATCCTGTTTATACTATGTAAGCTCCAGCACTGTGTGTCCCACTGCAGGTATGCAGACAGAGCAAAGCAGATAAAGTGCAATGCTGTGATTAATGAGGATCCAAACGCACGTCTCGTCCGGGAACTCAAAGACGAGGTCAACAGACTCAAAGAGCTCCTGCTGTCTCAGGGACTCAGCAACCTCATCACTGCCTCAGGTACAGCTTTCAGAGAGGTCTGGTCACAAGTGGACAGTGCTAAAATAGGTATAAACATGGGTAACGTGTCTTGGAGACGCACTGCCATCCAGTTGTTTAAAGTCGGCATGAAATGGAAGTTGTGTTCTTTTGTTCCCTATTGAGACATATATCTGAGTGAAATGGCATCTGGAACTAGAAAAAATGTGGGGCAGGGTTTAATTTTGTCCATGGGGAATTGATTGCATGGTTGTTTGCTATTGGTCGATCTCATGTGAGTGACAGGTTGCCCCGCCCTGTTGCTGCAAGAGGGATGGGAAGTTTACGAGGGCACATGAATATAAAAAAAAAAATATGTGAGTGGATAAATCATTTATACTGCAATATTCCATAAAAAAAAAAAAGAATTGTCCATTTTGATTCAATGCCAACTTTAAAGCAAAATTGAAGATGGTCTATAAGATGGCATAACACTTCTGAGAATATCTTTGGTATGCCTTATATCAATATGCAGTGATGTAAGTGTATCTCTAAAAACATGTTCGTCACATTTCACCACAAAATCAAAGAAATTTTTTTTATGTATTCTAAGCCTATATTTAGGACCAGATTTTTTGCATAGACATCATTATTCATCATTCTCATTTGTGATTCTTATTACTTAAAATAATAAAGGACTGTATTTATTATTATAAAAATGTTTTTGTTTTTTATTATTTATATCAGAACAAAAAATTAATAAGGTACACTACTGTTAAAAAAAGGGCTCTGTAAGATTTTGTTTTTGTTTTTTGAAAGAAGACTTTGATCAATTTAATGCATCCTTGCAGAACAAAAGTAAAAAAGAAAAATTACGAATGGTAGTGTATTTTTCCTCCGAGAAATAAAATGTGTTTTGCATTACAGTAATGAGTATTGGGGGAGGGAAATCTGATTGCCTGGTCACAGGATGCGCAGAAGTTATCAGACTTGGACTACAAACTCTAATTTTGATTTCATGGTGTCTTTTAGCTGTAGACAGTCGAAGTCATTTTCCATAATAAATAACTTGCATGCTCATTTTCTCTCAGGGTCTGAAACGGGCCGCCCCTCTTTGGGAGTTGCATCAAGTGAGCTCCATCAGCCCTCGCTCTCATATGTACAGTCTACCTCTGATGCACCAATGGAGGGTGAGACGCCCGCTAGTCCTACTGAGCACATCAGCCAAGAGGAGGCTGTGGAGAGACTCAAGGTACACACACGACAAACACTTTCTTAGCAGATACTTCTGTTACCAACAACAGCCAAATACCAGAACAGAAAGGTATTTTCATAATTCAGATGCTTAGTATTAAAGTAGGTAACAAATGTCAGATGTTTTGCCAAATTCAGCAGCTATACGACCTTCCAAAAGAAGATATCAACCAAGCCAATGTCAGCAGATGCAGAATGTTTCTGACTGATTTGAATTTTTACAAAAACATTGTATGTATGATGTATGTATGTGCATGTATGTATGTGTGTGCGAGTTGCGCGTTTCAATCTGTCGCCGTTGCGGAGACTCTACACTCTATTATTTATTAATCCAGGCAAATTTGTTGATGAAACATTGATTAAAATGAAGATACAATTTATACAAAACGAAATAAACTTTAAAGAAAGGCTTTCTACAAAACAAAACTAAATAAGTGGTCAAAATCTGACCCATTCCATATGTTTTCCGATATATTCCGGTCATCTTATGATCCTATCTTACTCATCTCATGCGGTTCCCTTTTCATATAATCAACATAGATGAAATAAAAAAATAATAACATTATATTATTTATAAATATGAAACGTATGTTTAAGTTTTTTAATAATAAGCGTCACACCGCTCCGCTTTGCTCACATGCTCTGGTGTGTAGCCTAATGCATGTGTGCGCGCATGTGGTGGAGGGGTGCGATTTTCGAATAATAATCAACCCAGCGATCTTCGAATATTATTTTTGCTTGAAATTTTCGTTTTGTATAAATTGTATCTTAATTGTAATCAATGTTTCATCAACAAATTTGCCTGGATTAATAAATAAGAAGCAAATATAGTGGACAATATAGCAGGACACGGAGGCGCCGGCGCGTGCATACTATGAAGTGTGCATTTCTCTCTATAGGCACGTTCACTACTGCGAAGATGGCGAGTCTGCATCGTTAACTTTATCAATTTATCAACGATTCAAATGTTTCATGCCTAATCATTACTTTCGCCGGTTCTTTGTGGCAAGCTTTATTTCAGGTGTTGCGTGATATCTCTGCGCCCAAGTAGCAGTGCTTCGCCTGTGCTTCCAAACATGCATTTGCCCACCTATCTAAATGTAGGGGAGACCGTGAATAACCCCAATTAAAAAAAAACTGGTGGAGTGTTCTTTTAAGGCTAGCCTGCCTGGGCCTGGCCATATTTGAAACGTCTCACTCAATCGTTCGTTGTTTAGGTCTATATTACAGCCGTTCTAGGCGTGCGCTTTATTTGAAATGCAGCATGCGATGTTGTTTAATAACTTTCAAACGGTAGAGCCTGTTCCTTTATAACATAGCCAAAGGTTGGTGTATTTTTTATTTATACATTTTAGGCTTATTCTCAAATTCATATTGTGTTAGGGGGGCGGGATTATTACGCAATTTTAATCTGACAACTTGACCGGAGAGATTTAATTTTGTCGGACATTTCATTTTTTTCCCGGCCAATGTCCGGTAATTACCGGACAACGCAAACCCTGATATATATATATAATGTATGTTTACCAAAAAAGAAGTGTAAAACAGAGAAAATATGTCTGACTGTCATTGTTGGACTGTCTCTAACAGGAAACGGAGAAGATAATTGCGGAGCTGAATGAAACATGGGAAGAGAAACTCAGGAAAACCGAGTCGATACGACAAGACAGGTGAGAGCAGACACAACCCAATGAAGTGTTCACAGTATTCAAAATGTGTGCACAATTATAACATAAACTGTGGATAATTAATGGAATAAATGTACCCTTTGAATGTAAATGTCCAGATACACCAAACTGACAAGAACTAGTGCCGACAAAAGCATCTGGGCTGAAAAGTTGAGCTTGAATCCACTGCAAAGACTACAGCCAGTGGCCAACTAACACATGCGTTCTGTGCCTGTGTGATAGGAAATAACTCTTCATACAAGCACGTGACGGTGATCTTTCAAAAAGGGAAAAGCTAGGATGCGGATATACAAACCGTTAACAAAGCAGCGTTATATATTGTAAGCAGCGAATTTAAAACCGCCAGTCGAGCCACTGACGTTCAAACGGTTGATTCATTCAGTCGTTGAATCGTTCATTAAACTGATTCGTTCAAAACACGGATTCATTCAGTAACTGTGGTACTTAGAGACGCAAAACGATTCTGCTATGATTTCATTAGGAAATATTTGTTAAAAAAAGGCAATATTGTGTATAGAATTAACGAAATGTTAACCGTTATAAAATCAATGACATTTACAGTCGTGCTGGTATTTGAGAAAATGGCACTCTTGCTTGTTTGATATAAGGGGTGGTTGATTATGATGTCACTTTTCTAACTTAAGTTGGTGTGTAATGTTGCTGTTTGAGCATAAACAACACTTGCAAAGTTACGACGCTCAAAGTTCAAAGCAAAGGAAGATATTTGCTTTTAAAGAAATTGCTTTTTAAAGCAACACTAAGTAAGATTTTTTACCTTAAAATAATGTTTCCAAAATCGTTTCAGTGGTTCATTAAGTCGTAACAGGGTGAAAGGCACTCATGCCTCCGCTTTGCGGTCCTATATCTGCTATAACCACGCTATGTAAGATTGCCAGATCGGGTCGCGTTTCTGTAGTTCTAATGAGACTTAAGAAAACTACAAATTTGACTTGCTTTACGTCAAGCATTACAATAGTCATTATTTTGTTTTTCTTCGTTTCTGATGTCGCAATACATCATACTTTCATGAGATCATGCAACATACTCTACCTTGTCTGTGGACATCGTTCATTCCAAAGCCGGTGCTGGATAAACAGCGAGCGCGCGTGCGACAGTAGGAAGCGGTGGGCTAAATTATTTACCACAGCGGTAATGGACAATTCCGCTTCCGACCTGTAGGGCGACCGCAGAGGGTTAGTGACATCACTAACCCTAATGCTGCGTTCACACCGGACGCGAATAGCGCGTCAAATTCGCGTCTACCACGTCTAGTTTGACGCTTGACCACTTTGTGTTAATTCGCGCGTCAAGAGTGAAACAGACGCGCGTAAAAACAAAAGTTTGAAGCGAAATTTACGCGCGTCAGAAGCGAAATCCGGAGGCGGACATCTTTTTTAGATGTTTATCGAGCATTAACATTAATCGAGAGAGTCACCACCGCTCGTATTTGCTCTGGAGAGCAGAAACAGCTGCGTAGGGGACATCGTCGCTGTACTCGGGTTCACCAGACCCTCCGGAGGGTTTCAGGAGTTTCACCATTTGTTCCAGGAGCTAGGTTTGGTGGACCTAACGGTGAGGACGCTGACGAGGACAGCGTAGGCCGTGTAAAGCCTCGGCCTCGAGTAGTCGCTGCCTGACGAGCCCGCGCTCTACAGCCCGGCGCGAGGTTCACCCTCGCCCGCACATTTATTTGATAATAAATGGAGCCAGCCTCCAAAAGTGAAACCTGTCCTGTGATTTTTTTTATTTATTATACACTAAGTGTTTGTTGTTTTTACATTAAAATAGATATGGAATAAATAGCATTCAATACAAAATGAGTACTATCTCTCATATATTAAAATCGAGTTTTTATGTGAAAGATTTGCTTTGTTGTGCATTAGAACCACACCAGACATTTTAGTAATATTACAAAATAATTTATTAAAATAACATAAACTTTCACTTCACCACGTGACAGCAGCAAGCAGGCTCCTGATTGGTTAACGTGGCGCGAATTGACGCAGAAGTTAAAATTTTTCAACTCGGGCGGCAGACACGAATTCGCGTCAAACGCGTGAATGCACAAATAGCACTCAGTAAATCATTCGCGCGTAACGCGCTTCCGCGCCAGACGCTTCAATTCGCGCGAACTTGACGCGCGAATGAGGCGTATTCGCGTCTACCGCGCCGCGCTCTACGCCTCATTCGCGGCGCAGGATTTTTTTACCCGCGTAACGCGTCTTTGCATTGACTTAACATTGAAATCACTCGCGCCTGACGCGCTATTCGCGTCTGGTGTGAACGCACCATAACACTTACATAAACCCCACCCCCGGAACACGATTTATAGATTATCCAGAGAGAATATGCTAATCAATGACTAGAAGATAACTACACGTAAGCTACATAAATTCACCAACTAACCATTCAGAAATGTTGTCACTTCTTCTTGAGTCTCTGCATCTGCATCAAGATGTTTTTATTTGTTTTTTGCAAAACAAGTGACCTACTCAGGAAATGTCACTTGCACATCATTTAAACAATAATTATGATATTATCATAGATGATACATTTCGCACACCACTAGATGCCAGCTTAACCAACTAATCTCTTGTTGGATAGTCAACACTCTCGACCGATGTGTGCTTTCCGTGTCAGTCAGAGTTGACTTGGCTAGAATAATCTGTGATGTGGACTGGACTTCATGCTGATAGTCAAGTGAGACTAACCCCACAGCGTTTCTCTCTGTTGTGACACATTAGAGAGTCACTGCTGGCTGAGATGGGTGTGTCTGTGAAAGAGGATGGAGGAACAGTGGGCGTTTTCTCACCCAAAAGAGTGAGTCAAGTCATATTCATTTGTATTGCACTGTTTACAATACACATTTTGTTAAAGGTGCGGTCACATGTACGTTTTCTCAGACGAAATCCAGTCATTTCGACAGGAATTCATCAATCAGGATTTTTGCGTGAGGGCGCAAGTTTGCCCCATGCTGATTTCACAATAGGTTCACAAAAGTTGGTCAAGAAAATAAGCTGGACTGTTGACTAACAAAAATCTGTGACTTCTGTGTGAGCTGTGGTTCATACATCCCTACACTATTGACGATAGACAATGCCAATGGGATTTCACCGAAATATTGCTATTGTGACCGCACCTTGAGTCTCAAAGCTTCTCTAAAACATACAAATTATGATTTGTACCCCTACTCTACTATCCTAGCACATAATATGTTCAAAATGCTTCCAGGTTTTTAAGTGTGTGTTTTGTCCCCAGACGCCCAACCTGGTGAATCTGAACGAGGATCCTCTGATGTCAGAATGTCTGATCTATTATATTAAAGATGGAGTCACTAGGTGAGCAGTGAGTTTTTGAAGGATTTATCTGTTTCTTTGTAAATACTGTACTGTGTATCTCATGACTGTGTGTGTGTGTGTGTTGCAGAGTTGGTCAGGAGGATGTGGATATTCGTCTCAGTGGTCAGTTTATAAAGGAGCTGCATTGCGTCTTCTGCAGTGAAGTCAACGACAATAACGAGGGTGAGCGCAGTCACATGACTTTCATTACATTCATGGAGTCCCACAAAAGTGGCACTAAAGACATAATGGTACAGAAGATTTCTATTTAAAATCAGAACGGTTCTGTTGAACTTTCTATTCATCAAAGATTGTAGTACATATGACAATAAACTCTCTTGAATCCTTAAGAAAATCACGGTTTTCAAAAAAATTAAGCAGCACCATTGGTTTCAACATAATAATAATAATAAGTAGAAATGTTTCTTGAGCAGCAAATCATCATATTAGAATGATTTCTGAAGGATCATGTGACACTGAAGACTGGAGTAATGATGCTGAAAATTCATTTTTTATCACATGAATAAATTAGATTTTAAAATCTATTCACATAGAAAACAGTTCTTTTAAATTAGAATAATATGTCTCAATATTAGTGTTTTACTGTATTTCTGATCAAATAAATGCAGCCTTGGTGAACATAAGGGACTTCTTTCGAAAACATTTTAAAAAAATCTTATTGACACAGTAGTTTAGGGCTATGTGCATATAAAATATTACATACCGGTAAATATTCATACATTTTATTGTCACATAAGTAGCCATATACTTGTATAGTAGGGCTGTAACGATACGCGATTTAAAACCGAAATCGCGATACTCAGATCCACGATCCTGTGTCTGTGAGAAGGCAGAATCGCGACACACCCCTTCCAACTCCCAGCGTTATCCTTCCCGTCCAGATCCAATGCTACCACATCTTTAAATTATATTAGTATTATTTGAAGTTAACATTATAAAATACGTAGACCTACATTACAAAACTAGTTGAGCATAAATTATTTAAAATTGTGGAATTTCAGCGTTATGGGACGTGACATTTGCAGTCAAAACTTGAAATATAAATGGATTTAATACCACTATATAGAAACTTCTGTTCATATATCCATTCTCCCTTAATAAAGGAGTCCAGACATTAGAAAAATATAAGTCTACACATGCATTTTATATTTAATATGAGGGAAATACACATGCGTTACAGACGTGACACACAACATATTTACCTTTTAGGTGGCAAAATATGGTTTTAGTAATTCAGGGAATTACACTGCACAATACTATCCTACCCACCGGATGAAGAAGGGTTGGTTCCCCAGAACATAAAATATTCTTTTATTTTTTCGTGTTCACATTTATGAGGAAAAAACAATGTTACGAAGTGACAGTTCTCTGGAGGCGGCACTAAAACTTTCACAGAGACCTCAAACAGAAAGCACAAAGCTTTTCTTTAAAGTGAATTTCGTTTTGTATTAATTGTATCTTCATTTTAATCGATGTTTCATCAACCAATTACCTGGATTTAATAAATAAGAAGTAAATATAGCAGACAATAGATAATCATGACACGGAGGCGCCGGCGCGTGAGCTGGAGCTCGTCTCATAAATGAACCGAAACTCAGCGTATAAGGTAGCCTACTTGCCTCACATACTTGATAAATATATCTATATTGAAATGTCTACTTTAAACAGAACAATTCAAAATGAAAGAAAACAGAATGCTCTTATGTAATCCGAATGAAAAGTGCATTTCTCTCTGGCCTGCTACAATTGCGAGTCAGCATCGTCAACTTCATCTTTCCAGCCGACACTGACAGAAAACACTTGTTTATTAATAAACAATTAAAATCTTTCCTTGCTATATTTGACATATTCATAATCATTACTTTTGCCGGTTCTTTGTGACAGGTTTTAGGTCCTTTATTGGCAGCGCCACCCTTACATGTTACTCGTCAGCGTCAAAAACATGGAGATTTTTTTAGTCAATAATCGCACAACCTATTTGATATTCTATAATTAAATCGTGTAGTCGACAAGACCCACACAATATGCCGTAAGTGTTTTAAGAATCTTCCTCAAATGACCGGCAACACGTCCAACATGCAGATGCATATCTTACGGCACCATCCCGAAATCAATTTAGTTGGAGCACAGAAAACAACCTAAAAGCAGCAGCCTACACTGCCTAGTTTAGTTTAATAATTTGCATAGTTAATATTGTTCTTTTGTGTTCGGTTTATACAGTTTTTTTCAAATGTTATTTAATAAAGATATATTTTTCCCCCTCAAAATCGCTCTTTTTTTCTTTTTTTTTTTTACACCCAAGCCCCGCGCCGTGATAGAATCGTGATATGAACCGAATCGTGGGTTTGGTGTATCGTTACAGCCCTATTGTATAGTAGTTATATAATGCAGTAAAGTTTTAATGACAATGTATTTTGCCACATCAACAAGTGATGTTTTAGGCATGACAAAGCCATTTTGATGTTTTAAATGTACCGGTAATCTCATCTTAAACCTAAATATCTGTGTGTGTGTGTGTGTGTCTGCAGTGGTGGTGACTTTGGAGCCGTTAGTTGGAGCAGAAACATACGTCAATGGCAAACGGATCAATGACGGTGTTGTACTCAAACAAGGTGACTTTTTATGAAATTACTTTTTTATGTGTCTTTAATTCGGTGGTTCAGAATGGAATACTAGTGTATTGTTTACTACAGACCTTGCCGTTCAAACCTGCCTACTATAATTTTATATAAAATGCTGTTATACAGGACTTAACATGCAACGGTAAACATTTCATATACTTTCATTTGGAAATAATGCATTTTAAAATTTTGTTTAAAAAAGCCTTAAAGGGTTAGTTCACCCAAAAATGTAAATTCGTCATCCATTACTCACCCTTGTGTTGTCCTAAATCCATAAGACATTAGTTCACATTTGGAACACAGTCGGCAAACAAACATAAAGCATTTAAATTTGGTAAATGGAAGCTCAAGCATGAGAACAAATAGGACAGGTTTGTTCTCGCGCGTCAAGCAGGTTCAGTTGAGCTTCTGTTTATGTTCGCTGATCAATGTCTATGTAAATAAAAGCCTAAATTCACTCTGTACATCATATAAAGCGATTGTGTCTCTTCAGAAGACTTTGATTAAACCGCTTGATTCATATGGATAAGTTTTACAATCTCTTTATGAATGTTTTGAAGCGTCAGAGTTTTGGGTGAATAGACTTTCAATGGAGGGACAGAAATATCTCAGCTTTCATTAAAAATATCATTTGTCTTCCGAATATGAGCGAAAGTAATTTTCTTTTTTGGGTGAACTAACCATTTAGGGAAGGAAAGTCATGTTGAATTGTGGGATACAACAACCAGGGCATTGTGATATACTTAACTTTTATGGCAAATGTCACTGGTCATCTGGATATTCTTCTCACACAGAAAATTGTCATGCTGTGCACAGTTCTGTGTACAGTTCAAATTCCCATAATGCATCTTTACCGTAGCTTGAAATCTCCTTTGTTCTTCTTTGTCCTGTGCTTGTATAGGTAACCGTATAGTGATGGGGAAGAACCATGTGTTCAGGTTTAACCACCCTGAGCAGGCTCGCCTGGAGAGAGAGCGCAGTGCCACACAGGAACAGCAGGGGGAGCCAGTGGACTGGAGCTACGCACAGGAAGAACTGCTGGAGAAACAAGGCATTGACATAAAGCAGGAGATGGAGAAGAGGTACATACACATTTAACAAATGTTCCTATATGGATGGATCCATGTTCAGGTCATATCCTTGTAAAAAATGTATGTGAAATGAGTATTAAAATGCATTAAGCTGTTTTTTGGAACGAGGTTGCTGGTTTGTTAGGGGATCTTGTAAAACCTGGTTTCAGCTTTTTCTTTTTCTTTTTCAGCAGGCGTTTCCTTGCTAATGTTGTCTCTCTTTCAAACCCACCCTCTCTTAGACTGCAGGATCTGGAGAATCAGTACCGCAAAGAGAAGGAAGAGGCCGACCAGATACTGGAACAGCAGAGACTAGTAAGAAAAGACACTGTTTAAGATAAGAGAGACATCCAAAATGTGTAGTGATGGGGGTACTCCATTTTTTTTTCTTGCTGAGCAAAACTTTTTTCTATTGGGCGGACATTTTTCGCCAACTGAGCAAAAATATTCTTTATACCTGACCTGAACAGCATACGTAGAAACACAATGGTTTCAACATTCAGTTGTAACTTTTAAATGTGCCATTTCTATTTTATTTGACCCTTGATGTAACTTATTGGTATTAAATCATATTTTCGAAAAACAAGCTTCTTAACAAATTAAGAAGTCACTAAATGAAGCACGTTTTAGGTTACCTGATATTTTTTTTACAGTGCTGTTAACTGTACAGTCTTTACCAAGAAATCCTATGAAAAATAATTTACAAAATCTTCTGCAGGACAGTTCAATTCTTTACAATAATAGAATATAGTATGAAAGAAAAGTAAGCTGTTACACTGAGATGGTTTGGGAAAACCATAAAGTGTTTTTGTACAGTCAAATAATTGTGTACAGGAAGCATTAAACCATCAAAGTTGAATGATTGTTTATTGCTTATGAATTTCCAATAGTTTCTTTAGCAGGGGGTTTCAAACTTTTTAATGGCAAGGAGCCCTAAACAATACCCTTGTGAGATTCTTTATTTAAGCTTATAATGTAATAAAATATAGGCATAATATAACCTAAACAATACCCTTGTGAGATTCTTTATTTAGGCTTATAATATAATAAAATATAGGCATAATATAATATAAAAAAATGAATTGAAGTATTTGAAGTGATATAATATATCAGTTTAAATGCTTAAATTTGATTACATATTATATTATCATAATATGAAAACAAAGCATTTAAATAGATCTAATAGCTAAATATTTTCAAGAAAAGTGAATATAATCTAATCTTTTATAATCTAACCATCCCTGAAACTCCCCCACTCACAAAAACATCTATTTAAACTAATGATGTATTTTGAGTTTGCACGCGGGTGGGTGTGTAATTGTTACCGTTCTGTGTCCATAACCGTTATTTCCACCACTTTAATCAAACCACTCTTCTTTAAAACATTATGATGTGATTTTATTTCACATGTCTATGCGTTTCTCGTTGCCTCTCGTATTGAGCTATTTGGTCCGCACACACACTCACTGCCAATCACACGCGCTCTCATCATTCTCTTATGAAACCTGTAAACTGCCTTCACCAGTTGTCACTCTATAGCGGTTGACCAGAGCACTGAAATTATTTCTCACTTAAACTACAATCAAATGGATTTCCCCACACGTTTCGTGTCAGTCCTCTGCGTGGCATTTTATTCTTTTATTCTTATATGTGCTGCTGTGCGCTTTTCTCTCAGTTACAAAATGAATACAACAAAAATGACTGCAGTTAAGAAAGCATCTGTTCAGAGCGACGTGGACATGTGCAATTCAGCACTCCAGTCCTCCGGTCATGTCACGTTTATTTATATACCGCTTTATACAATAGATAGCTTAACCCTCTGGGGTTCTTCGGGTCAAAAACGACCCGAAGCGTTTAAATAATTTTTTTTTTTAAATCGTAGCTTTATCGGAATGGTCCAAAACTTGGTGACTTTTTTGGTACTTGGTATATGAACACCCCAAAAAATTGGGGACAGAAATGAAAACTCTGTCAGTAATTACTCTCCCTCATGTTGTTCCAACCCCGTAAGACTTTCCTTCATCTTCAGAACACAAATTAAGATATTTTGGATTAAATCTGAGAGCTGGATCACTCCTCCATAGGCTTCTATTGTAATTGAAACCTGCCGGCCCAGAAAGTTAGAAAGTTCACGTGGTGTAACAGCGCAGCGCTACGGTTTCAATTACAATAGAAGCCTATGGAGGAGTGATCCAGCTCTCAGATTTAATCCAAAATATCTTAATTTGTGTTCTGAAGATGAATGAAAGTCTTTCATTTTTGGGTGAACTATCCCTTTAATCCCAAAGTAATTTGAATTCCAGATTTTCAATGTGGACCAAGCTTGGCATCATATCATGTGTCCAGTCTCCTGTGTGCTTTGTGTGAGCAGCGCCATGTGTGTGTGGTGTGCAGAATAGCTGCCTAATGTATGCAGATCGCTCCAATTTAGTCCGTTAAGCAGTCCCGTGACAGTTAGCACATTGCCATAAAAGCTACAGTAAATGCAGCTCACTAGGTTTCAGAAAGCAGCTAATGTGTCTTTCTGTCTCTGTGTGCAGTATGCAGACTCCGACAGCGGTGATGACTCCGATAAGAGGTCCTGTGAGGAGAGTTGGAGGCTCATCTCTTCTCTCAGAGAGAAACTACCTGCTAACAAGGTCAGACACACACGCCTGGAACACCAATACATTGATACCGAACCCATTTGAGTTATTCACTTGGTTTGTCTCTCTAACACACGCACAATCAACCTTGTTTTGAAATCGCTTAGGTTGTTGATTCATTTAAATAAGCTGTTTTCCCCTAAAGTAGTTTTATTCAGTCTATTGAAGCCTCTCCTGCATTGTGGTCTCCTTCCCTGCAATCCACAGCGTTTCACTTTTCTGCTAACCTTGGAGGATTGCCTTAAAGCGGCTTTGGGATCTCATTCATTGTTCCTTTCACAACACTGTTGTGTGTGTTTTGTTCTCTCTGACTGTTTGTTCTCTGGAGTGTATATATGTATTTTTAATCCAAACTCTTGCATCATAACTTATTTATTTGCATCATTGTTCAAAAAGCTTTCGTCACAAAGCTTTTATATGGCTTCAGACTTAGACTTATTTTGAAATTTTGCACACGTCAACATGAACCACTTTTATGAGACAATTATGGTGCCTTTTTTAGTCATTTTTCAGTCTTCATTCTCTGTCTTTGTATTGAAAAGAGCGGCCAGGATATTATTAAATTCTGCTTTTCTGTTCCATGCTAAAAAGGCTATATGGGTTTGGAACAACATAAGAGTGAGAATATGAAAATACATTTTTAGGTTAACGGTTTTTCCATACCTTGCATGTTATGCTCCTCAATATGCAGTATTTTGCTATAATTTTACATTTCCAAGAAAGAGAGGAAATATTTATTAGAATTTATTTCAAATATTATGTATTACACATCTTATTTAGTGTGTGTGTGTGGGAGAATTTGTAATGAAGTGAGACCAGATTTGGTTTTTATTTAATCAAAGATCAGCTTTAAAAACCTTTAAAAAAAAGTTTTTTATTTATTGTTTTTTTTACTTTTTTTCTCGTCATGAATATAGCAGTGTTTGGTGGCATGATGTTAAATAATAAACAATCAATCATTGCATCTTGCTGTCATATTTCTAAAAAATAATAATATCTTACACCTTGAGTGTTTTTGAGACGCGGTCTTAAGATTGTTTGAGTTTTAAAAGCTCATCTCGAGACCACTGCATTCGATTTCTGAACCGTTCATTTCTGCCTCTGGCCAGGAAGTAAGTCTTCTGTTCTCGCTAAATGTTTGCAGATGCAGTCTATCGTGAAGAAGTGTGGTTTGCCCAGCAGTGGGAAGAGGAGGGAGCCGCTGCGTGTGTATCAGATCCCACAGCGCCGACGCATACCCGGCTCCCAGGAGCCCAAACACAGACTCAGCCTGGAAGAGCTTCGCACACAGGCTGTTAAAGAGATCTGCTATGAGGTGCCTCATTGTGTTCCATACGTGGCTAAAAATAGCCCTCATTTATCTAGGTTAATGTTAGCGTGAGTGGCCGTGTAAAGTGACTAATGTTAGGCTACTACTAGCATATTTCAAGTTTGAGGTTAATGAATGATCAGCGAACGTTTGGATTTCCTGCCCGGCATATTTACCACATGGCCAGCCGTGTTAACGATTTTGAAAATAATTCCAATATTATTGTTCCTCTGTCCCGTTTTAGTGTGTACTTTTACATTTTAAAAACTATAATTATCATCCTTTGTATGGATGGGTTTTTAGCCTCGGACTCTCTGATGCATATTGCACACAGAAACGACAAAAGCTTCCTCAAAACTGCATGCACCAATCTGATTGGCTTGTCACCGACCATATGTGTATTAATGTCTTGCAGACACTTACATAAGCAGGAGTTTACATTAATAGGAGCACCTCTTTTTATTCCTCCTCTTAAGGTGGCGCTTGGAGACTTTCGGCACACCCGGCAAGAGATCGAGGCCTTGGCCATTGTCAGGATGAAGGAGCTTTGTCGGACATACGGCCAAAAAGACCCTCAGGAGAGAGAGACTTGGAAAAGTGTGGCGAAGGACGTATGCGAGACTGTGGGCATCGGAGAAGAGGAGGGAGACCGGGAGGAAAGAACAACAGCAGGAGGAGGAGGAGGGAACGAGGGAGGAAAGACCGATATGGGAGATCTCAAGGCTCATATTGACAAGTTGACTGATATACTGCAGGAAGTGAAGATCCAGAACAATATGAAGGATGAGGAGATACGATCGCTAAGGGATCGCATGGTGAAGATGGAGAAAATATTCCCTGTCGAAGTTCAGGTAACGCTTGTATATCTAGAATCAGCCACAAAATGTGCCTACACTTCTTCTCCCCAGTCCATTTACTAACTGTATGATGCAAACGAAAGCTGAAAATCTGATAGACTCGTCGGTGCACCAGCCTGCCTGAAACATCTGTGCTAAAGTTGTTCTTAAAAATGTATGTGATTTATTAATTGTATTTTAGAGATGCACCGATTACAATTTTCTAGGCCGATACCGATTTTAGCCGATTCCGATTTCATTTTTTCAAACCACTTTACAGCACACACAAATATTTATTTTCTATCTTCTCTTTAATAGAACATTTTGCATAGAACATTTTTTGAACAGATAATCGCTATAAAATAGAACTATATAAATTACTCCTGGTGTGGGAAATTCACACACATCTAAAGTGCAGTGTTATGGAACCATTTCCTTTTCACATCCAATATCCAACTAAAAAAATTTGATATATATAGATATAAGTTTTATTTGCCATTTTATTTGATATATTTAGCAAACTAAACTTCTGTATGAAAACAGGTAATGGCAATAAAATAATATATAAATATAGCCTTGCAGTATAAAGATATTTCTCTCTCTCACACACAGGCCTATTGCAATCATGCACATCAATGGCAAGTTATATTTCTCAAACAGTTCTTCTCTCATCTGACACATGTCCAGCCAGGCTAAAAAGGACAAGTGGAGCATGTGCAGGGAAACGATTGGGAAATAATAAAAACAAGTTTAAATGGGTACATTTTCTATAAATATTTTTGAGTCTTCATTTTCTTTTCTGACATAGCCTAGCCTACTTCAGTTCTTGTTAAAACACACCAGTCATGCAAATTCTGTGCATTTTGGGCACTTTGTGGATGAAATCATATTAATTTTGTCCATCAAAAGTGTGCTTTCACTTAAATTGAGCGCAGCTAAAATAGACTCGGCGCCGAAACCCGCGCTTCACTGTTGCTCACGCGACGCTCCTGCTCGACGCTCACGCGCGGCTCCGGCTCCCGGTGTGAATGCACTGGTTGATTAACAAGCACGCCGAAAAAAAAAAGAAAAAAAACGCGCTGCTCCCGCTTGCGGTGTGAAACGGCCGTAATTCACGAGGTTTACTACATGTGTGTTCCGTGTGCACGTGTGATGCTGATGTTGCGCGATGTTGATCATGCGGCGCCCAAGTGCATTTGACCGGCATAAAATCGGATTATGTCAGACTGACCGGCCGGTCGCCGATCATGGCCGATCACGGTCACCGGCCGATCAATCGGTGCATCTCTAGTATTGATGTGTTAATTTGGCATTAATTATTTTCGATAAACCTTTCCCGAAACGACACTTCAAAACAAACTGTGTTTGATTTCATCTTGTGTAACAATCCTATTATTACACAGTTTTGCTTGTGGAATAATTAAGCATTGAAGAAGGATATATACAAATAATGTACTTGTATTAAAGGCGTAATGTCATGTAGTGGTCAACCAATATATTGCCACGGCCAATAAGTCAGCCGATATTTTATTTTATTTTATTTTATTTTTTTAATGCTTTGATTTGGCCGATAAGTGTTCTGTTTGACTGATAAGTGTCGGAAGTGGGACTTTTATTTTGATTTAATCCCTTCTTTCACTGACATTACTATCGCAACTCGGAGCAGGTCTCGATTTTGAAATAGTGAGAAACAATTTGTTTTTCATAATGTAATTGAGTAAAAGTAAGATATTATGCTTTGGAATGTAAAGTATTATTTCCTAATACATGAGGCCATTGCACACTGAGTCCGAAATTCGCATACGAAATTTCCGCACAAAAAAAAAAAAAATCGACCTTTCGTCCGTCATAAACAAAATCGGATCGGGGGTTCGTTTTTCGCATCCGTAGCAAGCAGTTTGAATGGAGTTTGAATGGTGTTTTGACAATTCAGAGCCACCGAATCACGAATACGAAAAACGCATGCAAAAGTTTCGGACTTCAGTGTGCAGTGGCCAATAAAGTAGAGATAGAAGAAAATGCACTGAAGTCCAGTAACACGGTAAAAACACTAATCACTGTGTACCTTTTAAATCCAATGTCAAGATTCTCTTGGTATTTTGTATTTCAGGGAGACGATGAGGACATTGAATTTGGTGGGGCCAGAGATGATGAACCGGCAGCACAAGTCCACCGACGCGATGAGGATTCTGGGTACCGGCGGGGTCGTCATCGTTGGCAGTACCCGGAGAAGTACCACGACCCTAAACGCCGCAGAGGAACCAACAATCAGCCGAACAGTGTCCTCTACACCGCTCCCTCGGGACACTCTCAGAACAACCCGTTTAGTACAGCATCATCTCGATTCTCGAATCCATCTTTCAATCCTCAAAGCTCTCGCAGCCCCAACGGGCCTTTCATGCCAGGCACCGGACGTTTTTTGCCACCTCAAGAGAGGAAGCTACAGTTCCCGTTTAAGAATAATCCCCAGCACAGAGGCTTCTTCTGGGGACCATCTGCAAATCAAGAAGGTGGACAGGACCCATCTGCTCAGTTGTCATCCGATACTGATTTGGTTCATACCTTCCAGTCTTCTCCCTCGCCAAACAAAGGCCAATGGCCACACAATCATCATCAACAACAACGGCGCAATCAGGGCAACTGGGGTAACAGGCAACGACCACGAAACAGGGGACGCAATCCATTCGATGGATATTTAACCAACGACCAGGCTGAGCGTAAAGACGGTGGGTCAGTCCAAGGCCAGCACAAGCAAGGTAGAGCACGCTACACCTGGTACAATCCCAATTTTGCTTCAGACCAGTCTGTTGGAGATGGTTTCCAGCACTATAACTACAACCAAAGCAGACAAGGTCTTTACAAACACCCCAACTCACAGTACAACCACTACCAGCACCCTCATACGCAGGACAACCCTCCAGAGATGACCCAATTTAGGTCTGAAGCCAATCCCAATCCACCTCCTATCCCAGATTACAACAACACCCCCATGGAGACCTGATTACATCTGATCTTGTGCGTAGTTCTCGGAAAGGACTCTTAGAAACCTCGGGACCCTCGGATACAGTGTTGTGGTTCATTGTGGAAGGGTTTTAGATGCTGAAATGGAAAGGGAGAAACTCCCTAGTGCAATAACAATGCTGTACGAAAGAAGACAAAACATTTTATGCACCAGAATTTTTATGTACATATTGCAGTTTCATACCTGCACCGACAATACCTGATTTTATGTGCGCACATATCTATATGTTATTCAGATGTATATATATATATCTATAAGTAGGTTATCAATTGAAAGCATACGTATTTGCGAGAGAATTGAGGTTCTAATGTCGCACAATGCACTGCAACGTTGACATTATGCTATGGTTACATGAAGCTATTTGGAGAGTTCTGTTGGATATCTGATGATTTTACATTGTGCCTTCTGAAAAGCCAAAGAATTTGGTGATTTATTAGCCCTCAGACTCATAACTGCTTTGGATGCTGCCTTTTTTATAGTTGCTGTTTTTCCTCCTCTTTTTTATCTTGCCATTCATTTATGTCCTTTTATTCTTGCATCCTGAGAGGCATGTGTTTCAGAAATTGTCTTCTGTTGTTAGGGGAGAAAAAGACATGGGATACATAATCCTAAAACTGTTAAGTGCTAACAATTAGGGTGGCGAATAGTTTTTTTCTTTTTGTTCTTTTTGTTACCTTGCCCTAACCGGGGGCATTATGATAAAAAGACAATGATTCTATCTCTTCTCTGTTCAGGTGCAATCACACTGACAACACTTTGCTGCAGCGAAGTGACAAAGTAATTCATTTTCAATGAGAGTTGGCAGCAAACATCTTAAGCGGAGTTCAAATCCCGCAGCTGTATACTAAAAACAAATGATCTGATACGCTTTTATATTTATCGTTTCATGCATCATTTAACGTACAGGGAAAAAATATTTGATGTTTGATTCTTATTTTTGGCCAGAATAAGCTACAGAGTGGACCAGACTTTATGCCAATAGTCAAATGTCTGACTCTGTGACACTAGTAGCCAAATACTGCATCTTTTCAACTGTTGTTCAATAACGTGCGGATTGTTCCGCTGATGAAATATCTTTCCAAAAGACTTTCGTCACACTTTAGATAAGGGTCTAATTCTCACTATTAACGAACTATTAAGTATGACTTTTGCCTTCATAAACTCCTTATTACTGCTTATTAATAGTTGGTTATTAAGTTTAGTTATTGGGTAGGATTAAGGGATGTAGAATATGGTTGTGCAGAATAAGGCATTAAAGGTGGTTGATTATGATTGGTTGATTATGATTTCACTTTTCTAACTTTAGTTAGTGTGTAATGTTGCTGTTTGAGCATAAACAATATCTGCAAAGTTACGACGTGCAAAGTTCAGAGCAAAGGAAGATATTTTCTTTTAAAGAAATAGTTTTTTAAGGACTACAACAAACGGCTGGTAGGGACTACACAAGCTGGGTTAGTAACATCACTAACCCTTACATTTACATAAACCCCGCCCCCACAACACGATTTATAGATTATCATGACAGAATATGCTAATCAATGACTGGAAGATAACTACACACAAATTCATCAACTAACCATTCAGAAATGTCCTGTTGCTTCTACATGTTGTCTCTCTATCTTTGTCTGACTCCGGTTTGAACATAAACATTGAAATTTTCAGTGCATGTGTGTGTGAGGTAATAGGACACTTTGTAGCTCCGCCTCCTGTGCCGGGAGCTGCAGCTCATTTGCATTTAAAGGGACACACACACAAAAACAGTGCGTTTTTGCTCACCCTCAAAAAGTGACAATTTTGACATGCTATATAAAAATATCTGTGGGGTATTTTGAGATAAAACTTCACACACACTCTGGGGACATAAGAGACTTATTTTACATCTTGTGAAAAGGGCATTATACCACCCCTTTAATATGTGCTTTATAAGTACTAATAAACACCCAATATACTGTATAATGCATGCTAATAAGCAACTAGTTGATAGTGAGAATTGGACGCTAAACTAAAGTGTTACCGATTTTTAGTTTTTAAAGTGACCTTTATACAGCACATGTAAAGCCTAACTATCCCTCAGCCTTGTTTTCATCCATGTTAAATTCAATATGGTGTCTACCTTGACTAAGGTCTGTTATCAGACAGATGATTGAAAAATAAATCATGGGCAACAACCACTGAATTCTTGCTGTATTCTTGTCGCACCTGGTTAGGACAAGCTGTTATTCCTATTTCGACCATTTCTAAGTTCTCAACTGAAAATCATCTACAACTGAATTTTTTTTTTACTTTGTGGCTATGTTTACACGGAAACGATCTGAAGAGAAAACGCAAAAGTGGCGTTGCGTTATCACTTTTTATTCTGCGTTTAGACGAGCGTTATGGGTGGGAAATCCGCGTGCACATGGTGACGCAAAAGTGTGTGAAATTCGATGTAGTATGCACTCCAGGCGGCTAGGTGGCAATGTGAAGCACTGCCACACAACAACACCAATATCTTAGAATATTTTGTACAACTGCTAAAAAGACTCTTGTATGTTTTTCAGAGCTGCTAGGGCAACTTGAAGGTCCGACGTATGGAAATAATCTGACATGTTGGTTGTTATTTTCCTGTACTGGCGCATGCCTGTGACGTAAACGCGTACGCGACGAGAGCCACCCCTGGAGCCACCGTGAGCAGATTTGCGTTTTTACCGTTTAGACGGGAACGCGACGGTGGAGCGTTTTTAAGATTTCCTCTTTGGAGGGTGGTTTCACTTTTTTGCGTTTTTAAGCCCCCAAAACGCTGTTGCCGTGTAAACGAAAGGCACATCCGATAAAATAGTTTTACGTTTTCACCCGGAATCGTTCTCGTGTAAACGGGGCCTAATTGTTTCAGTTGATGTATTTGTTTGTTTAATAAAAGCACAATTGTTTGTGTATAGTTTCCAAAATACAATACAGACAAACATGTTAGTAGTTAATATTTGCTGCATGCTTTTCTTTGAATAAAATAAACGCACAACAAAAATAAGTGGTGAGAACAGCAGTTCTCTTACGAGAGGCTCTCTCGTATTGCGTAAGCTAGCTTACGCTACGGGAAAGATTCATCTTTTCTGAGAATTTGAAGCCAAAAAATTATCCTATAATTTTGTATCCATTGTCAACGCAGTTCAGCTGCAGCAGACCATGAGCGGGCTAGCTAGCAGCTCATTGGTTCGCTCACAGAGAACTGCTTAAGCCTATGAGGAGACGCGAATGAACTCTCGACCAATGAGAGTCTGACCCGCTCTCATTGCGTCAGAACCCGCCGAAACGGGCGTGGTCAGAGAGTATAAATAGCGTCCCAGGCTGTAAACTCTGATTTTCATCTCTTCAGCGAGGCTACACGCATCTGCTGATCCTGAGAGAAGCCGCCGTCGTTGAAAAGGCAACTCTAGCGAGCATCTAGGAGACTGAGGAAGCCGGCCGTCTTCGCCACATTCAGCCGTCCTGCGAGCTAGCGCCATCCGACGGATTTGTATCCTTTTTACAAAAAAGCTTCCTGTACTTATTTGTATCTAAAAGAGCCGAGCGTCTTTTTAAAGATGTCTCGTAAATCTTCCTGCGGTTCTTGCCGCGCTCCCCTCGAGACAGGAGACCGCCACGTCATCTGCGCTCTCTGCTTCGGATTGGAGCACGCCGAGCTCGCCCTCGCCGATGGCGGCTGCGATCTCTGCGAGGACACGCCGTTGTCGACCCTGCGGGCTCGACTTCAGGCCACTAAAGTTGCTTCCGCGCCGCCTCTGACTTCGCCGCGGAAGAAGAAACGCCGCTCTCAGAGACCGCCGGAACCCCAGCTAGAAGCGTTCATCCCGCCGGAGCCTGTCGCCTCCCGCTCTCCTTCTCCGCCGCTTCCGGACATACAGTTGCCGCCGAGTGGCCGCTCTGTCGCCTCCGATGACGCCGCGGACATCAAGGAAACCTGTTCGCTTCTCGCTTCAGACAGTGAGGAATGGTCCGGTTCTCACGCCTCCTCGGCCCGAGAATCCTCTGGGACCCGCGATGGAATCGAGGAGGAATTAGTGCGCCTCCTCTTACAGGCCGTCGAACGCCTCGGGCTCGATTGGTCCCCTCCCCCCGAGCAGACCATCAACCGTATGGACGGCAGCTACTTCCGCCAGCGCTCGACTCCCGTCTCTAAACGGGCCGCGCCCTTCCTGCCTGAACTGCACGCGGAACTCCCGAAGTCCTGGAATGCCCCGCTCTCTGCTAGAACTCGCTCTGACTCTTCCGCCCTGCTTCGCGTTGTGGACGGAGCCGCAGAAAAGGGCTATCTCTCCATTCCCCCTGTAGAGGACCTTGTCGCCACACATTTATGCCCGCCTTCCACGAGATGGCGCTCATCACCTGTGCTTCCCTCTAAAGCCTGCAGAGCCACTTCAAGCTTTCACGCCCGCGCTTACTCAGCCGCCGGCCAAGCAGCCTCTGCACTTCACTCCATGTCCGTCCTTCAGATACTACAGGGTGATTTACTTTGTGAATGGGACGAGAGCGGAAAAAATCCCCCCACAGTCGCGGATTTGAGGAGCGCCACGGACATTGCTCTTCGCGCTTCAAAATCTGCTGCTCAAGCCCTGGGGAAATGCATGGCCGCCATTTGTGTGTCTGAAAGACATTTGTGGCTCACACTCGCCGATGGGAGTATCTGAGCGCGCCGCCTTTCTCAACGCCCCGCTCTCTCCATCCGGCCTCTTCGGATCTGCTGTCACGGGTATCGTTGACCGTTTCTCCGAAGTGCAGAAAGCCTCCCAGGCCATGAATCTTTTTCTGCCTCGTCGCGCTAGCTCCTCTGCAGGCCGCTCACGTGACCAGCCTCCTGGACGAGCCCCACTCCAGCGCCCAGCTCAGCACAGTCAGACTCCTCAGCGACACCAGGGCGGCCGCCCTCGTTCTCGCTCTGACAGCCGCCACAGACCGCCGCCTCCCGTGCCCAGTTCCTGTGTTTCTCACAGAGCCCACTCTCATAAAGCGGTTCCAACCCGCTCGAGTTTCAGAGTGCATAAGCGCGCCCACGAGCACGTGTGCGCGTCCCACCTCTGCTCAGTCTGTTACACGGCCCTTAAAACTCCTCTCTGAGTGTAAGTCCCGCTGTCATAAACACTATGAGCGCGCCCGCGCAGCCCGCTATGTGCATCAACGGGGACCATGTAGCCATTCACCCCTTAGCGTTACGCTTCAAAGCGTGGGAAGCTATTCCGGGAATTTCCCAGTGGGTGCTAAACACAATAAGGCTAGGCTATCGTTTACAGTTTCACCGCCGCGCTCCACGTTTCCGAGCGCGGCTAGAAACTATTGTGAACCCAGAAGCAGTGACACTGCTCCGTTCAGAGATAGCAAAACTATTGTGCAAAAGGGCTATAGAGAGAGTTCCTCTATCTATGAGCGAGTCGGGGTTTTACGGCCGTTATTTTCTGGTTCCAAAGAAAGACGGCAGCCTCAGACCAATTTTAGACCTCAGATTTCTGATCAAAGTTCTCATGAAGAGACCGTTCAAAATGCTCACTATCAGAAAACTCCTCGCGCATGTGCGCCAGGGGGACTGGTTCATTTCACTAGATCTGAAAGATGCTTACTTTCAGATTCAGATAAATCCCCTTCACAGGCCATTCTTACGTTTCGCCTTCGAAGGCCAGGTTTATCAATACACCGTCCTTCCGTTCGGCCTATCTCTAGCATCCCCCATGTTCACGAAGTGCATGGATGCGGCGCTCGCCCCCCTGCGGAGTCAGGGGCTGCGAATACTGAACTATTTGGACGACTGGCTGATTTTGGCACCATCACAGAGAGAGCTACTGTCTCATCGTACAGTTCTCCTCGACCATCTGAAAGCTTTGGGCCTCTCTGTCAACTGGACAAAGAGCGCACTACAACCCAGTCAGACTATCTCCTTCTTGGGTATAGAGCTAGACTCGGTCACGATGACGGCTCGTCTGTCAACACAGCGCGCGCGCCGTGTTCAGCGTCTCGCCGCATCTTTTCAGATGAACAGACTCACACCTCTGAAAACTTTTCAGAAGGCGTTGGGTTACATGGCCTCAGCCTCCGCAGTGCTCCAGCTGGGGTTACTGCGCATGCGCCCGCTTCAGCTCTGGTTGAAGAGCCGTGTGTCTCACCATGCGTGGACCACGGGCCGCCAGCTGATAAAATTAACGCAGACCTGTATCACAGCTCTGCAGCCATGGACTGTGGCAGAATGGTTTCAGCGGGGCGTTTCCATGGGGACCTTTTCTCGCCGAAAAGTCATCTCGACAGACGCATCCAACACGGGTTGGGGTGCGGTCTGCGAGGGCTCACCGGCCTTCGGCCCCTGGTCAGCTCAGGGGAGCCTCCTCCACATAAACTGTTTGGAGATGCTGGCGGTCGAGAACGCACTCACGCGCTTTCTTCCGCGCATTCACGGTCACCACGTGCTGGTCCGTTCGGACAATATAGCTGTGGTCTCCTATCTAAACCGTCAGGGCGGAGTCAGATCCAGGAATCTCTTCCGGCTGACAGAACGCATCTTAGTTTGGTCTCAGTGTCACCTGCTCTCGCTCAGAGCGACGCACGTGCCGGGTCATCTGAACGACGGTCCAGACAGTCTGTCCAGGAACCCCATTCCCCCCGGGGAATGGTCCCTGCACACTCTTACAGTCCAAAAGCTGTGGCGAATATTCGGCAGAGCAGAGGTGGACCTCTTCGCCTCAGATGAGAACACCCACTGCCCAATATTTTTCTCAAAGAGCGAGGACGCGCTAGCCCAGACCTGGCCCAGCCGCCCGCTTTATGCATTCCCTCCGGTTTCTCTGCTACCACAGGTGCTTCAGAGAATCAGGGAAACACGCCACTCGGTGCTCCTCATAGCCCCGCGTTGGGAGGGTCAGACTTGGTTTCCGGAGCTCACTCAGCTGTCACAGACAGCCCTGTGGCCCATTCCAGTCAGAGCAGATCTCCTCTCCCAAGCTCGCGGCACGATCTGGCATCCCCACCCAGAGCGCTGGGCGTTACATGCATGGGTGATCAACAACTACCCGTTGCTTTGCCAGAGGGAGTGTTAAACACGATCATGCAGGCTAGAGCGGCTTCTACTAGAAGGCTCTATGCGTCTAAATGGTCTGTGTTCTCTAAATGGTGCACCGACAGAAACTTGGACCCACGGTTATGCGAGGTTCCTTCCTTGCTAGTTTTTCTCCAAGAGATGTTGGACAAGGGCAGGTCCCCGTCCACTCTCAAGGTGTATGTGGCAGCCGTCGCAGCGTTCGTTGAACCCCGGCGCGGCCAGTCACTGGGCAAAGATGGCTTGGTCATCCGCTTCCTCAGAGGAGCTAGGAGGATGAACCCCCCACGCCCCCCTTCGGTGCCGATTTGGGACCTTTCCATAGTTCTCGAAGCTATGAAAGCCCCTCCACACCGTGGACCTCAAATACCTTTCGCTCAAAACAGTCTTTCTGCTCACGCTCGCGTCAGTAAAACGTGTGGGAGACCTTCACGCGCTGTCCATTAGCGCTTCCTGTCTCGAGTTTGGGCCCAATGACTCCTTAGTCGTTCTCAAACCTAGACATGGTTATGTCCCAAAAGCGATTGGTACCCCGTTCAGGGCACAAGTTATTTCCCTATCGGCTCTGCCTGCATCCGATAGCGAATCTGACTCTAATCTCCTGTGTCCAGTCAGGGCCCTGAGATTATACATTACTCGCACTGCTCCGGTCAGACGATCCGAGCAGCTTTTTGTTTCGTTCGGTGGGCGCACCAAGGGGTTGGCCGCCTCGAAACAGACTCTATCCAGATGGATAGTTGATGCCATTGCAGCCGCATACGCATCAAAAGACCTGCCATGCCCTCTGGGCATCAGGGCTCATTCCACTAGAGGCATGGCCTCATCGTGGGCATGGTCCAGCGGAATTTCCATTCATGACATTTGTGTGGCAGCGGGATGGGCTTCCCCCTCCACCTTTGTCAGATTTTACAATCTGGAAGTTCCCACCTTGCAGGCTAAACTACTAGCAGTCTAGTATGTTACAGCTCTTCTGGTTGAGCTGCACTATAGGGAGTCATTCACACAGACCGGTTTCGCTCTGTCCCTCTCTATCATGTGCTTATGTACTACACAATCTCCGCCCCGCTTTGCTGGCCTTTGTCACAGGTACATATAATTATTCCCACTCATAAGGGTTCCCTGGGGTCTCCCCTGGGACTCATAGTGGATGCTTAGCACGCACGGCGTTGACCAGGTGTTCCCGTAGCGTAAGCTAGCTTACGCAATACGAGAGAACCTCTCGTAAGAGAACGAATCGGTTACCTAACGTAACCTCGGTTCTCTCTAGATAAGGGAACGAGTATTGCGTTCCTGGCCGTTCTTGTGCTCCTATCGTTCTCGCTTCATTCTATGAAAACCAGAGTTTACAGCCTGGGACGCTATTTATACTCTCTGACCACGCCCGTTTCGGCGGGTTCTGACGCAATGAGAGCGGGTCAGACTCTCATTGGTCGAGAGTTCATTCGCGTCTCCTCATAGGCTTAAGCAGTTCTCTGTGAGCGAACCAATGAGCTGCTAGCTAGCCCGCTCATGGTCTGCTGCAGCTGAACTGCATTGACAATGGATACAAAATTATAGGATAATTCTTTGGCTTCAAATTCTCAGAAAAGATGAATCTTTCCCGTAGCGTAAGCTAGCTTACGCAATACTCGTTCCCTCATCTAGAGAGAACCGAGGTTACGTTAGGTAACCGATTCGTTAAAGGTGCAAAAGGTGGTCTAGGAAATGCTAACTTTAGCCTGCTAGCATTGAAAGCATGAGATCCCACCCTCTATGGATCCCACCCTTACTGCTAATCGCCGTCCAAAGCCACGGTTCTCAAAACACATGAACACACACACAGACCAGAACCGAGACGACACGAGACCACGTTATTGGAGTACATCATGTGTCATTCACCGGTGAGAAAATATTACTGTACTCGGTGCCAATACTACAATAATGAATGTAAACAACGCGCTGATGACGTGTAATGTCTGCGTGAACAGGCTGCTCTGTGGTATGCAAACATGTGACTGAAAGGAAACACGTTATTATTATTTATTCGGACCGAATGCAATGATTGAACGAACCTTTTATGGTCACATGCCTTCCACAGACGATACAAATACATTTAGACCGCTTAACATAGTGATTGCTATCGGGATATGAAACTTTAAACCACCATAACAAAATGTTTTTGTGGAAAATCACTTATTGCACCTTAAGCATCTGATCGTGATGTGGATGTTTGCACGATCTGTGCAATGCAGCACTCCAGTCATGCCATGTCACGTTTATTTATAGCACACAATAGATCGCTTTAATGGTGAAGTATGCACACTTTTTTTTTGTTAAATGCATTTTCTTAACCCAGTTTATTGTTCATTGACTAATATTACTATGCCATTCATTTATCTCCACAAAAGTGTAATCATTGTGCCTCATAGGCGCCATCAAAACTTTGAGAACTGTGTGCTTAGCAGGCGATCTATGCATTTACCATTCAAAGGGATGGAAACCGACACAAAAAGATCCTTATCCAACATTAATATCTTTTGGTTGAAATGGGTGGTAGTTTAGAATTTGCTGTTAACCAGAGAATCATAAATAATAAAACTAAGAATGTGTGATCAGAACATGCGCTTCTCTGTCCATATATTCACCCAGTTTTGAGAACTGGACTGCACATAGAAATAATAGTATAATAGTCATAAAAAAATAAAAATAAAAAAAAAATTTAGAATGGTGGATAACTTTTACAGAAATCATGAACATGATGAATACTTGTTATGAAATAAAGCAAGGATTCAGAGAAAAAAAAATCTTACTATCATTTTACGAATTTTGATACCATCATGCAATTATTATCATTTAGCGAAGTTGCTTATTATAGCGCCACCTTGTGGCCGATTTCCATAACATTTGGTGCGCATATTCATTTTCACACGATGTATGAATGTGTGTCTATTTTAAAATAGCCCATTCAGATTTAACGTTATCAGACGCTGGAATTAGCCAGGTGAGCTAAGAATGCTGTTGCTATAGTAGCCTACCATCTTTACCATAATGCTGTTTAAAGAGTAGACAAAGTTTGATGCAATTTTAAATTATAAACCTTACAAAGTTAAACTGTTTTGTTAACAACCTTCTGTCGATCCGACTGTCTGTGGGAAGAGGTACAAAAATGCGGAAGGACAGTCTAGTTTTCAAGAAAGCTGGAGCTGTCAAAAGTTTTGCTGACAAATAAACAGTAATTTCTCGGTTCAGGTAACACGGAAAAAGAGTAAAGGTTAATTTACATATAGCTACTGTAATATAATGATGGCTGCCAATCTGAACACACATCCAGAGGACTCGCACTCTATAGAGCCAAAGCTCAAGAAACTGTTCATTAATAAAGCAATGGGCCACCGTGACCTTCATTTTAGAATTAATTATACATTATGCATTATTCATGTTAATTATGAACATGTATATGGTAGTTCTTAGTCCTCTGGGAGGTATACAAAATAAATAGTATGCCTAGTAGTTAGCTAATAGTGAACTACGGCATTCAAATGAGCGCTGTTAATTACTAAGCCGTTAATCAGTTTCTTGTTAGTTATTAGTTATTACTTGAATGTTAATATTGCGTTACATTTGTTCCTGTGTAGTTATTCATTAATGATGGAACAGTATTTTAAAGTTTATAATGCATACTAATGCACATACTAGAACCATTCTTGCTAACCCTCTTTCTCTACTGTAAAAGGCACACAATTCTCCACAATAATCTGTAGGCCTAATTTATTTATTTAGGTGATTTTTTAGTGTCTAAAGCTGTGTTAGCGTGAGTGTGTCTGTGTGTGTACTGTATATAGGCTACTGTACCGTATTATGCACATTCAGCACATTATGTGACGCAATGATCATCATAACAACTGACTCTCATGGGACATGAGGCACATATTTTACACCAAACTCAGAGCACACATTCATCTACCCACTCTCTGCTTTCTGCATGGCTATTTTCAACCCTTCGCGAAAGAACTGGGTCAACTGTGTCATCTGGGGCTGATCACATTCAAGCTGAATATTCACTGATATATATATATATATCTGCTACTCGTTTCACAAACTACACAATGTTTATCATTGTTTTATAAGGGATTTGAAAAAGCTTTTTTTCCCGCTACGATCCTGATGACGCTCTTTGATGTAAGAGATATTTATACTGTACTGTATATTCAACAAGACAAAATAACCTTTTATAATATATGTAAACATGCAGGTTTTTGAATCCCTCATGAAACAATAATAAATATGGATGTAGTTTCTCCACGGGGTTTGTAAACTTCTTCGATGAATTCGGTCTAATGTCTAATGTGTTAGAGGTTCAAGTATGCAGTTGTGTATTTGTTTCATCAGATAAAATCAGTTGTATGTTTTTTATCACAGCTGCTTCATACAGTCTGACCATTTTTTTTCTTTTGATAGGCTATATCTAATTTTTATGGAAGCTTGTTTCCACCACAGAATAAAAAATATGAAAATATGAAATGGTTTTATTCCGTGGAAGAGACAAGCTTCGCAGTAACACTTTACTTGAAGGGATGTGCATAAGACTGACATGACACCTTCATAATCATGACATGACACATGTTATGAATATGAAGGAAGTTTCATGCATGTTTATGACAACTGTCATTAAGTGTCATTCGCTCTCAATTATGAAAATTTTAATGCAAATATGACATTGTTTGAGATGTCTTGGTAATGACACCTTGACATAAACCAATACATCATAACCTGCAGTGTCTTTGTCATGACAACTTGACATTACTAAGACAACACAACCTGTCATAAACATGACTTAGCAGATTAATTATCAAACTTAAGAAAGCACTTAGCTTTATGGGTTAACATTACATTAAACTCATATGTGGTTGGTTTTGACATTGGCTGTCATGAAGCCATTATAACTTTTTAATGACAAATTCAATTTGTACCACTGTAGTTGAGGTCACGAAAAATATTCATGACACAGTTATAATGCCTCATGACAGCCAGTGTCAAAACCAACCACATATGAGTTTAATGTAATGTTAACCCATAAAGCTAAGTGCTTTCTTAAGTTTAATAATTAATCTCCTATGTCATGTTTATGACATATTTATGACAGATTGTGTTGTCTAATTAATGTTAAGTTGTCATAACAAAGTCATCTCGAACAGTCTCATATTTACATTTAAAATGTCATAATTGAGCGAATGACACTTAATGACAGTTGTCATAAACATGCATGAAACTTCCTTCATATTCATAACATGTGTCATGTCATGATTATGAAGGTGTCATGTCAGTCTTATGCACACCCCCAAATTATTTTTTGATTGGGATTGGCACAAAAAGTCTTCCCTTATTTCTGGATTATGGGATGAAATTTATCTATAACATGTTTTGGGCAGTTTTTGCAAGATGCACTCAGCCAGAGAATATCCTGAATGTCAAATAACTTATAAAATGTTGGATTTCTTCAAATTACATTTTACATGTGAATCTAAAACACCAATGTGCTTTAATTATATGAGTATTGTGTGCTGTGAATTTATCCTGTTGGATGACATTCACAACATACTTCAACGTGTGTGTGTGTGTGTGTGTGTGTGTGTGTGTGTGTGTGTGTGTCATGCAAGTGTTGCTGTGATTTTCATGACATAAATGACACCTGTGACAATAGTTTTCTCCACACATTTTAAAGGCAAGCAAGATACATTCAGTACAGGGCATGTTTCTTGTTTGTTTGTTTGTTGTTTTTTGTTCTTTTTCATTTTTTCTTGTTGCATGACAAATTTAACATATTCAGGCAAAATTACCATATGAGGGAGTGCACTAAATGTATATATACATTAGTTCAGGTTAACTAATGATAGTTCAGTCTTGCTAATGATTATGCATGTTGATTTAAAAAGATCAATCATTTCGATGCCTTTCCATCTTGCCAAAAAATGTTTCATGAACCAACTCAGGTGCAGAACTTACAGAAGTCATTGAGCACGATAAATACAAAGAGACATTAGAAACAACCAAAGCTGAATACAGAAGTGAACTTGGATTAGCACTAACCCCATTCAGAAGTGACACAGGACCAGCTTGACCATTCGCCCTTTACCTTTAAATATGCTGAGAAAAACTGATCTCAGATCTGACATGCTCTGCGTTCTCTGTTTCACAGAGTAAAGCTGCGTTCACAATACCAGCGACACAATCCCATTCATTTCAATTTTTGGGCGACACATTTCTTTGTAGGCGTGTCCAGCGATGCGACAAAGTTGAGATATGGTCTGAAACACTTTTGTAGGCCCAAACCCTGAAACGAGTTAACAATTTAGCACTTCCATTGTCCTGAAGTAAATGTTTTTTTTTTTTGGTTAAATGGCTGAAATAAGGTCAGCGGTTAAGACACTTTCATGTTTTATTCTACGACATAAAATACATCAATATTACCCCACTCGTCGTGATTTTTTTAAGCTGTTACTTGTCTTGAAAAAGACGGTTGCTAACAAGTGTCTAAATGTGACTCCAGAGGTTGTGGAGGAGATTAAACGTCATACAAAACGTTTTACAGCATCGTTATGTACGGAAGGGGATTAGGGCCAAGCAATAATAAAAAAATAAAACCATCTCGAGATTAAAGTTATTATAATGCGAAATTAAACTCGTTAAATTTTCGAGAAAAAAGTCGAAATACAATCTTGAGAATAAACTCACTTTTAATGCAAAACATTACTGCTAAAGTTGATAGTATTTCTTTGTTACTGAAATAAAGTCTAACATATAGCTTGACTAAGTGATCCAACTCTGCCATGTCCTCAACAGTACGCTATGCAATGAACACTGATCGAATGCGTTATTCTCTACATTTCATTTCGACTTTTTTTCTCGAAACACAACGACTTTATTCTCGATATTTAATGAGTTTATTCTCAAGATTGTATTTCGACTTTTTTCTCGAAATTTAACGAGTTTAATTTCGCATTATAATGACTTTAGTCTCAAGATGGTTTTATTTAGTTATTATTGCTTGCCCTAATCCTCTTCCGTACTCTTCCGTGCATTTTTGCTGATCACAGAGCTTTTTTTGTTGTTGTTGCGATAATCCAAAAGCATATGGGGAAATCCTATTGGGTTTTTAGCGAGGGAGGGAACCAGTGCGATGCTAACTTTCAGGTTGGCCTACACATTTTCGTCATTCCTGTAGCACTCTATATGTTTAATTTTATGCAAATGAAGAGCGACATTTGGGAGTGACAACCAATAGGAGTGAAGTCAGTGAATGCCTGCTAAAGTCGGTGGGATTTCAGCAATCCTATACGATCATTACAAATCACACTGTACGACATGGATCTAATAAACTTGTGTACGACATGTATGTAGACTGTACGATGATGACACCTATTGAATTGTAGGCGACGAATAAAACGTTATCAGCATGAGCTAGTGGTAAACAAATAGAGCAAGTCGAGATGAACTGCACTTTGGCATCAGAGGAACCGAATAGCACAAGTCTATTTGATGTGATGTTTACATCTGGAAGACGTATTTTTAAGAGTGTTTGCTCATCTGCAATACGTCTAGGACGTTTCCTGTCAGATGTCAAATAGACGTTTAGAAGATGTCTTTAAGATGTGATGATTTAATTAGAATGCATGTTAAACTGACATCTTCTAAACGTCTATTTGACATCTGACAGGAAACGTCCTAGACGTATTGCAGATGAGCAAACACTCTTAAAAATACGTCTTCCAGATGTAAACATCACATCAAATAGACTTGTGCTATCTGGATATGGACGTGGTCATGGTTAGGGAAAAGAGGCAATGCCAATTTTGCAAATGGAGCTTGAGGAAAGTAGATTTAAGTTTTAGCGCCATCATGTCGTGTTGATCAATACACAGTTTCATGTTGCATTTTTATTTGCTAGTCAGGAGATGTAGACAGCCATCTTTGAACCTATCTCACTGTATGATGAAGAACCACCGTTTAGGAGCCGCGACCACAGAAATCTCCACGATTGGTCATCTTTCGTCTGGGACAGCCCAAAATCACACAATGAGTACCAGGCATAAGGCCATGTTCAGACTGCACGCAAAAATTTCATTTTTTGCATATCCAGATTTTATTCATATGGGTTTTTGAAAGTCTGGACAGAAAGAAAAAAACAAATGAAATTGGATTTTTTTTCCAAATCTGATTAAAAGCACATATGGAGGCGGATTTGAAATGCGATTCCAATCAGATTTTTACAGATGCGTCTCAGTCTGGACACTCTGGCTGCTTTTGCGTCACTATGTCTGGACACACAAATCTTATTTGATCACTTAATAGTGCGGACTGTCTGCCTGAAAATATCAGATTTGAGAAGAAATCTGATTGGCCTGCGGTCTGAATGTAGCCGCTGGCGCTGGCAGTGTGAACGCAGCGCGTAGAGCTTTCCAATAAAATTTCAAACAACAGAAAAATAAAAAAACAAGATTGTAAGTGTAACAAATACAGAATCTTGCTAGCTTGCGGGTCTGGTTTCTTAAATGCAATGCATATTACTCATATTAAAAGATTGCAAAACTGATCTCAGTTCAATATAAAGGGTCTCTGTCTGTGCCTGTTGTTTGGGCTGAACTAAATGTTTTTGTCTTTTTGTTTTGACTGGGTACTATGGAAGCTTGTTTCTGCCACGGAATAAAAAAATAAAAAAGGTAATTACGACTTTTAACTCACAATTCTGACTTCTCCAGCCAGAATTGTGTGTTATAAGCTCGCAATTGCAAGGGAAAAGTCTGAACGGTTGTAAAAAAAAGTTGGTCAACTTTTGAAAATGCGAATTTGTATCTCACAATTCAGACTTTTTTTCTCACAATTATCAGTTTATCTCTCACACTTCTGAGAAACTGCAAGTTATAAACTCTAAAGTGCGAAAAAAAAGTTGCATGACAATTTTGAGATATTTGAGAAATTTGAGATATAAACTTACAATGGCGAGATATAAAGTCAGAATTACGAGATAAAAAGTCGCAATTAAATTCTTTTTTTTAATTCTGTAGCAGAAACAAGTTTCCAAGGGGTTCGGCACGTGCTGTCAATTACAACAGAAAATAGTTTGAGCTTATGATTTAGTTTGCATTTTTTTACAAATGCAATTGTGTTTTTACAGTAATGCACTCGCAATAGTGGAAGTGTATGGGGCAAGGCATTGTACTATGGTAAATGTTAAAACAAATACCATTTTGAAAATGTAACGACAAGACTAGACAAAACTAATGCGAGAAAATCACTTCTCTGTGCAAAGAATCTGATTTTTCAGCTGAGCTTCACATTTTAGCTTCAAACCTTGCGTTGCGTTTGCCCCCAGATGTCATTTCAAATGCATTACTGTAAAGAACATTTTTATTTTTACAAGCTGAGATCGGTCCAAATGATTTTCTGTGGTAACTGACAGCATACCATGCGATGAGTTTTGGGTTATGGAATCATTTTGGTTCTGAGACACTGCACATTGTGATATTCAGTAATGACTGATGGGAAATTAACAATAGATATTTAATCTAGCAAACCTGTGTCTTTCTCTCTGAAATGATGGAATGACACAAACACATTAAAAGTGAAGCGCTTTGCTTTTCATTGTCACTGACGCAGCATGTATTTGTATTTGTCAAACACACAAAGCAACACTAGCACAGTTCTCTGGTCATGTTAACCTATGACCCTTCATGACTATTTGTGACTATGATATTAAAATTATGACTCTGTCCACTTAGTGCAAAGGATGCTGACCGCTCAAGCCAAGCCCCACACATATGATGCCTTGCAAAAGTATTCAGACCAGGAACCAAGTTTTAAATTATGATGAATCACAAATCCTGCATATAAAGGTGAAGTATGTATCTTCTGCACCACCAAACAGAAAAACAGATTTGCAAAATTAACAGTCCCTGCTATATCCAGCCCAGTCATTCCCAAACACGTATATGAGTGAAATGGAACAAGAACAAAAAAATGTAGGGTGGGACTTGATTTTGTTGTGAAAATTGATTTGATGTTTGGATGGGTGTGGTTTGCTATTGGTGGATCTCATGTGAGTGACAGGTTCCCCCGCCCTTGAGCCAGTAAACACTAGAGAATGTTACTACTTTCTTTTTATCAGACTTTAACAGTGTTCAAGATTTTTTTTTTTTTTTTTCAAACTAGAGTAGGCAAACGCTGTTGCTATACTGTTGCTACAACCCATTCTCATGGCAGTTTATAACTTTTTTGGCAAATTATTATTAATTCATTCATGTTTTCATATGATCTGCTTAGGTTTAGGGGTGGGGTGGGGTTAGGGATCATGCTTATGCTTTTTCTAAAAAATACATAGCAATAGTAATACTGACTAAAAGACTTGTTTTTAAACAAGTGAATTGGTGAAGGTCTAAATATGTTTGCAAGGTACCGTATACACACTCGCACGCCCCTCCCATAACTGCACGGATTCTCTTAAAGGGACAGGTGCACTGTTGTAAACACAAGGAGAGATGGAAAGGAGGGAAATGGAGGAAGACTTGTGATGTGTCCAAACAGCTGTTTGCAGTTGCTGCATGTTGTTCCCGTCACGCGCCGGAGTCTTTGCCACGCTCTCCTGCACCGCGAGAATGAAACGTGACAGGCAGCGAACAACGCCCCAACACACGGGGACAGGCACCTCAGAAACTGCTTCGCTCGCGTCAAGTCCATTTTTCCGAGTCACTCAGGTGCAACACCAGCAACCGAGAGTTGGATCGAAAGAGTCACTGCATGCACACACACAAACACTCGCTCATACTTTCTTGAACACACATCCGCACATCCAGGCCCACGCGGAATCTGCGCAGAGTTCGGCAGGATTCAGAAACTGCTACACATCGTTCGCCCCGCACATCTTGGTTTAATAAATATTTGATAAAGTTTCCAGCTGCCAATAATAATGTAGCACTCTTAGCTTCCTTTAACTCATTTTATCACGTTTGATCCATTGCACAGAATTCCGTAGTGGAAACAGTGGAATTCTGCAGTGGAAACAGTGGAATTCTGCAGTGGAAACTGGAATTCCGTAGTGGAAACAGTGGAATTCTGCAGTGGAAACTGGAATTCTGCAGTGGAAACTGGAATTCCGTAGTGGAAACTGGAATTCTGCAGTGGAAACTGGAATTCTGCAGTGGAAACTGGAATTCCGTAGTGGAAACAGTGGAATTCTGCAGTGGAAACTGGAATTCTGCAGTGGAAACTGGAATTCCGTAGTGGAAACTGGAATTCTGCAGTTGAAACTGGAATTCTGCAGTGGAAACTGGAATTCCGTAGTGGAAACAGTGGAATTCTGCAGTGGAAACTGGAATTCCGTAGTGGAAACTGGAATTCTGCAGTGGAAACTGGAATTCCGTAGTGGAAACAGTGGAAACTGGAATTCCGTACTGGAAACTGGAATTCCGTAGTGGAAACAGTGGAATTCTGCAGTGGAAACTGGAATTCCGTAGTAGAAACAGTGGAATTCTGCAGTGGAAACTGGAATTCTGCAGTGGAAACTGGAATTCCGTAGTGGAAACAGTGGAATTCTGCAGTGGAAACTGGAATTCTGCAGTGGAAACTGGAATTCCGTAGTGGAAACAGTGGAATTCTGCAATGGAAACTGGAATTCTGCAGTGGAAACTGGAATTCTGCAGTGGAAACAGGAATTCCACAGTGGAAACTGCTAGAAAGTCCAGATTCCGTCTGGGCCTGCTGATAAAGAAGATTTGTGACACTCTCATTCACCTCCTTCAATCGGCAGTACTTCCTCCTGGAAGACTGAAACTTCAGTCTCTCCGAATAAGGAAATGAAAAAGTTGTTGTTCGTGGCATTTCTGAGATGACAGCCGTGTCCATGTTTAATTGGTAGGTTATGTTGGGGTATTTGAGTAGGGTTACAGAGAGCGGTGTGGTATCGGTATGGGCTGGAAGCATGTTGCAGAAGGCATGCAGGTGTTGTAATATACGGGAGAGCAGAAAAGCAATGGTACGCCGTGTTCCGTCTTTTCCACCTTGCTTTCTTTGTCTTTTCAGGCTGCACATGTTCATGTCATCTCTCTAGTTCCCTCACGCACGTGACTCTTTCTTGGAGTGAGGCTTGTTGCCCAGGAGAGCATCCATCTCGCTCACAGTCTGAGGCGTCATTTGAGACAGCACCTGAAGAGAATATGAAAATAATTTTATGAAGGCTGAGTCTCATTGATCAAAAGTGTCAGTAAAAACATGCTATTTGAAATCAATGCTGTTCTTTTGAACTCTCCAATCAGTCATCGAGGAAATGTATCACAGTTTCCACAGAAATATCAGGCAACACTAAAATTTTCAACATGGGTAGTAATAAGAAATGCTTCTTGAAGATCAAATCAGAATATTAGAACCCTTGTGAAAAAGAAGTACACTTTAGCACTTCATTTATTGATGTAAATAATATACTTCAAAAGAATATACTCAAGTGTGAATTGAATGTAACGCCTTCTGACACTAAATTGCATGTTATTTACAATTAAATTAAAAAATAGTTTAATTGCATATTAAATGCAATTAGTTGAGCTTAAGGGTGTTTTTACCCACTTTAGTACAGCTTAAGTACATCTTCATATGTAATTTCATAATTGTCTTTGAAATATGGTTAAAGTGTACTGATTAGCATTCATGGTAAACCAAAATATCCTTTAATGTCATGTCTATTGAAACTTAAATGTCATGTATTTAAATATATTTGTAATTACACATTTATGTGTAATGATAAGGTTGCAATTTAGTACATTAAAAAATATTTACAAATAACACGCTACAGTTAAAATCTTAATCCAGTACTTTACATGTGCTAGTATGTTAGTTGCTTCTTTAAAGCACCACAAAATACTTAACTTTTAATTTTATGTTATTATAAAACTGTACTTAAGTGTGTTAATAAAGACACAGTAGTCATGAATGTGAACTTTCTTTACGTACACTTAAGAGGACTTTAATTTAATATTATATCACCTGCAAATAGTATAGTATAGTAAAAAATAGTACAGTTTTTTTTGTTTTAATTTACTTTTAAGATTTAAAGTGCACTACGAGTACACATGTAATACAACTAAGCACACTTCTTTTTTCACAAGGGAATGATTTCTGAAGGATCATTTGACTGAAGACTGGAGTAATTACAATCATACTGTAAACATTCCTTCCTTGACCTTCTTTCAAAAAACATTACAAAAAAACTTTTGAGCGGTTGTGTGTGTGTGTGTGTGTGTGTGTGTGTGTTAATTACCCGCAGGGCTCCAAGGTTCTCAATAAGCTGGTCTGTATTGGAGACACCAAGAAGTACAGAACTAACCCCTTCACTGCGCAAACACCATGCTGAGTGAGAGATTTCACAATATCTTACTGTAGACAAGCACCTTTTTTTTATTAAAGACATTTGAATGAACAAACCGTTTAATGACCATCTGATGCATATTGCGTGTAAAAATGGCAAGCACTTTCTCAGTCTGGCATGCTCCAATATTGACTTTACACAACTTAGCACATATACGTGGATGATTCTTGGCCCGAATAAGCCTGAAAGTCGATCAGACCATTAGCAACAATAGTCAAAATCCAGGCTGAGCCGAGAGACACTCACCAATGGCGAGTTGAGCAGCCGTGCAGCCCAGCCTGTCAGCCACCAGGTGGAGCTCTTTGATTTTTGCAAGCTGTCTGCGCCCTTCTTCACTGTACACTCGCTCCTTTAGCCACTGATAACCCTAATACACAATCAAACATTGAGATATAATATCAATGTCATTGCAATAGATGACAAAATATCAAATCAAATGACAATGAGAAATTGAAAAGAGGGAGGAGAGAAAATCTACTGCTGAAAAACTCTTCATGACTCACTTTCATTGCGGCTCTTGAACAGTCTGGAACGCCATCGCTGTATTTTCCTGTGATCAGCCCACATGCGAGAGGAGACCAGGTCATCGCTCCAACGCCTGGCAGGACATGTGACAGTCACAAGACATGGGGTTTGAGTTGACATCTGTCCTAATTAAACCTCAAATCCAACAATTAAAATCATGAAATTAAGTAATTATTAAAAAAAAAATCATAATTTAAGAAGTTGGGCGTCGCAAAAGTCATAGTACTGTGGTATGAACGACTTCTTCAGTACATTTTGTCCTTCAGCACAGCTATTTTCATGCTGAAACTTGGGGTTCGTGTCATTAAACAGCCCTTGCCGGTAGATTATGTACTAACAAAATATATTTTTAAAGCATAAAACGTTTAAAAACCCCAAAAATATTTCATTATATCATGGTAGATGCTTCATCAGTGACTGAGCTCTTAATAGCGTGAAAAAGACTGCAAAGCGCGCTAATATACAGTAGAGTGATTACGGCCCGTGCCACGTTGCATACTACATATAACCTACAATCTGAGAAACTTGCATTTGGTTTAATGGCACATTTTTTTCGTTTAATAACACATTTGGTATAATGAATGATTTGAAGGTAACTTTTGTGGACTGACCGATCTTGTGGTAGAGCTCTGGCAGCTGCACCTCCACTTTATCCCTCTGGAAATAGTGATACTCGGCCTGCTCGCATACTGGTGGGATTAAGTTAAACTGCCTCGCTACGGAGTATGCCTCCTAAACACACAAACACACACACACAGAAGACAAGAAAAGGTTAGACTGTCCTTTCTGTGGCCGAGATGCTAACAACCAGTGTTGTATACAGCAGTGTTTAGAAAGTCAATAAAAGAAGTGACACTACAAAATTAAAGGTATTTAAACAAAATGTAAATAATGCATCAATAATCCTTCTTCCAAAAGGTGTTTTGTCTTACCCTGATTCACTATGGTAAGCTTATTATATAAGTGTTTAGGTTTTAGACCAGTCGGGATGGTTTTCATGGGAAATTGCGCACATCATTACTCACACATTGCTCGTCATATCAGTAAATAGAGAAAAGATGCTCCGGCTACTTTGATGTGTGTGTGTGTTACGAGCGAGAAGGGTTGACATGGAGTCGGTAAATCTCCAACCTCACCCGTGTTACAAAATAACAGCGAACAGAGGAGAGTCTGCTGGCAAACAGAGAACGTGACAGAGCTCGTAATAAAACAAGAATCAACATCGGCTTGGCTTTTCGTGGATGGAAAGAACTAAGGAAACTGAAATGCGGAGATTGCGTTTGTATTACTCAACAGGTGTGTAAGGTATTTTATTGAACAGATAAATTGCCATATGTATCTCTCTAACAGAGTTGATTGTAAAGCATCATCTATGTGAAGGGTCATTTCATTATGGTTGTTGTAACGCTGTGCTGGAATTTATTCTCAAGGAAGTAGCGTGTGTATTAATGGGTAAAGCTACAGTAACGTCTTCAGCTCGTCAGCTTGAGATCCTTTCCATCTAAACTGGTTAAATCTCTTACGCCGTATAGTAAATGTTTTATGAGTAGCAGGATAACTATATTCATCCGCACAGTCACGCAGAGCCGACGCACAACCAAAACAATGTTCTTCCACAAAATGCATGCAGTTTTGTTTTTAACCACTAGAGGGCCAAAAGTTACATAGTGTACCTTTAATCAAATTTTATATTGTGTGACAGTAGTTCATTTATATTCATAATAGTGTAGTGTTTCCAGTAACAGTATACTTTTTTTTAGAATTAGAAGTGTCACAAACAAACGTTACATTGCTGTTAATAACCAAACACATTCTCCTACATTGTTTTTTCATATGTAGCGTTTGAAAGTCCAATGGACCCGGTAAATTGGACAAAAACAAAAACGTTTTGAGTTCCTGAATCTTCTTATTCATAGACAGCAAATTTTTTAGTTTATGTATAAATATGTTTGTTCAAGTTCCAGATGCATGTAATATAATTGAGAAACATAGAAATAATATTATAAATGATATTGCTGGATAGCCTTATATTTCAAATGCCATTATGCCCTTGGGTCTTGGTGGCTTGTAGTGTAACAAGCTTTCTTTTATAGTTGAACTACTATAAATTGACAAGCTACAGATTCAATGTTGCCCAACACTGGTATCCACTTATTTCATTACAATGGCAAATGTGATATATTATGAAGAACAGATGGTATGCTTATGGAATGAACTTTGGTATATTGAGGAGCTATAGATCCTACCATGATCTCCATGGCGCTCCAGCGGGACGTGCCCCAGTACATGGCCATACCCTGGTTTATAACAAATGTCATCGCACGTACTACCTCTGAAAGAACACACACACAACAGTGCTCGTGATAAGCCATATAGCATAAATTATTCATTCATAACACATGCCATAAAAGATGTAAAAGCGAAGATAGACCTTCCATGGGGCTGTTGACATCGTTTCGGTTGGCAAAGACAATATCCACGTAATCCAGCTGTAGTCTAGACAGGGAACCTCTGAGACCTGTGGATACATCACCATCACTGTCTCTCCGCTTAATTATTATCGTCATAATCGAGAGAGAGAGAGAGAGGTGGGGAGAGCAGCACTTTACCTTCTATGATGTGTTTTCTAGACAGGCCTCTCTCTGTCTCTGCCCTGAGGATTATGAATGCAGATGTCAGAGAGGAGAAGATATGGAGATATGAAGAAAATGACTAAGTATATTCACTGAGTATTAGCATGCTGGAGTACAAGAAGTTAATATCGAATAACTTACATTTTAAACACAATATCCTAACTGTACACTTACATAATTATATATTCTATATACATATATAGAATTAACAATTAATAAATGTAAAAAAAGAATATAAACAATTTTACAGATATTTATATATTATTGCTGTCAAAACGATTAATCGTTTTTTTTTGTATAATGTGTATCTATATATTATATATATATATATGTGTGTGTGTGTCGTGTGTGTGTATAATATATGCATATACATATACACACACATTTAGAGTATATATATATATATATATATATATATATATTTATATATGTACTCACACATATTGTATAAACACAAACTTTTATTTTAGATGTGATTAATCGGGATTAATCATTTTGACAGCACTAATATATATATATATATATATATATATATATATATATATATATATATGTGTGTGTCGTGTGTGTATAATATATGCATATACATATACACATACATAAAGAGTATATATATATATTTATATATATATATATGTACACACACATATTATATAAACACAAACTTTTATTTTAGATGTGATTAATCGGGATTAATCGTTTTGACAGCACTAATATATATATATATATATTATATCTGCAAATATAAATGTCATTTGTAAATTACTTTTAGTTTATATGTTCATTTTGACACTATTCTGATTTATTAATGTTAATCTATATGATTGTAGAACTGAATACTCACTGTCCTCCCCAGTAGATCTTAGTTGTTACTACATAACTGGACCGTCTGAAACAGATTTTTTGGGGGGGGACAATGTTGGTTATTATAGTGAGATCAAGCCAAATCCTGTCCTATAATTTTGTTCCACTGAATCCAGATAGCAGCCACATTTACTCTGAACTCAACCTGACAAAACCCAGAGCACAGGAAGAAATACAAGACATGATGTAAAAACTTTTTCCATGATTAATGTCTGAAGAATATGTACACTCAAACTGATTTGCCACAAAATTAATCCAAAATGAGAAGCATAAGAATAAAACGGTCACCTCCAGCCTTTCTTCTTAATGATGTTGCCTAGAGTGATTTCAGCCCTGCAGGAAAAGAAGGACACAAAATCTGAAAACCTATTTTTATTTTTATTATTATTATTTGTACACTTGAAAAAAATAAAGGTGAAACGATGAAAATAAAGGAGTTCATTTAATTCAGTAATTCAACTTTAAAGGTGAAACTAATATATTATATAGACTCATTACATGCAAAGTGAGATATTTCAAGCCTTTATTTGTTATAATTTTGATGATTATGGCTTACAGCTTATGAAAACCCCATTCAAAATTAGAATATTGTGAAAAGATTTTCATAAGCTGTAAGCCATAATCATCAAAATTATAACAAATAAAGGCTTGAAATATTGCACTTTGCATGTAATGAGTCTATATAATATATTAGTTTCACCTTTTAAGTTGAATTCAAATTATTCAATAAATTCATATATATATATTCATATATATTCAAATTTTTCGAGTTTCACCTGTATCTAAACATCCTTAAAGCACTTTTTTATTTTTACCTGAGAACCAAAACTGCTTAAATATATTACATAAATATATTACAATGGTCATATAATGTTTTTAATATTATTATATTATATTATATTACTCCATACATATTTTTTCAGTATATTAATTCGTATTTATACTGTAAGTGAGGAAAAAGAGACGAAAAAGAATGTGGGAAAGACTGAGAATGAAAGAAATGAGAGAGGGGCAACAACATGATATGAACAAACTCTATTAAACTTAAGCATGTAACTTGTCCCACATTGCTTGTGCATGGGAATGATAGCTTATTAAAGGCAGATAAAAAATATATATATATTTCAACAAAACATACTAAATGTGTTGAAAATGAAAGCTTCTAACATGAAATAAGAAGTAAAGGTACAGGTAAACCAACGACCTTGTGATTACTTTTAGAATTTTGTAATATTCCTTCTTATATTAAGAGTGATTATGTTTTTGATAAATCTGTATTTTGTGTTATTTGCATTGTATCACGTGACTTTGACTAGTTTTATACATGATACGCATGCGTAACAATTTTGAAGAAGAATAAGGAAGAAAGAAGGGTTGGTGCTAGACAGTCTTTTGACCGTGGAAAAATTCATGTTTTTGGAACGTGAACAAGTGTAAAGTAGTTCTGAGTTTGATCTGTCTTATAATGTAACAAGACAAAGAAAAAGTAAAGCTTTACAAGACAAGTTATGGATTCAAGCGTCGAATCCTTTGTGCAACACCCTTGTGGAAATAGCAGAGAACGAAAAATGGCTTAGATTGCCATGACCCTTGTGGAAAAAGTGTGCTCTTTTGTATTGAGTGTGCACTTAAAATCGTATACATATACATAAAACAAAGAAAGTACTTAATTCCTACTTAAGTGGGTCAAAAAACACTCTTAAGTTCAGCTAAATGCATTTAATAAATTTTTTATCTATAATACATTTTCATTTAATTTCAATTACCATGCAATAAAGTGTTGAAAACATTACATTTAGTTCACACTTAAGTATATTCGTAAAGCCCCCTGTGGTGAAAATCTAGCTTTTAATGTTGTTTATATGTATATGTGTGTGTTTTAATATGCTTTAAGATAAACCATGAGTAAATCCATAAGTCGACAGTATTTTCTCCTTAAAACTGCAGTGAACCAAAGACAGTCTCAAACACACGGTTTGAAATCGCTGGTGTTTCTGACGTCACAAACGACCTTGTAACCAATCAGATCAACGTGTGATCGTCAACCAGTGGATCTCTGAGCTGAGTGAGTGAGTGGAGGCGGGGCTCATTCGCATATTCATAGAGCCGCGTATACTAAATGAGGCAAGGGTGTCGAGTTACATTCAAGATATTTTAAGGAATTCAAGGAAAAAACAATTAAATATGTCATTTCGGTGATCAAAGATGAGTTTTAAGGGATACAATTATTGACTACAGGGGGACTTTAAGTATATTATTTTTGTAATAAGCTTTTTTTTTTTTGAAGTTAGAAAAAGGAAAAAAGTATGTGTACAGGTAAACCAATGACCTTGTGATTAGAGAGGAATGTTCTATCCAGGTTTCTTGCATTATTTGCGGAAATAATATCTGAAATTAAACGGTGCCTTACAGGAGCGAGTTTGATTCAATTACAGTTCAATTTGTGAGGCAAATTCACTAGATTCTTTTTAAAAAAACCTATAACGTCAGCCACATTCCTGAAATTAGCTGATGTGAAAACAGAAGTGAGTATGTGAGCATGTAAGTGGTGATGTAGGTCACCAGAGCCGTATGCCAGCCAGATGCCCGCTGCACGCAGGACTCTAGAAGTGTGAAATGGAAAGACATGCTTCTTCATGTGGAGTGACCCTGCATTTAAAAGTGACCTGGCTAGCTGGCTACCGACTAATAGCCATTCATTTTACAGCACTGACTATTTCAAAATTATTTCTTAAACAGATAAAAAATGTTTAAATCATTAAAAGAGGTGCTTCACAAAAGGGTTGTCAATAAAACTTGGCAGAAATTTTTTTAAATCGGTGCTACCTGGCTAGAGAAAACAGAAAAAGGCGGTTGTCTTCTCTCCCTTTTGCCAAATAGGTAGGAAAACTACAACACCCATAATGCACTGGGCTTATAAGCATTATTGGATGTTGCCACCCAAGGCCACTCCCACCAGTCTGCTAACTTTTAGTCATAATGGTGTTGACTTGTACAGATCCCTGGTGCAAGATTTCAAAGATAAAATGTTTAGCGGGAGTGAGTTATTTCCTGTCAATCCGACTGTCCGAATACGCAACGATTAATCGCATCCAAAATAAAAGTTTGTGTTAACATAATATATGTGTGTGTAGTGTGTATAATTATTTTGTACATATAAATACACACACATGCATGTATATATTTAAGAAATATTTGCATGTATATACTTTATATATATATATATATAATTAATATTATATATAAATATAAATATTTGATATATTAATAACACATTTTTCTTAAATATATACATGCATGTGTGTGTATTTATACTGTATATACAAAATAATTATACACACTACACACACATATATTATGTAAACACAAACTTTTATTTTGGATGCGATTAATCGCGATTAATCGTTGCCCAGCCCTAAGTGTGTGTGTGTGTGTGTGTGTGTGTGTGTGTGTGTGTGTGTGTGTATTTAGACAGTGACAAAGTGGAATCTTTTCTAATCTAATCTTCTAAAGTATGCTATATACATTTTAACCTAAAATCTTGATGTCCATTTAAAAAAAAAAAAAGATGCTACACAACTGCATTGTGTGTTTTGTGACTCATTTTAATAATTGAAAAATTAAAGTGTAACTTTGACGATTTTCCAACCCGCTTTGTATTGTTACAATGTCGGTAGTATATGTAAATAAACAGTGTTCACTTGTACTCCGTGTTACGTGGACAGAGAAATTCACATTTATTTCTCAACAAAAGTCTTGGATGGCTTTTGACAGCTCCCGGGCTTTCATTAAAACCACAGATTATACTTTCACACTTTTTTGTATCCCCGTATATAATTTTTGTTAAAATGCATTTAAAATGCAGATGAAAATGCATTAAGGAAAGTGTATATTTGGTCAACATTAGTTTACATTTCACAATTTGTAATCAGTCCTACAGTGTATGGATTTTTAAATTTTCGATAAATAGCAGGTAAAAAAAGCTGCATGCATAATAATTATAAAAGAACTAGCAGTTTGAGGATGGAGTAAGGCATGTCGCACTACAGGACATCTCAGAGCTGATTCATGTAATCTACACACGCTGCTCCAAATGACGATGAGCGTGTTCGTATAATCCCTCCAATAATCACGAAGATCTACTAACATCTGTTCAGTTCACACAACCTTTATTTCAAACTACGGTTATCACATTACATCAGCACTGTCCAGTCCTGCTCACAGAGAGCCTCCATCCTGCAGAGCTCAGCTCCGCTCCAACACACACACGCTTAACTGGGACTGAAGCTAAACCCTGCTGGCAGGAGGCTCTCTCTCTCTCTCTCTCTCTCTCTGGGATAAGGACTGGAAAGCCCTGCTCAACAACACTGTCTACAAATACAGCTCTCAATTCTGTTTAGTCAGAAAGAGATGTAAAAAGAAACAACCAATCTTGTCACAAAAAAAAAAAATCCTTAAGAATATAATTATGTAAGTGACTTATTCACGATACAGCACTAGCCTTGAGTACCTTATTGCTTTTATAAAACGGTTACCACACAATGCAAATATTAAAGCAAAAAAAAAAAAAATGTATCATTGCAACTTTCATGAAGGAAAATCACTAAAAGTCTTCCTTCCGCTGGAAAAAATAGTCCCTGGCCGTGAACAGCAACAGAAGTTACATACATTATTTGGCCATGAGATGGAGGCAAAGACTGTCTTTATGAGTGAGTCTGTCAGTGGAGAAGACTTTTATATTGAAAGGACTGAAACTTGTGAACATGGAGAAGCAAAACGCAACTGACAGATGACTAGGGCACGGGAAAACTTGACTGTTTAAAGCATAGATATCCATAATAAAGGCTAGATGTCTTATGGCGGAGTCTCTATCGTCATCACCGGCGGCCATCTTGTCACAGGCAAGCTTTCTGGCGGGCTCTGTGGTGCCTGATGTAAGATGAGTGATCAGCACGAACACAAATACTCTTATCTCGTTGAAATCTTGACGGATTTACAAACGGTTTGGTTTCTTACAAACGTTATTAACCTGGCTATAATTCTGGATGATTATTTATTGATACACTGATTATTCATAAGTATGCAGTGTCATAACTACATCTCTGACGTTTATAACAAACCAAACCGTTTGAAAATCGGTAGAAAATTGAGCAAGTACATGCACCATTAAAACACAATGTTACGAGTGAGCGAGCTGCCTGTGACAAGATGGCCGCCAGGTGCGGACGTCGACCTCCATTGGCCAGTAGCGCGGACGAGACATCTAGCCTTTATTATGGATATCTATGGTTTAAAGGACAAGATATGGCAGCGGACATTCAAACGGATTTTTTGTTACGAATATAGTACTGATCTGAAGGAAAATGCTTTATCTACTGTAAATGCAGGTACACTCGCTTACTCGATCTCTCACAATATAGGTTACTCTATTCCATAAGCTTCAATGAACAATATCAATGAGAACAAACTTATGTTTACGTTGCTAGAGGTGTTGTGTAGTGATACATAGAACCGTTGGGTGAAGCGGTCGGTTATGGTTTTATCGTGAATAAAACACAGCTATTGACCAATCAGAATTAAGGACTGTAACTAAATGTTTTATATAAATAATATATTTAAGTGCAGACAAATTGTAATGTTTGGACACCTAATTGCATGCTAATTGCAATTACATGAAAATGAATTATAATTACGATTTATATTATTTATTTTTATTTATATTATGCAATTAGCTGAACTTTAGAGTGCTTTTTTGACCCACTTAAGTTACAGTAAGTAGCCTACATCTTTACTTGTAATGTCATAATTACTGCTATTATATTTGAAATATGGTTCAAGCGTACTGCTGAATGTACTGACAAGCATTTATGGTTAACTAAAACTAAAATATACTTTAATGTCATTTCTATTCAAACCTGTATGTCATTCACTTCAAGTTGGAAGTTGCAATTTAGTCCATTTAAAATATATTAAATGTAAAATTGAGTAATTTTACAAAAAAAGCACAAAAAAATGAATCATTTAAAATGCACTTTCATGAAAGTGTACTGTATTTAAGGACATGTAAGTGGCCTTTTTATCATTAATATTATATTATATTATTCACAAGCACAAGAATTGAAGTACACTCAAAAGTGTACACTACACTACACTTTTTCACAAAACACATCCAGAAATGTATTGGTAGGAACAAAATCCACACCTGTGGTTCAGTGCAGAACGGCAGAGAAAACTACATCTTATCCAATATATAGTTGTGAATCGTACCTGCCTGAAGCATAGACTTCTGCTGTGTCGAACAGATTCACTCCGTTCTCATACGCTATCGTCATCAGACTCTCTGCCATCTACGGAAGAAAACATCCACACACAAACACATGCATAAACTGACAGAGATCTGGCCATTTACATATAGTACATGCTCTTGGTGCAAAAGATGCTTCAGTCACCACAGAAAAATAATTCAAACTCATGCAGATTAACTTTAACTTTCTAACTTTGCACAGACATGGTAACACATGATCCCTGTGCAATGCCGTTCCCTATCGCGAGTGTGATAGTGTAAAAGTTTTTTTTTTTTGCTTTGATTTTATAGTGTTTGACAAGTTGAAAAAATTCAGATGATGCTGTAAATGCAGTGTAAATTGTACTATACACAGAATATTCCTTTAAAGGTTTAAAATCTCATCATTTACTCTGGCGTTGCAAACCTGTATGACTTTCTTTCTTTTTTCTTTTTTCTTTTTTCTTTTTTGGTTACCATTGATTTACATTGTATCACAAAAAACAGACGTTTCCATATTATCTTCTTTTATGTTCCATTGTAGAAAAAAAGTCATATAGATTTGGAATGACGTGAGAGTGAGTACATAATGACAGATTCATCAGTTTCTTTTGTTTGAACAAAAGTGTATCTCTTTAAGCATGTAAATTACACTGCAGAACGACGCTGGAAGTTATAGAGCTGCAGGATTCTGGATAAATTGAGAATCACAATTTTTTGGTTTAAAATAGAGAACACGAAGTAAACAAATAACATTTAGGGACTAATTCACTCAACGTTCTGACAAAATGTTAATCGCTGTAGTCGATTTAAAAATATATGTAATTAATTTGAATTAACTTTTTTTTTTAAATAAGTTTGAATGAATGATTCAATGACAAATCAATTTTTGAAGTCACCTGTCGCCACCTACTGGAGTAATCGATACTATCTTTATTTGAAGGTACTTTCAAAAGGTGATTTCCTCTGTTTTAATCGCTACCGTAGAATGCTTGCTGCGATCATACTAGTCAAAGGTTTAAAGGGGTCATATAATGGTACATGCACTTTTACAAGTTGATTGTACTGAAATGTGTGTGTCAGTGCCTGTACACAACCATTATAAAATGATAAAAATCCATCCAGTGTTTTTGTTTTAATCTCCTTATATGTTTTCCCCTGCCTCAAATTGAGCCGTTCGATTTTGTGACGTCACACGGTCGGAAGCCCCTCCCGCGATTGTTGATTGACAGCAGCGTTTCAACACAGACCCGCCCTCGCTCGTGAGCGAGCTGTCAATCATAGTCCGCGCGTACCGGTGCAGTTATTGTTGATATGCTGGAGCACTGTCTATGAGCAGAATGGCGTCTAAGCAATTGTGGTGTTCTGTTCTTGGGTGTAATAACGAACACAGCAGTCATTTTAATGTTCCTAAATCCGAACCGCTGAAGACGCAGTGGCTGAGTTTGTTTTCGAAGGGAATATTCCCCACGAGCAACGTCAATGCTCTCATGTTTGCGCGAATCATTTCTCAGCAGACTGCTTTATAAACGAGGGTCAGTATGAGCTGGTTTTGCTAAGAAGCTGCTCATGAAAAAAGGATCGGTACCAACTATTCGTGTTCCTGCTGAACCTCTAGAACAACTGAAGTGAGTGTAACGTTTTATTAAACTTTATATTAATATTTATATTAATCTTTGCAAATCGCTAGCTGCACGCTTCACAATGAATGCGTCTAAGGTTTACACTCAGGGTACATTACGGCATGTTTTCTATGTATGATGTTCTCAATATAATTCATAATCCCACGTTTATACTGAACAACGCGTTATGGTTATTGTGTTATTGTGTTACAAACGGTGTACGCACAGAACAGAGGGGCGGGGTGAGCAAAGCTCATGATCATTTAAAGTCATATGCACTGAAACGGCGTGCTGAAAACAGAGCTGTTTTTGACCAAGTAAAATAAGTGTTTTCTTACAATACTAATGAGAATTTTTAATTAAAGTATATTACAAACTTTTAATTTAGACCCTAAAGAATCATATTAGCTTGTACAAAAATGGCATTATATGACCCCTTTAATAGACATAGCCGAATCCTTTTGGAATAAGATCATGTGGGTGTTTGAATCGAGATGGCGATCTTTTAACGATTAATCGTGCAGCTCTAGGAAGTGATCGTGTGAGGTAAAACTATCTATGTAACTATGTAAAACTATCCTGAACATTACAGTTCACCTCGTCAGAGATCTGAGATCCAAATGTCACCCAGGTGCCTGTGAACAGAAAGAGAGTGAGCGAGAGAGAAGGATGAAGAAGTTGGAAGATGGATAGGAGTAGCCTTTTATTTAATTAACATTATATTTTCTGCAAGTCCAGTTTTTTTAAATATACTTTTAAGATTTGAAGTGCACATTCAATACAATTAAGCACAATTCTTTTCCACAAGAGTAAACTGGGTTAAATGAAAGTATTTTTAACATGAAAAAGACACTTCCGCTTTAAATAAATGACCGACTCTCTGGATACTCACCAAGACCCAAGCAAGAAACACGTAGACCCGACTTTCCAAGGTTCCTGAGAGAAAAGATGAGAGAGAAAGAGTATTTAGTACTCCTCAGTACTCCAATCCTTATTATTTTTCTTCTAATCATTCATATTAAGTATACCTGAAAGTATACCAAAAATACCGGATATAGTAAAAGTAATGATACGAAAAAGCTATTCGCTGTATGGATTTGTGTCCAATAAGAAATGGACACAATCCCAGGGAATGTTCTCAAAACTTTGGCTATAACATTGTGGCAAGGTTCTCTCAAAGTTATGAGTAAACGTTCTTCCAGTAAACACCACTGAAACATTGTAATTGGACATTAGTGTAATATTTTTTTTAAATGTTCACTACTTACTACTAGGAAAACATTTGAAATGAAAGTTCCCATGCTTGCAAAATGATAAAATCGAGAAAACGGGGGCGTGTCCACTCATGATGAGAGAGGAGACAGAGTGAGCCAATAAGCAGTAGGGGGCGTGTCCACTCATGATGAGAGAGGAGACAGAGTGAGCCAATCAGCAGTAGGGGGCGTGTCCACTCATGATGAGAGAGGAGACAGAGTGAGCCAATAAGCAGTAGGGGGCGTGTCCACTCATGATGGGGGAGGAGACAGAGTGAGCCAATCAGCGGTAGGGGGTGTGTCCACTCATGATGAGGGAGGAGAATGAGTGAGCTAATCAGCAGTAGGAGCGTGTCCACACATGATAGGGGAGAAAGAGTGAGCCAATCAACAGTAGGGGGCGTGTCCACTCATGATATAGGAGGAGAATGAGTGAGCTAATCAGCAGTAGGGGGCGTGTCCACACATGATGGGGAGAAAGAGTGAGCCAATCAAGAGTAGGGGGCGTGTCCGCACATGATGGGGAGAAAGAGTGAGCCAATCAACAGTAGGGGGCACGTCTGCTCATGATGAGGGAGAAGAGAGTGAGCCAATCAGCAGTAGGGGGCGTGTCCACTCATGATGGGGGAGTAGAAAAAGTGAGCCAATCAGCGGTAGGGGGCGTGTCCACACATGATGGGGGAGAAAGAGTGAGCCAATTAACAGTAGGGGGCGTATCCACTAATGATGGGGGAGGAGAAAGAGTGAGCCAATCAGCAGTAAGGGGCGTGTCCACACATGATGGGGGAGGAGAAAGAGTGAGCCAATCAGCAGTAGGGGGCGTGTCTACTCATGATGGGGAGGAGAAAGAGTGAGCCAATCAGCAGTAGGGGGCATATCCACTCATGATGAGGGAGGAGACAGAGTGAGCCAATCAGCAGTAGGGGGCGTGTCTACTCATGATGGGGAGGAGAAAGAGTGAGCCAAACAGCAGTAGGGGGCGTGTCCACTCAAGATGGGGAGAAAGAGTGAGCCAATCAAGAGTAGGGGGCGTGTCTGCTCATGATGAGGGAGAAGGGAGTGAGCCAATCAGCAGTAGGGGGCGTGTCCACTCATGATGGGGGAGTAGAAAAAGTGAGCCAATCAGCAGTAGGGGGCGTGTCCACACATGATGGGGGAGAAAGAGTGAGCCAATTAATAGTAGGGGGCGTATCCACTCATGATGGGGGAGGAGAAAGAGTGAGCCAATCAGCAGTAGGGGGCGTGTCCACACATGATGAGAGAGGAGACAGAGTGAGCCAATCAGCAGTAGGGGGCGTGTCCACTCATGATGAGAGAGGAGACAGAGTGAGCCAATAAGCAGTAGGGGGCGTGTCCACTCATGATGGGGGAGGAGACAGAGTGAGCCAATCAGCGTTAGGGGGTGTGTCCACTCATGATGAGGGAGGAGAATGAGTGAGCTAATCAGCAGTAGGAGCGTGTCCACACATGATAGGGGAGAAAGAGTGAGCCAATCAACAGTAGGGGGCGTGTCCACTCATGATATAGGAGGAGAATGAGTGAGCTAATCAGCAGTAGGGGGCGTGTCCACACATGATGGGGAGAAAGAGTGAGCCAATCAAGAGTAGGGGGCGTGTCCGCACATGATGGGGAGAAAGAGTGAGCCAATCAACAGTAGGGGGCGCGTCTGCTCATGATGAGGGAGAAGAGAGTGAGCCAATCAGCAGTAGGGGGCGTGTCCACTCATGATGGGGGAGTAGAAAAAGTGAGCCAATCAGCGGTAGGGGGCGTGTCCACACAGGATGGGGGAGAAAGAGTGAGCCAATTAACAGTAGGGGGCGTATCCACTCATGATGGGGGAGGAGAAAGAGTGAGCCAATCAGCAGTAAGGGGCGTGTCCACACATGATGGGGGAGGAGAAAGAGTGAGCCAATCAGCAGTAGGGGGCGTGTCTACTCATGATGGGGAGGAGAAAGAGTGAGCCAATCAGCAGTTGGGGGCATATCCACTCATGATGAGGGAGGAGACAGAGTGAGCCAATCAGCAGTAGGCGTGTCTACTCATGATGGGGAGGAGAAAGAGTGAGCCAAACAGCAGTAGGGGGCGTGTCCACTCATGATGGGGAGAAAGAGTGAGCCAATCAAGAGTAGGGGGCGTGTCTGCTCATGATGAGGGAGAAGGGAGTGAGCCAATCAGCAGTAGGGGGCGTGTCCACTCATGATGGGGGAGTAGAAAAAGTGAGCCAATCAGCAGTAGGGGGCGTGTCCACACATGATGGGGGAGAAAGTGTGAGCCAATTAATAGTAGGGGGCGTATCCACTCATGATGGGGGAGGAGAAAGAGTGAGCCAATCAGCAGTAGGGGGCGTGTCCACACATGATTGGGGAGGAGAAAGAGTGAGCCAATCAGCAGTAGGGGGCGTGTCTACTCATGATGGGGAGGAGAAAGAGTGAGCCAATCAGCAGTAGGGGGCATATCCACTCATGATGGGGGAGGAGAAAGAGTGAGCCAATCAACAGTAGGGGGCTTGTCCACTCATGATGAGGGAGGAGACAGAGTGAGCCAATCAGCAGTAGGGGGCGTGTCTACTCATGATGGGGAGGAGAAAGAGTGAGCCAATCAACAGTAGGGGGTGTGTCCACTCATGATGAGGGAGGAGACAGAGTGAGCCAATAAGCAGTAGGGGGCGTGTCAACTCATGGTGGGGAGGAGAAAGAGTGAGCCAATCAGCAGTAGGGGGCGTGTCCACTCATGATGGGGAGAAAGAGTGAGTCAATCAGCGGTAGGGGGCGTGTCCACTCATGATGGGGGAGAGTGAGCCAATCAGCAGTAGGGGGCGTGACCACTCATGATAGGGATGAGACAGAGTGAGCCAATCAGCAGTAGGGGGCGTGTCCACTCAGGATGGGGAGAAAGAGTAAGTCAATCAGCAGTAGGGGGCGTGTCCGCACATGATGAGGGAGGAGACAGAGTGAGCCAATCAGCAGTAGGGGCGTGTCTAAAAAATGAGGTTGTGTTATTTCTGCTCCATACGTGAGTAAGGGTTTGCTGTTTCACAGAACCAATATATGCTGTCGTTGTAATGTTAGCTATATTAAGAGGACAGTTTTGAGTGTCATTGTTTGTCTGGAGATGCTGTGCTGCTGGAAACTAACAACTAACTCTTATACTCTATACTCTTAAACTGTATGTACTCTTGTGCACTGTATGTCAATTTTTTGTACGTTAATCATTATGATAAAGAGATATCTGCTCTTGCATTGCATGTTTGGGGGCGGAGCGATGAAAGGAAGGGTGTTTGTTTGGGTTGATCTTAATTATCAACAGTGTTCCTCATAAATCGACTACTAGACCTTTAATGTTTTCTCTAGCATTCACATAACTAAGAAAAAACTGGAAAAACGGGATGTTTGAACATTCTGAGAATATTCATGCGTTCATAACTTAATGGGAATGTTAGCAAAACATATAACATATATAACACAAATAATTGTATAGCAGTAATAGGAAAGTTACTGTTGTAAACTGGGGTAAAAATGCAATATAATTACTATGTTCAGACGAGTGAATGTGTATGTTTGTATGTCTGTACAGTTGTATTATTCGCTAAATTAGTTTCCAAAACCTTTAATTAACACGTAATTTACACATTATAAAAATAACTTTGTATTCATTTATGCTTTTTAATGTGATTATTCGAAAACATAACTGACAGATTAATCAGATATCTGAACAATTTGTTACTTGCAGCCCTATATACATTTATATAGATATCAACTTTTCATATTAACATCAGATTGCATATATTGGCTAATGGATATGGAGCTGTGTTCAAAACCATTGTAAATAAAAAAGATAGGAATGTTTGAAAGCTAGAGTAGCACCCGTGGCTGCTTTAATTATAGATGGATGAACACCAGTTGAAGATCAGCGATGTGTCACCCGTGCCTGCTTCTCATCTGAGCTGCTGCTCACTTACGTGGCCAATAGAGACGGAGAGATAGAAAGAGACAGATTGTCAGTGTGTTTAGATCCAGGCGGCTGAACCACGCTTTCTCTTCTCTACATCTATTTTTGTTTGCCCGGCTAGTCTATTTATAGAAATGTTGCAACTGTGCATTTGTTTGTGTCCAGTGTGTCCAGTGTGTGTAATGGACTCTTCATTATATTGATACTGACATATTACTAGCCAAGACTGTGAGAAATAACTAAATTAATAGCATGAATCATTAATTTGATCTAAAAAAGTAGCGAGAAAAGGCACATCTATTCATCACACGAGAGGAATGGGTGAGAGAGAAAACTGCAAAGCTCTTTCTCGCTGACACAAATATTTTCACTTTCTCTGTCATCCTTCATTTTTATCTTTCTCCGTCCTTTCCTCTTTTCCACAGCGCTGCATTAGAGTGCTGAATCACACACACACACATCGTTATGCATGTATGACGAGAAGCCGCAGGGAAGAAAATGTGAAGATCATGCGCTGAATATTCACAGTCGATGCTGGACGTTTACATCCACATGTACACACACACACACACACACACACACACACACACACACACACACACACACGTTGGGTTTCCATGTTTTATAGGGACTCTCCATAGACGTAATGGTTTTTTTACTGTACAAACTGTATAGTCTCTCCCCTTACACCCGAGACCTAAACCTACCCATCACACAACACTTTCTGCATTTTTACATTTTCAGAAAACATAATTTATTATTACTATTATTTATAAGCTGTTTTCCTCGTGGGGACCAAAACATGTCCCCACAAGGACAAGGATTTCAGATATTGCCATTTTTGTGGGATTTTGTCCCCATAAAGGTTTACCAAGCCACACACACACACACGTGTATTTCTATCATGGTGAGGACTTTCCATAACATTTTCAATCCTTAGAGGCAACCCTCACAAAAACCTTTTTGCAATATTATTAGTTAATAGTATTATTAGAATACGAAGCTGCACAAAGCTCTATTCCATTGTTATTTTAGTATCATTCAGATTCTTTTTTAGTTACTATTAATACTATACTATAATATTTTGAATTATTTTTATATCTTCCATTTTCATTTTAGTTCGCTAACTGTGATTTTGTATATGTAAATTTCTGAAATACACAACTTAGACAGTTACCTCTGATAACAGATCAACTCTAAATTGTAATGTGGACTCGTGCATTTTCTGTAAAGCTTCTTTGAAATTATGTGTATTGTGAAAAGCGCTATACAAATAAATGTGAATTTTATATATATTTATTTAAATATGTCTTAAGTTTTCATTCATTTTTATTTCAGTTTTAGTTATTGTAATAAGTTAAATTGAATGAAAATAAGAAATGTTGCAGAAATACTAGCAGAAATAAAATAAGTTATTTTTGTAAAAAAAAATATGTTTGGTTTCATTGTGTTTTAGAGTACATTTGCTAAAAATGGAAACGTTCTTTTATTTGTAAAGACGACAATGTTGTCAAAACTATCCCTTTCACACGGATCCATGAAAACGACTAAATCGCCGTATCATGCCGCCAGGCCAGTAGATGGCGATGTCACTTTGTAAAGAAACACTACGCACCTATAGACTGAACACGTAATACACATGACGTTTTCACAAATTCAAGTTTTTGTACTTTACACAGAGACGATAACAGTATCATTTTCAAAAACGTACACTTTGAAACCTGTTTTCAATAGTTTGCGGGAAAAAAATGTTGTTGAAAAAAGTTTGGAGTTCCAGGGCTGCTTCTCTTTTCCTATTTGTGCATCCTCCTTTCCTTTCCTCGCGTCTCAGCTCCACCCCCTGTAGGACGCGAGGAAAGGATGAAAGGGGAAATATGAGGATGGAGGAATCAAAGGAAAGCTTATTAGTATATTGGAATATTCTTGATCACTCGCGCGTCACTTCAAAGCGTCATCAGCTGCGCTCAAGGGATCTGCTCTTATCTGTGTGATATATGTTTTAAATATGTGTGATATATGTTTTAAATATGTGTGATATATGTTTTATTTAAACTGCAAAGGTGAAGCATAAATTAACCTTCCACATGGGATACACCTGTGTCGTCGCTCATGGCTCTTCCGGAAGCTTCTTTGCTCCTCTTCCTCGCAGTGCAATTACACTGTCAGAAAAAGGGGTACAGTAGGAGTCCATTTTTGTCCCCCAAGGTACAATCTGCACTAATGTACCCCATAGGGCTTATTATTGGACCTCAAGGTACATATATGTACCTTTTTGAGGGTCAAATATATGTTCCCAAGCATTAAAAGGTACATATATGTACCCTTTCTTTTAAAGGTTAAGGTACAAAGCAAAAACTCCAGTGTTAAATGAACTCTCCTGTGTTCAAGTGTGTTAAAGTTAATGAGCTAATTAAGTGATTCATTGAGTGATGATTGACCATTATTGAAGACACCTGATGTTAACAAGCAGAATCACTGAAGGAGAAAATCTATTTTTTTAAGACACCATTATGGTGATCAGTGTTTGCTTTAGTTGGGCTCTTGACTCTTAAACTGATAACATTAAATGTTTTGTTTGGCTGTTGTCCCGCACAAACGATGCGTTAGGGACTGCGTTTACAGATTTATTAAACTCCTTTGGGGTCAAGCAGAATGTCAGGGGTCCCACTCATCGTCTAAATCATACACTAGATTTAATTATATCATATGGAACCAATCTAACCGATATAGATATTATACCGCAAAGTGACGATCTCACCGATCATCACATGGTAACTTGTATAATACGCACTGCTGAAATTTGTCATGTTGCGCCACGTTATAGACCAGGCAGAACAATCCTTCCAATCACTATAGATAGATTCTCAAATAGCTTACCTGATCTATCTCAGCTGCTCAGTGAACCCAAACAAACAGATGAACTAGAGGAAATGACTAGCAGTTTGAGCACCATTTTCTCTAGTACATTAGATATTGTTGCACCAATTAGATCAAAAAAGGTTAGAGAGAAAACTAAAGCACCATGGTACAACAGTGCTACGCATGCTATCAAGAGAGAAACTCGTAACCTAGAGCGTAAATGGAAACAAACTAATTTAGAGGTCTTTAGAATCGCGTGGAAAGACAGTATGTCACGTTATAAAAAAGCTCTAAAAGCAGCCAGGGCTGAGCATCTCCGCAAACTAATAGAAAATAACCAAAATAATCCAAGGTTTTTATTTAACACCGTGGCTAGACTAACAAATAAACAGACATCACCCGAGCAAATTATTCTGTTACAGTATCGCTGTAATGATTTTATGAACTACTTCAATGAGAAAATAGAAAGCATCCGAAACACAATTGTAAATGTACAATCCTCTATGGTGTCTTATGATTCAGCCTCAATTATCGCCCCTCAAGAACAACTACACCGCTTTACAACTATAGGACAGGAAGAGCTAAATAAACTTATCATTGCATCTAAACCAACAACATATTTATTAGATCCAATACCAACTAAATTTCTGAAAGAAGTGTTACCTGTAGTGGAAGAGCCTCTTCTTAATATTATTAACTCGTCTTTATCTTTAGGTCATGTTCCAAAAATATTCAAGCTGGCAGTAATAAAACCTCTCATTAAGAAACCGCAATTAGATCCAAATAACCGATTTCAAATCTTCCATTTATGTCTAAAATACTAGAAAAGACTGTGTCCGCTCAATTGTGCTCTTTCATGCAAGAAAATGAGATATATGAAAAATTTCAGTCAGGATTCAGACCGCATCATAGCACAGAAACTGCGCTAGTTAAAATTACAAATGATTTACTTTTAGCTTCTGACCAAGGCTGTATCTCAATATTAGTTCTACTCGATCTTAGTGCTGCGTTTGACACTATCGATCATAAAAGACTCTTGGATCGACTACAAATCTACACTGGTGTTCAGGGACAGGCATTAAGCTGGTTCAGATCGTATTTATCAGACTGTTACCATTTTGTTTGTTTAAATGGGGAAAAATCGAAGATAACGTCAGTAGACTATGGAGTGCCGCAAGGATCGGTGTTAGGCCCTCTGCTATTCTCAATATATATGCTGCCACTTGGTAATATTATAAGAAAACATGGAATTAATTTCCACTGTTATGCTGATGACACTCAATTATATATTTCATCACGGCCAGATGAAAACACTAACTCATCAAAATTGACAGAGTGTCTTAAAGATATAAAATGCTGGATGACGCATAATTTCCTGCTACTAAATCCAGATAAAACGGAGGTATTACTTGTTGGTCCAAAAAACTATCCACAAAACCACTTACAATACAACTTTAATATAGAAGGATGTCCTGTTACTTTATCCTCTACGGTAAAAGACCTGGGAGTTATACTAGACCACAACTTGTCTTTCGAAAATCATATTTCATATGTTACAAGAACAGCCTTTTTCCATCTTAGAAACATTGCTAAATTACGTAACATGCTATCTGTTTCCGATGCAGAAAAGTTAGTTCATGCATTCATGACCTCGAGACTAGATTACTGTAATGCTTTATTAGCCGGTTGTCCTGCATCCTCAATAAACAAGCTACAGTTAGTGCAAAATGCAGCCGCTAGAGTTCTTACTAGGTCAAGAAAATATTATCATATAACACCAATTTTATCATCTCTACACTGGTTACCTATCAAGTTCCATATCAATTACAAAGTACTATTACTGACCTATAAAGCCCTAAATGGTATAGCTCCTGTGTATTTAATGGACCTTCTATCGCCCTACAATCCATCGCGTTCTTTAAGATCACTAAATTCGAGGCTTCTAGTCATTCCTAGGATATCTAAGTCCACTAAAGGAGGGAGGGCGTTCTCACATTTAGCTCCTAAACTCTGGAATAGCCTTCCTGATATTGTTCGAGGCTCTGACTCGCTGTCCCAGTTTAAAACTAGATTAAAGACGCATCTCTTTAGCCAAGCATTTACATAATGCTTACCTTTTATAATACTGCTGAATCAGATCAAATGCATTTAATACTATAAAACTTGAAGAGACTGTAGGTTATCTGTATAGGTTGCATAGTATTTGCAGTCATTACGTTCCTGTGTATATTGCGTGAATGACGGGTGGTTGGGCAGATATTGTGTTGCGGTAGGTAGTATGCCATACGGAACCGTTGTCCACTGAAACTGCCTATTCACGCACCAGTGGGGCTCGACAGCCTTAGTCAACGGGTTGGCGCGTATGGTTGGGTTGCGGAGAGATTGTGAGATTGTGGTTAGGTCTCAGCAGCAGGAGGGACGTAGAGGTCAGTAAGCTGGGCTGAGTTGAGTGGGGGACGGAGGGGGGTGATTTTGGGACGCAAGAGTCACTGTCTTCATGTTTTGTCATTTACGCCTGTGTTATGGAAACCATCATTATGAACAGCAGCTACGCTAATTATTTTCGTTTGCTTTTCTGCTGTTATCTCGGGACGCGAGTCCCGAGAAAATGGCGTTCGTCAGCTCCAGTTTTTATCCAGCCTCTCACGGAGACTTCAGATGCTCCAATCACAAAGCCTATGAAGTGACGACTCAACACGGGCGATATGGACTCTCTATAGTGGACGGCACTGATCCTCAACAACTCGTCTTAAGACCGGCGTGCATACTTGGACTTCCAAAAAATACTCTAAATGTTCCGATCCAATCTGACTTGTAATGCTGCCCGAATCATGCACTGTTCCTTCGTTGGCCAGAGGAGAACTGGCCCCCTGACTGAGCCTGGTTTCTCCCAAGGTTTTTTTCTCCATTCTGTCACCTGATGGAGTTTTGGTTCCTTGCCACTGTTGCCTTGGCTTTTGGCTTGCTTAGTTGGGGACATTTAATATTCAATAATATTATTGATCTGCCTTACTTAAGGTGGACGTTGACGCAATTTCTTTTAGAAACAAACTTTGTTATATTGTTTTCATGTTATCACTGTGAAGCGCTTTGATACAATCTGTATTGTAAAAAGCGCTATATAAATAAAGGTGACTTGACTTGACTTGTATCTGAATTATAACTGCCAGGTGAACAAAGAGAAAAGTTGATCAGATGGTGTTGATTATGTTTTGACATAATCATTATTTGATCTGAATCACAAATCTCATTTAGGGAGTTATGTCTACCTTGTTGATTACAGCAGACTGTAATTCTACAGTAAATGGTTTTCAATATAATAAAAAACATTTCTTAAAAGTTGTTCCGATCAGAAGACTTTGAAATTGTATTTTATTTAGACACACTGACATCAATAATCAGCCTGTGAATCTCAACAATGGTGACAATAATAAAGCATGTTGCAGTGCATTCTGGGTGCCAACAATCAAAACTCATTCATGGCTCCCATCATGCATTGCGGTATGAAGAAATTATTATCTGAATTGTCTAAGTAATTTTCTTTCCCTAATGGCATATTCTGTTTGTCACCATTGTTGAGATTCATACACTGATTCTTGATGTCTGTGTGTTCCTAAAAGAAAGATTTTGTTTTATCAGAACAACTTTTTTGGAAATCCTTTAGATTATTTAGAAAATTCTGGATCTTATGCTGTAAAATCACAGTGATACTGTAACCAACAATATACATCAGTCAGAGTCAGAGATTAGACTCTAAATGAGTTCAGGACAAATTATGATTATGTCAAAACATAATCAACACCACTTGATCAACTTTTATCTTTGTTCATCTGGCAGTTATAACTCAGATGCAACAGCTAAACAAAATCTAATGTTAACAGTTTAAGGCCCAACTAAAGCAAACACTGATCACCATAACGGTGTCTTAAAAAAATAGATTTTCTCCTTCAGGTGTCTTCAATAATGGTCAATCATCACTCAATGAATCACTTAATGAGCTCATTAACTTTAACACTCTTGAATGTTAATTTAACACTCATATTTTACCATTTTAACACTCTTGAGTCTGGAGCCATATTTAACACTGGAGTTTTTGTTGTGTACAATATCAAGAGACAGACTCTGCTAAGCCTTTTTTTTTTTTTTTTTTTTTTTAAGTTGTTGTTTAAAGGTTTTAATGATACCTTAATTATTTAAGGTAGATTTTAACTTATCACTTTATCTGAGTAGCCTTGAAATAAACTTGAAATAAAGGAAATAAAAGTTTTGGCACAAGGGTACAAATATGTACCCTATGCCAAGGGTACAAAATCTGTACCCTCCCCAGTGACAAGCCATTGTACCCCTAAAGGTACAATTATGTACTTTATTTTCTTAGAGTGTAGACCATCGAGATGTCCTTCAACATGGCTGAATTTGAGTATTGAGAAGCAACCTTGTTCCTTGTTTGTTCCCATGGTTTCATTAAGTGGCACACCTGTTCCCCGTTCTGTTGATTATCTTCCTGTCAGTATTTAAGCCCTGAGTTTTCCTTAGCTACTTGTCCAGTGTTAACGTTTAGTTGGAAGCGTAGTGTGCTCTTGCATTTTCTGTTTAATAAAGATATTGTTCTTTTGATCCACTCATTCCTGTGGATTTACTACAGCCAACCGTGACAATTTTATTTAAAGCAACAAAAAACTGTTAAATGTTTTTTATGGTATAGTTTCAGTTAACTATAATAGCTCTGCTGTATGCCTAAGGGCTTTCAAGCTTCAAAAAGAACACAAAAGCACCGCTTGTATTATTAATAATCCATGTTTACACTGTTCCACATTTTCCGAAGCCATGATAACGGAATACATGTGTGAAAAACAGACTGAAACTTAACTTTCAGTGGGTTGATAAATGTTTCGAGTCTGAAGTAGATCAACTGACTGAAAGAGCTCAGGATAGAATGGCATAAATGTCCAAACGCCCATTCATTTTAAAGATATGGAAGAGTGACTATACAGGTGAAACTCGAAAAATTAGAATATCGTGCAAAAGTTCATTTATTTCAGTAATTCAACTTAAAAGGTGACACTAATATATTATATAGACTCATTACATGCAAAGTGCGATATTTCAAGCCTTTATTTGTTATAATTTGTATGATTATGGCTTACAGCTTTTGAAAACTTTTCACAATGTTCTAATTTTGACTTTGGGGTTTTCATAAGCTGGAAGTCATAATCATCACAATTATAACAAATAAAGGCTTGAAATATCTCACTTTGCATGTAATGAGTCTATAAAATATATATTAGTTTCACCTTTTAAGTTGAATAACTGAAATAAATGAACTTTTGCACGATATTCTAATTTTTCGAGTTTCACCTGTACACTATACCATTCAAAAGTTTGGGGTCAATAAGATTTGACAAGAATAAAAAAAAACCTATATTCAGCAAAAGGTGCATTTAATTGAATTGATTGACATTTATAATGTCACGAAAGATTTCTCTTTCAAATAAATGCTGTTCTTTTGAAATTCCTATTTAGCAAAGAGTCCTGAATAAAATGTACCAATTTCCACAAAAATATGTAGCAGCATAAACTGTTTTAAGACTGATGATAATAATCAGAAATGTTTCTTAAGCAGCAAATCGATATATTATAATGATCTCTGAAGGATCATGTGACGCTGAAGACCGGAGAAATTATGCTGAAAATTCAGCTTTGATCACAGTCAGGAATAAATTACATTTTACAACATATTCACATACAAAACAGTTATTTTAAATTATAATAATATTTCACAATATTACTGTTTTTACTGTATTTTTGATCAAATAAAATGTGCATATAAGAGACTTCTTTCAAAAACATCTTACCAACCCCAAACCTCTGAAAGGTAGTGTTTTAATGAACACATTTTAATATCTGGGCGAACTAATCGTTTAAGTGGTTTTCATTTTAGGCACCAGCCAACAGGAGGTCATTTTAGGTTTTACTACTAATATTGGTAAAACCCAACCACCCCACACACACATGATTCACATACATACTGCAACACAGATGTACACATGTGCACAGATGCTGGCTCTTGCACTGCGCCCAAGACAAGTGACACGAGTGACAAAACAACAGTATATTTTGTTAATCGCTTGCTTTCTGTCTCTGCAGCCTCATACTATGCATCATGCAGCAACTATCAAAATTATCAGCAACTGCACCAAATTGCATATTTTTTGCTCAGTTTGGGCTTCTGAATAATATCAAGGTGTATTTTCTTCCTCAAGTAAAGCTCAATATTCTCCCTATATCAGACAATATGATCCATAAAAGCCTGATGTATCAAATTTGAAAAAAAAAATGCAAAAATGTTTTTTGTCTAAATGTTCAAAACACTGTTCCGTTTAAAAAAAGTAAACATCTCACTCAAATTGCTGTCAAATAGGTTTATATTAAACCACTTTCTGATTGCTTCTGACTGTTATGTGAAGCAGCATTTGGAAAGACAAATGACTTGTCGCCTGGTCATCCTCAGAGAAGGCTTTTTATTGTCTTTATTTAGACATTTGCTAAAGACTTTTAGAAGTCATAGATACCTTCTATGTTGCTTTCTTTTCTCACTCTCTTATGAACACAAGCTTTTTGTGTGAAAGAAAGAGGTTAATGATGCTGAGATTTTGGCTGATTCTCGTTTTCCTAACACAAGCCTGACTATAAATCATCCTGTTCACACACAAACACATGCTGTAACACTGGCCTCCGCAACAACCATGCTGTTCTATTTACTGCTGTGTTTACATAGCCACTATGGTGTATGTATAGACATGTAGTTTGTGAAGTCAGCACTGTAAGGATCCATTTAACTGTGTGCTTTTGCACCCTTATGTTATTGCTGTAGCCTATTGAATTAGTGGGGATTTCTAAGACCTCTAAAACTTTGCTAAAAAAAACTGTTACACACAATCTACTGCAAGCCTTCTGCCGTCTGATTGATAGTTCACACTTTTTAGCACGTAAAAGGCCTTTTAATATAATTGTAAAAATGTCAGACTTCAGGTCGTGGTTCACGTGTCTTTTTGCTGTGAAACTTTACTGATTTCTATAAAGTAAACACAATAACTTTTATATTTTTATTAATATTCCAAGATGAACACTTACTGGACTGAAGCAACTTAGGTTAACTTGATTATCAATAAAACATTTAAAAAATAATAATAATAATCTGAGTATCAGAAATGTGAGTATCAATTATGACACATCAGACGTTTATTTGTTCATCTCTAAATCATTGTATTGCATGTTTTCCCCTACAATAAAATGAAGCATTTAAATATCATCTTACTAAGACATATTATTGGAACATTTAGAGTCACTACTGTTATTTATATGCATTTTATGTTAGTAAGTCTGCTATACATTTATAAAGATCTCACTGATTTATTTTACCAGCTATCAAAATTTCATCTTATTTTTTGTCCATATAAATATCAGCAACTGCACCAAATTGCATATTTTTTGCTCAGTTTGGGCTTCTGAATAATATCAAGGTGTATTTTCTTCCTCAAGTAAGTTCAATATTCTCCCTATATCAGACTATATGAGCCATAAAAGCATGATGTATCAAATTTGGAAAACAAAATGCAAACTTTTTTTTGTCTAAATGTTCAAAACACTGTTCTGTTTCCAAAAATGTAAACATCTCACTCAAATTTTTGTGCTGATAATATATTTTGCAATGACATTACACATTTATTTTCACGTGTAGTCTCAGACTTTTGGACACCACTGAATATGATCACATCATACATCAGTGGAGACATCAGGCAGATTCATAAAAATCAGAAATGCAGAGCACACACACCGTCCAGAGTCAGACACACTCCTCTCAGAATACTGCAGTGCACCACAACAGGGTGGAGAGAAAGAGAGAGAGAGAGAGAGAGAGAGAGAGAGAGAGAGAGAGAGAGAGAGAGAGAGAGAGAGAGAGAGAGAGATAAACAAATGTGAAAATGAGAGTGAAGGCAGATAAAGTGGAAATGAAATAATGACAAGCACAGGCAACATTGAGAAAATAGAAATCGGGAGAGAACAAAGAGTGAAAAACAATGATATAGAGAGAAAGAGGGAACGATTTTGAAGGAATGTGGTGAATAGTGAAAGAGAGAAAACAGAATGAACAGAAGTGTTTCTCCACAGAGTGTCTGTGGGTGCAAGCCGTAAAAAGGCCCATTCTGATTAATGTACTTTATAATGAGTTGGCATAGGCAATTATTGCACATGCTGAGAAGTTTGGGGGGGACAAGTGAGTGAGCAGAAGAGAGAGTTATGTGCAGAATGGCATACTTCTGCATACTACATATGTATATAGTGTGCAATAGGGCTGGGAATCGCTGGCTACTTCACGATACGATACGATATGCGATACATTGTTCACGATACCGATAATATCACGACATGGCGATACTGCGATAATCGACTTATTATCAGTAATAACTCACAATATATCATGTTTAAAAAAAAAAAAATTTAATTAGGAAAATTAATCTCCATTTATTTTTTTGGATGAAACACAATAACAAAAACAACTTGTGTCTTATCAGTTGCAACAAAACAATCACAGACACTATTTTAGTGTAACATTGCTGCAATCAGTAGTAATAAAAATGTTTACGCCGGGGTGTGTCGCCTTCGAGCCAGCACCAACCACGGCTTTCTCACAGAGCTCCGGGTGATGCCGCGTGAGGTGTCTGTGCATGTGGTCGTGTTTCCCGTGTAGCGGACTTTTGCAAATCCAGACATCCCAAGTCTCCCGGAAGTTCCGGGAGTCTCCCGCATATTAATAGCGTCTCCCTGATGCCTGCAAATTAGTTCAAATCTCCCGAAATCTAGAGCGCGCATGCGAGACAGAACATAGCCTACTGCGCGCATAACATACATAGCACGGCAGAGAGGGAGAGAGCGAGAGACTTTGCGTGTGTGCCTCATGAAAGCTAGTCAAATCCAGTCAACTCGGATAATGAATAGAGCGTTTTATAACGGCTTTTAAGATCGATACTTGGCTAGAGCGCATCGAGAATCGATCGCGGGAGTAAATATCGTGAGATATCGCCATATCGATATTTTGGCGCACCCCTAGTGTGCAAAAGAGAATATTGCATAATGTAATATTAATGCATAAGCTTCACCTTCTATTTCCGGTGTGATGAATGAACCCAATACTTTATTATTTGATTGGACTGCCAAAAGTTACGATGAACCAACAAAACTGGAATAATGGAAAACAAGGTATTTATTTCTGAAATGAAAATTGGATGCCACTTGCCGAATTAAAGATATAACAAAGTAAGGTCACACATCATTGAAATTTTGATCTCACTTAGTGTCTTTAACTATGTACTGGTATTTAAATTAATCATTTGATACGATGTACTTATTGTGTTCATGTATGTTTTTACATTTGCACTTATATTTTAAAAAAAATCCCTGGATTTAATTACAGCTGTAATTCATTTCTGTAATTAAGTCTATAATTACACTGTTGACCTTCCCTTACACATTAACCCACCCGTAAACTTAATCTAATGTCAGTATCGACACCAGTCTTTAAAATAATTAAACTTTAGTAAATTAATAAAAGTTAAATCCCTGGTGACGGACTGGGATGGCAGGAGGAGCCAGGGTGGAGCTGTGGTGGAAGGTCTGGTACCCCTTTTCCACCAAAGCATTTTGAGAGCCGGTTCGGAGTCGGTGCCTACTCAGACAGCCAGATGGGACCTCCTTCAGGCTACGGTATGGACCGGGCAGCATGAGCTATCTACGAGACTGACATGGCGGCTGGCACTGACTCCGGGACGGACACGGTGGCTGCCTCTGGCTCTGTAGTGGGCTCTTGCGCTCGGTCCGTGGCGGGCACGGGCTCTGGCTCAGGATCCGTGCTGAGCGTGCGGCTAACGGGCCGAGAACGGCGCGAGTCATGTTTACTGTGGCGAGCAGGACGAGTGAGGGCCGCGGGAGAACGACACGAGTCATGTTTACTGTGGCGAGCAGGACGAGTGAGGGCCGCGGGAGAACGACACGAGTCATGTTTACTGTGGCGAGCAGGAAGAGTGAGGGCCGCGGGAGAACGGCGCGAGTCATGTTTACTGTGGCGAGCAGGACGAGTGAGGGCCGCGGGAGAACGACACGAGTCATGTTTACTGTGGCGAGCAGGACGAGTGAGGGCCGCGGGAGAACGACACGAGTCATGTTTACTGTGGCGAGCAGGACGAGTGAGGGCCGCGGGAGAACGACACGAGTCATGTTTACTGTGGCGAGCAGGACGAGTGAGGGCCGCGGGAGAACGACACGAGTCATGTTTACTGTGGCGAGCAGGACGAGTGAGGGCCACGGGAGAACGACACGAGTCATGTTTACTGTGGCGAGCAGGAAGAGTGAGGGCCGCGGGAGAACGACGCGAGTCATGTTTACTGTGGCGAGCAGGACGAGTGAGGGCCGCGGGAGATCGACACGAGTCATGTTTACTGTGGCGAGCAGGACGAGTGAGGGCCGCGGGAGAACGACACGAGTCATGTTTACTGTGGCGAGCAGGACGAGTGAGGGCCGCGGGAGATCGACACGAGTCATGTTTACTGTGGCGAGCAGGAAGAGTGAGGGCCGCGGGAGAACGACACGAGTCATGTTTACTGTGGCGAGCAGGACGAGTGAGGGCCGCGGGAGAACGACACGAGTCATGTTTACTGTGGCGAGCAGGAAGAGTGAGGGCCGCGGGAGAACGACACGAGTCATGTTTACTGTGGCGAGCAGGACGAGTGAGGGCCGCGGGAGAACGACGCGAGTCATGTTTACTGTGGCGAGCAGGACGAGTGAGGGCCGCGGGAGAACGACACGAGTCATGTTTACTGTGGCGAGCAGGACGAGTGAGGGCCACGGGAGAACGACACGAGTCATGTTTAATGTGGCGAGCAGGAAGAGTGAGGGCCGCGGGAGAACGACGCGAGTCATGTTTACTGTGGCGAGCAGGACGAGTGAGGGCCGCGGGAGATCGACACGAGTCATGTTTACTGTGGCGAGCAGGACGAGTGAGGGCCGCGGGAGAACGACACGAGTCATGTTTACTGTGGCGAGCAGGACGAGTGAGGGCCGCGGGAGAACGACACGAGTCATGTTTACTGTGGCGAGCAGGACGAGTGAGGGCCGCGGGAGATCGACACGAGTCATGTTTACTGTGGCGAGCAGGACGAGTGAGGGCCGCGGGAGATCGACACGAGTCATGTTTACTGTGGCGAGCAGGACGAGTGAGGGCCGCGGGAGAACGACACGAGTCATGTTTACTGTGGAGAGCAGGACGAGTGAGGGCCGCGGGAGAACGGCACGAGTCATGTTTACTGTGGCGAGCAGGACGAGTGAGGGCCGCGGGAGAACTACACGAGTCATGTTTACTGTGGCGAGCAGGACGAGTGAGGGCCGCGGGAGATCGACACGAGTCATGTTTACTGTGGCGAGCAGGACGAGTGAGGGCCGCGGGAGATCGACACGAGTCATGTTTACTGTGGCGAGCAGGACGAGTGAGGGCCGCGGGAGAACGACACGAGTCATGTTTACTGTGGAGAGCAGGACGAGTGAGGGCCGCGGGAGAACGGCACGAGTCATGTTTACTGTGGAGAGCAGGACGAGTGAGGGCCGCGGGAGAACGGCACGAGTCATGTTTACTGTGGAGAGCAGGACGAGTGAGGGCCGCGGGAGATCGACACGAGTCATGTTTACTGTGGAGAGCAGGACGAGTGAGGGCCGCAGGAGAACGACACGAGTCATGTTTACTGTGGCGAGCAGGACGAGTGAGGGCCGCGGGAGAACTACACGAGTCATGTTTACTGTGGCGAGCAGGACGAGTGAGGGCCGCGGGAGAACGGCACGAGTCATGTTTACTGTGGCGAGCAGGACGAGTGAGGGCCGCGGGAGAACGGCGCGAGGCCGGTGGCGTGATTACCGATGAGCGACACCTGTGAGACGCACCGGCCTCGTATCTCTCATGGAGGAGCGGGAATTTTCTTAGCAATGTTATGCCGTGTTCCAGGCAACCTGTAACCTGTGTTTTTCAAACTCGTAACTGGGAGTACATCGTTCCAGGCAACCTGTAACCCGTGTTTTTCCAACCTTATACCCGTGAAAGTGCACTGGAACGGCAGTCAAACCCGTGACTTCCCATCCGTGAACTCGTACTAGATCGATGTACTCCCAGTTACGAGTTGGAAAAACACGGGTAATGGGTTGCCTGGAACGCGGCATCAAAACACACATCAACCGATCACTTGTTTAGCGTTCATGTAAACACTACATTCAGATTCACCAATGGAATGAATTCAGTTAGATTGAAACAAAAGGTGTGCATGTAAACAATGAATGGCGACTGCAGAAAGCAAAAGCTGAATCCCGGACATTTTGTACGATCTTGACGACCGGACATGTCCAGGAAAAAGAGGATGAATGGTAACCCCTACTACTCAGCTTTCTCCTACTAAGTTACTCAGCTTTCTCCACAGAACAAGAGCCTGCTAGCTTAGCTTCCAAAAAAAGATGGCTGACACTGTGTGTACATTCTGTGAGTGAGATCCCACCCTCTATGGGCGGGTTGAAAACATGCGGGACAGCCCCTACTACTGACTGTAGTCTTTAGCCTCTGGCCGAAAAATCCTCCGATTACGCAAAATGACGATTTTTGCGTCATCGAAGGGATTTTTTCCAGACAAAAAATACATAAATCTCTTGTCTCAGGGGGATATGAGGGTGGAAATTTGAAAATACTACAGGTTTTCTACTAATACAAAGCTTAATGCTAAATCCTGAAGTATCCCTTTAAAAAGACAAATAGCGAAGGTATTCCAAACTGTCTCTCATCTCACAAAAATGTTCAAACGAAAGAAGTAGTACTTATGCATTTTAAGAAAAGGTCCATTCCCTGGAATGCCTCACCCTTCAAAAATTGTATATAGACATCTTATAGCAACATGAGTTTCTCCACAGTTGACAGCATAAAGCAGCTATTCGCTAACTTAAGCTGTTGCTGGGGCAGTGATAACTGCAATACTGTGATGCAATGTCTAAAGCTACAGTAGACATAACAGAGGAATATGATTAACAATATAGGACAGGAATGAGACTGGAAGATATTCCATGACATTATACAAAAAAAAAAATCGTATCCAGTTAAATATGAGTCACCATATGCCTGTGAGAAGAATGTGATAAGATTAATTTGCTTAATGTGATAAAACAGATATGTTTCATTAACATGACTGTTAACACCCAGGAGCTAGACCAACAACTGAAAACACTAAAACACAAACATAAATGTGTAAAGAGAGATCAGAGTTGAGTACTGGTCTTGTGGTGCACTCTGGAGGTTTTGGTCTTGGGGTTAAGTCAGGGTCTAGTTCTGGACCTCAAGGGTTCTGGTCTTGGTCTGGGTCTCAGTGGGTCTGATTTTGACTCCATCCCTTGTATAGACATACAGCGAAATAAACAAATTAAATTCACTCTGTTCTGTTACCTCTCCACCCTTATGAAAGAGAAGTGTGCTTAATTGTATTGAATGTGCACTCGTTCACTAGTGTAGGCCTTCTTCAAATCTTAAGTATGTTCTTTTTTTTTAAACTGCACTTGCAGATAATATATTAATGAAACTGCACTTTATAATAATGTCAAATTAAAAGTTTGTCTTTAAAATCCTATTTTAATAATATTTTGTCATGCTTTAAATAACTACACATATTTTGATGCATTGACTACTAAAGCACATGTAAAATACTTGATTATAACTTAAACTATAGTGTGTTAATCAATATTTGACGTGATTTTTTTTTATATTTTGAAATTGCAACTTCATCATTATAAAATATACTTTAATGTCATTTCTACTTAAATTTGTATGTAATTCATTTAAATATATGTAATTACACATTAAAGTATATTTTAGGTAACCATAAATGCTTGTCAGTACATTCGGCAGTGCATTTTTACCATATTTCAAAGACAATACTAGTCATAGTGAAATTACATACTAAGATGTACTTAAGTCTTACTTAAGTGGGTCAAAAAAATGATAATAATTCTGTCATCATTTATTCACCCTCATGTCTTTCCAAACCCATAAACTTTTGATAATTTTCGAATCACAAGTGAATATGTTTTTAATGAAATCTGAGAGATTTCTGTCCCTCCACTGAAAGTCCATTTCTCAAAACTTTGAGACTTTAAAAAGCTTATAAAAAAGAACGTAAAAGTCTTCTGAAGAGACACAATCAATGTATATGATGAACAGATTTAATCTACACTTTTTTACACATATAAACATTGATCAATGCACATACAAAGAGCAAATCAAATATGGCAAACAGGAGCTTAGACATGCATTTCTGCAGGTATTATAACCTCCTCGTTTCGGATCATTTGAAATATAGGGCATGAAACACATGAAAAACTTTTATGGTGCATTTTGTCCTTTTTGGAGCATAACTTTTCATATATGAAAAGTGAAACATGGATGTTCTACTAAACATCTTTTGTGTCCCTATAGGATAAAAGTCATACAGATTTAGAACAAGGGTGAGTTATTTATAACAAATTAAAATTTTCATTGAACTGACACTTTAAAAAAACGTTTCACAATGAATCAGACCCTTGTAAAAACATACTTTTAAAAAGAGTATTAATTATGGACATAAGATACTTTAAACTAATATACTTTAAGCCAGAACTGAATGTAATGTTTTAGGACATTGTAATTGTAATTGCTTGTTATTTACAATTAAGAGTTGTAAAATAAAAAAATAAAAAATATATATTATTGGAAATTAAGAGTGCCTTTTTGACCCACTAAAGTAGGACTTAAATACATATTTTTATAATTACTTGTATAGTCTTTCAAATAAGATTAAAGTGTAGAATGTACTGACAAGCATTTATGGTAAACTAAAATAACTTTGATGTCATTGCTATTGAAACTTGAATGTCATGCATTTAAATATGTTTTTAATTACATATTTATAGTGATGAGGATGCAATTAAGTGCTTTTTAAAAATGTAATCTTTAAATGTAATATCAAATAACACACTACAGTTATAACCAAGTTAAAATTATATGTGCTTTAGTATGTTAGTCAACACATCAAAATAAGTGTACTTCTTTAAAGCACCACAAAAGATTATAAAAAGCATATTCAGTTTTTAATTTAAAACAAAGTTAAAACAATGATTTAAAATGTACACTAAAAATCATGTAACATTTGGTTTGTGAATATTTCTCAGGCTAATACAGAGGACGTTGCTGTATAACCTCTCAAGCACAGCCATATTCACAGATGATCTGTCGTCAGATGCGTATGTTTCTTAATGGCCTCCATCTCCCAGTGCATGAAAATGAAATGGTACATAGGAGTAATTAGCATAATTATAGCTATTGTTATTCTGAATGCCATTAATGGTCTTGCAAAGCAAGTATACATGTTTGTATACATGCCTTACATTTCGAAAACTGCAAGCGGGTGCAATTAAATGCATTTATGTGGGGATGTTCTGAATAACATCTATTAACAAAACCAGAATAAAAAGGCTGTTGCACACTGTACATGCTGTTTAGAAAATATTAGGCGGTATGCAGTGTATACTGCGTAAAATGCAGTAAGCAGTACGCTATACTCCATTCTTAAAGGGGTCATATAATGGTACATGCACTTTTTCAAGTTGATTGTACTGAAATGTGTGTTGGCAGTGCCTGTACACAACCATCATAAAATGATAAAAATCCATCCAGTGTTTTTTTTAGTCTCCTTATGTTTTTCCCTGTCTCAAATCAAGCCGTTCGACCACCCCTCCCCCGATTGTTGATTGACAGCAGCGTTTCAACACAGACCCGCCCTGAGCGAGCGCCGAGCTGTCATCATAGTCCGTCATTGTTGATACGCTGGAGCAGAATGGCGTCTAAGCGATTGTGGTGTTCTGTTCTTGGGTGTAATAACGAACACAGTCATTTTTACGTTCCTAAATCGGAACCGGTGAAGACGCAATGGCTGAGTTTTGTTTTCGAAGGGAATATTCGCACGATCAACGTCAATGTTTTCATGTTTGCGCGAATAATTTCTCAGCAGACTGCTTTATAAACGAGGGTCAGTATGAGCTGGTTTTGCTAATAAGCTGCTCATGAAAAAAGAATCTGTACCAACTATTCGTGTCCCTGCTGCACCTCCAGAAGAAGTGAGTGTAAAGTTTTATTAATTAACCTTTATATTAATCTTTGCAAATCGCTTGCACGCTTCACGATGAATGCGGCTAAGGTTTACACTCAGGATAACGTTATATTACGGCATGTTTTCTGTACGATGTTCTCAATATAATTCATAATCCCACGTTTATAATGAACAACGCGTTATGGTTATTGTGTTATTACAAACTGTGTACGTATACATCAGTAAACGCATAGCGTTCGTATCTCACTACTCTACCCTGCCAGTACATACAAAGATAGATCAAAGTAACATTACGTTAACCAACCATTCAGAAACGTCCTGTTCGAGCCTTAATTGTCGAACTTCTTCGGGCCGTCATCTTGTTTCCGGGTCGGACTCTGGTTCAAACTGATACGGTTGCACAAAAGTGTATATATCTATGAGATGTGTCCTCAGAGACTCCCGCTGCCAATCTCTCTCCAAAATATACTCTCAACTGTTGTCAAACCCTCCACGTGTGTTGTGTCAAAACGCCCCGCAGAACAGAGGGGCGGAGTCATCATCATTTAAAGGCATATGCACTGAAACGGCGTGCTGAAAACAGAGCTGTTTTTGACCAGGTAAAATGAGTGTGTTCTTACAATATTAATCAGAATTTTTAAATTAAAGTATACTATTACAAACATTTAATTTAGACCCTAAAGAATCAAATTAACTTGTATGAAAATGGCATTATATGACCCCTTTAACATGTCACCCATCATGCTATTCATCAGTGAGAGAGAGAGAGAGAGAGAGAGAGAGAGAGAGAGAGAGAGAGAGAGAGAGAGAGAGAGAGAGAGAGAGAGAGAGAGAGAGAGATTTGGTTGAGAGAAAGGAATGAGTGCACTTGAAACAGGTTTTGGTATAAAAATACATTGACCACTAACTAGGTTACAGTGCTTTTGAGTCTATATTAACTGAAAACTGAGATGACAGTTTATTGAGGAAAACTCCAGAAACACAATCTTTCTATTTTTACCAGCAAACTTCCACCCTCTGACAAATAATCTCTGTCTTTTATACACCACGGCACAGCTCAGCAGAGATGACTCCAATAATAACACAAAGTAAACTAGATAAAAAAAAGTTTGTCGAGACAAACTTTGATGTTGGCTTTAGAAAGTCTGGCTAAAAGCTTGAAGTTTTAAAAGCTTGAAGTCTTTAGATAGATAGATAGATAGATAGATAGATAGATAGATAGATAGATAGATAGATAGATAGATAGATAGATAGACAGATAGATAGATAGATAGATAGATAGATAGATAGATAGATAGATAGATAGATAGATAGATAGACAGATAGATAGATAGATAGATAGATAGATAGATAGATAGATAGATAGATAGATAGATAGAGTATGTGTGCGTGCATGCATGTGTGTGTGTGTGTGTGGGTGCGTGTAGGCTATGTGATTTGCGTGTGCGCATGGGTGCGTGTGTGGGTGCATGCGAGCGTGTGATTGATTGCGTGTGTGTATGTGTATGGGTGCCGTGTGTGTGTATGTGTGTGTGTGCATGTGTGGTGCGTGTGTGTATGTACCCGACCGTGTGTATGTGGTGTGTGTGTGAGTGGTGCGTGTGAGCATGTGTGTGTGCGCCATGTGCGTGCATGTGTGTGCACATGTGTGGTGCGTGTGTGTGCATGTGTGTGATGCCCAGGAGGTGGCCACAGTCTGTCTACTGGTATAAGTAGACTTTGTTGCTTATTCTGGTCAAGCACCAGCACATAGGAAGGGAGTGTCTGTCCAATTTGAAGAATTATCATCCAGAGTTTGCTTTCAGGGCCAGGTAGATCGAACAGACTGAAGTGCAGCAGAGTGGTAACTCGTTTAAATAATGGCTCAGCAATCACTGAGAAAGTGGGTGTGCAGTCTGACGCTGAGATTAGTACAACACAAACACACACTCACACACACAGACTCATCCAAATGTATTGAAGTCAACATGATATTTTGAAACTGATTTCATTCAGAGTGAAGCTAGATATTCAATGAGAAGAAAATAGGGTGTGGAACTGGATTTTATCCACCCGGAATGGATTGGCTCAAGAAAAGAAGGCATTCCACACTGGCATGAAACAGATCTGAATGCAGTGGATTGTGAAGAGCGACTTCCCCTCTGAAACAACGCGGCATTTTTGGGGTGTGGAGTCTTCTCGCCTCCACCCGGAAAGGAAAGTAATTTCAGCAGTAGAGCGAGTAGCATTTTTTTTCTTTAGGATAACATCTGCTGATATTGTGTGTTATTTGTAGGTTATGTGTATTCTGTGGAATGCAATTATACAGCACACACATGCACATATTTCACAGTTGGACAATCCATGCTGTCCATTAAGTCTTTAAAGGTCAGGTTTTACTGTCTGAGGGAAGCTATTATTAGAACATGGAGCATTACTGATTTAGCCATTAAAGTCAACATGGACTCAAAATTGACCCTACACATTACTGTGCAGGACTCTTTGTATGCTTGTTTTTGTCAAGGAATAAATAAAAATTAATAATAAGTAATCTGACAATAACTGCAAGAAATAGACTCAGAATTCTGACTTTATTTCTCACAATTCAGTTTAATTATATATTTTTGCAAGAAATAACGTCTGAATTGTGAGATAAAAAGTCGCAATTACCTTTTTTATTTTGCTATTCCTTGACAAAAACAAGCATACATAGAGTCCTGCACAGTCAGACCTGTAATGTGTATTAGGGTCAATTTTGAGTCCATGTTGACTTTAATGGATAAATCAGTAATGCTCCATGTTCTAATAATAGCTTCCCTCAGACAGTAAAACATGACCTTTAAAGCAACACTAAGTAAGATTTTTTACCTTAAAATAATGTTTCCAAAATCGTTTCAGTGGTTCATTAAGTCGTAACAGGGTGAAAGGCACTTATGCCTCCGCTTTGCGGTCCTATATCTGCTATAACCACGCTATGTAAGATTGCCAGATCGTGTCGCGTTTTTAGTTCTAATGAGACATAAGAAAACTACAAATTTGACTTGCTTTACGTCAAGCGTTACAATAGTCATTATTTAGTTTTTCTTCGTTTCTGATGTCGCAATACATCATACTTTCATGAGATCATGCAACATACTCTACCTTGTCGTGTGTATCGTTCATTCCAAAGCCGGTGCTGGATAAACAGCGAGCGTGTGTGTGGGACAGTAGGAAGCGGTTGGCTAAAATATTTACCACAGCGGTAAAGGACAATTCCGCTTCCAACCTGTAGGGCGACCGCAGAGGAAAAGTTACTTGGTGTTGCTTTAAAGACTTAATGGACAGCATGGATTGTGCAACTGTGAAATATGTGCATGTGTGCGCTGTATAATTGCATTCCACAATATACACACAACCTACAAATAAAACTTTCAATGCAAAGTTCTGTCATGAAACTCTAAATGGCACAGGCTGATCGGTCCTTAACTCAATCTGCTTACAATCACACCATTCTCTATAAGGCTCAGCTGATTTGTTCCTGCTGTATCAGTAGCCAATGAGCTCGCTATCAACCTTCAAATACTTGGTCAGCGTCTAATATAGCAGTTTGCAGCTCGGTTTCAGAAACCCTCCACCTTCCCCAGCTCCACCTGTATAGATCAGTTATGGGTAATTCATGTATGTATGCTATATTGTTCAGCAGCAGCATGTCTTTCTTGCTCACGGCAGTGTTTTCGCCAGTAGCAAGTCCCAAACTTTCTCAGCAATAACAGCAGCAGTGTAGAAGACCAAACATATCAACATTGACATTACCATGCCAAACATGCCATAGACTTCCACTGATTTTATATCAGGTTAATGTTATTTTCTATGGCCTAAACCAAACCCTACCCCTAAACCTAGCCATCACAGAAACATGTGCAAAACACTCCAGGCCAAATCTAGCCTTTTTAACTACCAGTAAAATGTCCTACCTAGTCGGTTGTCATAATATTTCACTACGTAAGTGAGGACATTTGGCCCTCACAAGTATAGCCAAACCTGTACACACACACACACACACACACACACAAATAGTTATGCTACAGGAGAGAACTCCATTACCCAAGTAAATGTTTACATTTCCTGATGGAAATGTGAGTGGCACTTGTCTGTGCAAAACTCACTGCCACAATTGCTGGATCATTGAAGGTGACTGCCAGAGTGTTGCTATGCTGTTGCTAAGGTGTTTGGAGTAGCGCATTGTTGTGTGGTAGCTAGAGATTTCTGAGAGTTTTCCAGAGCATTGATAGATGGTTGTCGGATGGTTGATTACAAATTTAAAAGAGTCACTTTAATTTTAATTCAATTTAACCACATTATATGTCATTTTACTCTAAAATGCAATCGGATTTCTGGGTTTTGCTAATAAAAAATATGAATTACCATATAATTAGTAAAACATATAACAGTCCCAGAAATTACTGTGACATCATATATGAATATATTTTCTTTAAACAGTTTCGTTTCTTCTCATTTTTGTTCTCAGTATGTACGTTGGGGTGTTTTGTGTTACATAATCTGTTGTTTAGTTAATGTTTGTTGCATTATATTAAGTGTTGTGTGTTACTAGTGGTGTTTTGTCTTTGTGCATGTGTATGATTATGTTCACCACGTTTCATTTCGGGAAGTGGTTTCCCTAAATTCAACTGAAAATGTAACTTTTAATGACTTTTGCAGCCTCAAAATTATTCAACCCTTTCATGGCAAGCATCTTTACTTAGTTGAACACCCTTTTGCTGTTATGACCGGCTGCAAACGAGAGCGTTTCTGAGGAATCTTAGCCCGTTCCTTATGAGTAATGGCCTTTAGTTCAGTAATATTCTTGGGTTTTATATACAAATTATAACTACAGATTTTTAATATACAATAATTATTATATGCAGGTGTGGCTTGTGTATAGGCAGGCATGCAGGGCAAAACCCTACCAAAATGTTCATTAACTCGAAAACACAGATCCATACAATAGACTTCCAATAATGTAATTATAATCATAAATGCATTCGAAATAAACAGATTTGTGTTAGCCCTGAGTTATGGAAATGACATGTAGGAGCTTTAAACACAGTGCATGCCATTGTAAAGACTGTAGGTCTGTCCCCTCACAGCCTCATTTTCATTCACGAAAATAAAAAATGTTGAAATCTACCCTGACTGAGGTCTAACCACCTGTCATATAAAACCCACAGCCTCAAACAGAGAGAAAAGAGGAGCGTTTTCGGCTCTTCAGCAGGTCCCAATAGACTGTACCATTCACCTCACTACCACCCCCTGCCTCGAATTCATACATTTATATCGATGTATAAGTCAAGTCCCGCCCTTTTTACATTCGGAAAGCTGTTTCACTCACACACATATGTCACAATACAGAAATCAAGTCAGGCCATAACATCCAAGTAGTTTAAGTTTAAAACGAAACACTTAATGCGCTTAAGGTGATTTGTTTTTAAGAAAATCTTTTTGTAATGCTGGTTGAAAGTCTCTTCACATCCTGATAGCAATCATTTAGTTAACTGGTCTAAACGCATTTATACTGTATGTGTGTTTAGGACCATAAAATATTCGTCCACATGAAGGATAAATGGTACGATGTCCTACCAGCCTGTCAACGTATGTATTTCCATTCCTCCACACACACAGACATCACACGTCATCAGAGCGTTTCATGCAGAGTTACACAGACGTCAGTCACTAAGTGCCATAAACAAACAGCAGCCGCCTTTTACAGTTCCTCCTGAACCAAAACAACAAGCTCATGCTGTTCACACTATAACTACTGTCATTTGGAAGAGGTGGAAAACCGTGACGTTACACTCGTGATTTGAATTTATGCGTTTCAATGCCAACACTCAACGCTGAAATGAATCTGCAGCTGTCAGGTGGTACAGGTCAGTGTTTTTTAAGTGCTTTATGTTCATTATTATTGTAATGTTATGTGCTTGGAGACATAAGGTAGTTTAACGTAGTCTCTCGTCTCGTGACGCTTTGCAGACTCTGCTATGTGTGTTCATGTGTTTTGAAGGAGGCGTGGCCTTTCTGAAGGGAGGGTGGGATCTTATGCTTTCAAGGCTAACTCGCTATTGCTAGCCTCTCTGAAATTGCCTTTAATGAAATACAATATTGTTTAGTTGGACTCGGACTCTACCCCTTTTGGACTCGGACTTGACTCAGACTCTATTGGTTAAAGACTCGGACTCAACTAAGGTGGACTCTAACCCAGCACTAGAACCGGTCAGAAAATGTAAGTAAAAGATGTGATTCAGTGCCTGGCCCTTTGACATCCAGTTAGCCATTCCTTCAACTCACCCACAACACAAGCATTTAAGTGAGCACCAACACACTCATATTTAAAGCGGATGTCAGCAGCCCCTTATGAATCTTTAAAGAAGCCATAAAACATCAGCCAGGGCCGAATAACCCAGTCCCAGACTGAGCTGCCACCCAACAGGTGGCGTTACACACACATACACACAGTTCCACCTGTCTCACCTGTATTTCATGGTACTGTGCCGTCCGAACGCCTCCTTCATGTGGGCGTGGCCTTGAGGCAGGGGCCGTGTTTTGACTGAGCTCTGGGGGGGGTAGTTGCCGTTTCCTCCCTGTCCTCCTCCTCCTCCACTACTGCCCCCTGGTGGAGGGGCAGTTCGCAGGCCACACAGCCGGTCCTCGCTGCGGCTCTTCAGATTGTGCTCCGTACAAGCAAATGAGACCTGCATCCTGACCAGCTCTCACACACTGTGTGTTAGAGTTTATCAGATTGAATCACTTCAGAATATGTTTGTGGTAGTCTCACAGTACGTGCCAGATAGATAGATAGATAGATAGATAGATAGATAGATAGATAGATAGATAGATAGATAGATAGATAGATAGATGCACAGGGCACTCAAGTCAGGTCTTGCACCTGCTGGCACAAACTTGCAGCTGTTGCGCGGAAGGCGCACGTCCAAACACAACCCTAACGCGGTGGTGTGCGTGTTTATGTCGCCAGGCAAAAAGTCACGACTGGCTGCTGTCCAGGCCTTTAATGTGCTGTTGCGTGCACAGTCGGTCTTTGCATTCTCCCACTGCACTTCTCCAATACCTGGTTTGACGCGACTTGAAGACGCTCCTCACCGTGTTGAGGCATTCCTCCGCAGAATCCGGGTGGTCTCTCTGTGCGAGGCGGGGGACCTCCTCAAAATGCGGAACCACCCATTCACGCCGGCTTTCCACCGACTGGATGCGCAACAGCCGGTGCCGCTTTACCAAATGGCAGTGAAGCCCAGCTAGGCGAAGGGCGAACGCGAATGCAGAAACGCACGTTTAGGCGCACGCTTGTGTTCACGCGCGCCTGGCCATCTCCTCGTCTACAGTCGTAGGACCACAAAATCACGCATACACCCCTTTCACGCACTATAGTGACGGTCACTATCTGACACACAGCGCGCCCTCACGCGCTCGACACAAGGCAGCGAATGTCGCGCTGTTTTTCTGACGCGTAATTATTGCCATGGTGATCATCGAACGCGATCAAAAGAGAGTTTGACAGCTCCGCGGTGTCCAAATTCCATCGTCTTACTTTAGTACCCGATATGTCACATCATGAAGGCGTTATAACGGCGGAATGCTGTCGATGGAGATGTGAAGGGAATTCTGCATCCGTTCAGAGCAACAGAGCCATCAAACGCGAGACTGCCAACTCAGAACCAAATGAAACCCTCAGTGAACCCCCACCCTCTCTCTCTCTCTCTCTCTCTCTCTCTCTCTCTCTCTCTCTCTCTCTTGGATTTCCATTGTGATTAATGTGTGAATTGAGCAGGACCACTGCGGAATAATCATGTTATTGTTTGGGTCTCTCACACACACACACACACACACACACACACACACACACACACACACACACACACACACACACAATATTTTACATTGTGGTTGCTTAAATATAGCCTACGTAGCTGCAATATTTAAAAAAAATAAAATAAAAATAAAATAAAATAAAACATAAAATAAAAGGTTCTAAATATTATAAAACATAATGAATATGTGGGGGGATAATCTGAATTTTTGTAGATAATTAAGTAGATAAATCAACCTATATTATAATCTACTGTAGGCCTATATTACATTTTAGCAACTATCAGTTTCTTTTAACCATAAATTGACCAAAATTTATTAAAAAACTACAATAAAATGATAGAATATATTTATGTTTTGAAAGAAATTTCATCCACAGACACCCGAAGTATACATTCCGTGAATATTAGAACAGTAGAATATGATCAAATCAAAACACAAAACACAAGTTCCATAAAGTAGCTATATTTTTCCTTAAGTAAGACATGAGGTCATCACTTTTATCCTTTGAGAAAGCTCACAATTTTCTGGACTCAACCACACTTCAATCACATAAGGCATGAGAAAGAGCAAGGAAAATATTAAAGTCACAATGACACGGAAGTAGTGATAGGCATTAAGTAATCAACCAATCAGATTTGAGGGACAATTTGACAGTTTATGTCAAGTTTAGGGTTACAGCCAGGGTTAGATGCTTCTACATCAGTGTTATTCACCATCATTTCTGATTTTAGGGGTAATTTAGGGTTAGGTTTAGGGGTAGGGATAGGATTAAACTACATTTTCAGACAGGAATGTTCTTCCAGGATCAACAAAATATGATGATCCGGGAACATGTCATACTTTGCAAAATCATGGTGACACACAGGATTATTGAAAAAGAAAATAATGTAGGGCTGGGATTTGGTTTTGTGCATCAGTTGTTGATTGGATGTTGAGATGTGGGCGTGGCACTCAAAAGTGGAGGCAGATGAACAAATTTAAATGGACTAAATTAATGGAGAATTCCTGCATACCACTGTTGTTTCAATGGAAGATCCAGTTATGACATTTTGATTAAACATAACAAGGTCCGAACATTATAAAAATGAAACGTGCACAGATGAATTGTTCACTTTAAAGTCTATAACGTGCTTATAGAAAATACACAGTGTGAATTTTGATTTTATACTGTCTTTAAGGTGGCGTGATGATGAAAACCAGGGCAAAAATATCACATAAACAGGGAAACAATCAAAATTACTCGAATATATGAAATATATACGAAATATAACTCACACACACTTTGCTTTAAACAGGTTGAACCAAACTGCAATAACCTCTCAGTTGATTATAGACTAGTTCAATGAGTGAATTGTATCCTTAACACAAATATGAATAATAGAAATGTGCTCTCGGATTCCCCTTAAAACGGGCCAGGGGTGGTTTTCTTTTCAGAGCCAGATGGTTGTGCTTCTGTTGCTGGTGACGCTACTGTTGAACATCTGCACTGAACCAGCTCTCTGATAGCAGGTACAAGAGATTAAAACCTCAAAATGATTCACACCAAAGTATCCCGTATAATGCCTTTTTAAAGCCTGAATCAATGTGAAACTTCAGTTGTTTAAGGAGACATGTAAGTGTTTCTTCATTCTGAGTCATGGGAGTTCTTCCTCAACGGACTGTTCAGATGGATCAACATTTGTACACTGTCATGCAGCTAAAGCATGTTTTTTCAAAGCTGTTTCAGTGCACTCAGAGACTGCTGCCAGCCAATCAGAGCGAGGCAGTGCAGAGGAGGCAGCCAGTGACAGCGAAGCCGTGCTGTGTAGCGAACATGGGGGAAAAGAACAAATATGCTCTCATCAGAGAACATCTGCATGCTGAGACAGAGAGAGAGATGGGAGTGTAACTGTCACTCAATGCATGTGGTTTCTGACAATGCAAATTAATCAATCAAGAATCCTCTTTTATCATTTGCTGACTATAAATGTCTCTAACCAGACCAGTATTACAGGAACTGTCCGTGGTTCTGAAATGCTCCAATAATGCCGGATCAGCAAGAATGAACAATTAATCCGAAATTAGGGCATAATTATACACACACACACACACACACACACACACACACACACACGTACATGTAAGTTGTGCTGCTTTATATTTGTGGAAACCTTTTTTTCAGGATTTTTTTGATGAATACAAAGTTCAAAAGAACAGCTTTTATTTGAACTAGAAAATCTTCTGTAACATTTTTGATCAGTTTAATGCATCCTTGTATTTAATTGATCAAACAAAAAGTTTTAATTTCTTTCAAACAAAAAAGTATTTTAAATGGGAACTTTTAAATGGTAGAGAAAACGAAGCCTATTTTAAGTACCATATACGATCAAAACATCTTTGCATTATTTCATGGCAGTTAAGTACATTCCACCTTTATTCTCATCTAAATATATTACTATTTTTTTTATTATGATCTCATTATCACCTCATTATGCTCCATGATGATTCTCTAAAATTTCTCAATACTGAAAATCATCTGGAGACTATTTTAATCAGCTCGTGCAACAAATACTATCATCACTAATGAACATTACATAATTGTAATAAGAAACCAATTATTTAGATTCTTAACGGTGATGAGAATTGTGGGGTGATGATGCACTGACACTTTATTTCGATGGTCCACTTTAGACATTCTACTAACTATAAGTAACTTTGCAACTACATGTCAACTAACAGTGTATTGTCTAATGAGAGCTACTTGACGTGTAATTACTTTTAGTTAGTAGAATGTCTAAAGTGGACTATCGAAGTAAAGTGTGACTGAAATAGGCCTAATTTTCTTCATGCTAAATATCATTACCTTTTTTATTTCTTATTCTGAGGTGAAACGTGATATGGGCATGTTCTTGACAAGCTTTGTGAGATTCACTCTCAAAAATAACATTAGCGTGCCGTTGATATAATATTAACGTTATGCTCGAACTGGTCGTATAATAAGTGAAGCAATACTGTGTTCTCAGGGTGGTCACATCTGTGTCAGAGACGGCTGTGTTCCTGAGCAAAGCTCTGAAATAAAGCTTAATACATTAGATTGACCTCCTGTTTAGCTTCAATAGTTGTCTCAGCTGCAAACAACGTGAGGTGCAGCGACTGAACATGTGCTTTGTGAATCCAGAGCACAAACCACCTGGAGTCCATATGGCGGCAGAAAGAAAGACAGAATATGCCCTCTTATTTGCCTGTAAGGTGTGTCCTACTAAAAGCATAATTAAGATATAATTGCAAATTAATTGGCTGAAAATGACAAAAGTAGGTCTCGGACGATAGTGTGAAGGGATTTATCAGAGGACGAAAAGCTCTACTTTCGTTCTTGCTCCAATTTCATGAAGAAGAAAAAAGCACATTGGAAAACAGTTTAGCTTTTTTTCTTCAATAAATCTGTTGCATGGCCTCCAGTGGACAGCGAAGAGAACTGCACTTCAATTATTCATGGAAGTAAGAATATGTTTTACGAAAGAGGAAACCTGGAAACAGATCGCTGTCCCCCCTGGAGAGACAGAGCTTTTAAGTGCTTCCATCTGGAGAAAAAGCAATATGCAATAACATAAAAGTGTACACAGATACACACACACACACACACACACACGTGCAATGACACTTCTAACAGCAGTTTGTGTATTCAGACAAACACAAACTGAAGACAGGAGTTTGTTCTTCCTCTGTACTTTTCTTCTTTCACTTATCTCGTTGCCATCTCTCAGTGTTTTTTCTCTTTAAGCTGCTGAGCATATAAGCTTCCTCGCCATCTTTATCTTCACAGAAGCAATACAGTTAGGTCCATATATATTTGGACACAGGCACAATTTTTTTTTTTTTTAGATATTTACCAAAACATATTCAAGCTATAGTTATATAATGGATATGGGCTGAAAGTGCACACTCTCAGGTTTAATTTGAGAGTATTTAAATCCAAATTGGAGGAAGGGTTTAGGAATTACAGCTCTTGAGAGTAGCCACCCCCCTTTTTCAAGGGACCAAAAGTAATTGGACAATTGAATCAAAAGTGGTTTCTTGGACAGGTGTGGGCTATTCCTTCGTTATTTCTTTATCAATTAAGCAGGTAACAGGTCTGAAGTTGATTCTAAGAGTGGTATTTGCATTTGGAATCTATTGCTGTGAACCTACATCATGCGTTCAAAGGAGCTCTCCATGCAAGTCAAACAGGCCATCATTAGGCTTCAAAAACAAAAAAAATCCATCTGAGAGATAGCTGGAATATAAGGAGTGGCCAAATCAACAGTTTGGTACATTCTGAGAAAAAAAGAATGCACTGGTGAGCTCAGCAACATAAAAAGGCCTGGACGTCCACAGAAGACAACAGTGGTAGATGATCGCAGGATCCTCTCCATGATAAAGAAAAACCCTTTCACAGCATCCAGCCAAGTGAAGGACACTCTCCAGGAGGTAGGCGTGTCATTGTCAAAGTCTACAATCAAGCGAAGACTTCACGAGAGCAAATACAGAGGGTTCACCACAAGGTGCAAACCATTCATAAGCATCAAGAATAGAAAGGTCAGATTAGACTATGCCAAAAAACATCTAAAAAAGCCTGACCAGTTCTGGAAAAGCATTCTTTGGACGGATGAAACTAAGACCAACCTGTACCAAAATGACGGTAAGAAAAAAGTATGGAGAAGGCTTGGAACACCTCATGATCCAAAGCATACAACGTCATCTGTAAAACATGGTGGAGGCAGTGTGATGGCATGGGCATGCATGGCTTCCAGTGGAACTGGATCACTGGTGTTTATTGATGATGTGACAGAAGACAGAAGCGGCCGGATGAATTCTGAAGTCTATAGGAATATACTGTCTGCCCAGATTCAGCCAAATGCAGCAAAGTTGATTGGAAGGCGCTTCACGGTACAGATGGACAATGATCCAAAACACACCGCAAAAGCAACCCAGGAGTTTTTTAAGGAAAAGAAGTGGAAAATTTTGCAATGCCCGAGTCAATCACCTGATCTCAACCCGATCGAACATGCATTTCACTTCCTGAAGGCAAAACTAAAGGCAGAAAGACCCACGGACAAACAACAACTGAAGACAGCTGCAGTTAAGGCCTGGCAAAGCATCACAAAGCAGGAAACCCAGTCTTTGGTGATGTCCATGAGTTCCAGACTTAAGGCAGTCATTGCCTGCAAAGGATTCTCAACAAAATATTAAAAATAAACATTTTAGTAATGATTATATTAATTTGTCCAATTACATTTGAGCCCCTGAAAATGGGGGGACTGTGTACTTGATATTTTTGTTCAACCTCTTGAATTAAAGCTGAAAGTCTGCACTTCAAATTCATCCTGATTGTTTCATTTTAATTTTATTCTGGTGGCATACAGAGCCAAAAGTGTGAAAATTGTGCCTGTGTCCAAATATATATGGACCTAACTGTATGTCCCAAATTTCAGGCAACACATTGGAAAACATGAGAAAACCCACAATATCAGGTATTAATAGCCCCTTTCACACAGCAATCGCGGTACATACCATAAAATTACCAGAATAATACACAAATACACTCACCTAAAGGATTATTAGGAACACCTGTTTAATTTCTCATTAATGCAATTATCTAATCAACCAATCACATGGAAGTTGCTTCAATGCATTTAGGGGTGTGGTCCTGGTCAAGACAATCTCCTGAACTCCAAACTGAATGTCAGAATGGGAAAGAAAGGCGATTTAAGCAATTTTGAGCGTGGCTGGGTTGATGGTGCCAGACGGGCCGGTCTGAGTATTTCACAATCTGCTCAGTTACTGGGATTTTCACGCACAACCATTTCTAAGGTTTACAAAGAATGGTGTGAAAAGGGAAAAACATCCAGTATGCGGCAGTCCTGTGGGCGAAAATGCCTTGTTGATGCTAGAGGTCAGAGGAGAATGGGCCGACTGATTCAAGCTGATAGAAGAGCAACTTTGACTGAAATAACCACTCGTTACAACCGAGGTATGCAGCAAAGCATTTGTGAAGCCACAACACGCACAACCTTGAGGCGGATGGGCTACAACAGCAGAAGACCCCACCGGGTACCACTCATCTCCACTACAAATAGGAAAAAGAGGCTACAATTTGCAAGAGCTCACCAAAATTGGACAGTTGAATACTGGAAAAATGTTGCCTGGTCTGATGAGTCTCGATTTCTGTTGAGACATTCAGATGGTAGAGTCAGAATTTGGCGTAAACAGAATGAGAACATGGATCCATCATGCCTTGTTACCACTGTGCAGGCTGGTGGTGGTGGTGTAATGGTGTGGGGGATGTTTTCTTGGCACACTTTAGGCCCCTTAGTGCCAATTGGGCATCGTTTAAATCCCACGGCCTACCTGAGCATTGTTTCTGACCATGTCCATCCCTTCATGGCCACCATGTACCCATCCTCTGATGGCTACTTCCAGCAGGATAATGCACCATGTCACAAAGCTCGAATCATTTCAAATTGGTTTTTTGAACATGACAATGAGTTCATTGTACTAAAATGGCCCCCACAGTCACCAGATCTCAACCCAATAGAGCATCTTTGGGATGTGGTGGAACGGGAGCTCCGTGCCCTGGATGTGCATCCGACAAATCTCCATCAACTGCAAGATGCTATCCTATCAATATGGGCCAACATTTCTAAAGAATGCTTTCAGCACCTTGTTGAATCAATGCCACATAGAATTAAGGCAGTTCTGAAGGCGAAAGGGGGTCAAACACAGTATTAGTATGGTCTTCCTAATAATCCTTTAGGTGAGTGCATGTTGTTCACACAACTGCGTTCAAAGGTTCAACGGCTCCTTCAAATGCAGCCACTAAATGCGTCTTTGTTTTCCCGTGAAATGAAGGATAAAACAGATGGATCCTTCTTGGCCTTGTCTACCCCAGAATTAATTGCGCACCAGTCACGACAGGATTTTATTTTTGAGAGAGAAATTGCCGAATTACACTTTAAACATAAGTGTAGGGTTTCAACTTACTCAAATATCTAATGATACAAATGCAAAAAAAAAAAAAAAAAACTTTAAAGCAGTTGAAATGTTGACTTGTATGCAATTACATATAGTTTATACTCTTTATTATACAGAAATGGACCATGGTGAACATATTTAGACAGTTTCAAGTCCCCCTGTGGTGAAAATCAGCCTTTTAATGTTGTTTATATGTCTGTGGTTATTCTGTCCTAAATGCGCGTTCCATCTACGCAACAATGACAGATAGATATTAGATAACATGAGTCAGAAAAGGGCAGACGCAGGAGTAAAGTTGAAAGTTTTACTGTTATATTCTTTCGTCTTCTTTCTCTTTTTTTTTTTTTGTAAAAAGGCAAAGCCTTCCTGAGGCACAAAAATGAAAAGGAAACAGAGAGAAGAGACTTGTTGACCAACCGCATGGAAAAATACTGGAACACTGCGGTTATTTCCTGGTTAACCTCTAACCCAAGAGTCACATGATCTAAACCAACCACTAAGAAACCATCTTACAGTCATCAATTTCTTTGTTGTAACACCAAACTACCAGAAGATGGTGCTAAGAAATAAAAACAAATGTGTGCCATGACAGTGGTGTTTTTAATGTGCTTTAAGACAAACCATGTGCAATTCATAAGTCAACACCATTGCTGAGTATTTTCTTAAAACTGCAGTGAAAAAAAAGACAGTCGTTGGTGTTTCTGACGTCACAAACTATCTTTTTGTAACCAATCATGTTAACGTACAGGCGGGCTTTAGCATAATATTAACAGAGAACTAGCAGGGGAGTCTCGAGACATGCTAGGTTATCCCGGTATATTTTTTTGTTGATATGAAAAATCGGGTAGATTTAGCAATACAGCAGGTGTTATGATGTATATTACGATGTTATGTTATGATAAACTACATGTCTCTGATGATTGTTATATTGGCAGACTGAGATGGCGAATGGGAACATGGTTTGTGTAACATTAGCAACACATTATTAGCTGTTTGATAACGTAGTCAAGCAAAAGGCTAACCATATTTACCGTTGGGTGTCCGACTTTGTAAAGAGGGATAGCATTGTGCAGCCTTTACCTCAGTAAATTGGCCAATTGAATCTCTGAGCTGGATTGAGCGAGTGGAGGCGGGGCTAATTAGCATATTCATAGTTCTAAAAGTTGCATTCAAGCTATTTTAAGGCATTTTTTTACACAGGAAAAAAACGTTTAAATATATCATTTTGGTGATCAAAGATGAGTTTTAAGGGATACAATTATGGACTACAGGGGGACTTTAAAATGAAGTCTAGCAAATACTGTCGCTCATCAATGGCAGCTGTCACAGTTGCTAGGCGACAAGAACAGTCCCATTTAATGCTCAGTCCGACCTGGTTCGAAGGTGTGGCCTTTGAGTCCTTCGGAGTATGCAGACTTTGAATTGGGAGGGACAGCCTTTAGCACCAAAATACTGGAAATTTCTGTGACGTCAGTCTTCTGAAATGATATTTAAACGCTGCGCCGTTGTCTTCATTCGCTCGCATGAGGAGAAGCACTTCAGTTTCACTAACCGTTCGATTTGAAAACATATTTTTTCGATTTGAAAACATATTTTGAGTTTGAGTAACATGCATAGGGGGATGATGATCAAACAGTGCTGATGAGTGGAAAAGAAGGCTGGGTCTCAAGCGCGACACGCTGAGGACTGGCGCAATAATCGTTTAATCAATTACCCTAATTATCAATTATTATGTCATGACGCTAATTAAACAGAGTTTGATTTTGTTTACACTTTTCAGGCAAATATAAATTACTTCTTTATCGTTAATTGTCTCTGCATATTTTGAGCAGGGACGGAAGAATCAAAACGATCTGTTTTGCACGGTGCACCTATATTCTTATTGTGATTTGTGAATCCGTATTGAAGTGAGATCACTGGTCAAGCCATAGAGGACCTTTGTTCTTTTTCTCTCTCACACACACACACACACACACACACACACACACACACACACACACACACACACACACACACACAAACAAACACTCTTGAGTTCTCTCATGCTATTTAAAGATACTGTAGCCCCTGTGCCTCAAATCAGCGAACCTTGAGCACGGCCGGCAGTTCCCATGGCAACCCGCATAGAGCCAATCACCTTGGGACACAGAACAGCCTTATGGGATTTGTGGTGCAATTATAACAGGATTATAAGTATTATAAAGTTCAGGAAAGTCTCCAAATGTATATATTTATTATTGATAAAGATATTGTGGATATTTGAAATATAAACTATATTACTCTGCAGTAAGTGTACTGTTAAAGCTGCAGTAGGGAGTTTTGAGAAAACGTTGACTTAGCCTGAAAATTTGAACAAGCACAACTTACAGGTCCCACCCCCTTGCTCTCTGCTGCGCTACAGCCCTCCCTCCACAGCTCGTCCTCCACAGCGGAGCCTGTCGTGAACGCGCAGGCTAGTAAACAGGGCCACCGATAACAGCGGATAAAAAGTTATATGGCACATTCACTAATAGGGACTAAACGTCAATAATATGCTTTACATTGACTATGGCCTGCCCATACTTTGACTACAAACTTGGTCCTCAAATCATTATGTATTTTGCAATAGCCTACATGTAACTTTATAGCGTTGCACTCTTTCTATAAGTTATAAATAGCTAGTAAGATAACGTTAATATAACGGTAACTAACGTTACAGTATGTAAGTAATTATTCTAGCGATATATAATGCTAGATAAGGTGTGCTAGTACATTATTTCAGCAACATGACAAGCCAGTGAATTAGCAGGTTTCAATTGTTGCTTAGCAGAGTGCGTGACATTTTATCTACATGTAATGCGGCTAGAGTTTTGACACCGAGTCAATGGGCTCTCTGTAATTCTTTCTTTTTCGCTTGTTTATCGTCATCGGTCTTATTCCTTTTACCTCTTTGTTTTATGAGCAGGTGTCACTCGAGAATTGGCAGTTTAGGTTGTTTCTCCGTCATAAGCACAGCTGCAGCACGCCGGCAATCTGGAGTTTGAACGACGGCTCGCGCTGTGCAAGAGAGGGGTGTGATCAGCGCGGACACGAGCGTGATTGACACTGCTAAGACATTCCTCCTGGCTCTGATTGGTTGTTTCTGACCGGGAGCGTGTATTTCTGCAAATGGCAATAGGACCACTGGGAGGAGCCAGAAGAGCTTGATTTTTTTCATATTCTCATGTCTCATATTCTACTGTCAGGACATAATGACAGTTTTAACAAATATGTAAAAAATATTTTTTTACAAAAGTTACCTACAGCAGCTTTAATTGCATGAAATGCACTGATGACTTATACATTTGCAAAAAATATGCAATATACAACCAAACACCCTGTGTAATCCACTGCATCCCAGAAAGTGCTAAACTTGACCTTCTACACTGTCAGAAAAAAAGTACTTAAAAAGTGCCCCTATTATGCTTTTTCGGTTATTGTCTCAATCATCAGTAATTCCAGTATTACTTCCTGCATGAACCTACATAGGTTTGTAACAATTTTGCATAATGCCAGTCTATGCTCTTCATTTGCTGCCCGTGAACAACGTCTACTTTGACCCTCAAACACAGTAGTTGTAGCTGCGACTGGAAGATTTTGGTTTGTGTCAACGTGTTGAGAAGAAGCTGTTTTCTGCTGCCAAAGCAAATCCACTTTGATGCACTTCTAAAGGATGAGACTCACGCTGGAATTGATACGGTAAAACTGATGCCAGCATTACTCTTCGTATCACTGTGTATCAAATGGAGAGAAAGATCTGGAGCTGAATATTCAGATGAGCGTTTGGTTTCCGACAGGCAATGTAAGCAGTTGACCAATCACAACAGACTGGGCAATCTGACCAATCAGAGCAGAGCAGGTTCTCAGAAAGGCGGAGTTTAGAGAGACTGAATCCTTTATTGAACTGTTTCAGACACTGAGAATATAGGAGATACAGCAATATAAGAAAATTAAAGTGTAAACCGAGACTCCAGAACAAAATTAGAAGCCTTTAAAACAGCATAACATGGGGCAACAATGACACTGAAACAATACCCTTAAAAAGGGACAACTTTGTAACATGCATATTAAAGGGGTCATATTATGTGATTTCTTGTTTTACTTTTCTTTAGTGTGTTATGTAGCTGTTAGTGCAAGTATAAGATCTGCAGAGTTACAAAGCTCAAAGTGTCAAACCTAAAGAGAAAATTAAGGCTCAGCCACACCTTCCTAAAACGTTTCGTTTAAACACGCCTAAGTCAGTGTGTGGGGGAAGAGTTTTATAACACCGTCCAAATGTATACGAAAAGAAAGAAAGGCGTAACTTTTATTCTCGCTGTATTATTGTAGCCGTGGAGAAGCTGTGTTTTTCGTTGCAAAAGCCAAACTACTTAGTTTGGCCTTCCAAAAGAGGACACAATTACACATTCTGGCGCTTCTGGCTCAGCCTGTAAGTATGTTTTCATATTTTAAGAATTCGCTACTGATTATTCAAACGCGAGTTTTGAGCAGTATAGAGTAGCGCTTGCATGTCGTTTCTACGATCACAAATGCAGACAAGGTTTTATGTTTACATAGTGTTCTCACACCCGTAGTGCGGCACGATGTGTAAAAAGACAGTAAAGTCATTATAATCAGTAATTATGTCCACAATGAAATTAAACTTTTCCAATCTGGTCCAGTCGCGCTGGCAAAGTTGATCGATCAGCTTGGTCATCTGCATTTTCCGGATCAGATTCGGGCTCGAATTGATAAGGTAGTACCGACATTATCACCTGTCATCCTTGCTTTGGGAGCTGATGTGCCAAATATGGTAAGGGGCGTCACATTTCCGTCACACGTTTAAAGGGTGTAAACCTGAGACCCATGTCTCTCTGTACAGAGTACCACAATATCCAATAGGAAAATTCAACTGCAGTAGCCACCGTTCAACCTGAAGAGGGACGTTTTTACACCATATATTGTAGAATTAAAACACTTTATACGAATCAATGAACAGCTTTAATAAAGCCCCAGTCTTACAGATCATTAACTAAAAAAATTGTTTTAGGGTTTAGTTACCCTTTAAGGTTTTTGGGCCAATCACAATGCACTGGATCGCCGGCCAATCAGAGCACATCGCGCTTTTCAGAACGATGAGCTTTGTAAAAATCGATGCCTTTCAGAAAGGCGGGGCATAGAGGAGCAACAATAATGTACAGTATGTGTAAAATAATGACTTTTTTTACCTAAAACCACGTAAACTCATTGCACTAAACAAATACACAAAATAATGTTCTTTTTAGAACCGTTATATGACCCCTTTATTACAAGTGAGTCATAATATGTACCCTTAAGGTACTAAAATGCACCTTTTAGTGGAAAACAAGTTGCAAAGAAATACATACACACACATTACCATTCAAAAGATTTGTTAATGTTTTTGAAAGAAGTTTTTTTATGCTCACCAAGACTGCATTTATATGATCAAACACACACAAAAAAAAAGTAATATTGTGAAATATTACTACAATTTAAGTTTTCTATTTGAACATATTTTAGTATGTAATTTATTCCTGTGATCAAAGCTGAATTTTCAGCATCATTACTCCAGTCTTCAGTGTCACATGATCCCTTCATTTAATCATTCTAATATGATGATTTGCTGCTCAAGAAACATTTATTATAAATATCAATGTTGAAAACACTTGTGCTGCTTCATATTTTTGTGGAAACTTTTAAATTTTTTCAGGATTCTTTTTCAGAACAGCGCTTTTAGTCGTTTTCCCAGATCTGTGTAAATGGGGAAGTTCTGACAAGGGTGTCGTCTGTGCGCGGAAAACTCAAAGGAAAAACTTCTCCGTTTTAAGCATATCGTTGTCATGTAAACGTACCCTAAAAGTCCATGAAAATGAAACTAAACACACAGACCAGAAGCAATGGCACTAAACACTATATGCCTATAGACTAAACACGTAATACACATGCGCATGTCACCGTTTTCACAAATTTGTGTTTTTTGTAGTTTACAAGGAGACAAGAACGGTTCATTTTCAAAAATGTGCACTCTGAAACCAGTTTTCAAAAGTTTGTGATTTCAGGCCCCCAAAAATGCCATTGTCGTGTAAATGAACGGCCAAAACACATAAAAAGTTTTACGTTTTGAGTTGAAACCGCGGTGTTGTGTAAACGGCCCCTGAACTTGAAACCAAAAACCCAAGACATAACCTGACATAAATGTCTTTATTGTCACTTTTGGTCAAATAAACGCATCCTTGCTGAATAAAAATATTAATTTCTTATTCTATCTTCTCTTCCAAATGTAGCTTCTGTTCTGCTACTGCCACCTTCATTTATTATCCTTTCACATTTGCTTTATCAGGTTTGACACCATTGAGAGAGTGCATTTCCCAACACACACACACACACACTCACCGGTACAGCATGGCTTGTCTCTCTGATTGGCAGTCATTGATGCTGAGTCCACACTCCCTCAGGTAAAGCTCAAGACGCCGGCGCTCGACCAGTCTTTGTGCCGCCTCCAAAATCTGCGAAGCCAGGGCATTCGTTTCTCCTTTCTGCCCCTTTCCACGGCTTTGCACATTTACTTTTGCCCCAGTGCTGCTCGCTGCCCCTGACGAGGCTTTAGGCTTCTTGCTGATCCCGTACAGGTCCTCAACGGAGAACTTGCCCCCCTTCGCCCCACGACCCCCAAACATGGCCATTTTCCAGGGGTTTTGTTCGGTCTCTCGTCGTCTTCGGTTTGAGCTCTCAGTTGAGCATTTAGACACACTCCAACTGGCAGGACTAAGTGAAAGAAGATAAAAGAAAGGCAAAAAAAAAAAGCAAAGAACAAAGTTTCAGCATGCAGGTACCAAATTAAATATATCATTTGGAGATGCCACATTTATCAGAGTAAAGAAGAAAAAAAAAGTCCCATCCTTTGATGTTTGTTCTTTTACACAGTAAAAAAAGAACATCGGCACACATCACTGTCAAAACTCACACACACACATTCCTTTTTATAACATCACCTCTTTCACTGCAAAAAAGTGCATTTTCTTAAACAATTTTGGGGTTTTATACTTTTTTATTTTCTAGTAAATATATCTAAACATTCTAAAAAAAACAAGATGCATTTACTTGACGAAAATTGTAAGATTTTTGCTTTCATAGAATATCTCCTGATTTAAGATTATTTTTCTTACACCAAATAGTTTTTTGTTGTAGTTGTTGTTGCTTAAAGCATAAACCTTTAGTTTGAATTATGCTTAAAATAAATAAAAACAACCCAGACAAATTAAAAAAAAGTTTACAAAATTCAATTTCTTTCTTACTTTTGTCTCTTTTGCTTTCTCCTCTCTTTTTCCCAGTCTCTTTCGCTCTTTGGAATGAAAGATGACAGAGGATTTACAGTGATGTTGTAGATTTAGATTCAAAACACACACACACACAAACACACACACACACAAACACACACACACTAATGCTCAATCTGCTTGCATTGGGCTTGATAAAAAAAAAAAAAAAAAACACATCAGATAAAAAGTGCCCAGGTCGCCCCTCCCTCATCCAACAGCTCAAACTAATGATGTGGAAAAAGAAACGCTAAAAATGACACAATAAATCTAAGGACAGATATCCAAAAGGAAGCCAAAAATACCACACCAAGATCTAATAATAAAAGGGAATAGTTGACAGGCATAACAATCATCATAACATCATTTTCAAAAAGAGCGCTATAAACAGAATATGCTGTTATTCAGTACAGTAGATACAAGTTTATAGTCCTTTTTCAGGTGTGTATGAAGAAAAAATCACAAATTAGACCTGTTTTATATATTTGTTTCTAGCAATTAGACTACATGATGATCTGATGGAGACTTTTGCGATCAAAGTCATGAATTAAGCACTCGATATTTCATATTTGATGAGAAACTTGATATTTCTCATCAAACTCTTTTGAGACTGAATGATCTGTTCTGAACTGTGATACACATTCATTTTTATAGCTATGCCTATTCTTATTATATGTAACATTTCACTTAATATATACAAAAGTTAGTATCCAAGAGTGCTGATATTTTCAACGTTTCACTCCACTTGCCATGTGTTTTCTCTGCTTCAGTAATTCATCTGTGTGTTATTTGGCGATACGAAACGGGTTGAATCTGCTTTGACTTAATTTTAGGGATGTAAAATGCTAAAGTGAGTTGATACAAATTTGTTGTGCAATATCACAATTTATCGATCACAATTTTGCTGTTGTTGTAATGAATGTCAGCATAAATGTGATTACATGCAGCCTCGTGTCTATGGCTCAGTCAAAACTGAGAAACATCTGAAACAAAATTGAGATTAAAATGAGACATGAAAAATCAACGTCTACACCATATAATCTACTGGGTTGTTTCTCTCTCTTTCTCTTTCTCACACACACACACACACACACACACACACACACACACACACACACACGCACGCAGCCAGATGTGTTGCTCTCTGTCCCATTTGTGTCAGAGGAGCACAGAAGGGATTGAGGATAGAGATGAGGGAATAGAGTCGTGTAATGGATTCACAGTCATTAATCTGTTGCTCTCAGCACAGCTCCAGCTTTAAGCATTGCATTCTTTAACACTGCGCTATTCATCCATCAGAAAAATACAAAAAAGAAGAATATATTTTTATCTTTTATTATTTTAAACATAAATCTATTTAGATAAAAGAAGTGCACTTATAGCACAATTTTTAAAAAAAAGAGTACTTATTATGGAAATAAAATACTCTAAAATAAGGGCACACTAAATGGAATGTTTCCAGACATGTAATATGACATGTAATATGCAGACATGTAATATGCAATGTATTATAGTTTTTTATTTTTTATTAACTAAGGTTAATGAAATAAAACAAAAACAAAAGGTTAATAAAAGAATGAACTTTAAGTGTAGGCTACTTTTTCAAAGTGTTCTAAAGAATCATAGTCATGAAAGTGCCCTAAAGGGTAGTTGATTATGATTGAACTTTTTTTAAAGTTAATAAGACGCTCAAAGTTCAAAGCAAAGGGAGATGTTTTATTTTACAGAAATCGCTTTTTAAGGACTACAACAAACGGTGGTGACATCACGAACCCTAAAATTTACATAAACCCAGATTTATAGATTATCATGACAGAATATACTAATCAATGACTAGAAGATAGTTAACGTCACATCAGCTCCATACATTCATCAACTAACCATTCAGAAGAGTCCTGTTGCATTCTCCATGTTGTCACTTCTTCTTGAGTCTCTCCATCATTGTCCGACTCTGGTTTGAACAATAAAGGCTAAAAGTTTTTTGAAATTTTCAGTGTGTGTCTGACTGTGTAAGGTAATCGGAGCTGCTTACACACATGAGCTCTTGAAGCTCCGCCCCCTGTGCCGGGAGCAGCAGCTCATTTGCATTTAAAGGGACATACACAAAAACGGTGCGTTTTGCTCACCCTCAAAAAGTGACAATTTTAACTTGCAATAAAAAAATAACTATGGGGGTTATTTTGTGCTAAAACCTCACATGCACACTCTGGGGACATCAAAGACTTATTTTACATCTTGTCAAAGGGCATTATAGGACCCCTTTAACATTTGAAGTATACTATAAGTGCACATTTAATACAATTAAGTACACTTACATTTTCCACTTAAAGACTTATGTTACCCAATTTTGTTTGTTAGGTACATTATTTTTATTTTGAGGACATTTTTTAAAACCTCTATTTTTTGCAAAAGAAATTCATGTGATTGTCCATATTCTTGTGAACTGAGACGTGATAAAGTCTAAGCACTTTGATCTTCATATAGTTCATATTACATCCTTGGAGAAGCGCTGTGGCTGTGGGAATACCCATAATCCCTTGCACTTGAATAATTTATTTAAATGTAGTCAAGGATACGGCACTGATTTATGAGGATATGTACAACATTCTTATTTAAAATTAATCATGTTTTTAGCTATACATTTTGTTGATGTTTTTACAAAGCTGTTGTTGCACCATTAGGTTGGATTAATGTATTTATATTAGTAAATCTGTGTCATGCATCTCCTTAACACCAGCATCTATACCTGACAGAATGCTTTGCAGATGGTTACGTCATTTAAAAAAAAAAAAAGACCTATCTTTAGAAGAATTTATTTCAACATATCTGTCAGAACAGTGTTCAGCTGTGACTCAGAAACACACACGGGATGTGACAGCGGTCGCTGAGCTGCCCTTGATCCATCCGCTGTAAGAGGGTCAGATTATCAGGGATTAAACTCTTGCCTAAAAGACTCCGATTGACTGCAGTCTCTCTGGGCACAGCTGTTTCGTCTCATCTCTTCTCTTTCATTCCATCAATCACTCTCTCTTCATGCCTTCATTCAAGAACACTGGGTTCTGTCCAAAGCGAGATAAATGTTTATGATGTGTGTGGGTAGCAAAAAAAAGATATTCCAAAATTCTGCTCCTTTGCCTTCACATGTTTTTCTAGTAAATATCCCATTACCTGCTAGTCTTTACAGGGCAAATTCACGTGCTTGCATGAGAAAGTACACAGTGAATCTACATTACAATTTCTTTGCTATAAGGAACACTGAAATCCCTCAAATGATCTTGCTTAAAGGTGCTAAATGATCAGGGACATGTCAACCCCAGTAATCCACAATACGATATAGAGACGAAGTCAGTGTTACTCCAGCATCCCCAGAGCTCATGCGCTGATGTCACGGCTATTACATAAATCCATGTGCAAAACAAGGGGCCAAGGTTTACCTGGTTATAGCATGGTCCCTTTAGCCCCTGCTTGTAGATGCCGTAATTACAATGTCTGGCGGCAAAAAATCGTTCTCCGTTGAAGGACATTAAAAAGAAGCCATGCATTATGACTGTCAGCATCCAATTTTGAGAGTGAAAAATAAATCACATTTAAAATATATCATTATATCATTGCCAATGACTGATTTTCTTTGGCGTTTCACTTAAAAGCTTTTATTCACATATAAAAATTCATCAACTCACATCAGTTGTGGTAAACTTATGGTGCGTTCACGTGCTATGGAAAATATGATATTTTCCACTTGTGAACTGGTATTTACCAGTGTGTTGTCCAAGTGCTTTTGTTGTCGTAATGTGGTAAAAAGATGGAGATCCAGACCTGTTATTTAGCTAAAACTATTTTAGATTCCTTAAGTCATCTGCTACAGCAAGAAAATGATTTATCAAAACTCAAACGTAAATAATATATGCTGTATATTTTCTAGATCATGAATACAGGGATTAAAGTGAAAAAAATTCTTCTGACTGAATTTTTTTTCAGGCCAAGTCATATTACTGTAACTTTATTTAAATAGTCGAGACCAATAGCGTTTTAAGGGGAGATGTTTTAAACCGCTTTAATATTGCCAGTGTGCGTATTTTAAAAGCTATTTTAATCTATGAAAAACAATTACTTATCTTGACAAATAATCAACCATCTACATAACTTTTCAGTGCATGTTTTTATTTATCTTATAAGACCAAACAATGCTAAACTATGTTAATATATAGTTTGTTCCATGGCAAATCGTTTTGGCTGAGGGCAAAGTGAAGTTTCATAACTTTATATATTTAGGCTATTTAACTTTGTAGCCTATTAGAGAACTGACTTATGTTTGACTGAATTGTTTGCTTTTATTTCTCATTGTATAGCTTATTATAGCCTACCTATTAGGCTACTTATACTTTTGAACGGGATATTATTGATCATTAAAACTGACATTTAACAAAAAGAGACAGGGTTGTGTAATTTTATATATTCTAAAATATTCTTTATATATATATATATATATTTACTATGCATTACTTTCACTGTATGTGTACATGCATAATACAATAAAACGATACAACCCTGTCTGTTTGTTAAATGTCAGTTTTAATGATCAATAATGTTTCATATTTTTAAAATGAAAACAAAAAGAAGCAGGGTTGTGCTTTATATTTCGTGTTGTTATAAATGTATGAAGTGAAGATAATCAATGTGCGTTGCCTGAACCACATTTGTGTGGCCATTAATATGTTTATGATAATATGTTCATTTATAAATGAAAAGAGGCAGAGTTGTATTTTATACCATATTTCGTTTTATGGTTGCCTAAAATATACATAAAGAGATAACCGGAGTAGCCAGAGCGAGCTGAGTGACGCGATCAAGAACGCACTGTTCCATTTGCAGAATAACCGGACTCGCGTCCTCTCGTCCTCGGGAGTTCGTTCTCCTGAGTCGAACTTGGCAAGTCCGAACTTCCAGGACGCAAGTCCGAAGTTTGCGTAGGCTACTTGGTAGGCTATTGAAAAACGGCCAATATTGACCCGCGTTCTGTATTCTATCATGCGCCGTGCACGTTTGCGCGCTCGGGCTCGGACCGCAGCAAACGAGCTGTAGCCTGACATGCACTTCTCCAAAGATTAATTGAGTGAACACGGAGCAGTTTTTTCCGTGAGCGGGAATTGAAAACCCGGAGTGGACCATAAGCGAAGTGATAACAGAATGCTTAGAGTGGAGAGAGGAACGTGCTTTCGCTCCACTCCAGGCTTTGATCACATCCCCCTCAGCTAGGTGAATACACCTCGTCTCTCCTTAATTTAAGACCTATTCAAACTGTTCAAACTAAAATTAAGACATTTATCACACTATTTGAGAAACGAAAGCCTATTTACGGCCTTAAAATTATGAAAAGTTAATTTAAGACATAAGGACAGACGGGAACCCTGCAATTGACGGAAATCCGTCATAGACTCGCTGCAATTAACGGAAATCCGTCGTAGCGACGGAGAACTTTAATCCCTGTGAATAGTACATATTTTTACCATTCACAACTCTTGCGTTGCTCTCCGTCATTTTGAAAAGGTCAAAGGTAATCTCATCTCGGCAACTCATGCATCAAAATATTCTACGAGTTGCCCAGTGGAAAATACCACATGAGGGGGTGTTCATGTGCATTTTCCATGTCGGCTTTTGGTATTTACCATAATTACCATAGCACGTGAACGCACCAATAATCTCAAGCATGTTGAGTTTCATTCTCGTGTTACGCAGCACGTTTGATCTTCAGCAAGAACCAATGAGGTTTGTTCTCGCACATCAAGCAGGTTCAGTTGAGATTCTGTTTATGTTTAGGATTAATGTTTATATGTGAATATAAAAGCCTAAATTCCATCTGTTCATCAAAAGCGGTCGAGTCTATTCAGAAAATTTGTACTAAACCGCTCAATTCATTTGGATTAGTTTTACAATATCTTTATGAACGTTTTGAAATGTCAAAGTGGTAGTTGCGTAGCTGTCAATGGAGGGACAGAAAGCTCTCAGATTTCATCAAAAAGATCTTCATTTGTGTTCTGAAGATGAACGAAAGTCTTATGGGTTTGGAACGACATGAGAGTGAGTAATTAATGAAAGAATTTTCATTTTTGGGTGAACTAACACTTACTCTCTTTAAGTATACTTACTAAGTATTTCTTGAATATTATATTATCTGCAACTACATTTAAAAAAAATAAATGCTTCTATGATTTGAAACACATCACAAGTGCACATCAATACAATTAAGTGCACTTCTTTTTCACAAGGGAGCCTTTAGTAAGGTTTCTGGACCCTGTCCACATTTCGATTTCCTGGGTTGCAATTCACCTATCGAGAGGTTTATCAGTGTGTCCTGGTGTGTCAACAGTTTAATAACAAATGTAAATATGTTATTTTCCTCTTTAAAGTTGATGGTTCTTTCATTCTAGAATGTCTTTCAGCAAATCTGGTTCTCATAACAATTACATACATTGTTTATGCAGGACTGACTTGGCTTTCCTTCTCCACACAATATCTGATACATTTCCAGCCAAACACAAACACTACGTGTAGGGAATTGAATCAGAGTAAGTGGTCAGCAGCAAAACTCAACAACATGATCTTAGCTGAGCATCTTGACAGGCTGCTGTGACCCCTGTGAAATCATTTGTCTATTTATATCTCCAGTGGGTGATGTCATAAAGCGGTCTGTAAAAACAAGGGAGAGCATATCTAGAGCACATCTACATGACAGAAAATAATATAATGGTAAAACGAAGGTCATTTGAACTTACGCATCAGAGACTTTAAAAACACGCCCACTGTCCAATTCTCAGGCATATACAGTGACACACACATGAATGAGTTATATGTTATAATGCATGGTGACAGAGAGACGCCAAAGGCATTGCATATAGCCTTCAGCAGAAACCGTGATGATGGGTTATCATGTTTCACCAAAGGAAAAGTGCCAACCAATATATACTGTCAGAGGAGCAGGGCTTGAACTGTACACAATCATAAAATACACACAAAGAATAATCTACCGGTAGGCCTTTACCAACCTGATATGAACACAGATGTCAAATGGGTTTGTGCAGGGCAAATTTCCTCATTGGTTACACACATGGCTGAAAACATACATAATTGTACTCTTTATATTTCTACAAATAAACTACATTTTTCATGCCTTAGGCATCTAAACATAATCAGGATTTCTAATGTATTCACACATGTTTACACAGAAATAAAAGTGCCTCATCTGCTATGCTAATTTCACTCAATCTAGCAGAATATGCTATTGTTCCGCTATGATTTAGAACATCACATTATTTCTTATTGTTGCATTGCAAGGACCAATCCTTGCACATTATATAGGCTACTCATTATCTCATGTACTCAACTCTTGTTTTTCCTTATGTATTTGTATATGCACAGAGAGATTCTCTTGAATTTTTCGCAATTTTCTCACAGATTCTATAAGTAGCCTACAATAAATAAAAGTAAATAAAAAAGAGAAATTAAATATGTCCATGCCGCCTCAGCCTGCCACCTCCACCTCTGTCAGTTCTGTGCTTGTTTCATCACATCTTTAGACAATGAACGAATGATCTTTCTTGCTCATGAAACAATGTCAGATCACTGCAATAGGATGCCCCCTGTTGTCATGCTATGTCTGAACACCATATTATATTTATTAAATTGGCTAAATATAGATCAATCGTTGCATACATTTATCTGTCTTAGATTAAAGCTGTGATCTTTCCTGGATGCTCTTAGAAAATGGCATCAAAATCTCAGACGACTTTACCATTTTAATTTGAAATGCACCACAGGACTGAATCATCATGATAATATTCTCAAAAGAGTTCCAAGATGTTTTACCAAAATGCTTGTCTAAAAAATGTGGTGCCATGTGCAAAAACATTTTTTTTTCTGATAAGCAGTGAAAAGTGGCACAAGTATATTTTCATCTCCTTCATGGACATTTAAGGGTTATTGCTTTCTTCTTTCAAAGTTTTAAAGGCTGTGATATTCAAAAAAGAAAAGTCAAATCATATATCTAGAGAACAAAATAACACATCATGTCGAAGTGTTATTCCTTTAGGAGGATCGAAAGCCGAGTGTTGCGGGTAACGCATTACAAGTAACGCAAGTTATGTAATTAGATTACTTTTCAAGTAACTACTAAAGTAAAGCATTTCTTTTCAATTTAATACAAAATATCTGAGTTACTTTTTCAAATAAGCATCGCAAGTTACTTTGTTTTCCCATTTATTGACCAACAACAGCTCTCCTGTCCTCAATAAGGTGTGCAGGGACATCGTGTGCGCTGTGTGAACATGATTGTAGCTCTGGATTAAAGGTGATTTTTAGCGACATCTAGCGGTTCGTTTACGAGTTTTCACTAAGGGCTCAGCCCACTGCTCACCCCTCCCTTTCGAAGAAACTACGGTGGCTAAAACGGGACAAACATCTGAGACAGCAGAGAATAGCCAGAGTAAGCCAAGAGTGTGTAACATTGTCACTGTTTCTGTACCACAGTCCAAAACCACATCATGGATAAAGTTTACAAAGCCATAGTCAGGTGAGGATCAAGGGTCTTAATATATAATATAATAATAGTAATCAGCTGATTGTCTCACAAACGTAACCAGCACATTTCTCCCCACATTGCAACCCCACAATACAGCGTGGGAGAAGAACCACATGAAACTATGCAACTATATATTTTTTCTAACAGGGTAGTAAAAGTTTAGCTGCAATATGAGCTGTTTTACTGTGGCTGAGCTGGTTAAAGCGTAAAGCCTTGTTTAAACTCGACGCGTCCGCATGAGCCCAAAGGTGTGCGCGGCAGAAATGACATGATTGTAACAGCGCGCGCGCCTCCGCATGCCCTATTAATTAGCTGTCTCACGAACGTAACCAGCACATTTATCCCCACATAGCAAAGCCATAACACAGCGAGGGAGAAGAACTAAGTTAAAGTTACATGAAACAGTCCAACTACACATTAGTCACTACTCACGGTGTTTATGGCTAGCTTCTAGGTTTCTGCGGCTTCTCTTTCAAGGTAGTGACGAAACGCGCTCTGTGGGCTACGGTAGAAACATGACGGCATAATATGTCGACCTTCATAGAAGGGGGTTCCCGCGGTTATGGAGATATAAATGTCTCATTCTAAGGTAATGAAAACATTACGGTTTATTAAATAAGTTCTTTACACACCACTGAACACATAGTTATGGATATCATATTGCATTTCTGTTAATAGATACTCAAAATTTGTACACATTGCACCTTTAAATGTAAGCATGCATTTACCTCTCACTTTACGCTTACACAAAAACAGATTCAGTATTCCTCAAAATGAATAAAAACCGTGAAATGCAAACTCTGAATATTACGCAGACCTGCAATAATTAAAGGGGATTGCCCCTATTATGCAAAATTCACTTTTATAAGGTGTTTGAACACAGATGTCAGATGTGTGTCCACAGTGTGTGTAAACAACTAGCCGATAATGTTAAAATCCACCCTTTTTTATAATCCACATAAATCCTAAACTGTCTCTCCAAACCAGCTGTTCTAGATTTCCCCTTATTCTTACATAAGAGTTTGGGGAAGCCCCACCCATGACTGGTGACCATCTGCCCAATTAGCATAGATCACGCCCTGAGTTATCCTCACCAGTCACCAATTCTGTGTCCTTGCATTAGCAGCTGGAGATATACAATGTCTGAGCCAAAAAAACATTACATGAATGTACCAACGAACATACGAGTCTCCATAGACTCCCGGCATCTGAGCCACTGAGGACACCGTTGAATTTTATTTATGAAGGAAATGTGCCGAAGAAAGTCGGAAAAGTGTTATATTTTTGCGCAAATAATTTTTTTGCCGGAGAGCCTCACAAAACGAGGGTCAGTTCAATGCTGGATTTGCGCAAAACCATGACAGTACATGCTAGTAGTACACTGAAATACAAAACAACTATATATAAATGTATCCACTAACCATTCAGAAACGTCCAGTTGCATTCTAAAAGTTGTAACTTCTTCCATCAGTGTCCGACTGAACACAGCTACAATTTCTGACGTTTTGGCTGAGTTTCTTCAGTACTGTTGTTCCCGGAGTATTCAAAGCACGATGTGTTAAAGCTCTGCCCTATTCTGGAAAGGGGGCGGGGAGTAGCAGTTAATTTGCATTTAAAGGGACACCCACAAAAACTGTTTTTGCTCACACCCAAATAGGGACAAATTTGACAAGCTATAATAAATTATCTGTGGGGTATTTTGAGCTGAGACTTCACAGTCACATCCCGGGGACACCAGAGACTTATATTAGCCAACATCTTGTGAAAAGGGCCGTAGGTCCCCTTTGTATATGTTAAATAATAAAAATAGACTTTATATCACTTTATTAACTAATGCCTTTGCTGCTGACCTTTGATGATCCAATTCAACCAAACCAATAAGCACAAATTACTTTAGATGAACATCACATTTGTGTACATTGTATGACTTGTGTCTTATTTAGGTTATGACTATGATTGGGTCATCCTTATAAGAACCTTTTTATCTAATAATACAATTCTTTTCGCTATTTCATTCAAATGTGTCAGAATCACAGGGCAGCCATTGTTCCATGATCGTCGATACACAAAGTGTTATTCCTCAAGGGGGCGCAAGACAGCTGAGAAAACCGTGCACAGGATCGCATTCAGGATGTTTTTGTCTCACTGGAGAGAAACGATAATCGTTTAAATCCATTAATACCAAGAGCTGGGGCCTGTTTCAGAAAGGAGGTTAAGTGAAAACTCTGAGTATGTTAACCCTGAAATGAGGGAAACTCTGCAGAATGGGAGGTAAGTCAAACCTGAGAAAGCAGGGTAAGTCAAGCCCGTTTCTGAAAGAGAGGTAACTTATACTCAGAGTCAGTTGCCATGGTAACTTACTCTGTGAACCTAACCTGGTCGGGAGCAGGTTTACTTCCGTAAACCCAGAGTTTATTTCGGTCTCCTCCCCTTTTTTAAAGAGGAAGCGGTTTTTAAACACCTCATTCATTCTTTCGGTACATTTATTCATTGCTGTTTTTTTTTTCTCCAATTTTTTTAATAAGATGAAGTCTATATAACTTCTTAACTGGCAACTGAAAATACAGTAGATTAGAGTTACATCATGTTGTTCTAAACACATTCTACAGAATTAAACTGTGGCATTCACTGAAAATCACTGAACTGTGTTTATTTGTGCACCAGAAGTTGATGGACCTTCCTCCTGCTGTTCTTCCACACTCTGGGGACAGGGGGAGAGATAAGAATATCTGTTTATACTTAGAATTAAACTTAGATTCTATAGGCTACTCTACATAAATAATGTGAAGAAATGTGAATGTGTAGATTGTTTGATGTGTAGACACATAAGATTAACATTTCCTAGGCCTCTCTGTGGCAGCAGAAACTGTTTTTTCATCCCCATCGTCCTGTGAAGATGAGCATTTGATTGAGCACATTTTATAATACTATTTGTCATAATTTATGCCTGGTGTATTGAGTAGGCTTACAACTGCCTGGGGTTCTGTTGTGACAGGAGGCTCCAAAAGACAGATATTACCACCAGAATCGGTTGGGAGCAACAAAAAACCCAACCCAAAGTAAAATATATGGAAATATCAAAAACAGCCTATATATAAAAATAACACATATGTAGACCTCTTATACATTTTATGAAGGCACTTGAATCTTCGGGAGTGACGGGCTCTGATGAAGTCCCTCCAGGAATTCCCTCAGCCATTGGCCTTCCAGCATTCAGGCTCAGGGCCATCTCCATCTCCTCTGCATCTCCATCTCCATCTTCTCTGCATCTCCATCTCCTCTGCATCTCCATCTCCATCTCCTCTGCATCTCCATCTCCATCTCCTCTGCATCTCCATCTCCATCTTCTCTGCATCTCCATCTCCTCTGCATCTCCATCTCCATCTTCTCTGCATCTCCATCTCCTCTGCATCTCCATCTCCATCTCCTCTGCATCTCCATCTCCATCTCCATCTCCTCTCCTCTCCATCTCCATCTTCTCTGCATCTCCATCTCCTCTGCATCTCCATCTCCATCTCCTCTGCATCTCCATCTCCATCTCCTCTCCATCTGCATCTCCTCTGCATCTCCATCTCCTCTGCATCTCCATCTCTATCTCCTCTCCATCTTCATCTCCATCTCCTCTGCATCTCCATCTCCATCTCCTCTGCATCTCCATCTCCTCTCCATCTCCATCTTCTCTGCATCTCCATCTCCTCTGCATCTCCATCTCCATCTCCTCTGCATCTCCATCTCCTCTCCATCTTCATCTCCATCTCCTCTCCATCTGCATCTCCTCTGCATCTCCATCTCCTCTGCATCTCCATCTCCATCTCCTCTGCATCTTCATCTCCATCTCCTCTGCATCTCCATCTCCATCTCCTCTGCATCTCCATCTCCATCTTCTCTGCATCTCCATCTCCTCTGCATCTCCATCTCCATCTCCTCTGCATCTCCATCTCCATCTCCTCTGCATCTCCATCTCCATCTTCTCTGCATCTCCATCTCCTCTGCATCTCCATCTCCATCTCCTCTGCATCTCCATCTCCTCTGCATCTCCATCTCCTCTGCATCTCCATCTCCTCTCCATCTTCATCTCCATCTCCTCTGCATCTTCATCTCCATCTCCTCTCCATCTGCATCTCCTCTGCATCTCCATCTCCTCTGCATCTTCATCTCCATCTCCTCTGCATCTCCATCTCCTCTCCATCTTCATCTCCATCTCCTCTGCATCTCCATCTCCATCTCCTCTGCATCTCCATCTCCATCTCCATCTCCTCTCCATCTGCATCTCCTCTGCATCTCCATCTCCTCTGCATCTCCATCTCCATCTCCTCTCCATCTTCATCTCCATCTCCTCTGCATCTTCATCTCCATCTTCTCTGCATCTCCATCTTCATCTCCTCTACATATTCATCTCCATCTTTGTGAGCCTCTTCCTTCTTTCTGTTGGCTGAGTAGAAGTCAAATGAGAATGAACATTTAATTGTGTTAATTAGACCTATGTCAAAAATGCTGCTGCATGCTGGATGCTATTTAGTTATTTAATATGTCAAATGTTTGTAAAGTCAGGTACCCTACATCCATGATATGCTCAAGCCTTACCTGATTGAATTATGTTTTTATATTTCATTTTCAGCTGCTTCTAATGCCTGCAGGATTGCACCTACATGAAAATTAAAATTACGTTGAATAACATACTGTTCTTCCACTTTCACCTCTGATATTATAACAGTTGGGTAAGTTACTCTAAAATAGTTAATAATTACTAACTACAAATGACATCTTCAACAGTGTAATTAGATTAATGTAATAATTACTATCTCTAGAAAGTATTGGTCTACTATAGAAGAAGAATTCATTACTTACTTTCTAAATCCCATATCAACCTCAACCACTTGAACAATACAAAAAGAGACAAAACTGCACTTTTAATGCTATCAGATTAACAATATAGAATTGCTTGAATTATTCTTGAATTGACCAAAGTGTGTAGAGAGTGAAGGTTACATTAAAAATATACCTTTTAAAAATGTTATGTTAAATCCACTATTGTTTTAAACAGAATTGTTCTATAGTCTATGCAGTATTTAATGCAATGACATCAAATTTTACTTTATATTACAGAAGAATTAAGAGTAATCCCTTTACCTAAATGACAGAATTTAGATTACTTTGTAATTACACCCAACACTGTATAACAGTAATTAAAATGTAAACTTACGCATTGATTCGAGCAACTATTTTCTCCCAAACTAACTCTCTCGATCGCCGCTGCTGCCGTGTTACTTAATTATTATTTTTTTGCGTACTGCTGGTGAGAAATATGCAGACCTCTTTTTGTCCGGCGCTGTTACCATGGTGACTCATAATATCTGCGCTCCATTGATAATGGCTTTTTATAGTTGTGGTGCACGCGCTTAACTCAGAGTCAGTCAACTTAGAGTTGATTGAACTTACTCATTTCAGCTGTTCTGTTCTGTAACCGAAAACTCAGAGTTTCCCATCTCGGGGTAAGTCAACTCAGAGTTCAAGTTTTAACTCAGAGTTGGTTGAACCTCCTTATTGAAACGGGCCCCTGGTGCCTGACATAACATGGAAATCAACCCATGGATGTAATCCCTAATTGAAGAAAAATATGTATGGACCAATCACAGCCAGTTGATTTACACGTATATAGGCTGCTTCAGCAGCGGTTTGGACCTATTGATCAGAACAAAATGTTTCAGCATTGACTCTGAGAAACACACAATAATTCGTTACAAAAAATAATGTCTTAGTATAATTTTAAATATAGTAATAACAATATACAATACAACCTAAATAAAGTAAAATAATTATTCAACAAGACAGCCTAGTTAACATCAATTAACACAAGTAAATGGTAAATAAAGCAATTAAGGAGCTTTTTGAAGGTATAAAATATGTTATGCATATGACAGACGCATAACTATTCTCTTCCAGTAGCATTTGCATTTATTTTTGGTGTTGCTGTTGATGTTAAATTACCATTAGACCTCTGAAGTAGATTGAATTCTCTCTTTTTAAAAGCTCACTGACAGCTGAAAAGGCGTGTCTGTCTCTTTAAGACACAAAATTACACGTCACGTACGTACTCGGCCCCGCGAGTGAAAACTCGTATGTCATTGGTCCATGCGTGTTCCGCTTGTCGTGCGCGTTCCAGGCGAGTCACCTTGCTGTACACAACAGCAGAAGTATACCAGCAGAAGCGAAGGTGTCCTACAGAAACCCGAACCAGCACTGCAGCCATGGCAGCCGCAGCGCACACGGGCAAACCCAAAACCTCGCCCAAATCTGTTAAGTTTCTCTTCGGTGGCTTGGCAGGGTATGTATGCGCCTATGCGTTACTTCAGCGGCGCTCTCTGTTGCATGGGTTTGGATTGAATGAGCAACTGATGAGAGAGTGAGATTATTGATAAGGGTCATCTGTTATCCGCTGCGCGAGCTGGTGATCAGAATCAGCAAAAGGAGTTTATGTGGTGTGTTATAGATTTTCTTGTCTATTTCTGCGAGGTCTGTAGTGAATGGTTTTGCAGGCCCAGAGAAAGCCTGGTAACCCCGTGTCAAAATTTGAACTTCAGTTTAAATGTCACGCGTCGTCATGTGTGTCACTGAGGAATGTACGTTTGTAGGCCCTGTTTTGTTACTTATTTGTTGCCAAAAAAATTGTCTCAAACCTTTAAATATTAAATTCCATCCTTAAATATATTACTACACATTTAAGACAAAATTAAGACAGTTCCCTCACACATGGACTCTCTGAAACAAATACAAGACCTGTAAATCAATGCTATTTCTTATACAGGTTGTCCTTAGGCAAATGTTAAAGTCACCATGAAATCAACACGGACGATTCTTGTTTTTTTTATTATTGTTTTTTAATGGAATTTTGCTGTATTTATTATAAAAGATTTATCCGTACACATAGCCTAATTAATTTCCTTAAATGAATGTGCCCTCCTAATTTTTATTCAGAATATCTTCCCTTCCCTCAACATCTCTGCTCTTTTCTGATGACGTGTTTACTGGCATGGGGGCGGAGCAACCTGTCACTCACATGAGATCCACCAATAGCAAACCACAGCCACCCAATCAATTCCCCACAAGATTTTTTTTTTTTCTTGACCGAGAAGCCTTTTCACTTGGATATAGGGAAGAAAAGACTATCTCAACTTCTGTTTCATGCACACTTTTTTTCATGTTTAACTGAGCCAAAGTCTAAAGGACACCATAAATGCACTAGTTTAAAAGGAATTTCATTTATTAATTTTCTTTAAAAAGAAACCACAGCTGTTGTAGGATCCTCAGTCAAAATCATTTCAATCATTATTTGGAAATACTCTTAAAGATCCTGATACGATTAAAAAGGTACAGGATGAACAGATACTGGATGGACTGAGATTCCTACCAGTTCCAGTTTTGTGATTCTTCTGAATTTTCCAACTGGGATATTTTATCCTATTGGGGGATCATATTGGTCCTGTAGAGAAAAATTCATATTATGTGTCCTTTATCTTTTTTTATTTTTTGCTCATTTTAACAGGATTCCTTCAGGATGAGAACAGGGCTTTAAAGTAAATAAATGATTTAGCGATAACACTTTACAATATAGTTCATTAGTTAACATTAGTTAATGTAATAACGAACATGAACTATTTAACCATGAGCAATACATTTGTCAATGATGTGTTTATCTTTGTTAACATTAGTTAATAAAAATACAGCTGTACATGTTAGTTCACAGTGCATTAACTAATGTTAACAATATTTTAATAAAGTATTAGTAAATGTTGAAATTAACAAAGATTAATAAATGCTGTATAAGTGTAGTTAACTAATGAACCTTATTGTAAAGTGTTACCAATTTAGCTAACATGCATGCATTCTCTCTGACTTTCCAGGATGGGTGCAACAGTGTTTGTGCAGCCGCTGGACCTGGTGAAGAACCGGATGCAGTTGAGCGGTCAGGGCTCCAAGGCTCGCGAGTACAAGACTAGCTTGCACGCCTTGGCTAGTATCCTGCGCAACGAGGGCGTCGGGGGCATCTACACCGGGTAAGAAGGAAAACAACTGTGCTAGGAAACCAGCGTTGTAGATTAGTGAGGTACCGGTACACTTTCTCACAACAAGGCGAGAATGTTCAAGTACAGAGTAAAGAATTTGAATGAATTAATGTTTTTTTTTGTTTTTTTTTTAACATTAATTTTACCAGACACTGGATGTGAGAAACTAGGGAGCTCTAGCTGGACATCCTTACTGAGTGACTGTAGATGGAGCCCATAGCTTTACACAAGCAGTAAATATCTGATTAGGTTTATATCTGATACATATATCTCGTATATCTCTTGTCTCACGCATTTATTCTGTCCCGTGTTTTTAATTGCAGGCTTTCGGCGGGTCTGTTGAGACAGGCTACCTACACCACGACCCGCTTGGGCATCTACACGGTCCTGTTTGAGCGCATGTCTAAAGCGGATGGCACACCTCCCAACTTCTTGATGAAGGCTTTGATCGGAATGACGGCTGGGGCCACGGGGGCGTTCGTCGGGACTCCGGCTGAGGTGGCGCTCATTCGAATGACGGCTGATGGGAGGTAGAAGAATTTCATTACACTTCACCATAATTCACCTAAAAGTGACTAAATAAATCACTCGGGCTACGTTCAGACTGTCAGTCCAAATCCGATTTTTTTTTCCTGCATATCCGATTGAAGATTTCAAGTGTGAACGGCAACACATGAAATGTGATTTTTACAAATCCGTTTCAAGCTACATCCAAATGTGGTTTGAAATCCTATTCAAATCGCATTTCTGGAAATCCGTCTCAGTCTGACTCAGTCTGATTTCACATGCTTTATGTGACTTTCTCACGCCATTTACAGGGCTTAAAGTATTCCGGCCGTGAGGAAAAAATGATTATTTTCGCATGCGATTGATTTTTGTCCAGCTTTAACGTGTTAAAATATTTAACGCAATTAACGCAGCATCCGTTCTTTCTGTCATCCTCTAGCTAGGGTTATAATCATGCTCTTATTCACGCAAATGCTTTAAACCACTTATGCACGACAAGAAAAAAAAACTCGCTGTCAGTGAATGTCCTCCTGACACATGCGCGTGCACACACACGACGCACAGAAAGACGAGTTCTCTTTCGTGCTTGAACGAACAATAGTACACACATTTATGCCAAAATGTCAGTTTTGTCGAGTATCCTCACAAGAACAGTCTTAAATGAGTTAAATAAAATCTTAAATGGAAGTAAATAGTAGTGAGAGAATGAGATGCGTGAGATCCTGTCTGCAGCGGCAGATCTTAAAGTGACAGGAGCCATTAATTCTCTGTCAGTAAAGTTAACCTAAAGAACAGAGGGAACAGAGAAAATTACTCTATTAGGATAAGGATTAATCTATATTCCATTTATAATTTATGCAGTGCGGACTGTTTTATAACCTTATTCAATTTCTGTATGGTACAGGTAAATGACATTTATTATGGGTTTAAGTGAGGATTGTTTTAAGTTCACTTAAATTAAACGTTTTTATATTTTTTGAGGCCTAATGTTTAAAATTTTGGGGAAAATCATTTTCATCGAGACATCAGTAGCTATAATATTAGTGATACTGGCTTTCTTTCATAAAAAGATGGCATTAAGATACAGCTGTAATACTTGAAAATAAATGGTGCCATTGAAGATTAGTCCAAAAGTTCAGGCTCAGGAATTTTTTTCACTTTAACCCCTGCATTTAAAATGCAAACGCCAGACGTTGTTATAGCAAACATGCTGAAAGTCGCTGCCGAAACAAGGCTGTGTTGTGCCAAAGTGCCGGACGAGCAGAAAATGGCAATATGACGGAGACATGTTTGTAAACCGACGGAGACAACAGCGCGGGAAAAAGCTGTGTATACCAATCTTCTACGGTTCTGCTGCTGCCTCAGAAGACGCATAGTCCAGTGCATGGCATGTACAGAAATACATACATACATACATGCATACATACAGGTATATTTCCAAGCTGAGAACTCAAAGAGATTAGAAAATGTGTAAAGGAGTCAAATCAACAGCAGGAAATCCTCCATCACACACACAAACAAAGATCTGCTGCAAGACGACGCAGTTCTGACGCCTGTACTGAACTATAATGGGCAACGTCGCGGAAAAAACCAAGGGTGTGTCCGAAATCCCACAATCTCTTGAGTAGGTGCTTATTTTCAATAAGTAATTACTTCACAAATGCTAAATACTGTACATTCTAAATAGTATGAATATGTGTATGAATCTAATCCGTATGTACTACATCTGCCATGTTGTGATTATCATGTGACCTCCCAGCATCAGTTGCTTCACTTCACAGCCATTCACAAATCCTCTCCCGTGGCATCATGGGATAGTAAAGTGTCCATCGGATGCACACTTCAGAATCTCACCAGAAGTAGTAGATCATCCGGGTACTTTTTGCCCACTCCTTTATGAGTGAATTCAGACATACTTCTTTTGTCATACACTGTTTTTCGTCTACTATGTAGTAGTATTCTTTCTGTCCTTTTTAGGGATGCATCTTGTGACGTCACGTCCTGTTTTTGGTTCTTTTAGATGTCTTTGGTCCGTGTTGCGTTCATATTTTAGTTGAACAGCACCAGAGTTCGTTTGGAGCCACTTGTTAAGTGAGCACTTGTCCGCATGTTCGGTGACCACCAAGGTTCAAATGTTCTCACTTATTCAAATGAAGCACACTAACAGAATTTGTTTTAATCAAACCGAACCTGTCAAGTATAAACACACCCTTAGATCCGTGAAACAAAACTGGCATATAAAGTGACCAGCCAACCAAACAACAGATAATGTTGTTTTTATGTGCCATTTAATAAAATAAAATACATTTTATTAAAAATAAATTTTCAATTTTAAGAAATTTGTAAATTCTATAATAGTACATAAATAATACTAAACTGTTAGTATCATTTGATTGTGTTACTATTAATATCAATATCATCATCGTTATCTTATTAAAATATTGAAATGTTAAAAAAATATTGAAATTTTAATAAAGTATCACTCACTCCTTTATCTCTTTCTTGTCCAGGTTGCCTCCAGAGCAAAGGAGGGGTTACTCAAACGTCTTCAATGCCCTCATCAGAATCACTAGGGAGGAAGGAGTCACCACACTCTGGAGGGTAAGTGTGTGTGTGTTAGAAGAATATGGTTTGTGTGTAATCCTGTGCGCTAATAATCTAGATGCATTTGAGTTTTATGTTTTTTCCTACATCTTGCTTGTGTTTTACAGTCATGTATTTGTGAGACTTAAGCGCCTTTCACACAGATATGCCAGAAAATACACTGATAATGTGTGCAGGGATTTGTCCCGGGATCAATTGATTTTGGTTCATTCACACTGCCCGTGATTTTTCGGAATCTGTGTGTGCGTTCACACACATCTCATAAAGATCCAGTAAAGACACGTGACATCGATGTGATGTGTAATGTCTCCGCAGCGTCTTAAGTTTGCTTATGAACTCGACACACTTGTGCATTTTTTCGATCATAAATTAGCGATTGGCAATGATCTGGGATCAATGCGCTGTGTGAAAAGGGCTTTAGACTATTATTGGGATTTGAATAAGACTGGCTCGATTTGGAAGAAATTCTGAAACTAAATGAATTTTCATGATCTTTGATTCTTTTACCAATGCGTACTGAAATGCTGTGATGCTGTGCTGCTAACACTGTAAATGCACATAAATTGCAGACAAAAAATGGGTGCCTCAAAATCATACAAAGACTAATGATGTGTGTTTTTGTTTTATTTCTAATGTAGGGCTGCATACCCACCATGGCCAGAGCAGTTGTTGTGAACGCAGCCCAACTTGCTTCATATTCCCAGTCCAAACAAGCGCTGTTGGACTCTGGTATGGGCCTTCTTTTATCTTATCAGTCACAAACATGTAGTATCAGCCCTTCTAGAAAATCTAGCTAATTCCAGATTCTGATGGTATCTTGATGTTCATTAGGGGTGGAACGGTACATGTATTCGTACCGAACCGAAACGGTACAGGTGTCACGGTTCGGTGCACGAATTTACACGGAGAATACACGGTAAAAAAATAAATAAAACTCACGTGAAAATTAATTAATGTAATGCAGAACTACTGTTAGATACGCGGGTTCTTTAGGGACACATAATCTGTACCATCGGCTTAGCTCTGAACGCGCGTTCACTTCAAACGTTGGCTTTATACGCGCGTCCTATTCGCTTTGGACTAGCGTTGAACTAGACGCGAATTTGACGCTCTATTCGCGTTTGGTGTGACCGCATAATGAACAGGCTGCGATGTCAAGATTGCAATGCTGGAGTGTGTGTGTGTGTGTGTGAGAGAGAGAGGCGCGGCCGCGATCGAGCAGTGGAAACATAAAAAACATACTCCGTCATTTTGTTCATACAGATCATTAAACCTGCAAAGTGTTTACTTATTTGTGTACACTCGCAATAAAACACAACATTGTGCTTTTGTCACACTGTAAACTCTTGTCAAACTGTAACCTACAACTGTCACCCAACCAAAATCTCTCTCTCTCTCTCTCTCACTCACTCACTCACTCACTCACTCACTCACTCACTCACTCACTCACTCACTCACTCACTCACTCACTCACTCACTCACTCACTCACTCACTCACTCACTCACTCGAAAAGAAAATCGAATGCGTTTTTAATGGTAGTATTATTTTATACAGAAATCAATTATTTATAATTCAGATGAGAATAATGTTACATTGTTAATTAATAATGTTCATTAAAATTAAGGAAAACAAATATATTTATCTGAAATATATCAAATTAATTTTAAATTAATTCAGGTAAAATTACCAAACATATCGCAAGGTCTTTTTGTCTTTTTATTAATTTAATTAATAAACGAATTATATAAAACTATTGTCAGTGCACTACAAATAAACTGGTTATATGCCTTTATTAATAAAACTTATTTAAAAAATACAATGCCTTCTGCATTTTTGTTTTGCTTTTCCCTCCATTGTATCGAAATCATACCGAACCGTGATGTATGAACTGAACCGTGACTTCTGTGTACCGTTCCACCCCTAATGTACATGGTTAGCTGATCTTGGTGGTTAATTAGTTGGACTACCAGACTACCAGTGGAATTAGCTAGACTTAGCACAAATCAACCTGGTAGACCATCTCGGTCAAGATGGTTATGGTTGAAAGAACAATCTAGACAAGCAAGAAACCATCTCCCATGCTCCAAAAACCTGCTCAACTGTCCACACTTTTTCCCTTTTTTTGTTTGTGATTTGCTTGTTTCTTACCGAGAACAGCTTTGTCAGTGTTTGCAGGTCATAATTTAGTTTTTTGGTGCTTGGTTTTTGATTGTAATAAAAGAAAAAGCATTTCTGGCATCTGCAAGTACCTGACGGGTGAACCGCTATTATTTGATGTAACAGGTGGATTAATATTTACGTTGTCATTTGCGATGCAGGTCGGGAATCATGAGGCTCAGGCGGACTGCGATCCAATCGGCAAGACTATTTTGAATTCGGCACATGTTGATTGGCAGCTGCTTTCAAACGGTCTAGTGCATATTGGGTTCACACTCTGAAGACAGTCAAAGGTTTATATTTACAACGTGTTTTGCAGCGTTGAGCATTAAAGGGTTAGTTCACCCAAAAATGAAAATTATGTCATTAATGACTCGCCCTCATGTCGTTCCAAGCCCGTAAGACCTCCGTTCATCTTCGGAACACAGTTTAAGATATTTTAGATTTAGTCCGAGAGCTTTCTGTCCCTCCATTGAAAATGTATGTACGGTATACTGTCCTTGTCCAGAAAGGAAATAAAGACATCATCAAAGTAGTCCATGTGACATCAGTGGGTTAGTTAGAGTGTTTTGAAGCATTGAAAATACATTTTGGTCCAAAAATAACAAACTACGACTTTTTCGTTGTTTGCTTTCGTAATTTCCTTTCTGGACAAGGACAGTATACCGTACATACATTTTCAATGGAGGGACAGAAAGATCTCGGACTAAATCTAAAATATCTTAAACTGTGTTCCGAAGATGAACGGAGGTCTTACGGGCTTGGGACGACATGAGGGTAACATGAACTAGTTTTGGGTGATGGTTATAAATATTTGCGGTAACACTTTACAATATGGTTCTATTGGTTAACGTTAGTTAATGCATTAAGTGACATTAACTAACAATGAGCAATATATTTGTTAGTTGTTTCAGTATGTGTTAATCTTTATGAACATTACTTTATAAGAATACAAGATCATTGTTAGCTCAGGTCCGATAAATAATATTAACAGAAACAACTTTTGATTAATAAATGCTTTAGAGATATTTATCATTGTTGATGTTAACTAATGGGTGCGTTTTAAACAGCAGGGCGCGTTTACTGTATGGCTATACAGTAAACGCGCCCTGCTGTTTAAAACGTACCCTGTGAAGTTGTGAACCTCGCTTTACACAGGCACAATAGCAGCGAGCACACACTGGCGTGAAGCTAGCGAGTGTTTTCGCTTCATTCATGGAACTTGATCTTGTGTGAGCCAAGCTCAACTTCCATAGGAATGAACTGAAAACGCTCGGTTTGCTCCGCTCGCGCCGCGCCAGTGTGTGCCATAGACCGGTGTGCACGCGCCGTCAAACAGTAGACATGGCGACAGCAAGCGTAGATGTTGACGTTGACTCGTTCAAATCGGAGGTGTGGCGGCATTTTGACTTTCCGTAGACTAATAATAAATCACCACCGTGAGAAGCACCAGTCACCTCCGTTTTCATGTAAAAGTCATTAATACGACAATTGCGAGAGCCACGGTGATCACAAGGTGGATCAGTGTTTCCGTGGCAACCAGGTGTTGTATTTATTTTACTATCTCTTTCTCTAAATGTGTTTTTTTTTTTGTACTCTTACTAGTGTAATGATACAAATTATAACAAAATTAGAATCTTGCCTTTATTACAATGTAAAACCCCTGTCAATCTGGTACTAGTTTTACACAGTCTTTAACGTAGTGTGCGAAGGTACCAGTGTCCAGCCTCTTGACCAAACAGACAGAAAGACTGAGTTGAAACAACCTTGAAGGGATTTTTTTTAATGTAGTTTTATTATTTGACAAATATATTTTAAATTAAAAAGAAATCTGCAGCATTTTGTCTGAGAAATAATAAAAGGGACACTTTTGTCTTAAATCTCATTTGGTAAAAAAATCGTGAGAAAATCATATCGTGAAACCAGTATCGCATCGTGAGATGAGTGAATCGTTACATCCCTACTTAATATGATCTTGCATGATCCGCGTCCTATGGGATATCTTAGTTGACTGCATGATGGAGAATGAAATCTTGCATTTTACCGGCAATTCATCCATTTTGTGATCAAATTATATGTGGGTTGCGTTTCCCAAAAGCATTGTATGGCTAAATAGATCTTAAAGACCATTAGTGCAAATGGGTTCTACATTTAGACTTATTATGTCTTTGGAAAAACTAGTCCAGATCAGTTTTGCAGCCCACCAATAACATGACATCCAGTAGCACTATTAGCAACACCTATGAGTTTTTCATAATTCAGTTTTCACGTGTTTTTTGTGAATTTTTTTCATAAGCAATGTCTAAATGGGATTCAGATGAACTAGTGATTAACCAATCACTAACTGTTATTTATTTACCCAAGTGTGGATGTATCGAGTGTGTTCTTCTGATTGAATGAGTTGTAGAACTGAGGTCAATCTGAAATATACTGCAATGATCCATTTAAAATATCTCTCCACTTTCTGTTTGTGCAGGATATTTCGGAGATGATATTTTGTGTCATTTCTGTGCCAGTATGATCAGTGGACTGGTCACCACCGCTGCCTCCATGCCAGTTGATATTGTTAAGACCAGGTAGAGCTTTACTTCCTAATGAAAATTGTAATTTATTCACCCTTGTTTCGTTCCAAACCCAAATGACTTTCTGTCCCTCCATTGAATGTCTGTTCCCCCAAAACTGTGATGGTTAAAAACATTCATAAAGAGAAATCAATATGAATCGAGTGGTTTAATCTAAGTCTTATGAAGCAACATGATTGCTTTAAAGGTGCAGTGTGTGACTTTTAGCGACATCTAGCGGTTCGGTTGCGAGTTACACTAAGGGCTCAGCCCACCGCTCACCCCTCCCTTTCGAAGAAGCTACGGTGGCTAAAACGGGACAAACATCGTCGTCTGAGACAGCAGAGAATAGCCAGAGTAAGCCAAGTTTCTGTACCACAGTCCATTATAAACCACATCATGGATAAAGTTTCAGGTGAGGATCAAGGGTCTTAATACATAATATAATAATAGTAATCAGCTGATTGTCTCACAAACGTAACCAGCACATTTCTCCCCACATAGCAAACCCATAATACAGCGAGGGAGAAGAACCACATGAAACTATGCAACTATATATTTTTTTCTAACAGGGTAGTAAAAGTTTAGCTGGCTAATATGAGCTGTTACTGTGGCTGAGCTGGTTAAAGCGTAAAGCCTTGTTTAAACTCAACGCGTCCGCATGAGCGCAAAGGTGCGCGCGGCAAATATTACGTGATTGTAACAGCGCGCGCGCCTCCGCATCCCCTAGACACCACTTACTACACACAATAGGCTTTTTTTCTCTGATTTTGGAAACTCGATCCACTTAAAATGCTTCCAAGATCGACGGGTTGGTGATTCCTGTAACTGTTTTACGGTCAATGACAAGAGTAGCCTACTAATCAGCTGTCTCACGAACTTAACCAGCACATTTATCCCTACATAGCAAAGCCATAACACAGCGAGGGAGAAGAATTAAGTTAAATGAAACAATCCAACTACATATTTACACCACTGACAAGGGAAAAGTCACTACTCACGGTGTTTATGACTAGCTTCTTCTAGCTTCCTGCGGCTTCTCTTTCAAGGTAGTGACGAAACGCGCTCTGTAACGCTGTTTGTTCGCTGTCGGCTACGGTAGAAACATGACGTCACAATATGGCGACCTTCATAGAAGGGGGTTCCCGCGGTTATGTAGATATAAATGCCTCATTCTAAGGTAATAAAAACATAACGGTTTATTAAGTAAGTTCTTTATACACCACTGAACACATAGTTATGGATGTCATATTGCATTTCTGTTAATAGATAATCAAAAATGTTACACATTGCACCTTTAAATGATGAATGTATTTAATTTGGGCTTTTATTTACATATTTATTCGCATGCTTGCTTAATGTGCGAGAACCAATGAGGTTCATCATCACGCGTCACGCAAATATGCTTGAGCTTCTGTTTATTTACGCTGATCAATGTTTATATGTGAATAAAAGCCTAAAGTCAATCTGTTCGTCATATAAAGTGACTTTGGATTAAACCACTCGATTCATATGGATTTCTTTTACAATCTTTATGAAAGTTGTGGGTGAATAGATTTTGAATAAAGGGACAGAACAGAAATCTCTCAGATTTCGTTAAAAATATCTTCAATTGTGTTTTTAAGATGAACCGAAGTCTTATGGGTTTAGAACGACATAAGAGTAATTGATGTCAGAATTTTATCTCTTTAAACAACTATAACATGCATGATAACTAGCGATGAATATGTTTACTGAAGCCGACAGTTAGTTAATTATTAATTTCCATTTTATGGTCCAACACCAATGTGACAGATTTCAAACCTGTGATTGCGTTCACAATAAAGGCTTGAATCTAATATTGATTGTATGACCGATAAATTGTGCATCCCTAATGATAACCATATCAGCATTACTTTTATTTGCCATGTGGTTTATAAACATGTTTATAAGGAACTGGCTTGATATCAGTATTGCAGAAACATCATAAACGGTATAAAGTTCTCATATGCATTCCTATTAATACCATGTTGGTAACACTTTACTTGAAGGGGTGTGCATAAGACTGACATGACACCTTCATAATCATGACATGACACATGTTATGAATATGAAGGAAGTTTTATGCATGTTTGTGACAACTGTCATTAGCTCAATTATGACATTTTTAATGCAAATATGACATTGTTTGAGATGTCTTTGTTATGACACCTTGACATAAACCAATACATCATAACCTGTCAGTGTCTTTGTCATGACAACTTGACATTACTAAGACAACACAACCTGTCATAAACATGACATAGCAGATTAATTATCAAACTTAAGAAAGCACTTAGCTTTATGGGTTAACATTACATTAAACTGTCAGGTGGTTGGTTTTGACATTGGCTGTCATGAAGCCATTATAACTGTTTAATGACAAATTCAATTTGTACCACTGTAGTTGAGGTCACGAAAAATATTCATGACACAGTTATAATGGCCTCATGACAGCCAATGTCAAAACCAACCACATGACAGTTTAACTTAATTTAATGTCAAGTTGTCACGACAAAGACACTGACAAGTTATGATGTTATGGTTTATGTCAAGGTGTCATAACAAAGACATCTTAAACAATGTCATATTTGCATTCAAAATGTCATTATTGAGCCAAAGACACTTAATGACAGTTGTCATAAACATGCATGAACCCTACTTCATATTCATGACATATGTCATGGTTATGAAGGTGTCATGTCAGTCTTATGTACACCCCTTCAAGTAAAGTGTTAGCAAATGTTTCTGGAAATTGTGCATTGGTGTGCTTTGGGTACCAAAACTATCAAAATATAACATTGTATGGTGGAAGGATGAGTGCAGGTCAACGAAGGTAGTTGACAGAGTACATTTTGTTCAGATGTGTGCAGGTAAAGGTTGTAAATTCTGGAGCTGATAAGTAAGCTAACTGCTTTAAGGGACCATCATTATTTATTATCTTATAACGTATACATGCTAGTGGTCAAAGGGTTTTTCAATGGCTGATACAGCTACTCGTATGTAGAGAGCAAGGTGGCCAATACACACATCACAGAATATACATGCTGTATAAAAGATAATGAATTAGGTTGGAATGGTCAAAATCACAGCAATATTTCACAATTGTTGTTGCTGGAAATTCAACATTTATGTTAACCATTTTAATACTATATATAATAATGTTAATTTTAAAATATTATATGACATTCTTATAATATAGAGCATGGCACTAACACCACGTTCATGAATGATAAAATGTATAACTTGATTTCAATGTAACTTACTTTGTATTAAAAGCATCTGCCAAATGCATAAATGTCCAAGGTACTTCATCTCATTTCGATTATTATTATTTCCATTTTTACAACTTGGACGCAACCCAAAAGATAAGATTGCACATAACAAATGAGTCACTCATTAAATAAGACCCGACTTAAAAGCAGAAGACTCAAAACATTCATTCAAATCATTAATGTTTGCTGATTCTGGTTGTTTTCTGTGCAGCAGGTTTGGGTAGATATTGTGCTGATTATCCAATGCTAACGCGTATCTCATTCTTTTCTAAAGAATCCAGAACATGAGAATGATTGATGGGAAGCCGGAGTACAAGAATGGTTTGGTATGTTCTTAACTCACTCATAGTCAATCTCTTGACTAAATCAGAAATGGATCAAGTTTCAGGAAAAGCTTACACAAAATAAAAATAGGTAGTTGAAATGTTTTTATATGCCCATTTTTATTTTTTATTTTTTTATTCTAAGTAAGTTCTATAAAGTTCTAAGTTTTGTAAATTCTAACAAGTTTATGTCTGGAAACTGATCAATTTTGACTATTTCTCATAATTCTCAGTTTACATCTCACAATTCTAATTTTCCCCTCAGCATTCTCAGTTTACATCTCCCAATTCTGACTTTTTTCCTCAGAATACTGATTTTACATCTCACAATTCTATTTTCCCCCCAGAATTCTCAGTTTACATCTCACAATTCTAATTTTTTCCTCAATTCAGTTTACATCTCACAATTCTAATTTTCCCCTCAGAATTCTCAGTTTACATCTCCCAATTCTGACTTTTTTCCTCAGAATACTGAGTTTACATCTCACAATTCAAATTTTTCCTCAATTCAGTTTACATCTCACAATTCAAATTTTTCCTCAATTCAGTTTACATCTCACAATTCTAATTTCCCCCCCAGAATTCTGTTTACATCTCCCAATTCTGACTTTTTTCCTCAGAATACTGAGTTTACATCTCACAATTCTATTTCCCCCCCCAGAATTCTCAGTTTACATCTCACAATTCTATTTTTTCCTCAATTCAGTTTACATCTCACAATTCTAATTTCCCCCCCCAGAATTCTCAGTTTAAATCTCGCAATTCCGATTTTTTTTCCCCTTACAACTTCCATTTTTATTCTGTGGTGGAAATAGGCTTCCATGAAAACTTATCTTGGAGGAAACCAAAAGACTTGGTAAACAATTGATTTGCTCTGAGTTGCAGGTATTAGAGCACCAACAGTAACGTTTAATCAGCAGGTCCGTCGGGATGGCATGACTTTTTCAGTACCACTGTAATGGTTACACTGGATAAAATACTAAGTAAAGTGAAAATACACTTGTGCAATAATTAAATGTCCTTTATTATTATTTTTGCTGTTAGTGGTATAGTCCTCTGACACTTCCAGCCTTTTCCTCATTCTTTTTCACTTTTTCTTTTTCTTTTTTTAGGAGGTATTGGTGAAGGTCATAAGAAACGAAGGATTCTTCAGTCTGTGGAAGGGTTTCACTCCTTATTACGCTCGTCTTGGGCCGCACACAGTTCTTACCTTCATCTTCCTGGAGCAGATGAACAAGTTCTACAAGATCTATTTCCTTGACTCCTAGATATGTCCGTAGGGTCATCAGGGGACAGCACAGGCCATACTTCCACATTGTTTTTCTCCCACATCTGGTTTCCCAGTATAGTTTCGGGTTTTGATGGTTGGTAACAGAACCAATGTATGCACTGGATTGTGGCCCTTTGCTGTGGTGGTAACTGTGAAGACCATTTGGACTCTTATATTGCATAGACTGACTGACTGACTGACCACATTATAGATTGAATTAAATGAAGGTATCGCTCACTCCAGTAAGACCCCTGTTTTAGTTTTAAATTATATTTATGTAATCCCCTCCACCACACAAACTTTTCATCCTTGAAGGTCAACAAATGTACTGACCTATCAACAGGCTTAGTTGTAACTTGTGAGGAATCTTTGTCAATACAGATGCGAACCTGTATTCTGAGTGAATCATAAAAGACTATTCTCTTTCTTCTCATAATTACTTTGAATCTAACCAGCATACACACAATTGTGTGCAAAACACTAATGATCACAATGCAGTGACAACTTAGCCTCACATCAGCATGTTCTACCATAAAGACTGCTTTGCATTGATCATTTGGTGATGTTTGCTTGCTTTGAGCACAATTAACTGGAAGCTGTTACTGTGTAATAAAGATAATGAGGTGTGTAAAGGCCAATACCACACCAGCTAGCTGCTGTATTACAGGTTGAGGTATTCATTTTCCCAGTCTGAGGAACTGTTCGAAAGTAAAAGTGGAATTATTGTGTTCTAAAATTTCGGGATGAAAAAGAATTCAGAATTTTCAACACTTGATATTTTCTTCCTAGTATGTAAGGCATTAATTGCATTTTTGTTTTTAAACAGAAACAACTCTGCAGAAACAACAAATTATACAATTTAACAAAACTAGTAAATTAAACAGCGCTGTTTTAAGTAATACTTCATTAGTAAACTCGAAAAAAAAAAATATATATATTTATATACTTTGTTGTTGTACTGCTGGGTTTAGAACAATAGTTTATTCTTGCTTAATTTCTATACATGACATGCACCTAAAAAGAACAAATTGATAATTAACCAAATATTATTATTTTTTCTAAATATTCCATTTAGAAACGTAATTAATAAAACATTTTAAAATATACATATTCTAAACTGATAGTAAAGAGTCAATACGTGAATAAATGAGCACGGAATACTGTTTCTGAATGTGAAGAAGTTATCAAGAAACATAATATGCACAACATCAAAAGCATTTTTGTAGTTTTTGTAGAAGTTCCTACATGATAAAACCTATGTAGCAAGCATTTGCTCAACTATACAAAGACTATTAATCGTGCGCCTGGATGTTTTACTTCAGATTTAGCCCATTTATTTGGATTTAATTACGTCATTGTGAAATCCGCTGGTTGGACCACATTACCCAGAATGCAATTTCAAGAATGCAGCATGCAGCGAGTTTCCGGTCAGAATTAGACAGTCCAAAGATGGCGGACCTCCTGGGCTCGATCTTGAGCTCGATGGAAAAGCCTCCAACCGTTCACAACCAAGAAAGCCGACGGAAAGCTAGAGGTATAAAGTTTTAATTCTACAAATACGCGTCCTTGTGGCTAAGAATATGAAACTGAGAATGCTTGTAGATTTGCAAGCAGAAATAAACAAATATCCGAGTGCCCTCTGCGACACTAACTCTGCAATACATATAACCAATCACCGCTGGAGAAATAATACATGAACGTACATACGTCATCTGTCGTTGAAAATCCTCTCGACGTCATATCTGGTTTGTTGATGCCTTTTGTGGTTGGTATTAAACTGTTTTATAAATATCCCTGCCGTAACGTACATTTGCTTAAAAGCGTGTCTTAAAAACACGAATAATCTATTGCAAGATAGCAGTTCAACAATAATAGCTAAGCTTTAATAATATTACAGCCACAGCAATTTCATAAACAATGTTGACAATGTAGATTAAATTGAAATCATTTGTGTAATGTTTAGTGTATATTCTGATGATTTTTGTTCTCATTGTGCAGAACAAGCAGCCAGACTGAAGAAGCTCGAGGAGGATGAGAAGAGAAAAAAAACTGAGTTTAGGAGAAAGGTACTGGCTTTATTTGTCTCACATAAACAGGAGCCTATGACATCGTAAGCTTTTGTTCATGAAAATGAGTGTGATTTTTGCTTAGATGGAGAAAGAGGTGTCAGACTTCATTCAGGACAGCAAACTGCAGAAGAAGAAATATGACCCGATGGGAAAGATCGAGAGAAGCATATTGTGAGTTCAACACAGTGTAATTTTAGTATCATTGATATACTATTATAGTTTTTAAGTAATATTTTGAATTGGCTTTTATTATAATATTTTCAGTGTGCATTTTAAATTTAGTTTACATTTTAGTAATTTGTGTGTTTTTGTTATTATTGTTGTTTATATGTTTTCTGTTATTATTATTTTTTCATTTTAGTTATTTCAGTACATAAAATTAGTCATTCTTAATGCTTTATGTATTATTGCAGTATCTATTATAAATGATTTATCCATGCACATAGCAATTTTTTTAGATTCATGTGCCCTTGTAAATCTTTAATCAAAATATACATCACAATAAGGAAATAAAATACTATCACAACTTCTGTTTCATGCTGACTTTAAACTAAATGAAAAATATTGTCTGCAGCTCGCGCTTAAAATAAACAGAATGATATCGTCCTTTACTCTGTATTTTTGTTATAAATTTCTTAAGACATGATGAAGTCTTCTGCAAACTACATGCTTATAGAAGCGTGTTTGCAGATACTTTTGATTATCGAGTTCAATTCCTAGATTAGGGTTAAATTTGATGCCCGTCAGAATGGCATACGATCTTCTCAGAGTCTATAACATTACCAGCTGTGATTAATCAATGTCAAAATAGATTTATTTTAAATGCATTCTTCTATTCTAGTTTACCGTAATATTAAGAAACAACTATGTAAGCCATGGCTTGTTTTTTTTTATTGTTGTACCGTACAGTTCATGCTAACGCCTCCACTTCTCTCAGGCATGATGTAGCCGAGGTCGCAGGGCTGTCGTCCTTTTCCTTTGGTGAGGATGAAGAGAGCAGATACGTCATGCTCTTTAAAAAGGTATGTATTGGAGACAAGGATCTTTGTAAATATGTTTTATTGTGTTTAGTATACTGTACATCGGAAAAAAAATGTATTCTGTTTGCACCAGAGTTATTATAGTTAACTGAAATGAAAAAATAAAATAAATTTAAGTTTTTTATATCATTTACACTACCGTTCAAAAGTTTGGGGTCAGTGAGAATTTAATTTTTTATTTTTTGGAGGAAAGATTTCAATACTTTTATTTATCAAGGACAGTAAAGACATTTATAATGTTACAAAAGATTCTATTTCAAACAAATTCATCAAAGAATCCTAAATAAAAAAAAAAAAAAACTGTACAACTGACAGACCAACAACTGTTTCAACATTGATAATAATAATAAATGTTTCTTGAGCATCAAATCCTCATATTATACTGATTTGTGAAGGATAATTTGACACCGAAGACACTGACACTGGTGATGCTGAAAATTCAGCTTTGATCACAGGAATAAATTACACTTTACTATATATTCACACAGAAAACAGCTGATTTACACTGGAATAATATTTAATACTATAACTGATTTTTGTTGTATTTTTAATCAAATAAGCGCAGCCATGGTTAGCAGAAGAGAATTCTTTTAAAAGTATTTAAAATCGTACCGACCCCAAACTTTTGAACGGTAGTGTATATTTCAGCTCAATATTTCTCATTCTCATTGTTTAACTTGATGTGCAAAAATAACTCAAACAAAAAATAATAAAAACTATATAGATATTAAAAAAGTGGCAAAACTTCTAAACAAAATAATAAAAATTCAAATGGAAAATAAAACAAATTCTCACATTTATTTCTACAGCGCACTATGCTATACAGATTTTTTCAAAGCGGCTTCATAGCTATAAACAGGAAAACTGTACATTATGCAAAATACATAAATTATGTAATGACTTAAATTTCAGCTGTAAAGCAGCTTTACAGAAGGAAATAGTGTCATGATCTAGTTCAAGTCAGTTCAATGTTGATTCAATTCACTTCAGTAATTGTGTTAATTTTGCAAAGTTTGTCAATTATGAAACAAATATGATTAGGCTATAAAGCAGCTCTACAGAAGACAATAGTGCCATCATCCAGCTCAATTTAGTTCAAGTTTTGTCCTCTGCATATTAACGGTCTTTTAAACCCCAACTGACTAAGCCAAAAGGGACAGTGGTAAGGGGTGTAACAATATCGTGTCACAATACTGTATATCACAATACAAAATATGTATCATGGATAGTGACAATATTTATTGTGTACAGTTCACCCAAAATAAAACTGTGTGAGAAAAAAAATCTTGTTTTTTCGAGTTTACGTGTCAGTACTACATTAAACTGCTATATATAATGTATAATAATGCAATGGGGGGGATATTTGTGGGTCCTGATAATGCCAAATGTCTGATGTTACCAGTAAAAAGTGACCAAGATTATTTTAAATATATCTAGTCAGTGAATCAAGCATATTCGTCTAAAATAATTATGTATTTTCAGCTTCAGAATCATGAATATTTTTATTCTGGTGTCTCTATTGTCCTGTGCATTGGGTTTCCAGCACCAAATCCAAGCCTATTCATTTACACACACAATGGAATACCAAATTTAGCTAATTTTAATCAACAGTAAATTTATAAAAAATCATATGTCTTGGAGTATCGCAATAATATCGTATCGTGAGTTCAGTATCGTGATATGTTTTGAATTGTGACATGAGGGTATAATTACACCCCTAAAAACTACCTCAGGTGTGACAGTAGTGAGAAAAGAAAAAAAACTCAGGACTCCAACTCATTACCGAACACTGTATTAATGCTTAGTGTGTTTGATTATGTGTGTTTGGTTTTGAAGGAGTTTGCACCATCAGATGAAGAACTGGAGGCTTATCGCAAAGGTGAGGAGTGGGACCCGCAGAAAGCTGAGGAGAGGCGTCGACTAAAGGTAAGAGGACGTCCATACAGAATACTGTGCAAGAGCAGCAGTCTGTTAGGCTTTGAAACCTCAAATAAGCAGCATTCATAATCTTATAGAGCTTTGTTATGAATTAATATTTCTGTTGGGAAGTATCTGTCTAATTGTCGTCTTGTTCTTCGAACACGTTTACATGTTTTACTGCACTCTCTTCAGGAAAAGGCTGCACTGGAGATGGAAGCAGCCAGTCACAGTGTGAAGAGGCCTGCGTCGCCCAACTCAAACTACAGAGACAAATACAGCCATCTGATAGGAACGTCTGCTGCTAAAGACGCCGCGCACACGCTGGAAGCCAACCAGGCATATGGCTGTGGTGTGTATATTTAAAGGATCTAAACACTTAGTAAAAACACTTTAAATCTGTATCACACAGCTCTGTGTCCCTTAAATAACTAACGAGTGAAGTATTGCACATTTAGTGCATTTTACACTTGAATAAGTTATCCCCGGGTAAATATAATCCTGGGTTATCTTGTGTCACGTTTCACACTGCTCATGCTTTACCCGGGGTTAACAAGTAATCCTGGTTATTCATAAGATGCTATTTCAGACTGTACACTCCTAAACCCCGGGTTAACTTTCTTCTTGGCATATTTGCTGTGTCCGTGCCACTAATTGGATATTGTTATAAAAAGACTCTAGAATTGTGCATCCTCTATATATTGCTGACTATACCATCAAGTTTTTCCTGAATGGACTTTTTGTACTATAAAGGTAAACTAGAAACAATGTTGCGCTCCAAATAGACAATCGTTTTGCTTCTGGTGCGCAGAGCCAAGGGAATACTTGAAAACGAGCAAGAAGGTTGTTGGCCACAGACTGAAGAAGTCTAGCAAAACATTTTTTATTTTATAAGTTGCATCGTGCAAAAAGTGCATGTGCATGTGAGTTGATGCATTTTCCGTCACCATTTGACATTTTCCCCCACAAACACCGAAACTACTGTTTATACAACACTGTGTTTCTGTGACTGCCCAAAGCAGTACTGTAATATGAGGCACGCAGAGATGCAAATCAGCTGTTTAAACTGGACGTGTCAAAACAAGTGAACAGTCTTTCACCTGTCCTGTTCTCGACAGACTCAAGTGTGTGGAATACGTCAGAAACTGAAGTCCAGTGTAGACAGCATCAGTCATTATAATGGGTTTTATTTGCTTTTGACGCAACGCTCACATCCAGAGTAGATAAAGTCTCAGCCGTTAAGCGACTGAATGCCAGTGGGCGGGGCCTGTGGTGTGATGATGTATAACTTTTCATTGATGTCTTGCTCTGGAGGCGGTCATATGCAGATGTATTAGCCTGTGTGATGTCAGCAGTCACACGATATCAAAACAAGCCGGTTTTGGAGCTTGATTAAATAAATGCTTTGTTTATACAGTAATGAGGAGGATGTTTTAAGCTATGAGACCATTATGCGTAAAAAAATCCATGCTAATTTGATTTCTCATGTCATGGCCCTTTTAAATATAGAAACTGGAGAGCTTTTTAACACAGTGGTGTAGCAAGTGACGTAAAATCTTCAAATATCCTTCAGATTCAATCACAAGTGGTCACAGGAGATGCATGTTACTGCCAGGTAGAAACATGGGTAACACGTTAGTTTAGTTTCAGTTCTCACTATTAACTAGCTGCGTATTAGCATGCATATTACAAGGATACTGGCTGTTTATTAGTACTTGTAAAGCACATATTAATGCCTTTTTATGCATGACCTTATTCCTAATCCTACCCAATACCTAAACTTAACCACTACCTTACTAACTATTAATAAGCAGTAATTAGGAGTCTATTGAGGCAGAAGTCTTAGTTAATAGTGAGACCCTAATCTAAAGTGTGACCAGAAACATGTAACCGACTCGCCTGGCCTCTTGCCATGAGATCACAACACTGGTCGTTTACCAGACGTAAACGGCATATACAATAATTAGCACATTCCCTGTATCAAAAGAAGTAAATCAATTTTGGTTTCATACTGACTTTAAACCTTTTGCCTTTATGGAAGTAAAATAGCCCAGGGTGATTTCTGTCCTACATGCCTTTGCCTTGATTTTTTTGACCATGAGTGTTTACTCTCATTGTTACAGTTCCTGTGGCCAATAAGAGAGACACTCGCTCCATCGAGGAAGCCATGAACGAGATCCGAGCCAAAAAAAGGCAGAAGAAAGGCGAGGAAGAAGGAGCTGGCAGCGGCAGTGGTGTGTGAGAGGCGTGTGTGTGTTTATGATCAGTTGGGTAATAGAACAGTATTTTACTCATATGACAATGTTTTACATAAACAGCAGGGTTTGGTAAAGATGAATTTATGCACATAAAGGCAGTCCAGAACTGCCACAGTATAAGCGCACTGTTCAAAAATGCTTTGAACTCTATATTACTGTCCCAAATAATGTGTTTTTAAAGGTCATTATTAGAATAAACAGAAACATGTTGTTTAATATAGCAAACCCCTGTGTATTTTGGCATGGTGATCTCTATTTAATCTAAGTTATCTGTTAAAACACATTTGGTTTTATTATAGTTTTCATTTGCATTTCCATTGATTAAAACAGTCATATTTATTGCCTTGACATAACTGGTAGTTTTGACTCCATGGATATTTTAATCGTGTTTATTTTAAGTCATGAGACAGCATGTCCTTAAATTAGTAGTTGTTTCTTGTAACTGTTTGTTTTAAATAAATTTGGTTAAGGATATGTTTTAAGTGTACGTTGTGTCTTTTATATACAGGTGTTGAATTCAGTCTGTTTGCTTTGAGCTCTAATAAGCATATGTATCTCATCTGTATCTAACATGTTTTGTCCATTTACACTGGCTAATCATCATTATGGGTCATGGACCATGACTAGATGGATCAATTATGATGCTAAATTGTATTTAAGCCTACTGTAATGTCATAAAAACGTTTCAAAATAAAGATTCAGAATCAGTTGTGCTAAAGGCAAATCGTATTCCCCGTCTCTTTACTGACTGATGGTTTACCCTTCAAAAAATCCTGCATATACCATGAAGTGTAATTTTCCTGGTTATTTATAATATTTACTGCAATTTTAAACCCTTGCCTTATTTACATTTTTAAAACTTTGGATTTAATTAATTTGCCACTAGAACTTCCATCACACTGCACTTCCTTCATGAATCCCCAGGTGGATCCGCGCACCCTCATTTGAAATCTCAGTCATCGATATCGCGATACTTGCCGTTCTCGCACTTCCTGTTGGCCTTGCAGGATTGTAAACAAACGTGAGATCGTAGTCCCACGAAGGATCGAATTAGCCAAGCATCCTGAGAAACCGACACAAATCAATGAGCTATGAGCTTCGAGAAGGATCTTTTGTAGGAATAAGGGCCGTGTCACAACGATTACAGCTGAATCAAAGCAACGACGCGAGTGGAAGACTAACGTTAGCTGTCCGCTAAGGAATACGAGTGATTAACCAGCTAGCTGGCAGTCGCTTGTACAGTGAGTAAACAATTACAAACTAACTGACACCTTGCCATTGTTACATTACAAACGACACTGTAACGTTAGCGCTCCTATGTACTTTCCAAATATAATTAGGTTTTTCAGAAATAGTTTATTCAATGAGACCGAAGGAGTCGGGAAGTAACGTTAGCTTCCTCCAAATCGAGGGATGATCGATTCATGACGCAATTGTTATATTTCGTAAATTATCATAGTTACCAGAGGGGAAGATGGAGATTTTATTTTAGTCTCTGTTTGATGTCTGTGTGTGTCAGTTAAATGACTCACGGGTTGTAATTAAGTTGTAATTGTTGGTTATAAAGTCTGTGCTGTTGCTCACTAGCGATAAAGTCTGCTAAAACATTACTAGTTTTATGATGTATGAGTGCTGACTTGTGCGACAAACAGCTATTTTGTTTTACTATTCCCCATAATTTTCTAGGGCTTGACAATACATTGTGTAAAGCAAGTCACATGTCACGTCTTGAAGTCAGCAGTCAACACTAACAAAAAAATAAGGCCATGGTATTGCAAGCAATAAGCATTAGGAGATTAACATCATTTTAAGTAGAATAATGTTGATGATTAAATAGCAAACTGATGTTAAATCTTCAATGAAAAATAAATTCCACTACTTTTGGCTGGTGACAATAATCGCCAAACGGCTGAATGCTAGGCGATTAATCGCTCTTGTTGAGTGTTTAGTGACGACATTCAGTGTAGCAGAATCACATCTGAAAAAAAATGTATGTCTGGTTTCTTGTTTAATCAGAAAACACCACAAATATACCATTTGCAAATCTAGAAAGATTGCTCTTCATTTGAGCCACCAGATACTAAACATGTTGGGTGACTCAGGCACACCTTGCATACATGTCTTATCTATTGTTTTTTATTGAATTGAAATGAATGCTTACAATGTGGTTCCACCAATACATGTTTATGAATTAACCCCATTAAAAGTAGATCTTTACATTGGCATTAAACCTCTGTTGTTGTAATTTGAACTAGAGAGATTAGTCTTAAGTTTATAGGCTAGTTTCCAGAATATGCTTATTCTTCCTGTAGTTGGTTTCACTTCCCGTGACTCATTTAAACAGCAGGTTTCTCTCAGTGTAGTAACACTTGAAATGGCTGAATGTGCTCAGTGTGTTTTACAGGCAGGATTATTTATTTATTGGAAAGGTGAGTAGAGTGTAATTCTCGAAATGTTCAAACTTTTTTGACAGAGAACTGCCGGAAGCCCTTAAAGCTTCTCTGTTGATAATCGCTTCTCATTACAAGTATGTGAAGATGGCTGGTACATGTTGCGTTCTTAAATGCAGGTTAAAGTGACCCAGATGCAGAGATGGGGTTTGTGTTGAGCAGCATTTACTGCGAATCGAGACGCTGCAAACACTGGCCTATTTAGTTAGTTAAACCGCAGCCTTTGCAATTTAATAATAGCTCTAAGGTTTGAATAGGAAACTATTTAAAAACAGGAAACTGTTTAAAAAATAAGAAACTGTTTTTGTCAGAACATTGAAGTCGGCATGAAATGAAAATTCACCCTATCTAATTTGCAAATGCATGTTATATATCGTATTGTGAATAATTCATCTGTGCATGTTTTCATTTTAAAAAAACGTATTTGTTTTCTTAAATGATAATGTATACTCAAAATGTCACAACTCCTCCTTCTCTCTGGTGACGTATGCTGGACTTTAGTCATTTAGTCCACTAAACTCCATCTTTTCATCAGTAATAATCCGTTACGCTCGGATATACATCACAAAATAGAAGAAAAGTTCAGTTTCATCAGCGACTTTAAAAGCTCATTAGCGGGTCGTTGCAGTAATATTAATCAAACGGATAAAATCATTCATAGTTCCATTCATGTTATTATTAGCACAGATCAGGCACTTACAAAACTGCTGATAGTCATGACTTCATCCTGAGGGTAGAAATGTTTTATTATTTGATATAGAGTTGATATGTGCTTTCTTAGAAGTAAAAGCTATATAAAAAGGGATTAACAGATTGAACTGTTTCATACTTTTCTTTGTCTAATTTCTTTAGACATTGCTCACTGAACAATTCGGTCATTGATGTTGAAGTTTGTTAACTCTTCATGAATCTGTATGCAGGTCTTCATCGCCCCTCATCAGGGCCCAGCCTAATTCAGGATGGTGTGTGTGGGGACTCGACTGGGCGTCTCGCTCCTGTTCTTATGCTTCACTCTGGCACCCTCTCCTGGTCAGGCATATATATATGCTGTAAGTGTCTGGTTTCAGAATTATTAAGGCTTTTATTGGTTTTATAAACTGTATGGCACAGTACATTTATTGAGTATTTGGTTGCATGAAATCTACACGCTTCACCTTTTTACAATCAATATTAATTTATTAATGTGGGTTGTTTGATTGCTCTATAATGTTTTTATACTGCATTAGCTAATGGACTCTATTTTATTCCATGCAGCATTACAGTAACATGACCTCCATGCTGTTTGAAGATCTGCCTTCTCTCTTTGGCTCTCCCCTGCCAAAAGATGGACTCATGGTAATGAATCCCTGCTTCTGGACTTGTAGTTGTACCCAGTAACTAACTAATGTTACTGCATTAGTGTGACTGACTTTTCTCTCTCTCTCTCTGTCTCCCCCAGGGTGTGCTGGTTGAAGCTCGTCCTCAGAACGCTTGCACACCTATAGATCCTCCTCCAGTTTCTCCCACACCCTCAGATCCCACTACAAACAGCTCTACAAAATACATTGTCCTCATTCGACGCTACGACTGTAACTTTGATATCAAGGTTAATGCACAGCAAGGCTATTCTAATAAATAAAAAATATATTGTTTAAATGTACATATGCACATAAGTGCTAATTATATCGCTGACTGATTTGGCCAAAGAAATGTCATGCATCCACACTTTGATTAGTCGATAATGAACAACAGAAAAAGTGAGTAATATTTTTTATGTTTTGATTTTTGGGTCTTATAGGTGCTCCATGCACAGCAGGCCGGTTACAGTGCAGCCATAGTTCACAACATGTTCTCTAATTCACTTCTCAGTATGGGATCCAGCAATGGTGAGATTGACACACACACACACACATGCACTGTTTGTATTGAACAATTATGGGAAATAAACTCTAGGTTTGTTTAATGTTAGTTGGCATGGTTAGGCCCACAGAGAATCTGTGCACTTCACGTTTTCTGTGCTGAGTGTGGGTGAAATGTTATTGAGAATACTAAACTCTTATTGATAGCTGAAAATCAGATTAGACATCTTCTTAACGTTTTATTTCGATTGTCCACTTGAAACATTTTACAAACTATAAGTAACTTTGCAACTACATGTCAACTAGCAGTGTATTAGTAGACTGTCTGCTTAATATCTGCTAATACTTTATTTTGATGCTCCTCAACAGACATTATACTGACTAGTATATCTTACTAATATCTGACTAATACTCTCAGTTAGTTGACATGTAGTTGCAAAGTTACTTATTGTTAGTAGAATGACTAAAGTGCACTCTCGAAACAAATTTTTAGTAAATGAACATATATAAGTGGTGGCGGACATATAAAGGACCGGTGTTTGAAGTCTACTTGGCTTTCTTTTGAATTTTGCAAATTTCAATACAGTCAAAATGGTTTGAGACATTTGTTGCGAGACACATACTTTATCATCCTCAGAATCTGTTTTGTTTCTTTTTAGACACCATCGCGGATGGGATCGAGATTCCCTCTGTGTTTACAAGCTACTATGCCTCTCAAATACTGCGCAGCTTTATCATACCAGAGAAAGGGTGAGAATAAAACAGCCTACACACAAATTTAATACAGATACATAAATACAACCAGTCATTTGGACACACCTACTCCTTTTTGTATTTATTATTATTCTTGTACTTTGTTTAATATTTAGTGACCAAAGCTATGAAATAACAAAAATGGACGTGTCCAGGGGCACTTACTTTTTTTCCCCATTGAGCAAGTTTGAATTTGAAAAATTTAGGAGCACATAAAAAACTTGAGGCACAATGAAAATATATCAAATCATTTGTTTTTCCTTAATATAGGGATACAAGGAGAACTTTGCAAAATGGTTACATTTATTTGAATACAAAATATATTTTTGCTTCAAACTGTATTTAATAATTATGGAATTCTGTATACTCTAAACATTGAGTTAAATGCCAGATAGAGTTTATTTTGTTACCGAAATACCAATAATAACCAGAAGAAAAAAAAATATTTTCTGCATAATGTGGGACTTTTATTATAAACAAGTCCAAAATACTCAGGGACTCTTATTTTGAAATGTCTTTATTACTTCCATCATCATTCAAACATATGAGTGAAATAAAATATGCGCTCTTACAACTATCTAAGACATTACAAAACAAACACCATAAAGTAAACATTGTAATATATATAAAATACATAATTCACAATTCCATTCATTATGAATACATAATATGAATGGATAATTCATCAACAGTAGATCATAAGCAATCTCTTGACTTAAATGCACAGTATTCATTGATTGCAAACTGCTCTAAAACCTCAAACCTGTAGAACAGCAACATTTTTACTTTGAAAGTGCAGATCTCACTTTTTTTTTAAATGTAATCATCGCCTTTTGAAATAATTAATAATCACATTAAAGTGTTTCGCAATTCCTGTTTTCCAGCCCCAAAATGACCTCTTCAAATGATAATTAAGACTTTTGTTACACCATTTAAGATACTTAAAACTGAATTCTTAAAGATCCGCAGGAACCTGATTTTTATCTTCTCCTAAATACATTTTATAGTTTGCGCACACATCTATTTTTAGTTGCAAATGCGAGTGAAATGCCTGCACTTTTCAGCCCTGGTGTGGTGATTATGTAGCGACTGTCAACAAATAAATAAATAAAAATTGTATATATTAACACTTTCAAACTCTTTGGGTAGTTTACAGTATGAAGAGAAGTTCCAGTGAAAATGACTTGTTGTTTGCTCTTCTTTGACTATATTCTCCAAGTCATCCACTTATTCAGAAGAAAAAAAGTGGTATATACACACTCATTTTGAATGACTTTATTCAGCTTGCCAGCCTCAGGGGCATAGGTTGTTCATGTATGTTATCGTGTGTGTAACTTTTGTTGCTGACTCACTTTGCTGCAGGGCCTTTGTGATTCTGAAGCCCGAGTTCTCCTTTCCTCTGTCCTACTATCTCATCCCCTTCACTGGAGTCGTCGGCATGATCATCATTGTCATGGTCGTCATACTGGTCAGTGCTGCCTTGACTTCTTTATAAATGTGTACAAGAATCATGCATGGGATTACAGATGTCTAGAACATTATTTACATTTTTACCACATATATTCTAATGATAATATGGTATGTTGTGTATATTCTTACACTAGTATTTTTATATTAGGAAAGTCACATAGAATGAACATGGTCAACTCACCTTATTTTTTCTAATGGAACACAAAAAGAGAAGATTTACTAGTGTACCAGATGTTTTCAGTTTCCATTACAGTGAATGGAGATTGCAGCTTTTAGGCTTTAAAAAGTATGAAAAAAAGTGTAGAGCATAGTTTTTCTTTCTACTGTTTGGAATAGTTTCACATCCGGAGTGCCTTCATGATGGCAAAAAATGTTGTCTAGGTTGGCATCTATGTAGGATTTGTAAAAGAGCCAATGATACGTTCATTGGTGGGTGTTGATACATGTTTTTCCTTCTAACTGGTCCAGGTTGTGCGGTGCGTGCAGCACAGGAAGAGACTTCGGAAAAACAGACTCTCCAAAGAACAGCTGAAGAAAATCCCCACTCACAAGTTTGTTAAAGGTGAGCAAAAGAGAGGATGTTAATAGTCTAAGGGTGTATTCACACCAGGAAAGTCCGATAGTTCACTTGCTTTGGTCCGGACCAAATAAAATGTTGTTGTTGTTGTTGTTTTTTTTGGTACGGTTCGCTTTCACACTGCTCTTTTTGCAAGTGTACCAAAATTTGTAAACAAAACCACACGTGTGCTAAGGTCGTCCATTCATTGGACAAGGATTCTCAAGTAGGGAAATCAGGAAGTGCAAAAAAGGCTCAGCATGGAGATATTTCGTACTGCAATATTTGTTCTTTTACTAATTTTGTGTTATTCTGTGCTACATGGGCAGCTGTGCTACATGGGCATCTGCCCACATGTTAATAAGGCAGCTCGTCTCTTCGAAGCTCCAGGTCAAACCACGACTCATTTTATCAAATGTAGTAGGCTACAACAGATCACTTTCCCATAACGCAACTCTGACTACGGAAGCCTGTTAACTCAAAGGCGCAGTGCTTTCTTGCAATTGGGTCGGTTCATGTTCACACCGTAAACGAACCGTACCAGAGTTTGTTTGGAACCGTACCGAGACCACCTCTTCAGCTGGGTCTCGGTTTGGTTGTTTGGTCCGCACCCGAGTTCGATTGCTGTATTCACACCTGCCCAAAAGGTCCGCACCAAGGGGGGAAACGAACTAGAGTTCGATTCAATCGAACCAAACAAGGCAGGTGTGAATACACCCTAAGGTTTCAATGCAATATAAGCTCTGCCTCCAACAAAAACACTTTTACTGTAATGCACAATTTTTACTGACGAATATGGTCAGGCTTGCAAACCAATCATGAGTTGTTGGAGTCTAAGAAACAATCCATAGCATAGCTAAAGAAATGCATTGCCACTGCTAGTTGCAAATAATAGAAGTTCAGCTTTTTTTCATAAAATCATGTTTGGCTGCTCTAAAGATGATAATAAACAGCACTGGATGTCAGCACATCTCATATGTAGGAGTTTGCACCACATACTCGAACAAGGAAAACTCACTGATCACTGATGGGGTCTGATAGCAAGCATGATTGTTCTACCGGAACATCTAACACTTCAATAATGCCATATTTTTCTCAGGTGACGAGTATGATGTGTGCGCGATTTGCCTAGATGAATATGAAGAGGGAGATAAGCTGAGAGTGCTGCCGTGTTCACATGGTAAGTGAGCTGCTCCATCATCTGTGTGAGCAATGTGTGTGTGTTTTAGTGTGTTGTCTTTATCCTTTCTCTCTAATAAGCATATCTAAAGTATGGATTTTGAAGTTAAAGGAGAACTCCGGCGGAAAATGAACCTTTGGTCTAATAAAACATTGGTACCTAGTCTACCGTTCTCTGAGATTTGTTTTCATGATAATCGAATGTAAAGAGTTTTATCTCTAAAAACTGTTTAGCGTATAACGCTAGTAATGGGGGCATATAATAAGTAAAAAGAAATCGCTAGTTTATGCCACTAACAAGACTCAAAATAGCCCCACACTAACACAGTAACATAATGAGGGTCCCTACATGCAAAACGAAGCATTGAGAACTTTGTAAGTGTACAGACCGTTTAATAAGAAGATAAAGATAAAGACAGTCCACTTCGTGTATACAGACAGGAGCCATCTTTGGAAAACAGTCTCGACTAATCAAACTATTGGCATCCATTTCGCGAGACGCTGAAATGGATGCCAATAAGATTCTGAATGGAAAGTCATCTGTGTGTTTTGTCGTTGTGAACTGAGCTATCATCATCGCAGCACGTCCAGTCTGAAATACCACTTGATGATGGCCAAGCACACACACACACACACACACACACAGCTGATGCGAATCCTCTGCCCCCTCGTCAATATCAGGACCTAGTCAGTATTTCTTTCACCCTTTTATTAATGGACAGTGTTACATTGTGTGAGAGATTATTTGCTCAAAGTGAGAATGTTAGTGTGAAATTAAACACTGTATATGCCAATGGTGTTTTCAATAAAAAACATTTGCACAAAGCAAGCCGATCCACTTTTCCATGTTGATAAGAGCATTAAAATGAGAAAAAATAATGGGACAAAAAGAAATCAAGAGACATTTAGAATAGATAAAATCACGAGTTAACTATGACATTAATGCGATTAATCGCGATTAAATATTTTTATCGTTTGACAGCACTAATATATACATATATCATTATCGTGATATAAGATTTTGGTTATGTCGGCCACCCCGAGTGGCTGGGCGTCTAGCTTGAATTTGGTACAGCCAAGGAGGAAATGATATTCATTGTTTTCCACACATATGCAGAAAACAGCGAAACGACATTTTTGAAATTCATTTTTGTCCCTGTTCAGAATATACCATAACATGATGATTTTTGCTTCCATCATTCAGCTTACCACTGCAAGTGTGTGGACCCCTGGCTCACCCTAACCAAGAAAACCTGCCCAGTGTGCAAGCAGCGCGTGACCCGTCCCAACCCAGAAACCTCTGAGTCTTCAGATTCGGAGGAAGAGGCGGGGCCGCGCGAGGCTGGCGGGGAAGAGGACGGAGCGATCAGTGAGGCTGATTCTGAACGCACCCCTCTCCTCCGCTCGTCCAACCCCGCGTCCCCTGCCTCCTCCAGCCCGCCTCCCAACTACTCCTCCACAGTGACGTCCAGCGAAGCCGTGGCTACGGTCACAACCTCCGCTCAGTGCTTGCCACACACACCGCAGCACGACGAGTACTGCACACCCGTAGAGGACTCGGATGAAGGTACTGATGATGAGGAGGGTCACCCCTCGGATAGCGACACCACAGAGCTCATCGGACGCGGCGCATTACGAGTCTGATTAAAAACTACCCCTTTATCTCGGTCACTTTGGTTGTTATAGGGATCTGTTTTCTCTGATGTGGATTTTTACACCCCTTATTTTGAGATGCATTTTGTCCAGTCTCACTGAGATTACACGTCCATCCCACTTTTAGTTCTAGCTAGTGCATCCAACACTAAACGGCATATGTGCAACATTTTACAGTTCCTGACAAAAATACAGATTGGCGTGGTTCACAAAATCATGAATGTGTTCTCCTAAAATGTCCAAATCACAGTTAAAGGTCATGTAAAAACTATTTGAGGTTATTGAAACCATCCTTAGATAAATAGAAACGCATCATTTACTCACCTTCATGTCATTCCAAACCCATATTCATTTCTTCCTTCTGTGGAACACATATAACAACACTGCACCCTTTTTATTTTATCTGCACCTATTTTAGGTTTTTGGAGTCTCTACTAATGAGATGATTAGGGGAACATGCAAAACACTGTTCTACAAGACAAAAAAAAAAAAAAACGGTCAAACCTAGACATGTTTGAAGCCTGAATATGCGTAAGTCTAAGATTTCTGATTTTGTAGCTGTGGTGCAGGGGCAGATTTTCAGTCATTGATGATTTAAGGACTAGTTCATCCAAAAATTAAAACTCTGTCATCAATGACTCGCCCTCATGTCGTTCCAAACCAATAAGACTTAACACAAATTAAGATCTTTTTAGTATTCTCTCATTCTTCTAGTGAAAGTCCTCACAACCAAAACTTTCATGCATTGCAACAAAAAGATATTGTGAACATAATCCATATGAATCGAGTGGTTTAATCCAAATCCAAGTCTAGGCTTTTATTCAGATATAAATGTTGTATTAATGCACATACATAGAGCACATCAAATATGGTAAACAAAAACATACTTGATTGACGCGCGAGCATCATGTTGAGTTTTGTTTGCCATATTTGATGTGCATGTATGTGTGTTGATCAATGTAAAAGCAATCCATATGCAAAAATCATTCTCATTAAACAATCTCTTTATGAACTTTTTGAAGTGGAGGGACGGAAATCTTTCAGGTTTCATTAAAACTCTTCATTTGTGTTTCAAAGATGAACAAAAGTCTTACAGGTTTATGAGTAATTAATGACAGAATTAACATTTTTGGGTGAATTCTGCTGTGTTCCACGTACAATGCTGTCGCATGGCTTCACAAGATATAGAATATAGCGCATAAGTCATATGGGTTATTATTATGGTTTTTAATTGCGATTTATTGTATTTTCATAGCTTATGAAAAAGAGCATTCTCCTTATTCTGTTAAGTTTCTCTGTTTCGCTGAAGAAAAAACCTCAACCTTGAGGGTTTAGTAAATAAAGACAAAATTCTCAAAAGTTTGGGGAAACTATTCCTGTAAGTTGGTGATTCTGGTCACCATTTATGTGCAATACGGACAGGTTGCCAGTTTGTAAATGAATACTAATCATTTATTTATACCTACAGAGGTCGCACAGAAATTATTGCAGACTTCTGAATTAGCGTCTTTGATAAGTAAATCCTTTTATGTTATTTTTAGTAAACACCTGCATTGATCAACCTGAAATCATACCATTCTCACAGGATTCACTTTTTGACTAATAATTTAGAATGTGTTATTACAACAACATCCTTTATAATCGGTTATTTTTTTTGTTATTTTGAATACATAAACTGATTTTCTGAAGCAGTTCCTTGCAGATCTCTCTCTCTACATAATGTAAAGGCATTATTCTCTCTCATATAGAAAGATTGCAGTTGAAAGAGTTTTATTATCGTTATTGATGCAAGCTAAATGGACTATTCTTTGTTTAATATAGACATTTACCATTTAAATGCTAGCTGCTGTTTCAGATTTAAATTTACTTTGATCATGGCTGACAGTGTATAGACATAATGGCAATGTTTATTACCTTTTCCTCTTAGATCACATCTTTCATCTCAAGTGAATAAGAAGTTGTGTTGTCTATACTAAATAAACATGTGCCTACTTCAAATTTTCATTTGTAAATGTAACGCCATCCATCTCTTCCTCTAAACCACTAATCAGTCACATGTCTGTTTTTCTTTCCCGAGTTTTATCATTGTGATTTTAGTTTCAGTTCTTTGACATCAGGCATTCAGATATATTTGTGTCTCCTTTCAAAAAATATAAAGCAAAGAACACTATAAAGAATCATAGGGTTTTGCACCTGTAGTTTGCCGGAGCAGTAGCTTTTATTATTATTTCTACTCCATATATAATTTTGGTTCGTGTCTGTGTAGTGCTGCATTCTAATTTACTTTACAGAAGATTTATTTAGGACTGTAACATTGTTTAATTCTGTGCCATAAAAACAATTTTACTATTTCCTGAGTCAAATCTTATATTATGAACCCTCATTGAAAGATTAAACAAATGCCGTTTCATGCCATTAAAAGTCTTGATTCTGTATAGTTTAAAGCCGTTAGGTAAGTGACTGAACGCCGGTGGGCGGAGCCTATAGTGTGATGATGTAAAACTATTCGCCAGGTTAACACTGTACGATTTTGGCCGTGTGCTATACAATTTTGTGATTCCTCTTAACCTGGGCCATAATCTGAAGTATTTGAGCGTTAGTTTGACGGGTTCTCCGAAAGCCGATTAAAGGGATAGTTCACTTTGAAATAAATTTTTGGTATGTTTTAGCTTACCTCAAGGGCATCCAAGATGTAGGTGTCTTTGTTTCCGCAGTAGTTTCAATTTTGATATTTTTAGGTCAAACCGTTCTTGTCTGTCAGTCATATAATGCAGGTCTATGGTCACCACCTCAAAGAGCATGCACAGAGAAGTCCAAATTAAACATGATTTAATGACTCGTAAATGTAAGTACACATTGATGGCCTAAGACACGAAACGAGCGGTTTGTGTGAGAAAACGAACAGTATTTATATCGTTTTTACATCTTGTAAACACAGCCACATCCAAGTGATCTGAAGGCACGGGCGCTTCGGTCTGTGCGTTACAAGAGGTAAAAACGAAATAAATACTGTTCGTTTTCTCAGACAAACCGCTCGTTTCGTGTCTTAGGCCATCAATGTGTACTTACATTTACGAGTCATTAAATCATGTTTAATTTGGACTTCTCTGTGCATGCTCTTTGAGGTGGTGACCATAGACCTGCATTATATGACTGACAGACAAGAACGGTTTGACCTAAAAATATCAAAATTGAAACTACTGCGGAAACAAAGACACCTACATCTTGGATGCCCTTGAGGTAAGCTAAAACATACCAAAAATTTATTTCAAAGTGAACTATCCCTTTAATGACCACTGTGCCAGAATTTTGATCAGTGTGACCTCCTACAACAACCATCAAATTGGAAACCAATAGGAGCGCAGAACCCGATGACACGATTAGTGTGACATCAATAAACCACGTCTGCATCCCAAATCTCACACTTCCGTACTATATAGTATGCGAAAACAGTATGTGACAAAGGAAGTATGTCTGAATTCACAGTAGGTACTCATAAAAGAGTGGGCAAAAAGTACTACTTCTGGTGAGATTCTGAAGTGTGCATCCAATGGACACATTACTATCCCATGATGCCACGGGAGAGGACTTATGAATGGCAGTGAGGCGACGCAACTGACGCTGGGAGGTCACATGACAATAACAGTATGGCGAATGTAGTACATCTGGATTACATTCATACTATATACCGTAAAACTTCAAATAATAGCCGACTCAAGCCGAGTCCCAAATTGACGCCTGTCTCTTTTACACGCCTGGTGTGGCTGCAGGTTTGGGTAAATAAAGGCCGCTCTCAAATAGAGGCCGGGTCTTTTTAGCAAATTGTTGTCCCTCCAAAGCCTTTTTTGATCGATGAGAGAGCGAGAAAGAGCGCGAGAGAGAGAGAGAGAGCGCGCGCACTCTCACGTCTTCAAACAACACGAGCGCTGTCTTGCTCTCTTGACACGATAGTAAAAGGTCGGAAGACCGCAGTTTCACGTGGAGCATTTGGAGATTTTTTAGAGATTAGAGACAGACAGGCCTTTATACACTCAATGAACAACATCTCAACACTAAATTATAAAGGCCTGTCTCATGTAGACGCCTGTCTCAAATACAAGCCGGTGCAGTTCGACGATTTGGGAAAATAAAAGCCCGGGCTACTATTTGAAGTTTTACGGTAGAACATACTTTTTAGTGGTTGTGAAGTAATGACTTATTCAGAATAAGTACCTACTCAAGAGAGTATGCCATTTCGGAGACCCACCACTTCCTCCACAAACACCTCGTCGTTTTTTCCATTTCTTTCCATCGTTTTTTTTTTTTTTTTTTGGAAAGCCATGATCAAAATTAATGCTAGAGATAGTACAGTGTGACAAGCAACATTCGCAAAGGACTATTATAAATTGTACAGCGTTCACCCGGCTTTATAAGCAGTCATATCCACACAAAATGTTTTTGAAGCTTGATAAAAATAAATAAAAAAATTTGTTTTGAGGAAGATATTTTAAGCCATGAAACTTAGACAACTTTAAAGGGTAAATTTGATTTCTCATGTCTTGACCACTATAGACAAAACCATTGTTTTTTTCATGCACTGGTCAATTATAAGATGATAGGCTAATTTTCAATACACATTTAAGTGTTTGAATTTTTTACACTTTATCTAATTCTGTCTGTAGATTTCAGTTACAATACATAAATACTGTTTTCTCAAAATTAGTTTTTTCAAATTTTTTCAAACTTTTCTTTATTCTGCGAGTTTTTACTCAGGGGTAATTCACATTTTATTCCTAAAACATGGGATCTTATTTTTTATGGCTGTTGACTTTTTTTCCTTCTGATTTATGGAGTGATAAAAAGAATTGTAAATAAATTGTACAACATCTTTTTTGATATTTAATGTTAAATTATTTCCTGCGGCAAAAGCGAATAGATTCTTTAATGTAAATGATTTCTGGTTTTGTTTAGTTTTTTGCCTTTTGCCTGTTGAAATACAAGAAAGTTCGCAAAATTCAACCCGTACTATAGAGCAGTTTTGTAGGATTGCAGAAAAAAGCAGGCCTATATATACAAAAGCATTACAATTAGAACATGTTTATAAAAAAGTATTATATTATTTGTAATTATTCACAACATTTTAAGGTCGTTAAGGTTTATCTGACAAAAAGGTTTTCAATTGTTAACAAATAAAAATAATTCATTAATACACTGCATATAAAGGTCATACTTTCACTACATGTCAATATGGCTCCATCAGTCTTTTAATGGTCAATACTTCATTTAAAAGTGGTTTGTGCCTGGAGTCAAGCCAACTCGTTCCTTGTCCTTCTCCAGCTGTCACCGCTGCCCCAAATAAAGCCTTTATTAAGCCACACCAACAGCTTATTTGACATTTTTGCAATGACTTTTAATCAACTGGTACCTCCGTGATTTTAAGTGGATGAAGTCGCTTCTCAAGTTCACATAGAAGTCCTTTGAGAGTAACTGCAGTTCATTTTTTCCACAAAATGTAATAACCAGAAAGCGTTTAAATTTGCTTGAAAAGTGTCTTGCTAGCAATAGATGAATACTGGCTTTACAATGACGGCTCTGTCCCTGATCCTGGTATAACATGGGATGCCTTTAAGGCTTTCCTGAGGGGACGGCTTATCCAACACTGCTCGCTACGTAAACGCCTGGAACGTGAAAAACTAGTTAAATTAGAAGAAAAGATTGGGACCCTGAAAAAACAACATATTAATCATCCAGACCCAGTAACTCTTAATAACTTAAACAGTTTAAAATTGGAACTAAATGACATTATACAGAAAAAAGCGGAATTTGCTCTATTTTGCACAAAACAAAATTATTATGAAAAAGGTGAGAGAGCAGGTAAATATTTAGCCCATAGAGTGAAACAGCTTAGTACTCAAAACTTAATTCCTTCTATCTTTGATGACAAAAATAAACTGACTACAGAAACCGGGGAAATTAATAAGGCTTTTAAATCTTTTTACCAGGATTTATATACATCGCAAGGAGAAGTAACTTTAGAACAGTATGACCGATTCTTCTCTTCCCTACAGATTCCATGTCTATCCACACAAGATAGCAAATCGTTAGAGAATGACATCACATTAGAAGAGATTAAGATGGCCATACAGGACCTCAAACCAGGTCGTGCCCCCGGGGAGGATGGCTTTCCCTCTGATTTTTATAAAAAGTTTTCAGAGGTGTTGGCTCCTAAATTGCTTTATGTCTTTCAGAATGCTCTGGTAAAGGGTAAGCTTCCAGAGAGTATGAGAACCAGCATAATCACTCTCATTCATAAAAAAGGGAAAGACCCTCAACAATGTACAAGCTACAGACCCATTTCACTTGGCAATGTTGATGGGAAGATATTAGCCAAAATACTTGCAAAAAGACTTGATAAACTACTACCTACTATTATACACCCTGACCAGGTTGGTTTCATCAGGGCTAGGTCTTCAGCAGACAATATGAGACGATTATTACACCTTATGTGGAGCTCTAGAAATAACACTGACCCTGTCATGGCCTTCTCCCTAGACGCAGAGAAGGCTTTTGACAGAGTTGAATGGGGCTTCTTATTTCAAACACTTAAAAGATTTGGTTTTGGACCTTTATTTACTAAATGGGTAAACTTACTGTACACTGAACCAGTGGCCTCGGTATTATGTAACGGTGTAGTGTCATCGCGGTTTGAGCTACATAGGGGCACAAAACAAGGGTGTCCCCTCTCCCCTCTTATTTTTGCACTGGTCTTAGAGCCATTAGCTATTGCAATACGTAATAATCCAAATATTAAAGGTATCATAGCAGGCCAGCAGGAGCATAAGATTCTTTTATATGCTGATGATATCCTACTTGTCTCCAGTAATCCACAATTGACAGTGCCCACAATGTGTTCTTTAATTGATGATTTTTCCCAGATCTCTGGCTATAAAATCAATTGGTCAAAGTCAGAAGTAATGCCCATGTCTAAGAATTGCCATGGGATAACAGGGGACCAATGGCCATTTAGGCGGGTCTCATCAGGAATGGTTTATTTGGGAATTAAACTTATACCAGGATTGGAAAAAATAATGCAGACTAACTTTCAACCAATTATTCAGGATATCCAAAATTTGTTACAGAACTGGAGTAAACTTACAATGTCCATTCTGGGTCGTATTAATTTAGTTAAAATGATAATCGTACCTAAAATTAATTATCTATCATACATGCTTCCCCTTGGGATGCCACCATCCCTTCTGAAGGAATACAATAAATATGTAGAATCCTTCATCTGGCAGGGGAAGAAACCCCTTTTTAATCGTACTAAATTGTATTCTGCTAAAGGTTCAGGCGGGCTTTCTCTTCCCAGAATTGACTGGTATCATTGGTCCTTCTCGCTCTCGCAGCTGGCTAAAAACAATATGGCTTTCAACGAAGCCCCCGCCTGGGTGCATATTGAAAAAGAACTAATTGCCCCCTTTCCAGCGGAGGCCTTCTTGACACAGCTTGCCCGATCAATACCAGACCAAAATCCAGTTCTTAAATTTACTAGGGATAGCTGGAAATTGTATCACCAACATTCAAAACAAACCCCGTGGCTAACAACTAGAGCCTCGGTGTGGCACAACACCAAATTACGAATAGATAGGAGGGCTTTCTGCTGGATGCAGTGGGCTAAAAAGGGAATATGGTATTTAGATAACCTGTATGAGGGTGAACATGTGGTCTCATTTAATCACTTGAAACAAACCTACAAACTATCGAACACTGACTTTTGGAAATACCTTCAAATAAGACATTGTCTCCATGCAACCCTTAAAAATGGTCCTGACCCACCAACAGATGTACAGCTTCTGTCTGCCGCTAACAGTCACAAAAAGGGGATGGGCTCAGCTTTCTACGCTTATATTAGAGGTGTCAATGCACCTAATTTAAATGGTCTTAAAGTGGCATGGGAAAGAGATTTAGGGGGGGTGATCAATGAAGAAACCTGGAAACAGGTTGTATCAAAATGGCATACTAATGTTCGTGAAATTCAATCCCAGTTGATAAATTACAAAATCTTGAATAGATGCTACTGGACTCCAAGCAGATTGGCTAGAATTAAACTGAGAGATACTGCACTATGCTGGCGATGTAACAAAGATATAGGAACTATGGTTCATATGTTATATGAATGTGACATGGTAGAGGAAATGTGGGAGAAAATTGTACAATTTGTTAATAACATTTTTTGTCTGTCATTATATAAGAACCCTGCCTTGTGTATGTTGGGTATTATACCAGAGGATATGCGAATATCTCGACAACAGATGCTATGGTGCCGTTTAGCTATGGGTTCGGGATGCAGAGTCATTCTGAGACATTGGAAGTCAGACACACCTTCTTCATATGATGAATGGTTGGAACTTATGTCAAATATCGCTAGTTATGAACGTGTGATATATAGAGCCTCGGGACGTCATGATTTGTTTATGAAAATGTGGGGTCCCTTTCTGTCCCAAATTGAGAATGCACTATAAAAAGTGAGAAGAAAAAAAGAAAAACTATTCTTTTACCTATGTGTAAACTTACTAGTCATGTAAAGTCTAAACATTGTTTATTTATTGTGTTCTCTGAGATCTAACTCCTAATTGATCTGTGTAATTGTTATTTATTTTCCCTTTTATCTGTGCTATTCTGTATTTTTATTTATTTATTTATTTATTTATTTATTTATTTATTTATTTATTTATTTTTTTTTATTTTTTTTATTTTTTTGGGGGTGCATTAAGCTGGGATAAGGGGTAAAAAAAAAACAACAAAAAAAAAAAAAAAACCTAAAACATCACTGTTAACACTTAATTTTTGACTGATGTTCATGTTCAAAAAAAGCTAAATAAAAAAAAAAAAAAAGAAAAGTGTCTTGCTATATTTATTTTAAAAAATAAATGCCACTGATATTTTGTTATTATACACATCTAATGCAAAGATATTCATATTCAAGCCCCCATACTTTTTCGGGCCACTGATAGACAGAGTAGTAATTTAAATCACAATATAACATTGTTTATATCATTTTGTATTTAAGAATTTATGTAATCCAGCGGAAGACCATTGTGTTACACCATATTTCAACCAGATATTCCCAGGTTTTCAGTTCCTAAAATTAGAATTGGGTGCAAATTAGCAGAACATCGTTAAAAAGCAAGGGCACCTTTTATTAACGTCAATGCACTGGTCTGGTTTCATCATAAATATTAATGCATGTGGCAGCATTAGTATACATTTGTATATGAATATTAACAGATATTTCCTTCTGAAAGGTCAACAGCCTGTTGTTAACATGTTAACATTTAGTTTTGCCCTACATTTGAATGACATTGACATATTGATCTGGACTTCTGTGTGATTACCGCAGGCCAATGGCAGATGATGGATCCGCGTGTAAAACAATAGCGAGCGAATCGAAGGACCTACATAAATAATACAATGGGCAAAATGACAACAGCAATCATAGTGATTATAAAGCAGCTCTAAGACAATTAAACTAATACTATCTGTCAAGTCAAGAGCTGAATAGTTGTTACACTTTTTGCCCATGCGATATTTTTCAGGGTAGGATTATTTTAGCCTTAAAAACATATACATTAAAGCCATGCCTACAAATAAGCTATTTAAACATTTACGAAGTTAGCCTATTCCCTAGGAATACATTCATGTAACCCACAATGAACTTTTGTGGGAAGATGTCCAACAGCAAAACGGTAAGATAATTAGCCTATTGTTTTGGCCTAAAGACATTATGATTAAAACTGCATTCAATCACATTACTCAAAACAAATGAGACAACCTCCAGCACAGTCTGTTAACGTGTTTACTCAAGAGCTATACAAAAATATGATGATATTGGGATTTGAGATTGCCCTCTTAAAAATAAAGGTTCTTTATTGACATTTAAAGGGATAGTTCACCCAAAAAATGGAAAATTTGTGTCATTAAAGGGATAGTTCACCCAAAAATGAAAATTCTTTCAGTAATTACTCGCCCTCATGTTGTTCCAACCCCGTAAGACTTTCGTTCATCTTCGGAACACAAATGAAGATATTTTTGATTAAATCTAAGAGCTGGATCACTCCTCCATAGGCTTCTTAAGGGATCGAAACTGGCCGGCCCAAAAGTTATGAAAGACATCGTTAAAATAGTCCGAGTGACTACAGTGGCTCAACCTTAAGTTTATCAAGCGATGAGAATACTTTTTGTGCGCAAAAAACAAACAAAAATAAGGACTTTATTCAACTATTCATTTCCTTCTCTGTACGGCCGTGAGATTTCACGTAGTGAAACAGCGCAAAGCTTCTAGGTTGTACGTCACGCATCACACACATGACCAGCGTCGGCCAATAGTGAGCCTGCGTGTGACTGCGTTAATTTGTGTTCTGAAGATGAACGAAAGTCTTGCGGGGTTGGAACAACATGAGGGTGAGTAATTACTGACAGAATTTTCATTTTTGGGTGAACTATCCCTTTAATTACTCTCCGTCATGTCGTTCCAAACCCGTAACGGTGCGTTTTCAGTCAATTTCTACGGAAGATGAGCTTCATACTCGCGCAGTGCATTGTGGGATTGACAGCAGACCAGAGAAAGGTCGTTTCTCAATATGCATTCTTGTCTGTACTTGTGTTCTTGTGGACTTGTGAAACGTCATCAGTCACTGCCCAAGTACTGTTCCAATTCAAAGTTCACATCTAGCCAAGTCCATTTCAAATCCCCGGATGTGTTCTTGATCCGCCCCGTTTATCGAGGATGCATCGAGAGGTGACTTGTGCGGACTTGAGACAGCCAGGTATCCCAGAATGCATCTCGCACCAACCAGCAAGCGTCAATAGCAGAGGAGAAAACCCGCGTAATATCAAAATACTACTGTTATTGTGTCATGAAATGTAATTTTAAGAGTGTTTCAGGCGAGAATGTGGTTGTTTAAAACTCAAATCTGTGGTTTATTTATAAAGATAGCGCCTATTTGAAAAATGTCTCTGACGTTTTCGGAGTTGTGACATCCAGGCGTTCACCGCGGGTGTTCAACGCTCATCAACCCCGACTGGAACAGCTTTTCCTCGGCTAGTGCTTGACGTTTGCCGCTGGCTCTGATGTCTCTAGTCTAGTGGATAAACTTGACGTATAATTCGTCTTGTGTATAAGTCGATCTTTGGTCTCATTAATCTATCGTTTGTTCCTTGGCAAAAAATCGTTTTGGCTGAGGGCAAAGTGAAGTTTCATAACTTTATATATTTATGCAATTTAACTTTAACTTTGTAGCCTATTAGAGAGCTTATTTATGTTTGAATTGTTTGACTTATTTATCATTGTAGATATTATTGATCATTAAAACTGACATTTAACAAAAAGAGACAGGGTTGTGTCATTTTATTTTACATACTTTAAAATATATATATTTTTATATTTATTTTAACATTCTCTTCGCTATGTACAATAAAATAAAATGACACAACCCTGTCTCTGTTTGTTAAATGTCAATAAAAATCAATAATATTTCATATTTTTAAAATGAAAACAAAAAGATCATGTTCATGTTGTTATAAATATATGCAGTGAAGATAATACGCGTTGCCTGAACCACATGGTCATTAGGCTGCTATGTTTAAGATTTTTAAATTAAAAGAGGCAGGGTGGTGTTTTATAACATATTTCGTTTTATTGTTGACGAAAAGAGGCAGAGTTGTAGCATATTTCGTTTTATTCTTGCCTAAAATCCTATACATAAAGATAACCGGAGTAGCCAGAGCGTGCTGAGTGACGCGATCAAGAACGCACTGTTCCATTTGCAGAATAACTGGACTTGCGTCCTCTCGTCCTCGGGAGTTCGTTCTCCTGAGTCGAACTTGGCAAGTCCGAACTACCAAGGACGCAAGAGTTGAGAGCGGTCGAGAGCGGCAACATTTTATGCAAATGTATGCGACTTTATGCAAATATCAAGCGATAAACGCGGCCGGCAGCCAATCGCTGTGCGGTTCAGCTCGTGTCTCGAGCATTTAAAAAATATGCAGGTTGTGCCGTTTATGCTGAATTTGGTGTGTAAATCATATTGTTTACACATTGGACATTATATGCAGATGTTACATATATGTTAAATATTGCATTTTGAATGCTTTCATTCTGATTAGGGTTTACAAAAGTTTATATAATTGACGCGTTCATGCAACAACGTCTATGCATGCATCGGTGCTCTTGTGGATGCCTGTTGGAGATTCATATTTTGTAAATAAAGTGGTAAGTTATGTTTTTGTGTGTGTGTGTGTGCAAACAAAGCACTCACATCGCTTCATAAAATTGAGATTAAACCACTGGAGTCGCATGGAATACTTTAATGATGTCTTTACTACCTTTCCGGGGCTTGAAAGTGATAGTTGCGTAGCTGTCAATGGAGGGACATCTCTCAGATTTCATTAAAAAGATCTTCATTTGTGTTCTGAAGAGGAACGAAAGTCTTACGGGTTTGGAATGACATGAGAGTGAGTAAGAGAAAATTCATTTTTGTGTGAACTATCCCTTTAATGCTTCCATAAAGAACTTTTAACATGGAACCTTCTCAATGCACAAAAGATTCTTTATAGTGAAAACATTTTATAGTTTTCGGCCTTTTAGATGCCACATATGATCATCCCTGTGAGGGGCCCCCATCGTAAAATTTATAAGGCATCTGGCTTTTATAAACCCTCAATTTATATTAAAAATGAATATAATAAATCTTAAATTAGTTTCAGTTACATTATTATATATTTTGTTCTATGTATTATCTTTTTATATATTTATTTAATATTAATCTAATATTAAACTAATTTTTACTTATTTATATTATATTTATATTTGATCTAATTTCATCTATTTAATAGATTAATAACTAATCACATTTTTTATTTATTATTTATTTTATTTTAATCACAAAATGTATTTATTTATTTAGGTCTAATTTTTTGCTTTACTAATTTATTTTAATCTAATTATTATTATCATTATTTTTTATTTTTATTTTTATTTTTACAGTTTTTCTCTAGATTTTTGGTTCTTCAGTGGCATCTCTGCGAGTGTGGAGGATATAATTCACACACGCACAAAAAACCCCACAATTATTTAGCCTACCATTTGATACAGCTTTGAACTAAATCTAAAGAAAGAATTACGCTTACATTTTTTTATAGCTCACCTTTCCTAATTCCTATCCTGAAACCGTCCCATTAGAGCCCTGCGCTTCTCTTCATCCACACGCGACTGCTTGATTGGTCCTCACAGTTGTAATCTCAAAAGAAGCTTCCCGATCGTGAAATGCGATTGGTGCACAGAACTGTCAATCAACATGATAATCCCGCCCTAATGCGCGATCCCTTGATGGAAGAGTGACCAGACCTCCGTCTCATCTGACGTGCGTCTGCATTCAACACACTTTTGGTAAGCGAACATGTTTTGAAATACATACTCAAAACTTTGTGAAGTGCTTCGTTATTATAATATAACTAATCTTACATGTGTACATAGTTTATTTAGGGCATAGGTTGGGAGATTAATGGTCCTCTATAATAAACTCTCGTAGTTGTCAGCGTCGACGCGACTCATGGAGCAGCGCGTCATTAATGCTGGACGCTACATTTATTAAGTAAGTCCTCAACTTTGCTATCTATCAGCGTTTCGGAGTTGAGAGCGCTTTGACAACTCCAATTCCGTTTACAAAAAGTACTGGTGATGATGGTACAGGGATGTTATGTTAGTGATGCCACGGTACTGAATTATTGTCATAAATGATGTTGATTTTTACGTGGTAGTACATCAAAAATACCATGCTACTACCATGGCACATTTAAATAAATAAATAAAACTTTTAAAAAGAAGTAATTTCTTATACTATTTGTATAGCTACATTCTCTGTTGCCTCTGGTGATGATGGCATATAATTAAACCAAATCAATATATTGCTGATTTAGTATTTTACTTGTTTGTCACATTTCTACACCTAATAAGGTCTTTAATCATTTTAACTGTAGCTTGCAATTACTTTAACAGAAATACAAAGTTCTGTCATGAAATGGTGATGGCACAGGCTGATTGGTCCTCAATTTGTTAGCAAGCGATGACATCGTTATCTATTGTGCAGCTGATTGGTTGCTGAGGCTCGCCGCTCAACATTCAGATACTTGGCATTGTTGCTTGCTTCAGAAACCCTCCACCTTCCCCAGCTCCACCTGTATAGATCTACTACGGGCTTAATCATGTATGTTACATACAAAATACATTAACTTTGCCACATCCATAACCGTGTCAATCTCTCCGAGAGTTGACATGAAAGAAATGTATTTTCCTCATTTGTTTAATCATTAACAGATAATTAGTGTCATGTAGTACAATGTGATATTGTGTGTGCTGTGCTTTTGCTAGTGAAATGGAGCACTGTTGAGTAGTGAGCCATTGATTTCCATTTGAGTTAATGGACCTTTCCACGTAGTCGCTAACAGAGAGATGCTGAGCAATTACATGTGGTTAGCTTCTCCTGAAACATGAAACCTAAATATAACTATTATGAGAATGTGACTTCAAACCTGTGTTATTTATAAAATATCCAATAGCGCAAAGCAAACCTTGAGCCTTGGATTGAAATAAACTAACATCCATGTCTCAGCAATGATATGTTCTGCAGGAAGGTGAATCTGTGTTGTGGATTTAATGGTTTTAGATTAAGATCATTCCTTTTATTCTACACACATTATTAGTTTCATGCATTAAAGAGTAACAAATGTGTCAAATCTTTTGCAGTGTTCTCTCTCAAATGTGTCATTGGGAGTTAATGTGACAGCGGGTGTAATCTAGAGAGCAGTGTTCGTGTGTGTGTGTGTTTGCGTGCGCATCTAATAACTTAATCCCCTGTATAATCTTCTGGTGACACACAGTTACCTTACTTGTTTCTGGATAGCAGGCCACAGAATGAAACTAACATTACACATGCAAGCTTTGAAATGAACTGGTGAGGTGTTTACAACTGTTTACCAAACTTGAGTACACTTTAACAAAGTGCACTTGTGTAATAATGTCAAATTAAAAGTTTTACCAATGTGTTTTAATTTTTTTTTGTCATGTTTGTACTGTTATTTTAATGTGTTGATTAACATACTGAGGTATGTAAAGTACTTGATTATAATTTAACGGTAGTGTTTTAAAATGTCATCATTACAGATGTCATACAAGTTTCAATAGAAATGACGTTAAAATATATTTATTAACTTGCAATTAAGGGTCCAAAACATTACATTCAAGTTTCACTTAAGCCTTTTTTTTAAAGTATATTATTTCCACAAGTAGTATTTTTTGTAAAACTATAAAGTGTGTGTGTGTGTGTGTGTGTGTGTGTGTGTGTGTGTGATCATTATTACCTTATTTTGATTAGTTTTTAACATAAATTATATTAAATTGGGTTATTAATGGCACTTGCAAACTGTCAGGTTCATATTTTAGTCTTCATTATGTGACAAATGTATTTATTAACATGCAATTAAAGGTCCAACATTACATTTAATTTTCACTTAAGCCTTTTTAAAAAAAAAGTATATTATTTCCACAAGTAATATTCTTTTTAAAACTATAAAGCGTGTGTGTGTGTGTGTGTGTGTGTGTGTGTGTGTGTGATCATTATTAACTTATATTGATTCGTTTTTAACATAAATTATATTAAATTGGGTTATTAATGCCACTTTCAATCTGTCGTGTTCATATTTTAGTCTTCATTATGTTACATTGTGAATGATGTGTGAGGATATTTGGTCTAACTGGCTGTGTTTGTGTACTTCCAGGTGCTGAGGTTTGTTGGTGTGTGTGTGTGTGTGTGTGGTGAGGTGAAGCCATGCCGCTGGTCAAGAGAAACATCGAGCCAAGGCATCTGTGCAGAGGAGCTTTACCTGAGACCATCAGCAATGAACTGGAGTGTGTGACCAACAACACACTCTCTGCCATCATACGCCAACTCAGCAGCCTCAGTAAGACCTACTCTATCATGTTAGATGGGCTCAAATAGATTTTGAATTTTTTAAGCTGCCTTTACAATACCATCATGTAATATGTACGCTTATTTTCTGATGTCAATATGTTTTCTTTTCAATCATTTTTGACAATTTACCCAAACAGCTGGACAACAAAATAAAAGCAAAACTAAACAAAAAGCCCAAGCACAACAAAGCAAAACAAAACAAAAAACCCAAGCAAAACAAAGCAAAACAAAAAAACCAGGCAAAACAAAGCAACAAAATAAAAACAAGCAAAACTAAACAAAAAACCCAAGCAAAATAAAGCAAAACAAGCAAAACTAAACAAAAAAACCCAAGCAAAACAAAGCAAAACAAAAAAAAACCAAGCAAAACAAAGCAAAACAAAACAAAAAACCCAGGCAAAACAAAGCAACAAAATAAAAACAAGCAAAACAAAACAAAAAACCCAAGCAAAACCAGCAAAACTAAACAAAAAACCCAAGCAAAACAAAACAAAAAACCCAAGCAAAACAAAACAAAAAAAAACAAGCAAAACAAAGCAAAACAAAACAAAAAACCCAGGCAAAACAAAGCAACAAAATAAAAACAAGCAAAACTAAACAAAAACCCCAAGCAAAACAAAACAAAAAAAACAAGCAAAACAAAGCAAAACAAAACAAAAAACCCAAGCAAAACAAAGCAAAACAAAACAAAAAACCCAGGCAAAACAAAGCAACAAAATAAAAACAAGCAAAACTAAACAAAATACCCAAGCAAAACAAGCAAAACTAAACAAAAAACCCAAGCAAAACAAAGCAAAACAAAACAAAAAACCCAAGCAAAACAAAACAAAAAAACCCAAGCAAAACAAAGCAACAAAATAAAAACAAGCAAAACTAAACAAAAAACCCAAGCAAAACAAAACAAAAAAACCCAAGCAAAACAAAGCAACAAAATAAAAACAAAGCAAAACAAAAAATATCAATTAAACATTTCTACAAATATTGCCTAAAAAACAATAACAAAAAGTCACAAAGTTCTGCATTGACACTAATTGTAGAAGTTTTTTATATATATATATTAGAAGTAATATAAATGATTAATTGTATACATTTATAAATAAATAAAAACATATGCAGCCTGACATTTATTCAAGACAGTCTTGTTCTGGGAACACTGTTTAGCGTTCTGGTTAAAATCATAATGTAGTTGAATCTATATGCAAGTAGTTCTGTTTTACACAAACACATTATAAATCAATAGACGGAATGAGATGAGAGATAACAATGCTTTTTGTCCGCTGGCTTCCAGCAAATGCTCTAAAGCTTAATCCCATCAAGCGCAGAGAGAGATCGACAGATGTGGACGCCGAGTGTATGCATGTTCTGTGGGGTCAAAGATCCTGCGTTGGTGAATTCATGTTGCCTGTAATTTCCTCTCTGTGTGTGTGTGTGTGTGTGTGTGTGTGAATCTATGGAATGAGACCTGTCATTTGATTTGGAGGGAATATGTATGTGTTGCAGTTCTCCAATATATTAGATCATGCACCATAATTATGTAGGAGTGGACATACTGTAATGTTGAAATAGCTTGGCCTCAGCTTGCATCAAGAGGATTGTTCCTAATGTTCCTGATGGTTTCTGCATTCTCTAAAGGACTATTTCAAAGCTCATGATGTCCGATCTTCTGTCTGTTTCCCTCATCTTCTACAGGTAAACATGCCGAGGACGTGTTTGGTGAGCTCTTTAATGAAGCCAATACATTCTACCTGCGTGCTAATTCTCTACAGGACCGCGTAGACCGTCTTGCAATCAAGGTCACTGAGTTGGACTCTAGTGTGGAGGAAGGTCAGTCAAAGGTCAAAGGTCAAGGATCATATACACTTGACCAGAGGGGGGGTGTGCTTTTTTACAGGATATGCGGTTCAAAATGACCCGTGGATCCCCTTTCTTGGGTGTATTTTAATGTCACCATGAAATTAAAATGACAATTCTTTTTAATGAAATATCGCAGTATATATTATAAATGATTTATACGTGCACATCATTATTATTATCATGTTGTGTTTACTGATGTGAGGGCGGGGCAACCTGTCCTACATTTTTCCATATGTCATAATAGAGGGGAAAAAGGACCTTATATTTCATGCGACTTTAATCATGATAACTATGTTTCTCATTTAATTAGTTGTTTTTTTAAATTATAACACAATTTTACCAGTGCCCCATGACTGCATATGCATATAAATTATTTATAAATAAAAATGACTCTCTGTGGTAAGTAACCACAAGTTATTGCTTAAAATATCAAAGTAAGGTTAACCAAACGATAGTATTAAACCAGTACCAGTGAAATATTAATAGCATCATACATGAATGATGGGCATGCCCTGGCATAATCTGTAGATTATCAATTTATTTTTAACCATTTTTTCACTATTCTTTTTTAGAAAATCTGTAAAATTGATGGTAAATGTGTTAAATGGAACTACTATAACATCAAAAAATAGAACTCATATTATACAGGGCATGTATAGAACTTTGTAAATGGTGTGTTTTCTAATTCTGTGGAGAGCAGAAGATATTGTGTGCCTAGAGATAACTGATGTACTTTGTGTAAAAATCTCTCTGTCTCCTTTTTGCCACAGTATCACTTCAGGACATTAACATGCGTAAAGCCTTCAAGAGTTCTACTGTTCAAGACCAGCAGGCGGTGACAAAGAGCAGCACTCCAAACCCCATCACAGAGATGTACAACACCAGTGACAAACCACCACCTCTGAACATACTGTCTGCTTACAGGTGTGTGTGTGTGTGTGTGTGTGCGTGCACCCAAATTCACCCAAATATTAAAATTCTGTCATTAATTCATCACCCTCATGTTGTTCCAAACCTGTAAGACTTTCGTTCATCTTCAGAACACAAATGAAGATCTTTTTGATGAAATCTGAAAGCTTTCTGTCACTCCATTGACAGATACGCAACTACCACTTTGACGCTCAAAAAGTTCATAAAGAGATCGTAAAACTAATCCATATAAATCGAGCGGTTTAGTCCCATTTTCTGAAGAGACTCGATCGCTTTATATGACGAACAGATTTATTTTAGGCTTTTATTCACATTAAAGGTGCATTGCGCAACTTTTCATGTTAAAAATACCTATTTTTCTATCCTATACATGCTTAAAGAACTGCCTGATGGGCTGAATGAGCCCTTCTCTGCGCACTGAGATTGCCTCTATAATCCTGTACAGTAAAATATAAGAGGGATTCGGGCTCGAATTTGAGACTGGGCGTGACGTCATGCGCGTTCACGCTCACCAGGCTGTGTCTCGCAGGTTTTGTGTATTCGCCGGCGCCGCCATTCTCCGCTTCAGCGAAGACAACTCGTGCGTCAAAGGTAGAAGATGGATTCAAAGAGACCAGCTTGTAGTCCATTCCAAACCCCAACGCAAACTCCACGTAAAGTAAAGAAAAGAAAAATTTTGTCTAGTGCCACCAAAAGGTCCAAATTGGAGTCAGACAGGCGTCGGAGTAAGACGAGAGTCAACCTCGGGAAGGCATTCAACAAATGGAGAGATCTCCGGTCTGCTCTTGGTCTTAAATGGGATCCTCAGTTGGCTTTTTTCTTGATAAAACGGTAAGATATAGCCCAGTCTCTAATGTTTGATACGGCCAATCTACCGTATGTATGACAACAAATGACGATGCGTAAAATGTGTAATGCTTTAGCGTAAGCTAGATAATGTACAATCAGAATTGGTTTTACTACCATTGTTAGTGAACAGTTTCATAAACTAGGAATTGTGTTCGGAAGAATAGTACAACATGAAACATAAAACATATCCAATAAAAGATGCGTGTGGTCCATGAGCGTGCAGAACTCTGGTTGCAGTTTCGCTCTTCGCCAGAGGGGGCCTAGTTCTGCAAAAACTCAGAGACTTGCGTTTTGCACCTTTAAACATTGATAAGCGACATAAACAGAAGCTAAACCAAACCTCATTGGTTCTTGCAGAAGCTCAAACGTGATGCGTAACACGAGAACGAACCTCATTGGTTCTTACACATCAAGCGAACATGTTTGAGCTTCTGTTTACCTGTTTACCACTGATGTGTGAGTTGATCAATGTTTATATGTGAATAAAAGCCTAAATTTAATCTGTTAATCATATAAAGCGATCGAGTCTCATCAGAAAATGGGACTAAACCGCTCAATTCATATGGATTAGTTTTACGATCTCCTTTTGAACGTCAAAGTGGTAGTTGCGTATCTGTCAATGGAGGGACAGAAATCTCTCAGATTTCCTCAAAAAGATCTTCATGTGTTCTGAAGATGAACGAAAGTCTTACAGGTTTGGAACGACACGAGGGTGAGGAATTAATGACAGAATTTAAATGTTTAGGTGAACTATCCCTTTAAGATACTTATTGTGTACAAATGTGTTGTGTTTGTTTGTTTGTTTGTTTGATCCAGGGATGACCATATTGATGGAATCAAGTTCTACACAGACCCCTCATATTTCTTTGACTTGTGGAAGGAGAAAATGCTTCAAGACACAGAAGACAAGAGAAAAGAGAAGAGGAAATATAGGGTAAAATAATCACTCCGTTGAATGTTTTGAATGACTATAAATCTGGTAACGTTTTTGCAAATGTAGTTGGGTTTGCAGCAGAATGAGTTTTGCTTATTTGACCCATTCACACACAGTTCCTTTAAGTAAAAACTCACTCAAATGGATCCTCTCCCTGAGGAAAATCATATTGCTCAGAATGAACGAGTTTTTAGAAGCTGAAAGCTCAGATAGTTTACATCTTCTGGCACAGGAGCAGAAGCGGGGAGTTGATGGGACGCTGCCTCGTGAGGTGAAGAAGGTTCGTAAGGCTCATAACCGCAGACAGGAATGGAACATGATGGCTTTTGATAAAGAGCTACGGCCGGACCATCGTCATCATCATCATACACTTCGCAGGGGTGTATCGTCTGAGGGCCCACTGTCTCCAGAGTACAGGTCTGATATTTTAAACCGCATTTATGCCATAATAATCACATTGCTACAAAAAATGATTTCAACTCATCACTCAGGTTTTTAAAAAATAATAATATTAATGGTTACAGTGATGTACTTATATAATATAATAAGTGAATGGGACAATTAACATTAAAACACACACCGGCATGATATGCACAAGGATACGATACAAGAATTTTAAGGCATTCATTTAAAGGCATAATGAAATCAAAATGAACCATTTTTTTTTATATAGAATATTACAGTGGTTATTATAAATGATGTATCCATGTAAATAATATATTATTTGCATGGATAAATAATTTATATATAAAAGTGTTCATAAGTTTTTGAAAGACGTTTATTGTGCTCATCAAGGCTGCATTTATTTAATAAAAAAAAACACAGTAATATTGTGAAATATTATTAAAATTTAAAATGTGAATATTTTAAAAGGTTATTGTGTTCAAAGCTGAATTTTCAGTGTCACATGATCCTTCAGAAATCATTCTAATATGCTGATTTTTACTGCCTTATATATATATATATTTGTGGAAACCATAATACACTACCAATTAGAGGTTTGGGGTAAGTAAGATTTAAAAAATAATTTGAACAATAATAAATGAATACTTTTATTCAGCAAGGACACATTAAATTGAAGTGACAGTAAATACATCTATCATAGTTTCCACAAAAATATTAAGCAGCCAAAACTTCCAACATTAATACATTTAAGAACCATTATTAATAATTGAGCACCAAATAAGTATATAAGAATGATTTCTAAAGGATCGTGTGACATTTAAAATTTTAATTATTCCAAACTTTTGACCGGTTAAGTGTATATTTATATAAAGTACTTAGTAATTATTTTAATGAAGCAAACTTATGATTCGGTTCCTCAGAAATCATTATTGCATGATTAGCATGAATCATCTTTTCAACAGACCACATCCAAACAACTCCGACTACCCAGTCCCAGCATGCCACGCTCCAGCCCGAGCACATCCGGTGGACACAGCATCATGGAGTGCTAATGGAGGGGTGGAGCACGAGTACCACAGCATTGGAGGGCCTGCAGGGGTAACTGTGGCTGCTGATGGAGGTTACAGAGTGGCTTTACTCGCTCGAACACATCCAGCTCCTCCACAGTACCTGCCCCGGGAAAACGGGGTCAATGGAGCCGTCATGCTTCCACCAACAGACTATGGGTAACAGCAAACATGCATGAGTCGGCGATTTTAAATAAACAAGATATTGTAATTTTCTGTTTCTGAATTTGTCAGAATGCTGAAAAAAACTTTAGTATTTCCATGCTAATTAGTGCTGGTCGAGTCTCACACTGGACGCGCAAGCAGAGGCGAAGCATCATGCACCCATTACACAATTTGTGTAGTGCTCTGACCCGTCACATGCTTTCGTTTACAATTGCCAGCATAGTCCCGCCTCCCACACACACCATATAACCATGTTAAGCCATATAACATGCTGTGTAGTGTAGCTTACAGGTCCTTCTCAAAAAATTAGCATATTGTGATAAAGTTTATTATTTTCCATAATGTAATGATAAAAATTAAACTTTCATATATTTTAGATTCATTGCACACCAACTGAAATATTTCAGGTCTTTTATTGTTTTAATACTGATGATTTTGGCATACAGCTCATGAAAACCCAAAATTCCTGTCTCAAAAAATTAGCATATCATAAAAAGGGTCTCTAAACGAGCTATTAACCTAATCATCTGAATCAACTAATTAACTCTAAACACCTGCAAAAGATTCCTGAGGCTTTTAAAATCTCCCAGCCTGTTTCATTACTCAAAACCGCAATCATGGGTAAGACTGCTGACCTGACTGCTGTCCAGAAGGCCATCATTGACACCCTCAAGCAAGAGGGTAAGACAGAAAGAAATTTCTGAACAAATAGGCTGTTCCCAGAGTGCTGTATCAAGGCACCTCAGTGGGAAGTCTGTGGGAAGGAAAAAGTGTGGCAAAAAAACGCTGCACAACGAGAAGAGGTGACCGGACCCTGAGGAAGATTGTGGAGAAGGACCGATTCCAGACCTTGGGGGACCTGCGGAAGCAGTGGACTGAGTCTGGAGTAGAAACATCCAGAGCCACCGTGCACAGGCGTGTGCAGGACATGGGCTACAGGTGCCGCATTCCCCAGGTCAAGCCACTTTTGAACCAGAAACAGCGCCAGAAGCGCCTGACCTGGGCTACAGAGAAGCAGCACTGGACTGTTGCTCAGTTTTGCATGTCATTCGGAAATCAAGGTGCCAGAGTCTGGAGGAAGACTGGGGAGAAGGAAATGCCAAAATGCCTGAAGTCCAGTGTCAAGTACCCACAGTCAGTGATGGTCTGGGGTGCCATGTCAGCTGCTGGTGTTGGTGCACTGTGTTTTATCAAGGGCAGGGTCAATGCAGCTAGCTATCAGGAGATTTTGGAGCACTTCATGCTTCCATCTGCTGAAAAGCTTTATGGAGATGAAGATTTCATTTTTCAGCACGACCTGGCACCTGCTCTCAGTGCCAAAACCACTGGTAAATGGTTTACTGACCATGGTATTACTGTGCTCAATTGGCCTGCCAACCCTCCTGACCTGAACCCCATAGAGAATCTGTGGGATATTGTGAAGAGAAAGTTGAGAGACGCAAGACCCAACACTCTGGATGAGCTTAAGGCCGCTATCGAAGCATCCTGGGCCTCCATAACACCTCAGCAGTGCCACAGGCTGATTGCCTCCATGCCACGCCGCATTGAAGCAGTCAGTTCTGCAAAAGGATTCCCGACCAAGTATTGACTATTGAGTGCATAACTGAACATAATTATTTGAAGGTTGACTTTTTATTTATTTATTAAAAACACTTATTTTATTGGTCGGATGAAATATGCTAATTTTTTTAGACAGGAATTTTGGGCTTTCATGAGCTGTATGACAAAATCATCAGTATTAAAACAATAAAAGACCTGAAATATTTCAGTTGGTGTGCAATGAATCTAAAATATATGAAAGTAAAATTTTTATCATTACATTATGGAAAATAATGAACTTTATCACAATATGCTAATTGTTTTAGAAGGACCTGTATATGATAAATATAGTCTACAACTTTAGTCTACTCTTTGACTATTTCTAGTGCAAAACTTTCTGTTGCAGTTTTTCTCTTCAATTAAAAAAAAAAACATATTGGTTATATGCTTTTAGGGTGAATTTTGTTCTGCTCCTTGTGTAAAAGAAGTGCACTTAATTGTATTGAATGTGCAATTGTAGTGTACTTCAGATCTTATGACTATATTTAAAATAATTGTACTTATATACACTGTACACACAATTTTTTTATCACACACACACACACATACAAACCACACTCTGACATACATACCAACACACCCACGCAACTAGCTATATAATTTATCCAATTGGCTCATATGTAGAAGCATAAAGTGGGTATTTGCTTTATAGGCCAAACCTGAGAAAATGGCACCATCTGGTAAAAAAAAAAAAAGTATATTTTTTAATTTTGAGGCCTTGGCAACAGAATGAAAGTCTATTAACAAAGACTGCATAATATTATAGTTAAATGGCACTGGGATTAAAAATTGCCGTTTCAATGGGGGCAATTAAGGTCCTGAGTGTAACTATCTTGTGTTACTAGTGTAAACTAGATTTATTAAAGGAAATAGGGGTGAAAAAAACACTTGTGGCAAAATGTATGCTGTTGGCATAAACACAGGCAAAATTATAACAAAAAAACAAAGCTGAAAAAGACAAAAATGTCCATAAGGGGTTAAATGAGTCAAAAGAGCACTCTAAAGTTCAGCTTATTGCATTTAAACTATAACACGATTTCACTTAATTGCAATTGACATGCAGTTATATGTCCGAAAACATTACATTTAGACTGAAGTATATTCTTTTAAAATTATTTACGTAATAATTAACTTTTTAAAAGTACAAGCGGTGTGAATGCTGCTCTAACTTGTTAACATGGGTGTCGGAAGTAAATATGCTTTGCTTGCGTGTCCAGTGTGAAATGGGCTTTTTACAGCATACCCGAGGACTACCCACAACTCATTTACTAACCGTGTGAAGAATATTGCATACTGTTCCTGAAAGGCTCAAATTACCAGTTCCAGATCTCAAAATTAATCTGGAACAAGATCTTTAATTGCTCTTAAAGGTGTGTTCACACTTGTAGTTCAGTTCGTTTGTTTCGGACCAAAAAAAACGAACATTTAGTCCTGGTCCGCTTAGCGTTCACATTGGCATTTTAACACCAAATCTAAAGGCATAGGGATATGCTCACAACCTGATTGGGCGGCCTGAACCCGTGAAGAGCTTATAAAATGTGTAAAGGAGTCAAAACAGCGTCAGGAATCCCTCCGGCAACACACACACACACACAAATCTGCTGTGAGGAGACGCGGTTCTGATGCCTGTACTGAACTGTGATGAGCAACATCGCCAGCTATGACGGGTCGCATCTCGTGACATCATGTCCTGTTATTGGTTGGTTTACATGTCTTTGACGTTTGGAAGCGGACTGAGACTCAACTTTCAGCGTCTCGATCCTTGGGTTCAGATGCCAGCGTTCACACTTATTCAAGTGAACCGCACTAACAGAGCAATCGCACCAGGGTTCGTTTTAATCCAACCAAGCGTGAAGATCTATAAGGTTTACTGGAATGATACAGTGAGCACTGGAAAAAGCTACAATGTGGACCAGACTTTTATGCTAATAGTCAAAAGCCTCTATCCAATGACCATGAATGCTGGTCCATGTAGAGGTTACTTGGAGAGGTTTCCAAATACTCTATTTTTCAGCTTCTCTCTGTCTCTCTTGTAGTTTGATGGAGTACTATGCCAGTTCAGGCCCGCCGCCTCCTCCACTGGCTCTCCTCATTCCCTCTGCACAGACGGCGTTTGCCTCACCTCCAGCTACTCCTCATCCTGGACCAATCACATCATCCCTACGGTGTCCTCTTCCACCTGTCCCACCTCCCGGACCGGTTTCAGCTTCACCTCCTGCAGGTCCTCCTCCTCCTCCAGCGCCTCCACCTCATCCCGGTGCACTCGGAGAGGGACGGAGACGCTGTCTGAAGCCCGTCGCAGACGCTCGCAGTGACCTACTCTCAGCAATACGCATGGGTGAGTCGAGTGCTTTCTGCATATTTGTAAACATCAGCAGGAGAGTGCTGTACATTAACATGACTACAGTACACTTGTGAAAAAGAAGTACAATTTAGGATGCTTAAGGAAATAATATACTTAAAGGGTTAGTTCACCCAAAAATGAAAATTATGTCATTAATGACTCACCCTCATGTCGTTCCAAGCCCGTAAGACCTCAGTTCAAGATATTTTAGATTTAGTCCGAGAGCTTTCTGTCCCTCCATTGAAAATGTATGTACGGTATACTGTCCTTGTCCAGAAAGGAAATAAAGACATCATCAAAGTAGTCCATGTGACATCAGTGGGTTAGTTAGAATGTTTTGAAGCATCGGAAATACATTTTGGTCCAAAAATAACAAAAACTACGACTTTATTCAGCATTGTATTGTCTTCCGGTTCTGTTGTGGATCCGCGTTCAGTGCCGCTGCTGACGTGTGTCTGGTGTGTGTGTGTGTGTGTATTCCGGTTCTGTTGTGGATCCGCGTTCAGTGCCGCCGCTGACGTAAGACGCTGCTGACGTGTGTCTGGTGTGTGTGTGTGTGTGTGACGTAAGACGCTGCTGACGTGTGTCTGGTGTGTGTGTGTGTGTTCTGGTTCTGTTGTGGATCCGCGTTCAGTGACGCCGCTGACGTAAGACGCTGCTGACGTGTGTCTGGTGTGTGTGTGTGTGTGTGTGTATTCTGGTTCTGTTGTGGATCCGCGTTCAGTGCCGCTGCTGACGTAAGACGCTGCTGACGTGTGTCTGGTGTGTGTGTGTGTGTGTGTGTGACGTAAGACGCTGCTGACGTGTGTCTGTGCGCCCGAGCTTCGTTTACAGTCTGAGGGAGGCGCACGCTGGAAACAAAACAATCTTCACAAACATGTCTAAGGATTTCCACACAGAGGAAGACTTGCATTTTTTTGCCCAGCCATATTTATTTGACCCCGAATACACGGACGCACCAGACACACGTCAGCAGCGTCTTACGTCACACACACACACACACCAGACACACGTCAGCAGCGTCTTACGTCAGCAGCGGCACTGAACGCGGATCCACAACAGAACCAGAACACACACACACACACACACACACCAGACACACGTCAGCAGCGTCTTACGTCAGCGGCGTCACTGAACGCGGATCCACAACAGAACCAGAACACACACACACACACACACACACCAGACACACGTCAGCAGCGTCTTACGTCAGCAGCGGCACTGAACGCGGATCCACAACAGAACCAGAATACACACACACACACACCAGACACACGTCAGCAGCGTCTTACGTCAGCGGCGGCACTGAACGCGGATCCACAACAGAACCGGAAGACAATACAATGCTGAATAAAGTCCTAGTTTTTGTTATTTTTGGACCAAAATGTATTTTCGATGCTTCAACACATTCTAACTAACCCACTGATGTCACATGGACTACTTTGATGATGTCTTTATTTCCTTTCTGGACAAGGACAGTATACCGTACATACATTTTCAATGGAGGGACAGAAAGCTCTCTGACTAAATCTAAAATATCTTAAACTGTGTTCTGAAGATGAACGGAGGTCTGACGGGCTTGGGACGACATGAGGGTGAGTCATTAATGACATCATTTTTGGGTGAACTAACCCTTTAAGTTCAAACTGAGTGTAATGTTTTCGTACACTTAAGTGGAGACACTACAGGTAAAAACAGTGTTTTGACTAGACAAGGGACACCTGTGAACAATGAACCAATGAATCCATGACACATCAGACAAGGGAACACATGGCAGGATCACATGACTATAACAGGGAATCACATGACAACAGGAAACATGAGACGTGACCAAAACAAGACGTGACAATTATAACAAAGTGCACTTTTTAAGCGCAAGCGTCTTTTATATCATATATTATTCGCAAGTACAGATTTTTTACAAGTACAAAACAAGTTCACGTTCAATACAATTAACTTGAGCACTTCTTTATCACAAAGGCACATACAATACAGTACGTAATTGGAATTAATTTGAATTAACCAACCATTAATATTGTAATATTCTTGTAGCTTGGATGTAAATGTAGATGTCTATGTTGAGTTGTATGATTCATTTAAGTAATTTTTAATGCTTTTTTTTTTAGTCCAAACTCAGCAGCTACTATATAAGATTTTAAGAGTGTCAATGCTAACACAAAACAAGTTGGCCCTGTGTACTGTATAGGCTACTGTACATATTGTGTGTGTGTGTGTGTGTGTGTGTGTTCAGGCATCCAACTAAAGAAAGTACAGGAGCAACAGGAACAGCAGGCTAAACGAGAGCCGGTGGGGAATGACGTGGCCACTATACTCTCTCGCCGCATAGCCGTGGAGTACAGCGACTCAGAAGACGACTCAGAGCTTGATGAGAATGAATGGTCTGACTGATTATGGTCAGCCACACACACAATGGTAGAATAGAGACCTTCCTTGTAAATAAATACGTTCACCTTCAGACACCCACATATAGTTGATTATTAACTCTTTCCCCGCCAATGACGATTTTTCCATCGTTTATGACACGACGCTTCCTTGCCAATGACCGAATTTTCCAGCAATCCATGTATACGGGGCGCTATTACGCATCTTCTGATAGAGTACAAAATATCTGTATCAAAACACAGATGAAGGAGAAGCAGAAACAAGCGATAGAAGCATTGCTTACGCACATGTAAGATAAAGCGATCATTAAACAGCATAATTTCGAGGTATAGGACTGTGATGCTTTAGGGGTGTTGATGGACTCCATCATTGTTTTGATCATTGTTCTGAATCCGATCCAGATCATTTTCTCAGCTCTTTGTTTAGATATTCATACAACAAAATATTCTGGAGGCCATGAACATTTTGTGAAAATTATCAAAAATCCTGGCACTGACTGGCAACTTTTCTTTAAAAAAAAAAAACCTGGCAGGGAAAGAGTTAAGAATGATGTCAATTTCTTAAGAAATGCTATGCAATGTAGAGGGAAGCACAGAACATTTTTTTGTACAGAAAATGTCAATTATTCAGAATGTCTAAATTAAACTATTAGCAATCAAGGTCTTGTAGTATTTTCTATATTTATTATTTCAGTTTTATTTCAATTGAATGATCTGCTAATGTTATTTATGTTTATTATATATTACTTTTTCTGTTACCTCTTGTACCACAAAATGTAAGTGTGGGAAAAGCTGTGTGAATATCTCTCTATATAGATCTCTCTCTCTCTCTCTCTCTCTCTCTCTCTCTCTCTCTCTCTCTCTCTCTCTCTCTCTCTCTCTCTCTCAAAATAATATAATTTTTTGATTAACAAATGAATTCAAATGTGCTTTCAAACAATAAATATGACATCTAAGCAGAATATGACTTCTGTCTCATTTATGCCAAAGTCAATTCTTTTTTGAGTGATTAAAATGTTAAAATCTCCATGGCAAATAACCAGCTGTGGACTTGCTGTTGACCTCCAGATTTATACTTTCTTAATGAAAGAAGTCTAGAAAGATGTACAGTAGATCTTTCAGCACAGAAAATGTTAAGGGGAAAATTATTAAATGGTTTGCGCGCGTTCATGAGAGCGCCACAACGCGTGCATGTTGACGCGAGAGCAGACGTTGTGTTAACGTGTGTTGGAGATTAATATTTTGTAAATAAAGTGGTAAATTAAGTTTTTTTGCGCAAACAAAGCACTCGTGTCACTTTATACTTGGGTCGCGTTGATTACTTTTATGATGTCTTTACCTTTCTGGAGCTTGAAAGTGGTAGTTGAAAGCTCTCAGATTTCATTTTAAAAAATTAATTTGTGATCTGACGATGAACGAAAGTCTTATGGATTTGGAGCGACATGAGGGTGAGAAATCATTAACAGAATTTTCATTTTAGGTGAACTATCCCTTTAATAGATGGCTAAACTGCAATAAAAAACACTAATATCTGTCTCTATATAAGTGACACCAACCAACACTTGTCATTCTTTGGGTAAGGCCCTGTCACATGGTTTATCCACCTTATTTTTCACTGTGAAAGTAATCTTTTGCCTGTAAATTGGCGAGACTTCAGATTCATTAGCCGCTATAGACAAATAACAAAGTGCAGGAAATGGTAAAATGATTTCTGCAAAACATCATTGGAATGATGATTAATAGTTTGATAATACCAGTTTGCAACATAAAGCAGCAAAACTGCAAAAAAGCTGAAATTACTGGAAGTGGCTGAAACTGGAAGCCTTGCACATTAAAGTTAAAACGTATACCTTCATACTGCCTACATTAATGTTAACTAGTCTGTTAACTAGTCTAAGTACTAATATACACCTCTGAGGGGCAGATAATGTGCAGAGTTGTCCATTAAAGGGTTCTGCCCCAGTGACAAGCTGTGGTACCATTTTTGTACATTTTTCTCAAGGTGTAAGAGCGTTGCCAAATGGTGACGAATAGTGACTCTGACTGTTAATGCATTAACTTTGACAGATCTTACTGTATTTATTTAATCGTGTGACTTGGTTGACACCTTTACTTCAGGAAAACCTCAAGATACGCTGATATCATGTTGGTTGTTTACATGAAATTACTCAAAATAATTTTTTCTCATTGCCTTAAGTATTGTTTTCAGGATACACAGACTCATAAAAATACAAATGTGAGCACACGGTGAGTAAAGGCTTTTGCAGACAACAGAGCAGAGGAGGATATTGCAAACAGTCCAGGTGAGTTGCAAAACACCAGGCGGCAACCTTCCAGTCTCTCTCTTGAATCCAACACGGAAGTGACTTAAATTACAATTCTTAGACTGGCCGCTAGAGACAGGCTCCGAAAGAGAGTAAATCCCATAGACCTCATGTTAATGTGCCCACCTTTATAGCAGATTTTAATTTTTTTACAGGCTGGAACAAAAAGTCGTTTTGGTCTATATAGCTAATTTTGCCCTTCATCACAAGTGAGGGGTGTGAATTTTTTTATAACTCATCCGTTTAAATTATATTAAGCCTTAAAGTTCTGCGTAATTAGGGCGTGGCCACTTGAGTGACAGGTGGAATGCCGCTGCTGTCACTACTAGCCGTTTGTCTGCTGTCTGTTAGCTGTCACGTCACCTCAGCTAATCCCGTCTCTTTGCCAATTTTTCGGTGACGCGCTGCCAAGATGGCGACAGCCGGCTCCACACATTTTGGGCTTCAAAAATGCGCTTTAGAAACCTACGGGTGACGTCACAGACACTACGTCCATATTTTTTTACAGTCTATGCACCACACACACTTTGAGATGATTGTAGCTGAATAGATTGAATGACAGTTTTACACTTTCTTTACAGATCTTAGGAGATTACCATTGGAGGAACTAGAGACAGGAGATAATACCAGGAGGTAGCGGAGATGAAGAAACACACGGGTATGAAACATAGACTGTAAAAAAAGATGGACGACGCCCCTTCGCTCTTTTCCATTGGAAAGAACTGAAGCCGCCAGCGTCCCGATATGGCGCTGACATATTGGAACTTGAGTCTGCGCAGTAGCGTTTTCGGGACCAGTCATGCGCAGTCGTGAGCAGGAAGTAAAGCCGCGAAATCAAGGCCCTGCCCCCACTCTCGCTGAATCAATCGTAAGCACACGCCCCTGCACTTTTCTTAAGTGGCCTTGTCTGCTCCGTTCCTCTCCAATGATGTCTGCTGATTGCAGTACCTTGTTAAAATAAGGTAAATACAACTACAAACCACAGTCAACATTATGAAAAAAAGTCCGTTGGTACTTCAGTGACTACTTCGCACAGAGAAGCTGTCAATCACAGCTGTCAATCATGATGTCACAGCACCGTTTTTATAGCATCAAATAACTAACTAAAAACTAACTTATTTTAAAAACAAACACTTGAAATTACATCAACGTGATAGAAACTACACTAAATGACAGAAACTATCTTTAGAAAAAAGATATGTGAAGTGTAATTTAATTATTTAGTTGGTCTCACGTCCCGTTGAATAACATGGGGAGGCGGGGCTTATGACCTATACTAGGACCGGCCTCTGGGGGGCGATCGAGACGTTTTGGCTTCACTTTTGAAGGCTTGTGCGGCACGCTTGGTATGAAACCACAGGTAAGCAGTCCAAATAATGTTTTAGTTCTAGTTGTGGACCAGACCATCTCTGTGCATGTGGTGCTGGCTTATGTAGAGCGCTAGATAATGATGGGAGACAGGTGTGTTGATTGAAAAGTGTGGGTGATGGCCAGGGAGGATTATGGGAAATGTGTGCGCAGAGGTGACAAGTATGGTGATCCTGACGGTACTCCCCCCTTCCGGAAAGTGCGACCTCCCGCACAACAGAATCCAGCCAGGGTGAGAAGGAGGGTATCCAGGAGCTGTGGCAGGTGAATAGGACAGGTGAATAGGGCAGGGGCCTAGGGAGGATCGGCCCCCGTGGATCCTCCCTAGGCTGGGCCACTATGGTTCCCCCCCAAAACGTTTTCTTGTGAACCGGAGCGGACTCTTGCTCACTCTGGACTGTGCTCATGGACCGGAGTGGACTCTTGAGCAGGTTCATAGGCTGGAGCCATCACTGGACTGTGCTTATGGACTGGTGTGGAGCTGTGTGTGGCCCAGACACACATAGGGCCCTATCTTGCACCCAGCGCAATGGACTTTGTACACCGACGCATGTATCATTCGTATTTTGCACCCGTGCAAAGCGGACTTTTCCCTCCACAGACGCAAAAAAGGAGGCGTGTTCCAGCGCAAACAATCCCTGGTGCCATTTTGCAGTTCCAGAAAACAATTGCGCCACTGACCAGAACAAAACCTAGTCTAGCGTTGCGCGTACATTCAGATGCTTTTAAGCGCGCATGCTTGGCCATAATACAGAGTGTGAACAACGCGCATACACTGTAGATGATTCTCTCATCTAGACAGATGCATTTTACTTTTTGCAAATGATACATTATTATAAGGAAAAATATTAAAACACGAGGGAAATCATTGTTGTGTCCATGACGATGGGAAAAATAGGCATAAAGCTTACACATTTACACAAATTTTTATATGCATGTTTAACCGAAGCTAATTTGGGTGGGTTTGTCCCATCCCCAATGTCACTTCTCTTTCTTTTACGGCCTTGACGAGAACCTCTATCTCCTCGGCTGTGAACCGATTCTGAAGCGCACATGGTAAATGCGCCGTTATATTGCGCCATGGAACAAGCGCACCTTGTTCAATCTGCTCTTAAAGGGAATGTGATATGATGCTCTTATTGGTTTGTTTCCCGTTACGCCCAAACCACACCTATGAATAATGAAGCTATTATTCAGACCAACCCCTTTTAGATTTGCGTCGAGCGCAAGAGTCATTTATCCCGCCGGTTAAAGAGCAACTGCGCAGAGATCCCCCCACAAAGTTACTTGCGCTTTGTGCTTGACACTTCCGTTTTAGATCGTTAAAATAGGGCCCATAGAGGTTAGAGCCATAATGGACAGTGCAATAGCTCTCCGAATTGGGCTCTGGAATTTCCCTCACTGGAGCGGATTCAGGGGTTTCACTTTTTGGAGCGGATTTGGGGATTTCACTCTCTGGAGCGGATTCTCGGTCTGGGGAAAACTCTCGTACGGAAACAAGGACTGAAAGGAAATTTAACTGGCCGTAATGGGATTGATTCCGAACTCTGGGTCTGGAACGGGCTTGAGGGAACGAAAAACTGGAACGAAAAACTAAACAAAAACGCTGGTACCAGGAGGGCTGGAGTGGATTGGGGAGACCGCGACTGAGTGGGGCTGGCGTCTTCAACAACCTCGCCAACAGTGAAGGACAAACCACAGCACGTAATCTATATATTGAGCTAGAGTACCTGTGGTAGCACTTGCTGGTACTTGTAGAAACAGCAGGTCATCCAAACCACTCCAGAAGACCATTTTCATTGTCTCATCGTTCCATGGTACCTGGTGGGCAAGCTGAAGGAACTCCAACATAGAACTCTATCGGGCGGCCATCTTGGGTTATGGAGAGAAGCAAAGTGGCTGGATTGAACGAAATGGAGCTCATGGTTGTTGTTTATCCGTTAGGGTCTGGTCTTCTGTCAGGAAATCACAGACTCATAGATATACGGTGATACACAAAAGTGGTTTATTGATGAACAAATGTGCACACAGTGAGTAAGGGGAGGATATTGCAAACAGTCCAGGTGAGTTGCAGCACACTTTAAGATGATTGCAGCTGAATAGATTAAATGACAGTCTTACACTTTCTTTTACAGGTCTTTGGAGATTACCATCGGAAGAACTGGAGACAGGAGATATTATCAGGAGGTAGCGCCACAAAGCAGCACACAGGTAGGAAACCACAGGTAAGCAGTCCATACAATGTTTGATGGAGTCCTAGTCATAGACCCGACCATCTCTGTGCGTGTGGTGCTGGCTTATGTAGAGCGGTAGATGAGGATGATGGCAGACAGGTGTGTTGATTGAAAAGAGTGTGTAGGTGATGGCCAGGGAGGATTATGGGAAACGTAATGCGCAGAGGTCATTGGCATGGTGATAGGTGATCCTGAGAGGTATATCCGTATTTTAAAGTTTTAAATAATTTGTTCTAGGAATCAGACATCTCTTCACTATTTCGACTGGCTTCATTTTTCACTCTGCCTCAGTTCACTTCAAGGCACAATATGTACGAATTTTTTATTAAAATATCCAAAAACCACTAGAACAATGCATATTTTGTTGACGTGTGTACTAACATTATGTTTACAACCATGTTTAAATGCAGATAAATCAGCCATTTTAACCAGTGTTACGGACTGTGCCTTGCGTCGTCTATCAGTGACGTCATACCCGTGTTACCCTCAATTTCCGTATAACCATGGAAACACCAAAGATACTTTAATATATTATGCATTTTATTAGACAAGTGAGCAACTGTTTTGATACTTTTATCGTATAATCATTGTTTTATAGCTCAACACGGTTAGTCTTATTGTTTGATATCGCTTGTTTTCTTGATTTACCGCGAGTAACATGTTTGTACCTCAGAGACAACACTGTTGTCAAGTGGCTAACATAGCATAATCAGAGAGAGCTTTCTCCATCATACAATATATTTTTTAAACGAATTGCATGTCATTTAACAACACAAGTCCAGTTTTTAATATTATGATATTGTAATATTGATCTAGATTACTGCAAAGTGCAACAAGTGTCTCATACCAGCCACCGAGCGAACGCACCACAGAGTAACACTATAACAACTTTCAACACACTCAAATGTATTTAGTATGATTGTTTTAACCATGTAAAACAGCGCTGTGCTACCCCACATACGCAACGAAAAGAGTGGAAACAGTCGTCTGCGTCATAAAAGCTCCGTTGGAAAAGAGACATTAGCATTCGCTCCAGCTGCCTCGTTTTGCTCCACGACGAGGTGTGAACCGGCCGACGCTCAGCGGATTGTAAACGGATACTTTGACTGCCTGTTGCTATGGTTACTCACAGCTGTTGTAAGCAGCGCATTTATTTATTAATTTCGAATGGTAAACAGTCAGTTTCACCAGAACTACTTTACTAGGTGTCCTGTCCTCTATTACTTTTTAACGGACACCCTGCAGCCAATCAGAATCGAGTATTCACCCAGACCATGGTATAATAAAACTGTAATACATTAGCTCATCCATGAATATGATTTCTGCCTTAGTCCCATCGGGTTACTTTTCTATCGGTTGTGGAGGTGAAGACAACTCCCATGATTCCACACTCATTCACGGCGTCATCAAGGTACATCTTTCTTTTGAATAAGCGACCTCTAGCGGCGAAAATTACATATTGTGCCTTTCACTTAGTTCAGGACTACATATATAATTGAAATGACACAAGAGGTCAGGAAATGCATTCTGGATATTCCTTATTGAAGAACTTGCTGTTTTGAAACCTAAAACGCAGCATTGTTTGAACACAATAGTGGGGGATTACAATCTTTTAATGATTCAAACCCACTGGTGGGTGCATTAGGCCTCATGAATGGGATAGGTTAACAAATCACAATAATGGCATTAGTGCTCATTTTTTTCAGAATTCCAGAAATGTAACATACTTCACTTACTTTTGGTGTTGTACATCTGAATATGATGGAATGACATTTTATGAAAGTCTTATAGAGTTCCACCTATTGCAGCACAGATTTTACCTGTCAACTGTTCAAATTGGATTTATTTGTCCTTCTCACATTAACAAAAGAATAAAGTGTTTGTTCATTAAATGCCTTAAAAGAATGTCTTTTAATCCTGATCATCAGAGGAGAATTAAATTATACAGACTGAAACAAGCGACTCTAAATCTAACGATTTAGATTGGATGATGCGGTCATCCGCAGTATAATTGATTTAAAGCTGAGCATTATTGTGATGAAGGGTTAGCACAACATAATACATGGCAAAGTGAAAAGCAGTCTGGTGAGCGGATGCATCCCTTTCTTACATTGTTTTGTTTACTGTCTGCATCACGCACACAGAGCACCTGGTGGGCTGTCTGTTGTTTTTCCTGAGAACATTCTTTCTCACACTCGGGACTGTTGTTTTCAAGTATTTGAAATTGTTTTTAGTCGAATTAAAAACCCATAGCCTCAAAAGCCTTTGCCCCTGTTTCCATATGGCTCAGAAAAGTTCCCATAGCGATCTCCCACTGGCCCTGCTCATTTGCGATGGTGGTTGAAGTGCAGCATGCTGCCATGCAAAGTTCATTAAATCACTATTTTACCACTTAAGCTTAATCCCTATACCAATACAACAGTATACAATCCAGAAAGACAAGAGAGAGACAGACAGAAGAAGAGGGTTTAAAGACTTGACGGATCAGGTCTGACGTTTTGTTTTCCCACCGTTGCCAGGGAGTGCAAGGAATCTTTGCTTCTGTGCACTTCTCTTGAGGAAGAACGTGGGGATGCGGGACATGTCCTCCCATCCGCCCCATGAAACGCCTTGTCAATCTAGGAGGACTGTCCTTGATTGTGGCCATCTGCCAGTGAATTCAGCAGGGCATCGGCTTCATAGAGCGCATCCTATTGTCCTGTTCTTGTATTAAGTTTGCATTAAGGTTGAACTCGGGTGCAGGAACAAATCACAGATAAAGCTAGTCCTATGTTTTTGGAAGCACTGCCCCCTCTCTATCCGATTCACACACAGTAGCTCCTACTGTAGAGGACGTCTTCACCAGTGGGGAGTCAAAGAGGGTCTTATGGAATGCCTGTCCTCTGTTTAGTTTTGTTTTGTTTATACATTGACAATGTGTAATGGCGCCTTACTGTGGGGAGATGGGGAGGGTGGGATGTTGCGAGATGGTGTTAAGAAAAGAAAAAAAGCAGTGGTACGTGCCAAGTGCCAATTGTCTCCTTGTAATAGGCATCAAAAGACCAACTTCTGTGTGTTACCATACAGGTGAACTCACTCCTGGGAAAGTAGGGTTTTTCTCAGCCTCCGCAGAGAGCCAGCGTCGCTCTTTTCTCTCTCAGCAGTAACGGGATTAGTCGTGCCATTGCTCTCCCGGCTTTCACGCCACTGTCTACTTCCCATCTTCCACTAATGTGATTATCCCAGCCCCTGTGGTCCAAGCAGAAGGACGAGGGACTCCTCTTCAGTTGCACATTCACGGTGCCTCACAGAACCCCCCTCCAGTAACACCACCCAAATTCTCTAGTGGTGGTGGTGTTAATGATGGAGACCTGTTGGGCACAAATTAGATGCCATCTTAGTTAGAGGAAGACATGGTAGCAAAAGACAAATATTGCATTATGCTTCCATGCCTTGAAAATCATCACTATATCTCAACAACTCTTACGCAAACTGTGCAGTACAGAGATTAGTAAATTACTAATGACCTCCTAATACCGACTACGTTATTTCACATCCACGTGCTTCATGTCAAGTTAAAATAAATTCAACATAATTGTTAGTGTGCGGAGTACAAGTACAGAGATATCAATTTGTCTGAAGAGTTTTGGCCATACGTTTACATATAGGCCTACCTTGCAAAAAATTTGCAATTTGTTAAAATGTTTTACTAATTAAGGGATCATAAAAATTACTTGTTCTCTCCTGAATAAGCTGTTTCACATAGCCTACATTTAGTACACAAGACAAAATAACTGAATTCAATCATGGGAACCGTAAAACTGAACCGTTTTTGCATACTAATGGAAATGACAATGTTACTGTAGGCTATTTGGTCTTTGCAGACTTTTGTCTTCTGCTGCAGAGCAATGGACTTGCTACTGCTAATATATACACATACACGCTGATGTGAGCATGTAAGATATGCTGCTGCTGGATGAATAGGCATAAATCCCAGGTGGAGCTGGGGGAGGTGGAGGGTTTCTGAGGACAGGACATCTGCTGGACCAGCTTATGGCGAACACTGAACCTGACTATTTAAATGTTGAGCAAGCAAGCTCATTGGCTGCAGAATCAGCAGAGGCCAATCAGTTTGGGGCTGTGTTGTAAGTTATGTGATTGCTATCAGCTTGCAAGTAAAGGACCTATCCGCCTGTGCCGTCTAGAGTTTCATGACTGAACTAGATATTCACACAAATTTTACAGAGAAAGACAGGACCAACTCAGTGCATTGTACATTTGTACAGAATCATTTGAACAATGGCACAGACTTGCTTTGATGTTAGGGGGTGATACCTGAGGAATGGAGGCTTCATCCTTTTTGGACATTCAGGAGTATTTTGGACATTCAGAAGAGTGAGCGCTGATATGTTTGTCTCTGTAGAGACCACTCACATGCAGTCCCCTATGGCACTCCCTTATGCAAGCCCTTTTAGGGGAGAATGCTCTAGAAAATTGGGTTTCCCAATCCTGTTCCTGGAGATCTACCTACCTGCAAAGTTCAGCTCCAACCCTGATCCAACACACCTGTCTGTAATTATCAAGTGCTCCTGAAGATCTCAATTAGCTGCTTCAGTTGTGTTTGATCAGAGTTGGAACTGAACTTAGCATGAAGGTAAATCTCCAGGAACCGGATTGAGCAGCCCTGCTCTAGAACATACGTGGTCGACAACGCAAAAATATGTATTCCCTCCCGTGTGCCTTCTCCATCTTGACATCTGCGAGATTCTAAAGAGCAGGGAGTCTGTCTGACTGGTGGCTCCGAAGTGGCCCTACTGGCCCTAATTGCAGCGATACTAAATTAAACTAAACAAAATAGTATAATACAATTAGAGAAAACACAACATAACAGTGTGTTATGACAAAACTTTGCACATCCAACACAAAGAACAAACTATACTTATACTAAGGGCAATATATACACAGAGGTCTGATTATCTAAACAAGGAACAGGTGGATGAAATCAATGAAACAATGAATTACCAAGACAACCAATGAACACAAGCCAGAAACAATGACAATTGTATGACAATTTTACTTTACTGTACTGAAAGGCTTAATTGGTAACCCAATGTCTTCTAATTTATTACTTTATTGGTTAAACTAATCAAGTTAATCTAATCAAGAACACTGTGTGTGTGGGCCGGCCGGGCTGGGTACTGTGTACAAATATGACATACAAAAATACATAGGCTATAAGTCCATATGTACGATGAATCATTAAAAGATCACGATCTCAATTCAAATGCACACGCAAACTTATTCCTAAATTACAATGATTCCACTATGTCTAAACCTTTGAAATTATGATCACACTGGAATATAACCTGCTTTCGCGCTGCCGCTGACCCAGAAAGTACAGCGGTCATGTAAGCTATATTTGTAACAGCTTCACAAACAGTGTTTTCAACTAAACTATCTATTTCTATGTTGCAAACATCAAATAATAACGAATGTATTGGACTAAAAGTTTATAGTCCAAATGTAAACACTGATGTTGATCAAATGAGTAAATGGCCTTTGAAAGTAGTAGCCTAATGTTATGCTTCAAATAAAGATTGTTTCTATTGCATGGTTATGGCAGAAGATGGCGACCAGTGACTAAAATGTTAAATGTTTAAAATATTTTTGATCTATATCATTGAATCATTCATTCAAGAGATTCCTATAAAAACTGGATGAAACAAGTCTTCATTCAGTAATATCAAACATTTTTTTTACATAATACGTTTATTTAAATTGATACATATTTTTATTGGATTAATTTAAAACATTTTTGACATTTATAAATAGACTTGTACAACAAAAACAGACTAGGATGAAGTTATGTACATTAACAATGATTTGGGGCAATTATAATACATTAAAATGCAGGAATCTGTCATTTTTTTCTTATTTTAAAGATGTGGTGCTTCTCGTCCAGTGTGCAAAGTTCTCCAAACCACTTTAGTTATGCCCCTCTAGCACTAACCTCCTTCCTTTGGCACTTCCCGCGGTCCATAATAGCAACCATTCGTGTTGTATGCATTTGTCTTTGCTTTTGGCCTCACTGGCGTTCCATACTGGATGGTTCGTGGTAGTGTTGACGTTCGTTGTGACGTCAGAAGTTTCGTTGACGATCAAAATGAAGGCGCACACGTGGTAACTCAAAGCCGAAAAATGACAAAGCGTGAAAATAATGTTCCATCCAGCGCAACATTTATTTGTTCCTTTCCTGACTGTCAAGCGTCATATAACAAAGGATGGAAGCTAGAAGCGCACCTCTGCAAACATACAGGGGAGGTAAGTAATGCGCATGGCCAACATGCGAGTGAAGATTGTGTGAATAAACCCATATAAATAAAACGGAAACGTCCTCAGGTAACGGTGTTTGTGCATGTAAGGCGCGTTCTGAAAGCGGTTTTCAATTGAATGAGTGTTTATCAATTATTTAAACTGTATGGCATTTGTCGTGCTCCACACGACTCTATGCAGTTTAATGTTAAAGTGTACATTTTCTTTCGCAGAGGCCATTTAAGTGCGAATATAACGACTGCAGCAAATCTTTCTGCACGAAATATCACCTTGCTCGTCACACGCTGACACATACCGGAGACAGACCTTACATGTAAGTGACTTTTCTTTAGATTAAGTTTAATAGGATGGCAGGCTGTCATTTAACTCGTGCCGTGTCTGTTAACAGATGCTCGGAGGACGGATGCAAAGAAGGATTCACCACAAACACCAACCTGAAGAAACATATTTCACGTATTCACAGACAAGAGACAAAACAGTACATAGTAAGTCAAAGTAAACCTATGTAAGATGTCTACAGAAAAAAGAAATTTAGTTTTGAGTTTATGTTGTTTGCTTGAAGTAACACATTTTAAATGTAACTTGGTGATGGCTATATTAAGTTATATTTAAACACTTTTGCTGGAAAACAGTGGCATACAATGCACACACATCTATGATATACTGTAGTGTAAAGTAGCAAGTGTCAGTTCTGGCCCCAGTCTCTCAGTTGTATTGAGCACTGAAACATTAATATTATATTATTGTGTATAAATAGTTCAGTACCATTATTTTATGATATTACCTTCACTGTAGTGTATCATAATACCACTAATGTTAAAGGGATAGTTCACCCAAAAATGAAAATTCTGTCATTAATTACTCACCCTCGTGTCGTTCCAAATCTGTATGACTTGCGTTCATTTTCGGAACACAAATGAAGATCTTTTTGATGAAATCTGAGAGATTTCTGTCACTCCATTGACAGCTACACAACTAACTCTTCAAAAAGCTCATAAAGAGATCGTAAAACGAATCCATATGAATTGAGAGGTTCAGTCCGAATTTTCTGAAGACTCGATCGCTTTATGATGAACAGATTTTATTTAGGCTTTTATTCACAGAAAAACATTGATCAGCGAACATAAACAGAAGCTCAACCGAAGCTGCTTGATGCGCGAGAACAAACCTCATTGGTTCTTGCTGAAGCTCAAACGTGATGCGTAACACGAGAATGAACCTCATTGGTTCTCACAGGTCAAGCGAACATCTTTAAGCTTCCGTTTACCACAACTGATGGGCGAGTTGATGAAAGTTTATGTGAATAAAAGCCTCATTTTAAATCTGTTCATCATATAAAGATAATGATCAAGTCTCTTCAGAAAATTTTGACTAAACCGCTTAATTCGTTTTACGATCTCTTTATGAACTTTTTGAAGCGTTCCGGAGATGAACGAAATGTTCATATGTGGGTGAACTAACCCTTTGTGCTGAGGGGGTATATGTTAAATATGTGCATTTGGGTTGCCTAAATGTTTATAAAAAATGTTTTTTAGTGCACATTTGAAGGATGTGGCAAAGCATTCAAGAAGAATAACCAGCTGAAAACCCATGAGTGTACACACACCCAGCTGCTACCGTTCTTGTAAGACTTTTTCCACTGGTTTGTCTTGTCTCCTTGTTTTTTTTTTTTGTCATTAATTGAAGTCTTTCTCAGTAAAGCAACATAATACAAGATTTGATTTAGAAACTGAGACGTGTCTGACTCCCTTCAGTTGATGTTGTGTTATACCTTGCATTGCTCTGATCATCAGATGCTCATATGAAGGCTGCGGGAGACGTTTCTCACAGCGTGGTAAACTGAAGCGCCATGAGAAGGTACACAATGGTATGTTCTCTGCTTCTTTTGTTGTTCATAAAGGAATAGTTCAGTGGTTAATTTCAAATGTTGATGTTGAACGCGAGGTGAATTTTTGAAGAATACCCTGGCCTCTCCAGAAAAAAACAACATTACATGGTCCACAAATCGTGTGATAGCTAGGTTATCCACTTTATTTTAAAGTTAAGTAAAGCAAGCTGTATTTAACTTCAATGTTTGAGGCTTCCAGTGTCATTCACTTCCACTTATTTTAGTTCTACAAAGACGGTTAATTTTGCCGCTTGATATTGCAAACGTGACTGGTATTTATCATATTATTTGAATTTATTATAGTAATCAAACACACTGGTTTCGTGGTTTGTATCACAAATAAGAATTTACTGGACTTTGTTAGTTATTCTTGTAGTTATTTATCTATTGTGGCTAAAGAATCAGATTCAGAGGAAATTGCTTATTTCTGCATTGCAAAAAAAGTGTACAGTCTCCTGATCCCCAATAGACAGTAACTAGCTTTATGAGATGAACAGGTCGAAACTCAGGTTTGATGCTGTTGTAACAAGTAAAAATCGTAGCATATTTGAATCAAAACAAAGTAAAGGTGTTTTTTGTGGCTCTTTAAGTCACTGGATGTGCATCACCCAACCTTTCATGTGTTATATCCCGATCCAGGCTATTCCTGCACGGCTGCGGGCTGCTCGTTTGTGGGAAAGAACTGGACAGAGATGACAAACCACAACAAAGTTCATATAGGTAAGCCTAATAGCCTAACAATAGCATGCAACCTCATAGAAAGTTACAAAATATATAACTTGGTGTGTGTGTGTGTTCAGTCCGGGTACAGTGTGATCAGTGTAAGAAAACATTCAGGGATAGCTGGTTCCTGAAGAAGCATCAGCATGTTCACTCTAAAGAGCGCCTGGTCTTCCACTGCCCCAGAGACGGATGTTCCCGCTCATACACCACTGCGTTCAACCTGCAGAGCCACATACTGTCCTTCCATGAAGAGCAGCGCTTCTTCAACTGCACTCACCCTGGCTGTGGCAAGTCCTTTTCCATGAAGGTAACGTTACGGTGCTTTCCTATCGTCTGCCTCACTAACCAAAATCCAAGGAGCTGTTTCGCTGATGGAAATGCTAAGAACTTGTGAATAAACTTCGTAACTCCAGCGGATCCTCAAACTGTCAGCAAAACCTCATACAGTCGTTCACACTTTTTTTTGGACTATACTTTATATGAAAACGCAATGCGATACACTTACTGCCTCAGATAGTGCAGTTTTAATAATGGACAAAACACAAATCTCCGACATTTGCTGGTAAAAAAAACTCCATTTTAGCTTGATTTTGGTACAAAGGTAATAGTATAGTGACACATGCAAGTGTCTGACCATACATAAAGCCACAATACTTTGACAACGTTTAAAAAATACAGGGTTTTTTGGGGGGCTTTTAATTTCCTGAATAGTAGTGGTTCTACACTAATTTCCGCTGGTTTCAAAACGTACACCACGCTCAATATTACTTGCCATTCATTTTTAAAAACTCCTGAGATCCAAAGCTAATTGGCTTTATGCACAGCTGCACTACTTCCTGAACTTCAGCCAGCTCCTTTGTTTCCTGTCTGCCATTATTGGACAAACTGATTAATCCAGGTGTGCCTGGCCTCAGTAACAATAATCAGGCACACCTGGATTAATCAGTTTGTCCAATAATGGCAGACAGGAAACAATAAAACAATAAAATAACGTTAAGATTACATTAATATTAAGCACTGTTTTTCAGTAATGCTCAAAGAGTGTTAAATATATTCAGGTTTCATCTAAAATGAAGTGTATGAAACGGAACCTAAAAGTGTTTCACCGTATCGATATATTTTATGGTCCCATGAACTTCACATTGTATATCGCGCTGTTGGCCGGACTCCTCGTATTTCCAAAACCGCTAATTTTCTGGAAATGGAAAAAAACGGTATTTTTTAAATTAAACACTGTGTTGTCAAAGTTAATATTGTGGCTTTATATAGGGTCAGACACGTGCATGTGTCATTACAAGGTTTTTGACCAGCGAATATCCAACATGTTTTTTCCCCCATCATTGGAATGGCCACATCTGAGGCAGTAAGTGCATCACATTACTTTCTCATCATCTTGCAGGTTATACATTTTATTGTAGCTATGTGTGGGCGCTCAGTTTTTCTGTAATTTGGTCAAAATCTCATGTTATAAAAGATGAAGAGCTATTTAAGACAGTTATGGCTTTAACTCGGTGACAAAGGCTCCTCACATACATAAACCATTAGCATTTATACGTTTAGCCCTGGTTTCACAGACCAGGCTTAAGTCTAGTCTCAGACTAAAATGCATGTTTGAGCCGTTTTAACTGAAAGTAATTTGCACACTGATATATCTTAAAATATGTCAGTTTTATTATTTTGTCTCAAGTGTCTAAGGCACGTTTATAAAAGCTGCTTAAATGTCCTAATTGAACTAAGGCCTAATCTAAGGTCTGTCAGTGAAACCGGGCCATGGGGTGGTTTCCCGGACAGTTAAAGCCTAGTCCTAGTCTAAAATGGCCTTTTAAACCGAACAGAAATTTGCTTTCTCTGTCATGGTTTTAAATAGTCATAGACTTGTTATAGTCCAGAGTCTAATAAGATGTCTTCCTCCAGGAAATTTACAGCTACTCAAGAACTAAATTTAGGCTTAAACTAAACCTACCAGGAGGCAGTGTTTGAGTAAAGAAAAGGCTGTACTTATTCAAACAACCCGTTTTTTTGTCCTTGCATTGCAATCAAGCAGATATGACGATCAAAACTGTGTGTGGCACTTCATTCACGATAGAGGCGGGTGGAGTTATGAGGTTTGACTGACAGTTTGAGGATCCAATGGAGTTAAAAGGTTTAGTCACTAGCTCTTTTTAATGCTTTTCATTGGTTAAATATTTGCAAAACCCACAGACAGACATAAAGGGTGACCAAAATTATTTATGAACAAAGTCCATTTCGCCCGACAGTGATATTAGCCAAGTTATTTTAGGGCAGCCTTTCTCAGCCATGTCTGGCTTGACTGCATGTTATGAAGTGCATTAAAGACTGTTGCTAATTTTTCACAGTATCCTGCACCTGCTCCATTTCATTGTCTTCTCATATTTCTTAATACTTCCTAATTTAATCATATTAAATAGTTAAATTAGTAAGCTGACCAATTTCAGTTGTCTTATGTGTGGACATCTGGGAAGTAAAAGATTTGTGATTTAAATCAGTGTACCTTAAGAACTTTCTTAAAATATGCCTAATTAATTTTTTTTTGCCACAGCAAAGTTTACAGCGCCATGGTGTGGTTCATGATCCTGAAAAGAAACAGGTAACTACTTATTGACATTTTTGTTATGACTTGGTCATTATGTTGTAACTGAGTGGTTGATATTTAGGGAAACACAATGTGTTGATAATAACGGCCCTCTTTGTCTCTTTCAGCTCAAGCCTCGTCCAAAACGTTCCCTGGCATCTCGTTTGAGTGGTCACAAACCAAAAAAGAAACGTCAAGCAAAAACTTCAAATTCAGATGAATCTTCAATGCCACAGATTAGCCAGTCCGAGTCAACCACAAATCCTCAATTAATAGGTCAGCTGCAATCATTCAGCTCTCAAAGTTTTACAATCCTAAAAGCAGACATCCCAGAAACCTGCACCCAGAGTTTAAAAAGTTCTGATTTAGAGACCATTAAACCTGAATGTGTTGTCAGCCAATCAAAAAACATTTATTCTGAGTTCAACAACACTGCAAATCCAGTGGTCCACCTTTTAGAGCCCTTCTTACTGTAGAGTCAATTTCCAGTGAACCCAGTAGTTTCCATTTCACCCCACAGGACAATTTCTAAAGCAACATTTTTTTGGAGGCTTGCTCAAATGTAAATATACTTTTGCATTGAAAGTTGCATAGATTTTTACTGTTGCTTTAAGTCTTTTGGCTCCTCTGTAGTGGAGGTACCAGGAGATGTTGGGGTCTCAAAGTCAGGTTTTAAATTCTTGTTCGAAGTCTCTGCTTCCTTTTTCTGCAGTTCTTTAGCAGAGGCAAGCCGAAGGACGCACATGGCAGCACGACCTCCACGAACCACAGAGGGTTTTGATACAAAGCCAATGGGCACTGATATCTTCTCCAACATCTGAGTTAAGACTTTATCCTGTTTAGAAAAAAACAAAAAAACAACAACTGAAGAAAATCCTGAAATCTAGGTACCAGTGAATTGTACCTGTCTTCATTTTCAAAGCATTTTAGTGTTATGGTAAAAGCAAATGTAACTTTTGTTGCTTGTTAATTTAAATGTATACAATGAATTCATGTATAAATAAACTAATTATGTGTAAACTTGGATCACTGTTTCAAATCCCAATATTTCCAGTATTTAAGCTCTGGCTGTGTCCTACTTTTCATTGAATGTTCCAGAGTCAATACAAGCTCTTTTGAGACATCTGTGATTTTAAAAGCGAGCAAAAACGATGCAATTACAATGGAATTCTATGGTGCAAGATAACATAGTGGAAAAAACATTCAAATACACACATTTCTAGCCACTAGTCTTGACAACATTTTATAATCTATAACTAAAATCGATGCAATACTGTTTATATCGATATAGCGGAGGAGACAGTGAGCTGGTGCACAGAAAGTGCATAATGCAATTTGTCCTAAACATGTGACATGCTTTATATTGAGGGGCTTTAAAATAACTTGTAAGATATAGTTAACATGTAGTTTAGCGCAGCTCGCCCCATCAGATGCTCTGACAGATACTTGTGCGTTTCATGCGTTTGAGATGTGGTGTTGTCCTCAGTTCATAACTCAGATATTCTTCATCTGTAAATGTAAGAGTTTTCCATTTTGCTGTCAGGAGTGGATGAGTCTCTGCTAAACTAAACAAACTTAAGCGTTGTTTGGTGCATGCACGCCAAACAAACCGAGCACTGTAAATCTGACAAATATAGATTTTGCTAAAATATTTGTTGTTGGACATTATGGCCTGGTTTCACAGACAGGGCTTAGTCTAGGCCAGGATTAGTCCTTAGTTTAATTAGGGCATTTAAGTAGCTTTTATAAACGTGCCTTAGAAAAGAAAATATTACTGATGTGCATCTTGACTGTGAGACACAATGGCACTGACATATTTAAAGATATATCAGTGCAAGTTGCTTTCAGTTAAAACAGCTCAATATGCATTTTAGTCTGGAATTAGGTTTAAGCCTGGTCTGTGAAACCAGGGGTAAATGTGCCATACGTAGTACAGCTCCTTCTCAAAACATTAGCATATTGTGATAAAGTTCATTATTTTCCATAATGTAATGAAAAAAATGAAACTTTCATATATTTTAGATTCATTGCACACCAACTGAAATATTTCAGGTCTTTTATTGTTTTAATACTGATGATTTTGGCATACAGCTCATGAAAACCCAAAATTCCTGTCTCAAAAAATTAGCATATCATGAAAAGGGTCTCTAATAACCTAATCATCTGAATCAACTAATTACCTCTAAACACCTGCAAAAGATTCCTGAGGCTTTTAAAAACTCCCAGCCTGTTTCATTACTCAAAACCGCAATCATGGGTAAGACTGCCGACCTGACTGCTGTCCAGAAGGCCATCATTGACACCCTCAAGCAAGAGGGTAAGACAGAAAGAAATTTCTGAACAAATAGGCTGTTCCCAGAGTGCTGTATCAAGGCACCTCAGTGGGAAGTCTGTGGGAAGGAAAAAGTGTGGCAAAAAACGCTGCACAACGAGAAGAGGTGACCGGACCCTGAGGAAGATTGTGGAGAAGGACCGATTCCAGACCTTGGGGGACCTGCGGAAGCAGTGGACTGAGTCTGGAGTAGAAACATCCAGAGCCACCGTGCACAGGCGTGTGCAGGACATGGGCTACAGGTGCCGCATTCCCCAGGTCAAGCCACTTTTGAACCAGAAACAGCGGCAGAAGCGCCTGACCTGGGCTACAGAGAAGCAGCACTGGACTGTTGCTCAGTTTTGCATGTCATTCGGAAATCAAGGTGCCAGAGTCTGGAGGAAGACTGGGGAGAAGGAAATGCCAAAATGCCTGAAGTCCAGTGTCAAGTCAGTGATGGTCGGGGGTGCCATGTCAGCTGCTGGTGTTGGTCACCTGTGTTTTATCAAGGGCAGGGTCAATGCAGCTAGCTATCAGGAGATTTTGGAGCACTTCATGCTTCCATCTGCTGAAAAGCTTTATGGAGATGAAGATTTAATTTTTCAGCACGACCTGGCACCTGCTCACAGTGCCAAAACCACTGGTAAATGGTTTACAGCCCATGGTATTACTGTGCTCAATTGGCCTGCCAACCCTCCTGACCTGAACCCCATAGAGAATCTGTGGGATATTGTGAAGAGAAAGTTGAGAGACGCAAGACCCAACACTCTGGATGAGCTTAAGGCCGCTATCGAAGCATCCTGGGCCTCCATAACACCTCAGCAGTGCCACAGGCTGATTGCCTCCATGCCACGCCGCATTGAAGCAGTCATTTCTGCAAAAGGATTCCCGACCAAGTATTGACTATTGAGTGCATAACTGAACATAATTATTTGAAGGTTGACTTTTTATTTATTTATTAAAAACACTTCTTTTATTGGTCGGATGAAATATGCTAATTTTTTGAGACAGGAATTTGGGGTTTTCATGAGTTGTATGCCAAAATCATCAGTATTAAAACAATAAAAGACCTGAAATATTTCAGTTGGTGTGCAATGAATCTAAAATATATGAAAGTTTAATTTTTATCATTACATTATGGAAAATAATGAACTTTATCACAATATGCTAATTTTTTGAGAAGACCTGTATTTAAAACCTTCAAGGAAATATATAAAAACAGTACATGTAAAATGACTACTGTATTGGGGTAATCAAATGTAGGCTAATAGACGGTTTAACATTTTGTCTGTTTTAATTTATTTTTGTTTTTAATTTAGTGATTGTAACTTCTGCTTTAGGGTACGTTTATACGACAACGACGTGTTTCCTTTGCGTTTTTCACGTACAGACGACAATGCTGTCAAACTGATCCCGTTCACACGCTTTCTGCTGCCAGGCCAGTGGTTGGCGATGTCACTTTGTAAAGAAACATTTTCAAAAGTTTGCGTTTTCAGGCCCCCAAAACCCCATCGTAGTTTTACGTTTTCAGTTGAAAACGGTCTCATGTAAACGGCCCCTTAGATTGTAATGTGATTTTAACACATAATATATAGCATAGATAGACTACATGGTTACATTTATTATATTTTCAAAGCCTTCAATATGAACATTGTTTGTAGGAAATTGGGAAGGATCTGAAATAAATGTTTTATATATATATATAAAGAGAGAAATTGTTTTTTGAACCAAATAGACTAAAACAAAAAAATAGATATGATTTTTTTGGCCATATCGCCCAGCCCTACAACATGCTAGTATAACTAAATGATTAACTATACTAATTAACTAGTGTATTGCTTTACATCAGTCAGAGTGGTAGTCTCACAGCTCATCTACACCACACATTTTTGTCTCTCTGTTATTCTGTAGTGGAACAAGCTGCCAAAACCTAGCATGTTGTTGTTGGCTCTTATAAATTGTTCACGCTGTTCCTCATTTGTTAGTCACTTTGGATAAAAGTGTCTACTAAATGTAAATATGATAATCAGTCTGGTAAACTTATCCCATAGACATCCATCATAAGTATATTACTGTTTTTACTATATTTACAACCTCAGGTAAAATAATCATAAAACTTGTTCTGAACCTGGAACATTTCTTTAACACAAAACTGAGAACATTATTCCATTACACCAGCACAGAAATGAAATGTACATTCAACCAACGCACTGATTTACCAATCAAACACAAGTTAAAGGAAATAGATCATTTGTTTCCATACCGGAAGTGGTGCGCCACTGGCAGTTCTTGCTTTGATAGTGAGTCTGACGTGGTTCTTCTTTTCCAGCCAGCTGACAACCTGCCTCAGTTTAGTATCTAAATCATGAAGGGAAATATCTGAGGAGAAACTGAGCTCCTTTGATTGGACGGGCCCTGCAGGTAGACCAAAACAGTGTAAGGTTAGGTTTAACACGAAATGCAATCACTAGTACGAAGGAGTATAATATAGCAGCTTTGATATGTGCATGAAACGCACCTTTCTTGGCTTTCTGTGCATCTCTAAGTTTCATCTGCTCTTCGTGGATCTGTTTCCCTTTCATCAGTCTGTATAATGGAGGATCACAATTGTCATTTATGGCAACAAGCTTCAGCCCTGTTTGGTCCATCAGTCGTATCACATCGGCACGGTGCATTGTACCCAATTCCTCACCATCCTCACCCAGTAACTGTATATGGCGGAGGCCAATCTTCCTACCCACGCTGCCAAAAGTGACTCGTGCTTTCGGGTCCAGCTTTTTAGTCTCCTTCTGGATATCTGTCATGTCTGTGCCCCCACTCTCAGTGTCTGTGGAGAAGGACATACTTAGCCAGGATGGGGCAATATGGCAACACCATGCTGGCCTGAGGGTTGATGGTTTGGTTCCCAGTGGAAAGCTGACCATGCTGATGGGTCGACGAAGACTGCGGCTCAGTGCCTGACTCAAAACAAACCTCAGGAAACCCAGAGACATCCTAGAAGACAGTGTCATGGATGTTACACAGATGTGTCTGAGTCTGTAATGATGATGTTTTGACGTGCAGCTAAAATAACAATACTTAGCATACCCATGATTATAATGTTAATCATTAATTCATTAACCATTTCATTCATATCCGACTCTTGGTGATTCTATGGACGAGAGACTGTCTGTGAATTTTTTGGCGATGATTTTTCCGGAGTAGGCCTCCATGTTTTTCCCCAACCCTCCCCATTACATGGCTTGGGGCAGAGTCAGACACACAAAAACATGTTTTTATATCTTTACGTGGACTAGACGTAATGGTTTGTATATTGTACAACCCTACCATCACAGAAAACTTTATGCATTTTTACATTTTTAAAAAACTATCACTTTAATAATAATGTATAAGCTGTTTTCCCAAATGACCCCACAATGTCAAAATTTTCACATTTGACAATCTTTGAGCGGACATTTGGACCTCTCAGTGTAGGTTAAACAAGAACACACACATTTCACACCAACGAACAATTTAGCAATATTGTCAAAATATACCATTTAATAAGAGCAAATAAGATGTAAACAAAATTGGTGAAACGAGACAAACACTTATTCATTATACACGATATATAAAACATACAACATTTACTCAAAACGGACAAAAAAGAAGCAGAGGTTGTTCCTCCGTTTTTAAGGTTTTTGACAGCTTTCTTCAGAACTTCGACAAACACCAAACTGACCGAAGCTAACGTTACTTACACTAGAGTGACACGGAACCGACGTCGAGGACGAAGTAAGCTATCTGTCAGGTAAAGATTTCAAGACAGACATCTGTGTCATAAACACAAAATAAATAACGTTACAACGAGAAAGCCAGGTGACTTTCCTAACTGATAAATGAATCTAATTCTTGGCGCACACAAGTGACGTCACGCAAACGCGCCGCTGCTGCTTTTTTTTATTATTGAACAAAAATCACAGGGGATACATATATCATATATCATATCACACACACACACACTTAAGAAAACATCATAAGAAACAGCAAGGTAGAGCAAGATACAGTAAACAGAGATAGTCTACTAAAAAAGCAATTCACAAAACATCTAAAGCATCAGATTTTAATTAATACAAATAAATATAAAAAAAATAACATGTAAAAAAAAAGGTCAGGCGGAAAGTCCAGCATTGCTTAATAGAAAAATGTGCTTTCTCAGTTCCTTTTGAAGATATAAAATATGCCATGAATAAAGATAAAACTCACATTTCCAGATTAAGAATGAAAAGTTGTTTCATTTGTTTTAAGGGTCATTCCTGGCATTTGGTCCCTTTTGGCCATTTCTGTGTGATCATGATAGGGTGATGTAAAACATTTGAAAACATATTCTGGTCAAGCTTGGGTAAATAAATGTAACCATTTATTAAAGAAAATAAATCAAAGTGGAAGATATTTTTTTCCACCCTCTTAGGGACAGTTATAAATGCCTAAAAGACAGTTTTGTTACTCTTTAAAGTACTAAATTACTGATACTAAAGTACTAAATTACTGATACTCTAGTACCAATTATTAGTAAGTTGTTGTTTTTTGTTGTTGCTGATTTTATGAAATTATTGTGAAAAAACTGCTTAACAGGGTGGACAAATGGATAACAGGGGGGTCAAGTGGTATAAAGAACGGATGGAAGGATGATTTCCTAGCTCACGTCCAACCAGTTACAATTTTTGAACTGGATTTAGATGGGAAACAATATGTAAAACATTGCCAACGAACTTTAAATGCACTACTTCTTCAACTTTAACCACAAATTACTTTCACAGTCAAGTACACTCTCGGTGTCCACTCTGTTAGCTCTTCAGATATAATAGGATGGACACTAATGTAAAAATTTAAATGAATGCCTTAAATTATTAAGTACAATAAACTTGGATATTTAAGTAATTAAGCCAACTTCAATCACATTGAACTGACTTAAAAATTAGTTGATGCTTGTATAACTTATATAGACCAAATTTAAAATGGCTTAACTTATTTTGATGAGTTAAAGCAATGTAAAAACATATGTTGTCATAACTTGTTGATCATATTTTTTTTTTTACTGTGAACAGGGTGGACATTCTTCAATAAAGAAGCATGGTCTTTAAAACTGTAATTTTAATAATATGATTTTTCTTTCAATTTTTTTTTCATATTTCCCTTAACAGGGTGGATATACTAAGTTTGGCCACATCAAATTTGAAAGATAAAATTGGTCAGAATAATCAAGGATCTCACTCCCAAGTTGTTTTCCCTCCATATGATGTCATTTAATTTTTCCAACTTTCATTAAAGGGAAAGTAGTCAAAAATAACAGGGTGGACAATAAATTGAGGGACAAGCTAAAAACCTTGCTTATATGTATTTAAAAAAAAAAAAAATAAAAAAAAAAAAAAAATAGCTCACATTAGAGAGAATTACTGATATATCCAACAATGTAATCATGTAAAAAATCATGTATAGTAAGTGTTGTATTTATCATGAAATTGGGATACACAGGCCTGGGGACATATAAAATGATTTTTTTTATCAAGTTCAATATGCTTAGAGTTCAAATGGTGTTATTTATGACAGGTTTAAAATGGATATTGTTCAACATTTTAAGGCAGTAAGATCATGATCTTTACTGGGTACACAAAAGGCACCGAATCCCAGCAATGACCCTTAAATATGTTAAATATGCCGCATTATTTTTCACTTTTTAAAAACTGTATGCTTTGTTGCATTATTGTACTCTGCATTTCACAGGCGGGCGTTTTCAATATGGCATTACGGATTAAATTTTTCATTTCAATAAACAAAACAAAAGTGTACTAGGTTAATTAAAAGTTTTGAGTTCCTTGTAATGTAATCTAATGCAATGTAAGACAACAGCACTGTAAGTAGATATATCCTAATTCCCATGATTAGACACGCCAGATGTATCAAATGTAAATAATATTAATAGCATAATTATAATAACAACAACAACAGTTTTTCCATTTTTAACATGTTTATTTACATTTTAACAAACTAATAAAGACTTCTTAAAGAGTTTTGAATAAAAGACTGAGCTCAGAGGACACGTGGGTCAGTTTCTGTGCGCTCGTCTGTGCTTAACTCGAGTTGACACGATTTGACCCGGACCATAACGCTCACTGCTTCTCTTTACACTGCTCTCCTGCTACTTCTACAAACCTCCATTCGCTGAATCTCAAAAAAAAACTACTGCATAATCAACTATATAAAAGTAATAACCTCTGTCCTACATTTTTATTCTATCCTATACCTGGTCAAACAGCACTGCAGCTTTCAATATAGTATGCCAAATGGGACAATACTGTAGATTTATATGTTATTGATTGATTGATTGTATACCCTTTTAAAAAACATGTTTGGGGGGGAAAGATGAATCCTCCTTTAATACCCACACACATAAGCTCTTTTTATATACTAACTCCTAAAAAGCAGACAAAAACTCTGTAAAGGCTTTCTAATATGTGTTTTAGACATTGTGGGAAAGGCAGCATGGGTTGACCCTGTGGCTTAGGCCTTGAAACAGTAAATCTAGAGATTTTACAGTCAGCTGAGCAGCAATAGATTAATTTGTTTAACGCTGATGGGTACAAAGAGCCTCTAATCTTTGCTGCTCTCAATGGCTTTAACCCTCGTGTCAGAGAGAAGCTGCTGTGTTTTCTAAGACTGCATTTCTCCCAGAATTCCTCCGTCACCTGCCCAAGCGCAGGTGCAGCGACAGATCCCTCCCATCAGAGAGTGGGCACAGGAAGTGCACAGAGCCTGAGGTCAAAGGTCATCGTGGAGGCGGTTGTTATGTTTCCATCAACAAGGTTTGAGTTTCAAAGAGCAGAGGCAGGGCTGAAGAGAAAGGCGAAGAAGAAAGAGTTTGAATTCATTTAAAAGGGAACAGTAGAACTGGACTATTCCTTTTCTTATTTTGTGGGGGTTGGGTAACTGTGTATGGCTCTCCGCATAAAAAGTCTCGAGTTGCATTTTATTATTAATTGCATTGTTTGATTTTTTTTGCTAATGCTTGCGTTCCATACATAGCACATATGATGTAATGCTCTTATTTAACGGTATTTTTAAAAGTTAGATTGACACAGAAACGAACAATGCCGCTCTTTATTACAGAGCTAAAGTGCATAATGATGAAGCTCCAGTCTATTCAGCAAATGAGACCCTAGATTAAGGAAGCCGCGAGGGCATGAACCACAAATGTTTGGAGAAAGAACTTTGTTGCAAAGGAGATAGCTGACAAAAAAAGAAAAGTGTGGTCTGCGAGCAGCAGGTGGATAATTGTACACGCTTGACTGCGCCTAGAGAAAGATGCGCTTGCAGAAAGAGCATTCATGAACAAGACTTGGGAGCTTCCTAGTTTGCTAATTAGCACAAGGATACCACTTCTTCTGTCAGGCACCCTGCATAGTGGCACACCTTTCAAACAAAAAGCATGTTACCATACAGAAGTTACACAGTATCTTCTCCGAGGGGAATCTGACTACCCTAAACAGTGCCTTCTTTTTAGCATCTCGCTATTTTTGGGCTATATGTGTCTGTGAGGGAGTCTTTGTTTGTTACTCATGGAGCACGTCTTTGTTTGACTATTAACAGTACTTTGAGTGACATGTCTAAAGCTAAAGAGGCTCAGATATTTCTCTGGATACCTTTTGAACAAATTATACATTGTATTTTTAAAAGTTGATTGAACTATCAAATGTAGAAAAGGTTGACATTAACTAAAAAAAAATAATTATAGGCAATTTAGCATGAGCAACTTAAGATATTAAAAAGCAAGGTGAGCTATGTAACTTTTTTTTTGTTCAAAATTAAAAAAGAAAAAAGAAAAAGGTCAATATATAATCAATTCTTCTTCCAAAATATGTTTTTGACTTGATTCACTAACCCTATTATAAGTGTTTATGTTTTAGGCCCGTCGGGATATGTTTTAGGTCTCGTCGTATCCGTAAATAGAGAACAGAAGCTCCGGCTACTTTGATGCGTGTCTGGTGTGAGAGTGGCAGAGGTTAGTTTAAAAAACGAGCGAGAAAGTTTGATACGGAGCAGCTCAATCTCCAACCTCACCTGTGTTACAAAATAAAAGCGAACAGAGGAGAGTCTTCTGGCAAAAAGAGAACGAGACAGAGCTCGTAATAAAACAAGAATCAACATAAATGGCGAGAACTGAGGGATTTGAAAAGTTGTAGCGATGCGTTTGTATTACTCAAAGGTATTTTATTGAACAGATAAATTGCCATATATATCTCTCTAACAGAGTTGATTGTAAAGCATAATCTATTGTGAAGGGTCATTTCATTATGGTTGTTGTAACGCTGTGCTGGAATTTATTCTCAAGGAAGTAGCGTGTGTATTAATGGGTAAAGCTACAGTAACGTCTTCAGCTCGTCAGCTTGAGATCCTTTCCATCTAAACTGGTTAAATCTCTTACGCCGTATAGTAAATGTTTTATGAGCAGCAGGATAACTATATTCATCCGCACAGTCACGCAGAGCCGACGCACAACCAAAACAATGTTCGGTAACGCTTTAGATTACAGCCCGGAAAGTACTGCGTAATTAAAGCAATTTTACAGCGTAACCTTCGGTAATTATAGTGTACCTATAACGTACTTACAATATAAGTATAAGGGAACAATATTTTAAGTTTGGGGAATAAAGGGGTAACAACCAGGAGAATTAAAAAAATATTTATACTGTAAGTATTATAGAACTAAGGGGTACTTATTCTACTATTATGATACAACAATCTTTACATTTGTGATCAATTTTGCAAGAACATACACTGCGTACCTTTTTGTAATAATGGTGAACCAGTACATACTGTATAGGCTTTATAAATGCATAGATATGTACCCTGTAATTTTTAAAATGTAATCTTTTTTAACAAAAGTGCACTGAAAACGAAAACTATTGCAACTTTTGCTTAAATATTGTGGAAAGATACTCTTGTTTCATGCAGCTTGTTACCCTCTTGTTCGATGTAGTTACAGGGTAAGTGTGACATTGCGGGCTGTAAATTAAAGTGGTGCTTGTTACCCTCTTGTTCCATGTAGTTACAGGGTAACAATAAAAATGCATACACACAATCTTATATCACTGACTCGGAAACCTTTATTTATTATACAAGTATAGGCCTACCACTTACCCTGTAACCACATGAAACAAGATATATTTCCCATTATTTAAAAAAATTGCAATAGTCTTAGCTTTTCTTGCCTTGAAACATGTTAGCCCAACTTAAACATCTGCACTTTTGCTATCAAAAAATAAATAAATAAAATTATAAACGCATAGATATGTACCCTGTAATTAAAAAAAGCCTATACAGTATGCACTGGTACACAATTATTACAAAAAGGTACGCAGTGTATGTTCTCGCTAAATTGCTCCCAAATGTAAGATTGTTGTATCATAACAGTAGAATAAGTTCCCCTTAGTTCTATAATACTTACAGTATAAATATTTTTTTAATTCTCCTGGTTGTTACCCCTTTATTCCCCAAACTTTACATATTGTTCCCTTATACTTACATGCAAGTACTTTATAGGTACACTATAATTACCGAAAGTTACTCTGTAAATTCCTCTTAATTACACAGTACTTTCCGGGCTGTAATCTAAAGCGTTACCCAATGTTCTTCCACAAAATTCATGCATTATGCTTAATTATGGTAAATAATGGCATATTTTTATATATGATCCCATACAGTGAAATACATAGCAGTTTTTGCATATGATTTGACAGTTTATTTGAATAAATATCAAAAAATCTAAAAGTGTGCATCATACCTGACACCTAGATGAACACTTTACTGTTGGTTTATGACTGTAAGTCATTCTCTTCAAATGCTTTTGAAGTTAGAAACGTATGTCAATGTAACTTTACAGACAGTCCCTAAATTTGCGGATATCCAACGTCAAACCAACTTTATGCCAGTCGGATGGTGCTAATTTCAAACCTGATTCAGACTGAAGAATGTAAACAAACAAACTCGAGGATCGTCCAGAGAACGGATTTCATGCACCGACTTTGCAAGCACGGATTTCACAAGACGTTTCAGAGTGGTATGCTGTTGTTTTTTGTTATTTTCTTATACATTTTGGACACGGAGTAATACACCATTTAATCGTGAATTTTGTCGGGAACTATGGTAATACACACAGTAATCGATTACAAAATGTAATTTTCCCACGGGGAGGTGAACAGCCTTCAAAAGCGATAGCTTACAAACGCTTCAGAAAACACTACATCAACACTAATGTTGGCCAGTAGGCGAGCAAACTGTTAACAGAAAACGCAACTGGAAATAATAAGACATAGGCCTACTACTTACAAGTTGTGATCCACAAACACCAGATTTTGTGCGTAGGCCTATAGCCTGTATCATAGGGGAGACCGGGGGTTAATTTTAACATCTCAAATTACACCAATCAGAAACTTTAACAACATTTTGCACAAGCTCTGGTAGAGGTGTAGATGGAGATCCCTCACTGCCTGCCGAAGGACTGTAAGCTGCCGAGTCATCATTTGTGAAGCTTTTCTGCAAAGACTCATTTTTGAGGTATGAAAGTATTTTTTTTCATCTACAGTATTTTCCTCATACTGTCTTAACCATTAATGTCTATGAATTTAAATCTGTCTTGTTTTGATGACCATCCTGATGTCTAGCATTTGATATCTTGGGGTGGTTCAGTCGAGGGCAATTGTAACTGTGGTACAGTTGCCTCCGACACCATCAAAATAGATAGTTTTTTTTCCAATAATTTAAGAAAAGTGTTTTGTGTTCAGTTTAAAGGAGGTTTGGTATTTTTATAATAGGTACAGCTTTTTCCTGTGTATCATGCAACGCCTGGGCATGTGGGGGCAGATGTAACATTTGACTTCTAATGTTTCAATCAATATTGTGACTCTAACATTGCTTGTAAAAACATTTGGTGACTGTTAACAAGAACACAGATGCAAGTTACCAACATAAAAATTTTATCCAAATATTTCAACAGGTTTATGAGTAGGTAGCCAATATAATGACAACATGACCAACATTTTTTACAATTGCCCCCGGTCTCCTACTCTCTTTTCTGGAAGCTGTTCTCCATAAAATGTTCAGTTGAGGTTATAATGTTCAGGAACAGTGTTTAAAAGAAATTCTAACTGACAAGTTGGTCAGCCTTAGGAAGGTCAAACAAATGAGTTTCAAATGAGAAAAAAACAGTCTCTCTTTGAGTCTTTGACATAGCAACTACACTTCTTCTCCAAGCCAGGCCTTTTTTGTGCATATTCTGTGGGCGGGGACTATTTAAATTAGTTACACTGTGACTTCACAAAGATCCGGAAAAAATGCGTTGTAGTCCAAATGAGTCCTTAGTTGTAGTTCTTGAAAAGTGGATGCTGTTAATAAAATATCTCCCTTTGGAGTGGACTTTGAGCTTTGTGACCTTGCAGATCTTTTTTCATGATCAAACAGCAACACTACTCACTAACTAAAGTTGAAAAAGTGAAAAAGCATAATAGGACCCCTTTAAGCAATTTTCAGCTTTTTTTAGACAACATTAGACGTGTTAAATCCACTATTGTTTTATATAAAATTGTTCTATAGTCTAGAGTTTATAGACTATAAACTGTAATTAAATTACAGAAAAATTAAGAGTAGTCCCTTACTTTACTTGTTACTTTACGTTTTAAATTACAGTAATTAATCAATTACTTAGTAATGAATTACACTCCACACTGTTCAGAAGTATTATGGTTTAGCTCTATGTAATGTTTTTTTTTTTTTTTTTTTTTTCTCAATATTGTGCTTTTCTTATGATTTACCGGTATCTATTGACAATAACAAACATTCACCAAACGTTTTCGGTGTCAAAACTGATAACAAATTTAAAACAGAAATACACAGGAAACTATTTACACAATTTTTTGATTGAATGAAAAAAAAGTGTAATAATGGGAGTAATAATTGGCAAAATTTTCATAATAGTATATTAAGATTTCATAGTAATATTGATTTATAATTTCTTTCCTTATTCACATTCTCACCCTCAAGCCATATATGACTTTCTTCTTTCAACCAAACATAAACAGAGTTATATTAAAAAATATCCTTCCAAGCTTTATATTTGGAGGACATAAGATTTTGAAACCAAAAAAAAGGGCATCCATCATAAAAGTAATCCATGCGGCTCCAGGAGTTTAAAAAAGGCCTTCTATAGCGAAACGATGCATTTTTGTAAGAAAAATATCCATATTTACAACTTTATAATCACTGGCTTTCAATAACGGCCATACGGCTCCGTCTAGTTCCAGCAGAGGAGTGACCTCTGACCCGCGATGCAATGTAAATGGAAAGCACGTTGTTTCTGCTCCTTATTGTCTCTCATCAACCAAAACTCTTATACACAAAAAGTGAAAAAGAATGAATCCCCTGCTGAAATTCTAAAGAAATGGGAAAGAAATTCTTCCTTGCCAATCACTATCATTACACCATTGTGCCTCTAACTGTTTTAATCCAAATAAAATCAAAGGTAATGTTTCATTAGCTGTTATTTTTACATAATGATCCTTTTTTTTTTGTATTAACATAATTAGCCAGCTCTCAGCGGCTTGTGGGGTCCGCAAGGTCTAATTGGCCCTGTGGCATGATGGGAAATAGCACAAGGTGGCGCGTTGAGCAGGTGTTGATGGTGGAGGTGAGTGGCAAACGTGGGGCAACGCAGAGGCGGGTAATTACAGGATGAATTTCACTTTAATAAATGTGGGAGATGCAGATAGCAGGGCTTTCTACTTAATGGCTTCTGCCTCTGGAGCCACTTTAGACAGCGAATGATCTGAAAGAGTGTTTAATTAACACATGCTCTCTGATCCAGAGAGAGAAAGAGGGAGAGCGAGAGGATGAGAGAAAATGTAAAACGAGTAAATACAAAGAAAGGATAAAAAATCAAAACGGGAGCAGATAGAAAGCCAATGAATGAAAGAAAGGGACAATAAAGAGATGTCGAGAGGGAGATGACAAGACATGATGAATTAGGGAGACCAACTTTTGTTGTGTTGCTTGTTTGCCGAATATGTATATGTTATGTTTAGTGCTCCCTATATTGTTCACGCCGTTTTTTTTTCTTTACAATGTGTGTGTTTCGAGAAGCGGACAGTAAGATTATACACTGTATTAGTAGGCCTACATCAGTTTAGGGGCAAGTGCCACCCCTTGTACTTAGGATTGGATAGAGGGTGTAGTTTAGTTATAGGACATCATTGACAACACCAAAACTCCCAAACATTGACAGCTGCCTAAAGCCCTATTCGGTCGGGATTACTTTAACATGGAGAGCTGGGGTAAAGTAATTATTACTTGAGTTTCGCAGTGATTTTAGTCCCGTCCGATTGTGTCATCTCAGTACACTCTAAAAAATGCTGGGTTGTTTCAACCCAACATTTGGGTTTGTCCATATTTGACCCAAATTTGGGTTGAAACAACCCAGCAATTTTTAGAGTGTACTGAGATGACACAATGTAATTAAAAAATTTACAGTTGAAAGTGAAAGTTGAAGTTGGGTTAAAATTTTAAATTACATTTTTAACCCAACATTTGGGTTTGTCCATATTTGACCCAAATTTGGGTTAAAACAACCCAGGATCGTTTAGAGTGTAATCATTGCGGACGCTGTCAGTAAAGATTACGGCGACTTTAACCTTCTGGAAAAAGGTCTGGAAAAATTACCTCAGGTAATACTAATCCCGTGCGAATAGACCCGCTGTAAATATGTACGTAAATATCCCATCATTTCCTGTTTAAAAGTAGTTTTCCACGGTTTCTAGGTGGTGGGACGTACGTCAAGTCTGTGGTAAAACTCAAGTGTTTTCCACATGCCATTCAGATCAAAAAGAAGGTCGAAACTTCTTTTAGTGTTAGGCAAGTGCCTATTACCAACATAATCCAATCTGAATTGAATTAATACATGCTAGTTTTACTAAGATTTCTTATCCCGTGCAAATTGGCCATTATTATTACAGACGTCCTGTGGTAAAATGACATTACTCCATCTACCCTTGTAAAACTAATCCTGTCCGAATAGGGCTCAAGTGTTGAGATCCCACTGTCCTGAAGAGTTCAGCTCCAACCCTTATCAAACACACCTGAACCAGCTAATCAAGCTCTTGCTTGGAAATCACAGGTGTGCTGAAGTAGGAATAAACTTTGCAGGACGGTGACGCTGCCTCCGAAATCGAATACTTCCCTATACTATGCGGAACACAGTACGCCAACATTTACTATCCCAGGAGGCCATGGGACAGGATTTGTGAATGCGGTGAAGCAATGCAACTGAACCCGTAAGTCGCATGATGGACATACTAGACACATTCATAATTATACTATATAGAGCTTTTTAATGGTCGTGAAGTACGTTTCAAACCCTGCTATATGAGATTTGGGCGCAGGGTGAGTCTCCAGGAGCAGAGTTGAAGACCTCTGTGTTAATGGAGGCAACTTCAGATCTTTTCTTTCGTAATGTGGAGTACATCCGAGAGAAACAGATTATTGAAAAAGAAAATAAGTATGACGCAGTCTATCAGGGTTTGATCCATCGGTTGTTTATTGGCTGGAGGCAGATCTGATTTTAGGAATGTTTATGATGACAAAATGATTGTAGAAGTCGCCATAGGCCTACGTTAGAGAGAAGTTGGGCTAATCTAAGGTACCATTCGGTACCATTCACTCCCATCCCATTATAAAGCTAGGAAGAGCCAAGATATTTTTTAATATAACTCCGATTGTGTTGGGCTGAAAGAAGAAAATCATATACGCCTTAGCCTACATTATGGAATAATTGTCATTTTTGGGGGATTTACTAACCCTTTAAGTTAACTGCAGTTTCACTTTTTTACAGTGAAGGTCAGTTCCTTCATTATTATACATTATTGTTACAAAACAGTAGGCTTAGTGCCAGTGGCGTAACTATCGGTAAGCAGGGTACGCGGTTGCTTACGGGCCCGGACCAATCAGGGGCCCGCTTGACTGGAAGATATTGATTGACAGCCGGGGCCCCCTATCGCATATTACTACTTTTAGTTTGATCGCATTTTACTTTATCACGATTTTGTTTTAAATAAATAATGACAACAACATATTTTACAGATCATTAAATACATGTGTGAAACGAACAATCATGGATTTTGGTGTAATTTGTTTTGAGCTGGGACTGGGGAATCCCCGGGTCGGCTGTTTAACGTTACACGCACGCACCACTTCATGCGTTTTCTCAGATCGGATAGCTACTGATTTATCAAAACGATTCCATTTACAGCTGGTCACATAAATGTGTTTTTGCAAAACAGATATAAATCCGATCTTCAATTTCCGCGCTATATGCAGATTTAATAGAGTTCACGTCACCGAAAGCAACAGATAAGCTGCATTTTATTGATCATCAGCTAAAATTTCTAAATCGAAGACCGCAATTAGAGAGAGCGGCAACAGTACTGGTAAGATCATTTCGTTTCTTTACTTTTAATGAAGATGATTGTGTGTTAAGCGAGCGTCTGCGGCTTACTTTCACTTTGATTTGCGATAGTTTGTGCGTTAATTGGCTTGATGAATAGATGCTCATCTGCGGTGATGCGTGATGTTGCAGAAGCGTCGTCATATCTGACTATGACATATAGCCTATAACACGCTCTCACACGTTTATTTTTTTTAGCATTTTTAGAGGAGTAAAATTGACATATGTGGTTTCAACAACCAGATGCATTTACACTTGTCCAGTGTCGTCTGGAATGCGGCCCAGACCACCTCCTGAAGTGGTTTGAGCGACCGGATTCAAATCCGTCTCGAATGCGTTTCGAAGGGAATTTACACCTGGTCTTTTCACGATCGGATAGCTATACGATCACAGAAAAAGCATGAAGTGGCCAGGTGTAAACAGTTCCTTGCGTATTGCATGCAAAAGCCTACTCGTGGACATTGCGTCATCACGTGTTGTAGTAGGGGGCCCGCCTTGATAATCCTGCATAAGGGCCCGGTGTTGGCTCGTTACGCCACTGCTTAGTGCTATTTTGAAAGTGAAACGCAAGTTTACTTCGCCTGACACGGGTGCTTATAAGGTATCTCTATTATCAGCGTCCTATGCAGACTTTTATGTGGGTGTGGTGATGATGATGATGATGATGGTGGCGTTCGCGTGTCTCACTCTCTGTTGGCGTCTGTCTGTGTGAGTATCTGAGAGTGCGCGCGCGCTCTGTGTGTGTGTGTGTGTGTGTGTGTGTGTGGCTCCGTGGAGTACTGCGGGCCGCGCGCTCGCTCTCCCCACTCAGCTCGAGCTAAAAGCCCTGGAACGGGACGGTAATTGCCCAATTAGGCCTCTCTCTCGGCGGCCCGTACCGCTCTCTCCGCGCCTCCACGCCACCGCTCGCACCGATAATTGAGCTGAAAGCAAACGAACGGCCGGCAGACAAACAAGCTACTAGAAAATAATTACTTGGAGTGTTTCTTTTCAGTAGCTGTACAGCGGATTTCATTATCGTGAATAGCCACTAAAGCTGCTCGAAACGCCGGTAGTTGTCATTTTCATAGGGACTTGATAATGACATTAATTTGTCTTAATGGCTGGTTCTATTGTTATAAATAGGAAAATGAGCCGAAATTGTCTTGCTGTGGCGAGGCGAAGAGGACTCCGTCGAGCTCCCGGCAGACATGAGGAGTTAAATTGGTGTGCTTGTCAAATTTCCAATAATTTGTTATATGGAACACGAGTAATGCCAGTGCCATTAGGGTTCATTTTCCCTAAATTCATTACTGCCCTTGTTTCCCCTTTATGTTTCTAATGCCCAATCACATTTCTCTCTGCTTCAAGTGGTTTTATAAGGATTGCACTGACTGACAGACAAAAACACACGCTCACGCGCGCGCGCGCATGTCTTCTTGTGCAGTTATGCGCTCATGCACTCACTCACTCACTCTCTCACAAATAGATATGCATACTGACACATAGACACTATCGCAAAACTACGATATTCATAGTAGCAGATGTTGTCAGATTACTTTGGTGCTGCTGCTGCTGCTGATGTGGATGAGAACTGTCAAGTGTGTATTTCAGTGCTGTTAGCGCACTAATGCAGCTGTTTCGGGGATGCTGGAACCTTTCCCCCAATAATTTAAAATGACATTACAGCAAAGTAGACCTAATGGTGAATCAGTCCTGCGGAGATGACTGCAAGCATTAGCTTCAACAGAGTCCCACGATCCGGGACCTGCTGTTGCTGTTGCTTTGGTTTATCAACAGGGGGCGACGTAGTTACATTCAGTTTGCCGACATCAACACACACATTTGTTTAACTTTTATAAAAGACATTATTAAAGAAACACAATCACATTGTAAAATGTTTCCATGCATTCAGATCTTCACAAAGGATTTATTTAATTTATAGGAGTTTACATTGATGCATCTTTTTAAAGTTTTACATGTTGTTGTCTATAGGCTATATAAATTGCAGTTAGATGACAGGAGTGTCAATAATAGAAAGAAAAAAAAGTAATATAAGTAGCAGGCTAGAAAGTCTGATAATATGGACCCGTTCAAATGTTATCATTAAAGCTTATCTGTGCATGAAATAGTTTTGATAATGCATAGGGTTTATTATTATTGGCAAGGATGATTTTAGCACGTTCATCTACACTGAAAATAAGCATTATTCAAATTCAAAAGTTACTGTGTATTAGCTAATTCATATTTCACGAGTAATGGTTAAATAAAGAGATGAAAAAGTGAAATTAAATTAAGATATATTCCATTAATATCATTAAAAATATCATCTATCACCCACCTTTCTCTTTATATTTCATTCAAATGCAACAAAATGTCAAATGAAAAAGTGCTTAGTCTAATTACCAACCCACAACATTTTAAAGTGGGTTGTAATAGTTCTAATTATCTTAATTTCTCTGATTATCTACTTCATTCTCTACTTAATTCTCAATTTTTTTATAATAATTTTCTCAAGAATGCTCACCGTAAGAAACATTTGGCACGTCTGTGTTGTCAAAGACTATGAAAGCTTGTCATTGTTATCTTAAATACATTATGAATCATATGGAAATTGTTTACTTTGCAATGTGAATTAAATCAAAAATAGTGAGTAATTTCTATAATGCTGTGCATTTTTACATGTCTCTGTCACATGCTGTTTGTCTTTATATATTGAATAACATAGGCCTATAGGGGAAAAAAATGAAATCATAATATCGAAATTACACATGGCATTACACCTCATACATTTAAAACCAACTCTGACCTCACATTTATCACTGTTTTTAAACGTTTTTAAAAAGTAATCCATTGATTTTACACACTAATTATTCTATTCTAATCTCACTTACTGAAGAAGATGGAAAATATGAGAAAGCATGCAGACTGCAGCTATCAAAAAGAAATCTATTTTGCTTTATTTCTCCATCAATATACAATGAAGAGGTATTGAAACGATGGGACGTACAAACTATTCAAGCATGTTTGACTTGGAATGAACTCCACCCACAGAACTACAATAGTCCAGCATGCACATAAAAACATCTGCTGAAAATAAACTGGCATTTAACTCTTGTACTTTAGCAGTCTTTACTCATGAAGGCCTGCCAAATATGCATTTTGTACTTTTAATGTCTTAATGAAATTGCTAAGACTAAAAGAAGGGTATTTTCTCTTGTAAATGTTAGTGAGTAAACATTTGTATAACATACACTATTTTTTAGTATGCAATATCAATAGTACTTAAAATAATAATAATACTACTTAATTATAATAATAAAGTAGTATAGTATAGTACTCCTATATTTAATTGGTTATCAATTCATAGAACGTTTTTGGCCGCCCTGTTAGTCTTCTATAATATTCCTTTAAATAAAATAAAAGACATAATAAAAGGATTTCAATTGCTTTAAATAAAAGAAAAAGACGTGAGAAAGATCCAAGAAACCGAGTAGCAGTGGATTGTGGGGAATTCTGTGATGCTTTTTTTAAAATGCATGACATTTCACTCTTACATTGTACATTGTACTCTTTTGTTTTAGAGGCAAAGCAAGTTGATTTATTTCGAAAGATTACAAAGACAAACTTTTATTTTGGAATAACCTGCACTGATTCACTGCTGGCTTAAACCTCTCCCAAATCAATCATTTGCATTTTTATTTTACGCCTAAATGAGACATTTCTTAATTTAACAATGTCTCATTACAATCACACATATTCCTTCTAAATAAAGCTCTTCTTAAGCATCTTTTGAAAAGCCAGTTTTTCAAAATCGTAGGGCATACATGCCATGCATGATAACAGAAGACATTCTGCCAAAATGCCTGTTATTATTACTCATTAATAATAATAATTAAGTAATAATTTAATAAGAGTGGCATTTTTGTTATATAATAACATGCATATGTAAAATATGACATTCAGCATTACATGTGCGTATGTGTGTGTGCGTGTGCGTGTGCGTGTGCGTGTGCGTGTGTGTGTGTGTGTGTGTGTGTGTGTGTGTGTGTGTGTGTGTGTGTGTGTGCGTGTGTGTGGATGCACTCTGAGGCTGTTGGTTCAGTGTGACTCACTGATACGAGTGCTTTGACTCTGGTGGGAATGTTGTGCTCTTGTGAGCTGTGTGTTGTGTAACCGCTCTCTAATAATACTTTTTAAACAACTCTCTTTAAACTTCCCAGCGGAACTGTCAGCCAACAGAACCGACCTGATGCTCAATAAAACACCGTTTTATATCCAGAGGGTCACGCCGGTGCCACATTAAAGCCCAGCAAAGCTGAATTCAGCATATTAGTCGCCCACTGGGCCAAAGCATTAGATTTGAATGTTATGATGATTTTACATAAACGATTTAAACTCTTGTGGATTGTACTGAATGGTAGGACCTCGTTTTTAATTGTGCGTAACGATTTGAATTAATCTTGCCAGGGTATTAGAAGGTTCATATTTAGATAGATGTATTCAGTGGCCCTAAACAGTACTTAAGCCACACTTAAAAATGTATGAATTTCATTGCATTAGATAAAAAATGTCAATCCGAGTAACATTTGCAAATAAATGATGCTAGAGCATTTCCTAACCTTTTTTTGCTATTAACCAAATCAAGTCAGATAAATGCATTCAGTAGTTTGGGCTACTGTTACATTTTTTAACAGATTAAGAAATATATTGCATGATGTACACTCATGAGATGAAGACTCGTAGTGGTTTTCTACAAGAAGTGTTTTAACGATGGATGGTGCATTTCTGAAATACATTTGGAGCACAAATTAGACCAAAATGAGAGAATCAGTTAATGTCCATTTGAAAATTTGACAACTAGTTGAGGCATTTTGCACTTAGTGAACAAACAAATTCCAATTGACAAAAAATTAAAGTACACTCTTAGGAAAAAAAAAAGGTTTAATGTTGTTTTACACTCACCTAAAGGATTATTAGGAACACCATACTAATACTGTGTTTGACCCCCTTTCGCCTTCAGAACTGCCTTAATTCTATGTGGCATTGATTTAACAAGGTGCGGAAAGCATTCTTTAGAAATGTTGGCCCATATTGATAGGATAGCATCTTGCAGTTGATGGAGATTTGTGGGATGCACATCCAGGGCACGAAGCTCCCGTTCCACCACATCCCAAAGATGCTCTATTGGGTTGAGATCTGGTGACTGTGGGGGCCATTTTAGTACAGTGAACTCATTGTCATGTTCAAGAAACCAATTTGAAATGATTCGAGCTTTGTGACATGATGCATTATCCTGCTGGAAGTAGCCATCAGAGGATGGGTACATGGTGGCAATAAAGGGATGGACATGGTCAGAAACAATGCTCAGGTAGGCCGTGGCATTTAAACGATGCCCAATTGGCACTAAGGGGCCTAAAGTGTGCCAAGAAAACATCCCCCACACCATTACACCACCACCACCAGCCTGCACAGTGGTAACAAGGCATGATGGATCCATGTTCTCATTCTGTTTACGCCAAATTCTGACTCTACCATCTGAATGTCTCAACAGAAATCGAGACTCATCAGACCAGGCAACATTTTTCCAGTCTTCAACTGTCCAATTTTGGTGAGCTCTTGCAAATTGTAGCCTCTTTTTCCTATTTGTAGTGGAGATGAGTGGTACCCGGTGGGGTCTTCTGCTGTTGTAGCCCATCCGCCTCAAGGTTGTGCGTGTTGTGGCTTCACAAATGCTTTGCTGCATACCTCGGTTGTAACGAGTGGTTATTTCAGTCAAAGTTGCTCTTCTCTCAGCTTGAATCAGTCGGCCCATTCTCCTCTGACCTCTAGCATCAACAAGGCATTTTCGCCCACAGGACTGCCGCATACTGGATGTTTTTCCCTTTTCACACCATTCTTTGTAAACCCTAGAAATGGTTGTGCGTGAAAATCCCAGTAACTGAGCAGATTGTGAAATACTCAGACCGGCCCGTCTGGCACCAACAACCATGCCACGCTCAAAATTGCTTAAATCACCTTTCTTTCCCATTCTGACATTCAGTTTGGAGTTCAGGAGATTGTCTTGACCAGGACCACACCCCTAAATGCATTGAAGCAACTGCCATGTGATTGGTTGATTAGATAATTGCATTAAAAAGAAATTGAACAGGTGTTCCTAATAATTCTTTAGGTGAGTGTATATAAAACCCTAGGGTTCTCGACTCAATTTTAAAGAACCCTAAATGCCAAAAAGGTTCCTGTGACCCTCTTTTTCCTCTGTATGGGATATTATATTTTTGAACATTTCTTTGAGACCATATAAGCCACAGTTTAAAGTCCTGTAAAGAACACATTCGGCCGGGGCTTTTCGGAGATACCAAATGTTTGGAGGTTTCAACATGACATCTCCCTCTCCTTGGTTTTTCAATATGACTGAATGACTAAAATAAATATTTTGCAAATTATTTAAACCTGACTAATTTTCATATTGTCATCTCAAGACAGGGGTTTCAAATCAGAATATGACTGTCTGTTATGAGACATGCATCAGTTTCATAGGACTTACAGCATCAGGCATTTTAGGGAGACATAATAAGTGAAAAGGGAAGAAATATTATATCAATATTTCTATGAAATATGGGATATTATGACAATGTTACCATGTCATACTCTCATTATTATTACTACTTTTTTTATTACAAGTTGCCCACAAATTAGAGACAATGAGTAGATACACTGTATGGGGAAAATGCCTTTTTGGCAATGTTTAAACACATATTGTGTAAAGTAAATAGTATATCAAATCATTATATCTTTCATACCATAGTTGAGAATCTTTGTACAATAGTTTGATTCAGGTGGAAGTTTCCTGGAGCTGCCGAAGTCCTGAAAACCCTGATTTACATTAAACGCTTATTAAACGCAGACGCTATGCATACAAAATCCAAAATATAAACATTTTCTAAGCATCTTTATCCAACATTATTCTCATATCTGTTTTTACAAGTTATAGAAACATTTTTACTGAAACCTAAAAATGAACTGTTATAGGCTAAATATATATATATATATAAAAAAAACATTGTTTAGTAGGGTCTTGTTTTCATTTTCTTATTAGATAAGTCCTATTATAAAATCTGATTGCATTTTTTTGCCATTTTTATTCGATGTATACAATACAAACAATGTAATGATGTAAAAATATAAAAACAATTTTTACAAAACCATTCCTTTTCTATGGGAGGATAAGGAGAAATGTCTGGATTGTTTGCATAATAGTTTCATGTTTAACCGGTTATTCACTCAGTGATAAAGTTATATTTTATTTCAATTATTTAGACATTCTACAAAGTAACTCTGCAACTACATGTCAACTAACTCTCATTAGAGTATTAGTAGACTGTTAGGTGTTAGTAGAATAAGTTTGCATAAAGTTACTTATAGTTAGTAGAATGTCTAAAGTGGACCATCGAAATAAAATGTTATCTTAGATCTTGCTATATTGTATTTTTACTGTATTATATCATGTAGTTTCAAAGCCATAATAATGTCTGTTGAAGAGCATCAACATAAAGTATTAGCAGAAGCAGACAGACTACTAATACTCTAATGACTGCTAGTTGACATGTAGTTGCAAAGAATGTCTAAAGTGGACAATCGAAATAAAGTGTTACCGCATGTTAACAAGCTGTTCAATGGGAAAAAAAAATACGTTTGATTTAAAAATGAACTAAAACAATTAATTCATTACAAATAAATGTATAAAATGATCCCATGATGCAAACCCCTAAAAAAGATTGTATATATGAAGTGCCTTTAGGACAAAATTATTAAGACAAAGAACCTCAAAAATCAGAATGCATTGAATTTTTAAGGTTTCTCAACTATTCCTTTTTTTACAGTGAGACATACGAGTGTAAACATCGTTCACAGCGTAGAAAGATTCGATGTCGGAGAAAGTCATGTGCAGTGATGCCCAAGTTGCATCTTTTTATGTTGGAGAGGTAAAGGAATAAGTAGGCTAATTTACTGATACAACAATCATGCTGATCCACGTCGATACTGACACCATTGTGGTATCGTTACTTAAAGTACACGACAAACAGAGTTGACAATGCATGCACATTTAAGAGTTTGCACCTAATGCAGTTTGCACACTTTTTTTGGTATCTTGAGGGTCCAAATAGGGTCCAAATACTTAACGGGGCTTCTATCCTTGAGTTTTCATTTCATGAATTCGTGTAGGTGTTTGTATGCACAGGACACACTCTCCGTCCAGCCCTCATCTCCAAGACACAACACACACACTCAAATACGCGAAAAAGTGAAGGATGGGTGACTTTTATTGGTCCAGCAATAAAAGAGTCTGATGAAAGGAGAGAGGGTCCAAAAGAGAGAAAGAGGCATTCAGAGGGAGGGGCGGAGGAGTGTGAAACAAGGTCTCATCCATCAGTGGTGTGGAGGAGCGACATTCCAGCACTGTTAAACGGGAGGACACACTCACTCACTGCCACAATGGAGGGGGGGCAGCTGGGCTGCAGCTGGGAGGAGCGAGGAGTCAAAGCACAACCTCCCTCACCTCCTTCTTTAGCTTTCTGTTCTTCTCACAGCCGATTCAGCTAACTCTATGGCCATGACCAATGTAAATTTCAGACGCTCAAAGCATGCATACCAGCAATAGGCTCTTTGAAGACTTTGATATTTGGCTTTTTGGCTGTCTTTGCTGAAGATTCTGACTTTCAGTCAATGGGATTGCGGCTCGTTGATTGGCTTGGTGCTTCTTATGCAGCTGTTTGTGTGTGTGTTTTAGAAGTACCTTTTGGACAAATGTCCTCCCATCTCTCCGACTGTTGCATTTGCAACCGAGATTCCTCGTTTCTCCTCGTCTCACTCTCTTTAGCTCCCGTCCATCGTTTGGAAAGCCGATTCAGCCAACTCTATGGCCATGACCAATGTAAATTTAGGATGCTCGAAGCATGCATACTGGCGACAAGCTCTTTGAAGACTTTGATATTTAAGCGAGCATTCTGGTCAATTGTATTGGGGTTTGATGATTTAAAGTTTTTAAAAAGGTTTGTCGCAGTATTGTGCGGCTGTTTGCATGTTTTCTAGATCGAGAATTGGAAAATGACATCCCATATCTGCAACTGTTGCATTTGCGACCAAGATTATTCTTATTTGTCCTGATTTCTCTCTCCCATCATTCGGTTAAGACTATAGACGTGACAGTGAAGTCAATTTCAGACATTCAGACGTGCTTGCCTTTGAAGACTTTGGTATTTGACTGTTTTTAAAGAGTATTGTGGTGTGATGATTGGTTTTTAGGTGAGGTTCTGTTGAAAAACTGTGACAGTCATTGTAGGAGTCTATGTTGGGTTATTGTAGAACCAACACAGGACAATTTCATTCCATCTCTATATGTGTTTTCTTTGTGATCAAGATTTGTCTCGTTTGTAACTCTTGGGCCCAGTTGTTTAAAAAGTGGAAATCTCATGTTTTGCTATACAGGATCAGGTTATCCATCTATACTTTTTGTGCTGGTTTTTCAAAGTGATATTAGATTGGAAAACGCTGATCCAGATACAAACTTTTGCAAATTTACCTCATCTGGATCACCAGTGCTCTAATGAAACTACATATCATAATACAGGATGAAGAACAACAGGTAGAATAGTCAGAGTTGAGTCACATTAAATGTTTTTCTTTAAAGAGACAGAAACAGTAAAGAGACAGAAACAGCACAATATAACAATACAAACATGTGAGTATAGTGGTCATGGAAATGCTCAAATAATGCATTGAGGGGCTCTTAAAAGACTTTTTTTTTAGTTTGGTGATTTTCTGTAAAAAAAAAAAAAACTTAAACCAACTTTTACCAAGTTATATCATGCTATTATACAGTTGCTTGTGTAAAAATGATCTTGGAAAAGGTCAGTCTTCTGCACTCCCATGGGACCAAGATTCCTCATGTTTGTCCTTGTTTGTCGCTCCTTAACTCATGTCCGTGACCGTGTGTGTGTGTTAATGTTTTGCCAATCTGAACTGTGATTGCTCAGCTCTTGGCGAGTAGGGATTGGTGGATGTATGTCTGTGCATATTTAAGCGAGTGTTTGGTCAAATTGTAGGGAGCAGGTGATGGCTTTTTGGAGTGCACCCTTTCACACCCCTCTTATTTTGCGGTTGAGCAGCGTGAAGAGGTGGGAGAGGCAAAGGGCCTCCATCCCTCACTCTCAGGGGCTGCACCTGCCCAAAGAGAGAGAGAGATTGTGTGTATGTGTGTGTGTGTGTGTGTGTGTGTGTCTGAAGCTAAGGGTGAGAGAAATGCTGAACTCTGACCAACTGACCTCAGAGCCTTGCTAATGGTAACCTGCCCTGCATAACTGTAATGCACGCAGATGCGCTGATCATGTGGACAGACTGACCGATGCCTTGCGTTACAGGGATTTTACAGGTGAGAGATGTTCAGCACAACATGAAGCAAATCCCTAAAATCCATGGTAAAATACTGTAACATACAGCATCTCATGGCTCATTGCTTTTTAAAAAGGAGGCATCAGTAATATGACAAAATACACTAATGTTTAAAATAATTGCATGTATAAATAACAGAAATCACAATAATAAAGTATTCTGCCCAGTAATATATTTCATGAGCCAAACTAGCTTATTAATAACCAATCTCTGTAGCAACTTAAAAAATGTCAATTTGGTCAATAAGTTATGACAACATATGCTTTTACATTGGTTTAACTCAAGACAGTTTAATATAATTTAATTTGAAATTACTTAGTTGATTTAAAAAAAAAAAAAAAATTTTTAAAGTGAGATTAAAATAACACATTAACATACATATAAACTATATTAAATAAATGTATCCACTTTTGAAGCATTTTTTCTCTCATGGTTCCAACACTGTAAAATATTATACAGTAAAAAAGGCCTGTTAATTGTATAAGTTGCCTTACTATTAAAATTGGAAATGGTTTAAGATCACATTACATGTCATTTTATTGTAAAACACTGTCAAATGTTGTTTAAATAAATATTAATAAAAAACAATAGAGAGCTGCAGTGATGGCTTGTTTCCCTAATAGGATTTTTTTTTATTGGACTTTCACAGAAAATAACTTCTGTGACCAAAAAAACCTTATGATTCTTACATGTTTTTTCCATCATGATAATATTCACAACTGAACACAGATTTAATGAATTGTGAAGCCTAAATACAATCAGCTGAAGTAAAAAAGCTTAAAGTCCCCCTAGTCAATAATTTTATCCCTTAAAACTCATCTTTGATCACCAAAATTACATGATTACAATTTTTCTTCATACCTTAAAATAGCTTGAATGTAACTGTACACCCATGCCTCATTTAGTATACGCAGTTCTATGAATATGCAAATGAGCCCCGCCTCCACTCACTCACTCACTCAGCTCAGAGATCCACTGGTTGACGATCACACATTGACCTGATTGGTTACAAGGTATATTGTGACGTCAGAAACACCAGCGATCTTTGGTTCACTGCAGTTTTAAGGAGAAAATACTCAGCAATGGTGTTGACTCATGAATTTGCACATGGTTTGTCTTAAAGCACATTAAAAACACCACATAGACACATAAACAACATTCAAAGCTTGATTTTCACCACAAGGGGAACTTTAAAGTAGGCAATAAGCGAACTAAACCACTGTCACATGACTTCAACATCATCACCATTAATCTTCAGTCAACTCTTTCAGTCTGTATTTAAAAACATTTCCTCTGAACGTTTGAGTTGGAATAGTTTGCGAGAGCATAATTATAAACACAAGCGACTAGTGAGTAGATGAGTTTACCTGTTCAGTGTGATGCTTAATGTCCCTGACAAAAGTAGTCCCATTTAGACACTTGTTAGCAACCGCCTTTTTCAAGACAAATGATGTAAAAAAAAAAAACCGGACCTTATTTCAGGCTCTTAATCAAAAACCCATTGACTTCAGGATGATGTGCTAAAATGCTAACTCGTTTCCAGGTTTTTGGCCTACAAAAATACATAATCGCTGCAGAACTCAATAGATATTCTACACATTTAGTAATACAAATGGACTCTTTCTTGTTGTCAAAATGTAGTTGAACATTTCTATAGTTAATGTGATGCTAGGATGGACAACACACTTCCACTAATAACCACCTTAAGTCATTTTATTTCCAATGTAATTACACAATCTTTTTTAGGGGGCACTGGGGTGTGTTGTGTGCAATACTAGTGAATTATGATTCACTCACATATTACTTTATTGCTTCCATTCAGATGTTATGCTTTGCCAAAACTTTGATTGTTTAACTTACATTTTTTACTAATGGTTTTAAAAGGGTCGTAGTCCTCACACAAGTGCAAGTTTTGTTTGTGAAGTGGACAGTGCTCTCTGTGTGTTGTTTCTCTGGTGTGGTCTATATATGCATGAGAACGGTGGCCGCACATTACAATACTCATTTATAAGGTCTGACGTTCTCATGATGAGCTGTCGTGGCGATGCCGGCGGCTCTTGTTATGTCAGACAAACTGGGTACAAATGGGGTATTATTTGGCACACAGAGGTCCGTTCGGGTTTCATCTGGATCTGGGTCTGTGTCATTGCACCCCTGGTCTGCTCTGGTCCACTGAAAGCTGGTTTCCAGGGTGATGGAGAGGAGGAGGGGGTCGTCAGCGGCCCGCCGTCCCGCCGCGTGTCGACCCCTCAATAGAGCGCATCTGCAGAAAGGCAGGGAGCCTCTGCTTTTGCCCACTGACCCGTTCATACTGCAGCCACACAAAAACACACCCAACAAATTTTATACCCCAAGCACAGGGCTTCTCTGCAACACCGCCTGTTGTCATAACTCAACAGAGAGAGAGAGAGAGAGAGAGAGAGAGAGCGGTTGCCCTGGTCATTAGTAAAGGGGAAAAGTCAGATGCAGGAATGAAAGAAACTAGGGGAGAAAAAAAATCAAAGGAAAACTTAAACAAAAGACAGCCCTAAAACACAAAACACTCCATGGAGATTTGGGAAGAAAAGGGGATATTGGGTTATGAAAATGAATCAGGGTGCTTTTATTGCACATGCAAATGGGGCTTTTTAGATTTCTCATTTATTACCCTGAGAGAGAAGCTTTCAACCCGCTGTCCGTACTCTGATACACAACCCAGCTATAGCACTGCGCTGTGATGGACGGCACCACAACATCGCTTTTATTTAGTGTTTCCTAATGATTTTTTTATATTTAGTCTTTCTTTTAGGACTTTTTCACATTTAGTCAAGCAAACAACACGGGTCACGGTACAATGGAAAAACCATTCATGTTTTTGTTCATTTTAACGATGGCTCTTGCTGTAAATAATTACATTTTTTAACTAATAATTTTCAAAAATGTGCGTGCAAAACTGAGTATTATGAAAAGAATATATTTGGTTTGAAAACTCAAAAGGGATAGGTAAACCAAAAATTAAATTCTGTCTTCATTTCGTTCCAAACCTGTTTGACTTTCTTTTTTCTGTGGAAATGATGTTGAGTAAATTATGACTGAATTTTCATTTTTGGGTGAACTGTCCCTTGTAACAAACCATGTAAAAACGTATCATATTTTATTGGAAAATTAAAAGATTTATCAAACTTTGATAATTGCCTTTAAAAGAAAGCTGTCAAGTTTATAATAGCCTATATTACATCTGGCCTGGGAAAACCCAGACAACTTCCAGCAAATTTAGATTTGCTCTGAAAGTTAGTCTGGCAAAGAGCTCATTCAAGCCCATTTCCAATCCGTCGAAATCGAGGCACCAATCAGAAGCGTTGGGGCGGGCTTTACACGATGACGACAGCGCTGGGATTTTGAAGCAGATTCTGTAGCCTACATTACAAAGATGGATGCCGCCGTCGAACATCACTCGTTCCAATCAGCTATCGCGTCTGTTTTAAGCGATTTTAACGTTTCCTTTTTGTTAAAAACCGAGCAAAGAACAACACTCGGAGATGTTTCTCCGCCGCTCTGCATACGTCATCTCCTTGATCGCTCTGATTGGTTTTAGGTCTATCCGCGACGTCCGTTGGTGACGCCCCTCTGGAAATGATTTTTTATCTATGACGCTTTGCCAGACCATAACTCAGTTACAACTGAGAATGGTCTGGTTTTAACCAGGCTATTTCACATCAGCATATGAGAGTCAAATTGGACGACTTTATCTATTGCCAAAATTATTTTTTTTTTAAAAACAATCAGTCAAGAATAGAAAATTATTGACAATATTCAAATCAGGAATATCAGAATGTGTAGTTCGTGCTTATTGAGCAATGAGCAACACATATTGAGCAATGTTCACTATAGCTGGCAAAGTTTTTCAATTAGATGAAGTATTTCAGTGTGAAGTATTTCTTCCCTGATTATTCCGATTCAATTTCACCGAGAGAACAACAAATTTATGTTATGTAATATGTATGTTATCTCTGACAGACAGCATGTTGAAAGCATTTTGTCAGTGTTTTTAGTCCTAATATTCCAACTGTTCACGGACATGATAACATACGTGAGGGGTGAACTATTTGATTTTTTGGGTAATTATAAAATGGGTTGCACAATATTTCGATGGCCCATTTTAGATATTCTACTAACTGTAAGTAACTTGGCAACTACGTGTCAACTAACTCTCATTAGAGTATTAGTAGACTGTTAGGTTTGGGTTAGGTGTTAGTGTTTGGATTAGTAGATTAAGTTGACATAGTTGCAAAGTTACTTGTACACTGTAAAAAAAACAGTTGCAGCCTTAAATTAAGTACAATAAACTTGGATGTTTGAGTCATTTCAACTTAAATTACATTAAACTGACTTAAGAAAATGAGTGGAATCTTGTATAACTTATAAAACAAAGTTGAAAATTGCTGAACTTTGATGAGTTAAAAAGCAATGTAAAAACATACACTTATTGATCAAATAATGTTTTGTAGAATGTCTTGGGGAGCATTAAAATAAAGTTGAACAGATAGTCTTTTAATACTCTAATACTCTGCTTAATATACTTATAGTTAGTAGAATGTCTAAAGTGGAGCATCAAAATAAAGTGCTACCATAAAACTTGCTGGAGACGTTCAAATGCTTTTTGCACAGTTCATTATACTTATTTTACGGAATGAGGTTTATTTTGTGGCTTAAATCAATTACGTTACTCAGAGACGACTGACAGGTTTGGCTTGTCAATAATGTTACGTTCAGCTGTCGAAAATTCGTTGACTTTTGAAAATCAAGTTAATTTTTTTACCTGGAAAGGAGTGGATTGTCTCTTAAAACAATCTTTTATTTAAACTCATGAAAATGCAGACCCTGTTGTAAATAATAGAGAAAAATCCCTTTTGAAAACTGTTGTTCCATTATTACCCCTAGTGAATTTTGAATAGTGCAAAATGATTGTATGCATGTCTAATTTGATATGAATACATTTTGTAATATCACATGTTATACTCAGTAAATCCGAATTTTATACAACCTGCTAATGGTATCAGAACTGGCTTCAGACACTGATATCATACGAGTTTAACATTAATTTTGGAATTAAATCATGCTTTTATTAATTCTGCATTGGAACAATAGTTCCCAAATTTCCTGTCTTATGCTGTGAAATTTAGCACAGGCAGTGTTGAGCGTAATGCATTACAAGTAACATGAGTTAATCAGATTACTTTGTTTTTATCAGATTACTAAGTAACGCATTACTTTTAAATTTACCAAATATCTGATTTAGTTTTTAATTTTTTTATTGACTGACACATTGCATTCCATAAAAAGTAACTAAGTAATGCAATTAGTTACTTTTTAAGGGAGTAACTTAAAGGTGGGGTAAGCGATATTTAAAAAAAACGCTGTTTGTAAGTTAGTCGGACCTACACACGAACAAACAACAACAAACGTGTGTAGCCAATCAGCATTAGGGGGCGTGTGACGGTGGTGGAGGAGAGAGAACGAGCAAGAGGGAGATCTGAAGAAAGACTGCAGAAATAGACATGATGCACAATACAAAAGAGAAAAGCTCAGAAGAAATCACTGGAAAATGAAGGGTTATGACTGTGCAAGAGCTGTAGGACCCACGTTAATATTAGGAAAGCTTTCCAGCGCTGGAGAGATAGAAGGAGAGAGAGAGCGCTGAAGGCCTGAATACAGACCCGGATGTTGCTTTGATTCACTCCACACGTGAGTGACACGTGAGTGTTACGAGTGACACGTGAGTAACACTGAGTGACACGTGAGTAACACGTGAGTAACACTGAGTGACACGTGAGTAACACTGAGTAACTCGTGAGTAACACTGAGTCACACAAATAACACTGAGTGACACATGAGTAACACGTGAGTAACACTGAGTCACACTATAGTAACACTAAGTGACACATGAGTAACACGTGAGTGACGTGAGTAACATGTGAGTAACACTGAGTAACACTGAGTAACACTGAGTCACACGAGTAACACTGAGTGACACATGAGTAACACGTGAGTTACACTGAGTGACACATGAGTAACACGTGAGTTACACTGAGTGACACATGAGTAACACGTGAGTAACACTGAGTGACACATGAGTAACACTGAGTCACACGAGTAACACTGAGTGACACATGAGTAACACGTGAGTAACACTGAGTCACACTATAGTAACACTAAGTGAAACATGAGTAACACGTGAGTAACACTAAGTCACACTGAGTAACACGTGAGTAACACTGAGTGACGTGAGTAACACGTGAGTAACACTGAGTCACACAAATAACACTGAGTGACACATGAGTAACACGTGAGTAACACTGAGTCACACAAATAACACTAAGTGACACATGAGTAACACGTGAGTAACACTGAGTCACACGAGTAACACTGAGTGACACGTGAGTAACACTGAGTGACACGTGAGTAACACGTGAGTAACACTGAGTGACACTGAGTAATACTGAGTGACGTGAGTAACACTGAGTAACACGTTAGTAACTCTGAGTGACACATGAGTAACACGTGAGTAACTCTGAGTGACACATGAGTAACACTGAGTCACACTATAGTAACACTGAGTAACACGTGAGTAACACTGAGTAACACGTGAGTAACACTGAGTGACATGAGTAACACAGTGTTACTCAGTGTTACTCAGTGTTACTCATGTCACTCAGTGTTACTCACGTGTTACTCACGTGTTACTCAGTGTTACTCACGTGTTACTCAGTGTTACTATAGTGTGACTCAGTGTTACTCATGTGTCACTCAGAGTTACTCACGTGTTACTCATGTGTCACTCAGAGTTACTAACGTGTTACTCAGTGTTACTCGTGTGTTACTCAGTGTTACTCACATGTTACTCATGTGTCACTCAGAGTTACTAACGTGTTACTCAGTGTTACTCACGTCACTCAGTGTTACTCGTGTGTTACTCAGTGTTACTCACGTGTTACTCACGTGTTACTCAGTGTTACTCAGTGTTACTCAGAGTAACACGTGAGTAACTCTGAGTAACACACGAGTAACACTGAGTAACACACGAGTAACACTGAGTGACGTGAGTAACACTGAGTAACACGTTAGTAACTCTGAGTGACACATGAGTAACACTGAGTCACACTATAGTAACACTGAGTAACACGTGAGTAACACTGAGTGACACTGAGTAACACGTGAGTAACACTGAGTGACACTGAGTAACACGTGAGTAACACTGAGTGACACATGAGTAACACGTGAGTAACACTGAGTGACACATGAGTAACACGTGAGTAACACTGAGTGACATGAGTAACACGTGAGTAACACTGAGTGACATGAGTAACACGTGAGTAACACTGAGTCACACTATAGTAACACTGAGTGACACATGAGTAACACGTGAGTAACACTGAGTCACACTATAGTAACACTGAGTGACATGAGTAACACGTGAGTAACACTGAGTAACAAGTTAGTTGCGCATCAAAATTTACTTTTTTTTCCTGGTCAAAATAAGTAAATTAAATCTAAATTAAATCAAAATTAGATTAAATCAACCTGATACATTACATGAACAATATATGTATTAGAAATAGCAGAAACAGCTCTTTAAGTAACAACAGCACATGTTAAAAAACAGTAAACATCTATTGTTTTAAACATGGACACCAGATAGCAGGTGATTCGAATCAAACTCCCTCCCATCCGTCATCCTTTATTCCTTTCCTGTACCTCCCTTTTGATCCCTCTCTCTACTCCTCCCACCATCTCTTCCCAAAAGAGGGAAAGAATAAGAGAGGGAAGATGCTGCAGGACAGGCCATTAAAGGAAGATTTAGGGGAAGAAAACAGGAGGGGGAAATGATGAGAAAAGTCGAACACAGTTTTCTGTATGCTCCATCTGAAGAGCTTCTCAGACTGGTTTTGCTTGGCCAGTCACTCTTGAGAAGTGGAAAATGCGGTTTGCATTCCTTGACTTTTGTTGTGCGGGAGTGTTTTGGGCAGTGAAAAAGGAACTGGCTCAAATTGGGAGAACAATAGCGAAACCTCGGATGACAGGACCATCACTGCCGTCCTCAACACTTTGAACAGTCTTGTCAATGGGGACACTGAAGAGGTCTGCATTCTCAACATTGTCACATATGTGTACAAACCTCTTGAAAGAACTTTGCTGACCTGCCTATCCGCCTTTATGAGGGTTCAAATGGCAAAACACTTTCTTTGTGTTGGAGAGTTCATTAAATTCATTGGTTTGACCCACCATTTTTTTAAAGACCAAATGTCCACTGAATTGGAAACTAACTTCCATGGATAAAGACAAACCCCTTTTGAAGCATATGTCAGAGCTTTTAACACAGAATGGGGGGAAAAAGATGACTTCTCAATCCTTGCTGTACCATAACAAATGGATTCACATCAAATGGCAATTCAAATTCACAATGAGATATTAAAATCTTTGACACGATCTGTTAATGGAAGTTTAAAAAGTAATGTTGGCTGCCTTAATTTGATATTGGTTGCATACTAGCAAGGATATTTCCAGTTTCATTTTTAAAAATGAAAAGATTACTATTAAAAATATGGTGTCACTTTATTTCTATAGTCTACTTTAGACATTTTACTATAACTAACTTTGAAAGTGCATGTCAACTTATTCTACTAACCTTAGTCTAATACTCTAATGAAAGTTAGTTGACATGGTTACAAATTAATGAGTTAGTTATATTGCAAAGTTATAGTCTATGTGTATAGTAAAGTTACTTAGGTCTAAAGTGAACTATCGAAATATAGTTTAACAAAATTATTATTCATTTAGCTAAATCATGCAACTTACATTATGAGACGACAAATAAAAAAAAATACAATTTACACACACCAGTATGTTGGGGCTTGTTCTTCTATATTTATCCACATAACCCTAACTGTTTTTGTTGAGATTAAAAATACATCGATATGTTGTGTGTTTCAAACATATAACTCTATGATCAGTATTTTTATGAATTGTGGGAGAGCCTGTTAAAAGAAATACTATGTTTTGTAATAAATGTTATGCAAATAAGCTATTATATATATATATATATATATATTGGCCCCAAATATGTGAACACTTAAGACACACACGTCAAAATGTTACTGTATTAAATACAAAATATAAAACCAAGCAACATCTTGGCAAACTAATTATTCTAAAACTTTTTTTCGGAGCTAGTTTTAGGTTTCTGTCTGATTTTTGCAATTGCTCTTAATCTGATCAGTGGATGTATGAAGTCAGGTCTCACGTTCACACAGGTGTCCTGTGGATATATATTTTGTCTTCATTTGACAGTTTATATATTTTTCATGCCCGAAAAGTGTTTGAGTCAGGGTTGGAAATTAACAGGGGCTTGGGGCTTGATTCTTTTCTTTTATTTATTTTTCCCCCTTTGTATAGTTAAGCAATGTCACATTAGCAAGAGTGCTATTTTCCCCCCGAATATCAGCATGATTGCAAATGTGATTTTTTTTTTTTTTTTTGCCAACGAAATTAGTTCCAAGCAGCAGAACCGATGTGTCTCCGGGCAACATGTGTTACTGAATGAATATGCGTTTTGAATGAATCGGTTAAGCGAATTATTTAATGACCCATTTATAAAGTCAGTGTCTGCGTCTGCATAGGCATTCGTCCCTAATACAGTAGACAAAAACAGAATCTGAAAAGAGCAGTCCGAATTCATAGCATTCATAAAACTGGCAAAAATTACCCAGATGACTACTGCATATATGATGAACACTTTTTTTGTGAATGGCGGTGAAGTGACGCAACTGACGCTGGTCACATGACAATGACAACATGACGAATGCAACATGACATCATGACTTTGCGTAAACATACACGCCACTTTCAAGTCAAGTTCACCTGGATTACATTCACACACACATTTTTTTTCTTTTCTTTTTCAATTAAACAAAATGCAGAAAGTTTTCTGTGATGGGTAGATTTAGGGGTAGGGTTAGTGTAGGGGGATAGAGTGTGTTTGTGTGTGTGTGTGTGTGTGTGTGTGTGTGTGTGTGTGTGTGTGTGTGTGTGTGTGTGTGCACGCACCATTGCAATAATGCTTTCTGTTAGTAATGTTAGCGCATAGCTATTTATTTTTTTAGTGCTATATTTAGTTGCTTCAAATTAAATAAGCTACTCATTGTTTTTAAATGTAAATTTTCATGGTACCAAATTATTCAGATCTACTCTTAATTTATTTTACTTACTCAATTCATAAGATATAGCTAATTGATTTCACAACATTAAAGTTTATGCAATATTTTCAAGTGTAAAAATGTTTCACCAAAAAAACACAAAAAAAATCGAGTACATTTTTGTAACAGTCACGAAGTAAATACTTTTTCGAAACAAGTAGGCTTACTACCTACACAGAGAGTGTGATTTAGGATTTGTTAATCCTGAATGAATTGGCCGTTTTTAATGAAATGAATCATTCAATGATTTACTCATTGCTGCCACCTACTGGCAGTTTTAGTTTCAAATTTAAAAACACTTTTACACATCATTCCATGTCTATATTCAACATGTAATATTTAAAATATTATTATTTATGCTTTTTTTTTTTTTATTGCTGTGCAAATGTCTTCATGCCCTCTGAGCTGCATTAAACAGCTTGTGTAAATATCATGTCAGATTGTGCCGCAATGGATTTTGTTGGAATTGATTTCATTAATTTGGTAACAGCCCTATAGTGTCTTCTTATAACTGAATTGTTTAAATTTAAGAAATTGTCCTAAGTGGTCAGATCCCTCTTGTAAACAAACCTCACTTGGTTTATCTTATTTACTGACGGACATGCATTTTGTTAGTGTCAAAAAAGTTGTCCAAAATACTTGTTTGCATGACTGTGTGTATGCATGTGCTGTATCAACGTATTCTCATCCCAAAGCGTCATATACTGACGCTATTGCCAAAGCGTCTACATCCGACGCACATGGTACCCTTTAGCGTCAATATAACACGCTTCGGTTATGGGGTAGGTGGGGTAGTGTTAGGGTTAGACCACTAGAAGGCGCCATATATCTGCGTCTCATATTGACGCTAAAGGGTGCCATGTGCGTTGGATATAGACGCTTTGGCAAATGACGCCTTGGGATGAGAACTAAATATATATTATTTAGTATAGGTAAAAGTGATCAATCTCTAAATGATGCTGGAATGGTAGAATGATACATTTTGCAATTTGATATTACATAAATGAACATAATTACATGTAATTTGCTTAGAATTAAAGCTTTTATCGCCAGTAAATGATCATTATTGGGGCATTTTGATATATACTTGCAAAGACTAGAAATATTTTTGAAACACAATAATGTCATGGATGCACAAAAACAAGATTATTTCCATCTGATGTTAACATGTGGCTTTCTTACCATCTGGCGTTTGGTTGTGGATGTATTATAGTGCGATATGACAATATAACACCGGTCTCCCGGGCTGGTGGCGGAGCAGCACATGAAAGATACTGTTCAGACCTTTTCAGCAGCCGCCCCGTATGAAAGCAGGGGAACCTGCAGACTGTGTCACAGCCCCAGGGCTGGATCTAGGAGGGGGACCACAGACATCACAGCGCCCCGTCCAGCTACGCCAAATCCCAGTGGGACTCTAAATCCTGTTTCACTGTTAGCTCACGACAGATCCCTCCATACAGACAAGTGGGGGCAACAGGACCAGCATGCACTTCAACCTGTCTCTAACCAATACAGTCTCCAACCATGAATAATTCACACCATACGGAAGCCATTGACCCCCAAACCCAATGAACTTAATGCTCACTTAATTTTATTTTATTACTCACAATTGAGAGGGGAGAAAACAAATGGTGTGAAAAAGGAGCCTGGTGAATCCGGCAGCTGCGGGCCTGCAGAACAAAACACCCCAGAAGAGCCCCAGGCATGACTTGAGCAGCTAAAGGGGGTTTTATTATTGATATTTTCAACTTTTGTCAAGGATGAGGTATGAATTCATGAGGGTAGAGATTATCAATGATACATTTATTTGTTGATTAGCCTACTATTTGAACAATTTAAGCTATCCTCTTGCTTTATTTGAGTTATTGGTAACACTTGACAATAATTTGTTAACATTAGTTTGTGCATTAACTAACAAGGACTACATGAGCAATACATTTGTATTTATTAATCTTTGTTAATAATAAAAATCCAGTTTATTGTTTGTCACTTCACAGTGCATTAACTAATGTTAACAAATACATTTGATTTTAATAGTAAATGTTGAAACTAATAATTAAATCACGTTAAATGCTGTATTTTTAATTCTTCTTGTTAACTAATGAAACATTATAAAGTGTTAGCAATTTATTCTCTTGATTCACTGATCACAGTTACAAATAAATATTTTTTAGAAATGTAAAAACTAAGCGCTCAAAGATTACTTTGTTGGCGTATCATATAACAAACATTAATGTGTTGGTCATTTTTTGCGGCTCTGTGCAGATGATTATAAATATAGCCAAAATAATACAATAATCCAAACTAGGCTATTTAATAAACACGCCTATCATCACGAATATTGTTCGGATTATTTTACACTATCCTGGATTGATATGATTATATATTTAATGAAATATGCCAAGCGTAGCCCTTGATGCGCGTCGTGCTGTCCCACTCAGCGGTTCCCCTGCGCTTTACGAGAGCTCCTCTGGAGGGCAGTGTGCGTCTCCTCCGCGGAGGTCAAACTTATTTGTCGGTCTCCAGTCGAGAGTACAAATGAGGATGAGCTTCCCTGAGCAGAAGCACTCACTCGCTGATAAAGAGATCGCAGGTGCTTCTCCATGGAAACTGCAATGACTCAAAATCAAACAAGCGAAACTATTTTATAGAGTAGGCCTAGATTACAACGGGACTAGAGACACACTTTAAGAAAAACATTGCTTTTCACTACTTCCATAGTGTATGATTGCAGAAATGTTTGTTTTGAATATTTATGGAGCAACAGATTTTGTGTGAAAATAAATCATAAAAGTGGTTTATTTCGTTTAAAAATCGTACAAATGTATGAGGTGGACTTTTTGCCCCACAGACACAAATTATTTACCCTATACCTAAAAGAATATGTTAATGCTTGTTCAAAACAATCACTTTAGTAAAGTTTGTACTATTTTCTGTGTATTTTGATAAATAAAATAATTCATTTTTGTTCAATAAATATACTGTCATAAAAACAGAAACAAACTTATTTTAAAAAGTAAAGATTCTGAAAGCATTGAAGGAGATCCCATAACAATTTAATATACCTTTACAGTAGTAACAGTATATATTTTGTTATGATTTCCATTACACGAGAGTAGATGTTAAAAGATAAGCAACACTAAGCCAAGATAAGCAACATTAAGACGTAGCTTTACAGTATTATATAGTTATATAAATATGGTGATATCTGTAAAGTGGACACCCAACTTAATATATGATATTTACCATCTGAATCTAACAACGCATGTCAACAAATGGAAAAGTCAGCCAGTTTATTCATTTTTGTACCTTTGGGGCGCTTTTTACACCAATACTTTTACATATTTTTCCGTTATTGAAAAACTGTTGCTTTAATTACCTTGAACTAAACTGAAAATCATTAACAAGACCCTTGTCTTAAAATATATTCAATAATTTTAGCGATTCTCATTTGCTACTTAAATCTACAACATATTTTTTAAAAACATCACATATTATAGATGAAGTTAGCACAGTGTCAAGGATCAGCCAAATTCCCATGTGCATCTTGTCTGGTTAAAACCAGACCATTCTCAGTTGTAACTGAGTTATGGTCTGGCAAAGCGTCAAAGACAAATCATTTCCAGAGGGGCGTCACCAACGGACGTCGCGGATAGACCTAAACCCAATCAGAGCGATGAAGGAGATGACGTATGCAGAGCGGCGGAGAAACATCTCCGAGTGTTGTTCTTTGCTCGGTTTTTAACAAAAAGGAAACGTTCAAATGGCTTAAAACAGACGCGATAGCTGATTGGAACGAGTGATGTTCGACGGCGCCATCCATCTTTGTAATGTAGACTACAAAATCTGCTTCAAAATCCCAGCGCTGTCGTCATCGTGTAAAGCCCGCCCCAACGCTTCTGATTGGTGCCTCGATTTTGACGGATTGGAAATGGGCTTGAATGAGCTCTTTGCCAGACTAACTTTCAGAGCAAATATACATTTTCCTGAAGTTGTCTGGGTTTTCCCAGGCTAATGTGCATCTTTATGTTTTGGAAAGTGCTGCAAGTTTTGTGCCATCTAGTGGTTTAGAGGAAAATAAAACCAAAGGCGCCTTTTACCCCGGTGCGCCTTTAGCCCCGTTGTACCCTAATTGAAACTTGGTTACATAGTAGTCGAACTAACTAATCCTCAAGGAGACTCTAATGGCAGTAATTGATGTTATCAAAATAAAACAAAATGTCTTGATATTAAGTCCGCTTTACATTATAATAACATCATCAAGCCATTTCGGTAATTATTGACTTGGAATAAAACAAGGTCTGGTGGGGCACGGGTATAGAAGCGCACTCTTCAATTAGTTAATGGTGCGCGCCTGGCATGCGGTGTCGAGGAAAATGAAAGGCTCGATCCCCCATCTCACCATCCCTCTTTCACTCCCTATCGGATAGCAGGCTCTTGTCCGTGTGACTCTGTACCTGCTGCTTGTTTAAGGGTTTAATTGCTCCTAATTTGTCCGGCAAAGACCTACTATTATGGTGCTGCAAAGTTGCAACCAAATTATACCCCTTATGTGAGTCGAGTGGTGATTCCAGTGGAGTGAGGATTGGTGGGAGGGAGCGATAGACGAGGGTCCCTCGTCATTTTCCAGAAAATAAAACAAATGGCTGGGCCTATACAGTCCATTACCATTAGGCTCCCGGCGGTTCTGAACACAAGAGCTTTCTATTAAGCGAGCCGGCTCGGTTCCGAGGATACAGTAAGAGGGAAAGAATAATTGTTGCATTTGTCAAGAACCATCAGTGGTACCCGGATTGATATTAGCAATGTTAGACGTTTAGGTCATATACTTCTGATACGGTCCAGTAAACGGCACGGTATGCTGTTTTGTTGCCTCCATCATCATCATCCAGTGTGCATTTAGAGATGAATCAAGCTTTCACTGCAAGCCTGGTTTGCAAAACCTGCCGATCAGATTTTTTTAAAAAGTATTTTAGAGTTCCAAAGTAAACTGTATACGTGGTAAAGGATGTTAGTTAAATCAAAATTCCAGTTTTTTGGCTTTTAGTATGAATATGTTAGCCTTACAAAGTGTGCTCCAAAATGACAAAATTTGCATTTAGAAGATTTAAGCATTCAAAATTTACAGTCTCTCACTTCCGCCAATATGGATCAATGATTTTGAAGACATCACTTTGCACTTAAGCTTCTCATCAGATTTTCTGTCCAATCAAATGCTCTCTAGAATCTGAAGCCCCGCCCCTACACGCTGAAGCTGGCTAAAATCGGTCACTTGTTCACACACTATCATTAGTGTCACTGGAACCGCCACAGAATGCTTTATTTTAAAGCAATATGGAGTGCAAACTATTAGGAGGAAACTGCGGCTTTACAGAGCTCAACGGCTCTGGCGAGCTGTGATCCACACGAAACACTGCTGGCTATTTTTTTTAAAGGGAGAGGAGCTGTTTGCCCTGTCTTCCTTTTTTAGTGGAAATTATGTCAACACGTTGAATAATGCAGCTCTTTCCAAGCCACTTCAATGGGCCTTTAACTCTCCCTGAAAGAATTAAAGTGACTAAAAATCAATTAAATTTGTAATGCGTGTGTAAGATGGTTTACATTTAGCCTAAACATGAGGTAAACATAGCATCTCTGTTGCCTTGAGAATGTCGTCTCACTGAAATTAAATTAAGCTAGTCTAGTGATGTATCTCTTTCTTTTTTGTTATTCAGAGTCTATACCTACATAATGTGTTGTCTTTGGTTCTCCATGCATTTTATAACGATTTCGAACTTTAAAAAATATTCCAATTAGAACGTCGAATCCACGTTTCGATGTTTACTCACACATTAGTATCCCCTTTTCCTTTGAACATCTTGTTTAGCAAACCTAAAGTGAAAGAAACTGTTTTCTTATTACTTAATTCAATCAGGGCGCGGCGGGCAGGGGCTTTCACTCGCCGTGCATTCGGGCCCTCGCTGACAGAGTCGGCTTTGTGCCACTTTGTCCGCCGCTGTCACACACTTTAATTCGAGCCTTTCTCTCTCGCATTGAAAACTCTCCACAATGACATTCAATAAGGGCTGGGAGAGTGAAAACCTGGTTATTTTTATATATTCCTTCCCGGACTCTGCGGGGGCCCGCGCGCAGGAATTAATCACTGTTTTTTAACCTCATCGCTTTGAGGTTGTGACGCGGCGCGTCTCTCTCTCTCTCTCTCTCTCTCTCTCTCTCTCTCTCTCTCTCTCTCTCTCTCTCTCTCTCTCTCTCTCTCTCTCTCTCTTTTTTTTTTTTAGAGAGAGAGGCTGGAAATGATAGTCTACATTTGCCTTAGAACTTATATTTCAAAAGTTCTTGTTGTAAAATGATGGTTTTAGAAATAGCTGTTCTGTTCGTTTGTGTGCATCCAAAACAGAGGATGTATCGAATATAATCCAAATAGAACGTTCCACTAAAACAGAATCAATTTATCAATTTAGTATCTTCGTTAAATAAAAGTATAGGCTATACCTGTAAAGGTAAAATATTAAAAACGGGCATAGAGTTCAAGGGGAAAAAACTAAGTGAAAAATACATCCTAAATGAATGTAGCAAACGATCGAATTTTTGGTTTCGTGAAGGAAAAGTCCCGTTTCAAAAACAAAACTTTTATCAGATTTGTTCTATCCACAACTATGAAACTGTTATTTCAATATAAAAGACAACAAATAATGCAATCTAATTTTTAGAATACCCCTGTAACCCTCTCTCGGAAACTGAGTTGCAGGTGGATCCGGGCCGATGCGCCTCGTGACGCACGTCATTTGCACCGAATGTCTAATGAGTTCACGCTGAACAAATGACGAGCCTCTTTGAATGAAATTAATTAAAAGAGCAATAGTGTCCATGTGATCGCGTGAGAAAGAAAATAAAGTTTAAAACGACACTAAAGAGTAATAGTATGAAACGTGGGTATTTTTTAAAAGGGAGAAGGGGCAGTACCGCCTCTTGCAGTGTGGGTGGGGCTGACAAGAATGGACTACATTATGCAGTTCATTTAGTTAACAAGTGAAATAATAGGGAAGCGTGCAGAGTGAATGCCGAGAGAAAAGGCACAAAACCCTATTGAGAGCTCTCAGCGTAACCGTCACATGGGCGCACTGGCTCTCCAACTATTTAAGCAGGAACACTTTCTCTTCAGCACCATTCAGCCATCCAGCCTTAGGTACGAGACTGACAAAGAGAAACTTTTACAAACTCTCAGATATTAGGTGAAGAGACACAGGGCTGCCAAGATGCCTAGATCTTTTCTGGTGGATTCCTTGATTTTGAGGGAGAACAGCGAAAAAGGGACCGAGAACAGCCCGCCGTTGTTCCCTTACGCGATGCATCCGTCTCATCCACTCCATGGTCTCTCCGCCGGCTCCTGCCACTCTCGAAAAGCGGGTTTGCTGTGCTTTTGCCCGCTGTGCGTCACATCTCAGCTCCACTCGTCTCCTCCAGCGCTACCGCTCATCAAGGCTTCCTTTCCTGCCTTTAGCTCCCAATACTGTCACTCCGCGCTCTCCAGACAGCATTCCACATCCAGCGGCGTAAACCTCACCGGCTCGGGGTTATACCAAGCCACTTATCCGGTTCCAGATCCACGACAGTTCCACTGCATATCCATAGGTAAGTCGATTGTGGCAGACGCGTCGCCAATCATCATAAAAAGTCAACTTGTGTAACTTCTTTTCTGTTTTAAAGTCACCCACATCATCAACTGCAGTTTAACTCTTTTTGTCTTTCCAACAGAGAATAACAGCAGTCAACTTCAGAGCAGCAAGCGCATGCGCACTGCGTTCACCAGCACGCAACTCCTGGAGTTGGAAAGGGAGTTCACCTCTAACATGTACCTTTCGAGACTTCGGCGCATAGAGATCGCAACTTACCTCAATCTGTCCGAGAAGCAAGTCAAGATTTGGTTCCAGAACCGCCGCGTCAAGCACAAAAAAGAAGGCAAAAGCGGATCCCACAGGACGGGCGCGCACAACTGCAAGTGCTCGTCGTCCCTGTCCTCCGCCCGGTGCTCTGAGGAAGAGGATGACCTTCCCATGTCACCCCCGACATCAGAAAAAGAGGACGCAGATCTGTCCGTTAGCCCGTGAACTCTTTGCGCATTGCTCCTCGTAACCACCACCTCAACAGACTCTGTGCGCCACTGACTCCAGTGGAATCCTGAATGCAGCCAAAAAGCGACGCGCGCGCCGTCACCTGTAAATAGCGAGAAAGAAGAAAAACTTTATATATGTTCGGGGTCTGTGTATCCCTTTAATGTTGTATATTTGTATACATGTTCTATGTTTGTAGTTTTTTTCTGAAAACAACTTAAGCCCGTAGTTCCGCATCCAAATACATTTCCTGTCACCAAAAGATTTTAAAATCAGTCCAACACGAACAAAGCTGATTCGACTGACTTTTTCATTTGTATTTGTATTTTTTTTTTTTTTAGAAGATATTCAGAACTGTTGCTTTGTTTGTATGGATGGTGCGTACAGGGTAGCTTTAAGCACATTTCTTTGGGGACAGAATGGAAATATGGGATGTATCTGATGTATACGTCACTTCAGTGACAGAATTTGTTGTACTTTTATTGTAATGAGAATATTTATTTATTTAAAAAACCTTAATGCTGAAAATAAAGAATATTTCTTAGTGACACAATTTGCCTCGTATCAGTTGGTTTTACAAGCATATTATCCAATACAACTCACAAGCTGGGTGAACATATTGAAAGCAACAAAAGCCACACATGACTTTCTCTTTTTTTCTTCCTCCTAATAAGACCGAGCCTTCTAAGGTTATAATTTATAAGTGTTGAATTTTCTTCTGAATCGTAACAGCTTTTAGTAATTCATGCGTAAAATCCCACATTTTAATAATTCAGCGTCAGACAGAAAACTTTCTCTTACGCGTGTGACTTGGAACAAATGTAAATCCGAAATAGCGGATGAACACACTGGAAGTTCTGCACATTTTCGTGCAATATTGAATGCAATCAGTTTTGTTTCCCCCCAAAAACTAACAAATAAAACACATACGCAAAAACATATGCTAAATCACGATTGCAAGAATATGTGACACTTTATAAATGCGCTGGCATGGTGATTATTCAGGGAAAAGTATGCATAAAGCGTGCGCAATAAAGGTTTGTTATGTTCTGCAATTTTAAATTAATGTATTTTATATATAGCATCATGTGTATTTACATATAAAGTTCTCGCCAATTAAGTAAACCTCAAGGCGTAATTTAATGCTCACCAAGGTGACAAGCGCGCGTGTTAAACGCAATCCAACAAATAAAAAAAAACATTTATAATGTCTTTAAAGGGAAGAGTGCCTGTGGCCGCATGTAATAGATGACTGTGTTTAAGTAAAGATAACAACTGATGAAAGATTTAGACCTTTTAAAACACTATCGTTGTGAGAGTTTGGGTGCGCGGAGAGTCTGTGCGCTTATCTAAATCACTGGATCACCGCGCTCCTCTATTTACAACTCAAGTGCATCGGGATCGATCTCCGTCAAGAAGTCCAAAGAGACGCGTATTCATCGGGTTCCCTGAGGCATTCCCTGGGGACGCAGCTGAAAGCGCCTGGTGTCCCCCAGGCGCGGGGCCTCTCCGTTAAACACTGAGCCCTTTAGCGCACGGTTCTTAACAGTCTCGTGAGAGCGGGTTAATAAAACCCAAAGTAGTGTATTAATACACAGACAATAATGCGCAAATGAATAAAATATGCGAGTCAACGAGACAGATTAATCGATGTTTGTATTTAAATTTATTTAAAGGGGTCTAAGCGGACACTTGATGATGAGGGTGATTATTGTGTTTGCTTGTTGCGTTTAATAAAATCGTTTCAAAACTCATAGCCTAACTATAATATGAATTGGTTATTCGTTCAAAAAAGTAGCTATTTAATAAAATTCACTTTTTTTGCTCAAGGTCTCAAAAATAAATGATCGTTCGTGTCGACATCAGAACTTAATAATTTAAGAAAGACATGCGGGCTTGCGTTCCTCGTAAAAAAAAATAGTATCACACGTTATTTTATTTAGGCCTATACGTAAAAAGGCTGTTTCCCATGCTTTTCTATTTTTCATCTTCTTCACGCGCACCAGAACTGGAGCTCAGATTACATTTTTAGCAAAGCACTCTTGGATGCTGGACTCGACGCGCCCTGCTCCATTATACCATGGCACTTTAAATCTTCATTTAAATAATTGAATTGGTTTTAAATGTTATTTCCTTTGCTGGGAATTTATCATCAGCTATCGGTGGTGTCAACAACAAAGGGTCTGGTAAGATCGGGCACATTTACTAAATTATTCCAGTCATTGTGTCTTCGGGATCCCGGATTGCTCTTGGAAACTCTCCTTTAATTGTTCACTTAAACATTTTTAACAAAACTCTAATATTTGCATTTGTGAAGATATAGGATTAGGCCATTTTGTTAATTACACCATACAGTCTCATTTTGCACCGTGCGTCCTCTGCAAAGCGCCCTTTATCCGCTCAATAGCCCGGGGGTACGTGCGCCCTGGGGGAGTTTAAAGCCTGCATGCTGCTCAAAATTCTCAATTTATTTATTCTTAATTTTGCGCCGATCAATTCATTGAAGCAAAAAGGGCTACAGTGTCTTTTTAGGGGAAGAAAGGCGAATTGTTGACGTGACCCTGACAGGGGCTGCTGAGAGGGCTTGCCTGACGCTCGAGGGCCGCTTGAGTCAACAGACCCCCATCTAGCAGACTCGCCCTTGTCTTTCTTCCAACTAATTTTTCATTTACGGCTTTTCTTAGACTTGTCTCTTATCTATCAGATTAAAAGAGCAGCTTGTAACAAATCAGTCTGCCCGATTTACAAGAGCATTAAAAGCGGACAAAAGAGGCAGGCCGTCAGTACCTGAGTCTGGTAGACGGTGAGGCGCTGCAGCTGATTCGATGAGTTGAAAATGCGCACGAAACAAAATACTTGAATCCTGAAAAAGAGCCTTTGTATGTTTCTTTAGAAATCAAGCAATTCTGCATGACAAAGGACAATTAATAAGCCGTCTTTTCACGACCAGCAGCTGGTTTCCCTGTCAAGGAAAGTTGGAAAAAATTCGGACTGAATGCGCGCAAAAGCCCTTTGCGCGCAGACAGCTACCCAAGGTGACCCATTTGGCACAGTTAAAATAAGCAGGCTGAGGCAAAAGCGAGGGAACTGTCAAAAACATTTAAGCTGGAATATCTTGAAATTGCAAATCCCTTTATGTGGAGGGACGCTGCCGATCTGGGTTAGACGTACAATGGAGGTGGTTAAGTTGGAGAGGCTTTGGAAACGGACACGTGGCCTCTCAATGAGAGCTTCTTGGGAATCGCGTGGCTCGCAGCGCGTCTACAAACTTTAAACGAGGTTTAAACTGGATATTTTCTCAGATTCTTAAAGCAGCTAGGTGAAGTTAAATATAATAATAATAATAATAAAAAGTATATATAGCCTACTATGTTAACGTTAATAAATGTAAATATAATGAGTAAATCCCCAAAGTGGCTGTAGCAACTTCCTTTATCTTAGTAAAAATATATATATAGCCTAGATTTTTTTTGTTTTTGTACGAGACTCGAAATCCTATGAAGTGAAGAATTGAAACAGAACTCGTAATGTGAATTTAACATCAGTTATTTAGGTGTGAAATGCTTTAAAGATGTTAATACGAGACCATTTTCCTACTGGAAATCTGGCGGTTTCTGGATGCGTTTTGTTTACAGATAAACAGTTAGAAACATTTCGAGGGGTTTTTATCCATATATACTGTCTTTTTCCATATACTAGTCAATTTTCAGCAATAAAAACAGCCTTTCTTTTTTCTCCGTGGAAACTCGCAGCGGTTTTACTTTTGCACTATGAAAATTATCTCTCTGAAATAAGCGATTGAGAACAAATAGGCATAAATTATGAAGCCAGAGAGTGATATCTTGATTGTGGCTGTACATCATTTTTATTATAAAATTGATTAGGACACATATTAAATCTGACTTTGCAAGAGCATCTTTGTTTACCAGCAGTTTATCATTCTTTTATCCAAGTTTGCGCATGCAGAAACTAAACATCTAATAAGACATTCCCAGCACAATATGCCATGGTATTACAATTAATTCAATGTTTTTCAGTGAGCCTTTTACTCAGTATCACGCAGTTTGATGTTGTTCATGCAGAACTCAATCACTCCAGTGCGAGGGAGAGAGAGAATCTGCACCTGCGATGTCAAGAGGTCGAGAAATAATGAACAGGGCTGACTTAGAACTGCGCTTTCAAGTGTTAACTCTTGTAAACTGATATAAAGAGACAAGACACACAATAATGCTAAGGAAAAAACACTCGCGTAACCGCCTGTATGTTTTCAGCGGCGCCTTCCAAACTTTCACAGCCTTCTAAATTCTCTTTTTGATTGAATTTTGCACAGTTAAACAGTTCCAGCCACCTCCTACCCCCGGTGCCATTGATGTCTTTCTGACCTGATAAAATGCGCTTGGCTGCCGTCAAATGGGCCAGCTTTGCCTGTTCACATTTAAATATGGGAATTAGTCATGAGCCCTGTCACAAGCAGCAGAAATTGCTAAATTGTTGGCCTCTTTTCAGCGACGAGAGCGCTGGGGTCTGCATTCATTAGATTGAATTTAGCGTCGAGGTGAGAGACCTCTGTGGCTGTCTTTTACCGGCATGTCATAACAAGGAATCGTTCTGGAAATGAGGGGGCGTGCACGCGCAAAAGCGAAGAGGAGGAGGGGGTTGAAGCTGTATCTTTTTTTTTCTTCTTTTTTTTTAAGCTGCATCATTTCAGTTTGAAGCGGATTCTGTCATTTAGTTAAACAAATCATCTCACAAACACTTCTGAGGGTGGGCACAGTGTATTAGCGAGGCATGGGAACACAATTAATGTTGCTCGTGTCACTTTCAAGAGCTTTTGATAGCCGACCTATAGTTAGATATCATCCACTAAATCCTAGCAACCACATTTTTAATGACAAAATGTATATTTAGAATTGCAGAGCGCCACGGTTAGCCACTTCAGAAGAGTCTCTCTTTCGATTACGACTCCCTCTCTATTAAAAACCCCACATTAATATGGCATAGGCTATTCTTCAGACTAACCCATTGTCACCTAGGCTATAGCCTACGTCATTTTATCTTATCTGGGCTATTTTTTATGACAGGAAGTTTCCACAGGTTTATTGTAGGCTACTTTCGAATAACTGTAACCTTGGCGGAAAATATGATTATACCGTGACAAAAAAAAGTCTGGCTTTCTCTCCTGCTGTCCATTCATAAAAGGGTCTACAATAATTTTAAACCAACTTTACTGGCATGCAGAAATATAAATTAAGTGTTAATATATAGACATACATTTAAAGTTACTTCATAGGCTTATGTAGAGAGAATGACTAACTTTTAACATCAGTGGAAGGTAAAGCAAGTTTTGAGCCCCATTTATACTTATATTTATAGCCTAAATGTATCTGCCAAAAACTTTATTTCTAAAAGGAAAATAAGGTGAATTCATTACCTGAACACTTAGTCCGTCTGCTGTCATTCTCTCTCCAGTGGCCAGTCTCTCTGCTACAGCCTGAGGTGAGCGTTTGCTTTACTGTGGAGTTACAGCGACACCTGATGGAGAATACACAAATTACATTCTATGGACTAAATCTATCTATCTATCTATCTATCTATCTATCTATCTATCTATCTATCTATCTATCTATCTATCTATCTATCTATCTATCTATCTATCTATCTATCTATCTATCTATCTATCTATCTATCTATCTATCTATCTATCTATCTATCTATCTGTCAGTCAGTCTCTTTATCTATCTATCTATCTATCTATCTATCTATCTATCTATCTATCTATCTATCTATCTATCTATCTGTCAGTCAGTCTCTTTATCTATCTATCTATCTATCTATCTATCTATCTATCTATCTATCTATCTATCTATCTATCTATCTATCTGTCAGTCAGTCTCTTTATCTATCTATCTATCTATCTATCTATCTATCTATCTATCTATCTATCTATCTATCTATCTATCTGTCTATCTGTCTATCTATCTATCTATCTATCTATCTATCTATCTATCTATCTATCTATCTATCTATCTATCTATCTATCTATCTATCTATCTATCTATCTATCTATCTATCTATCTGTCAGTCAGTCTCTTTATCTATCTATCTATCTATCTATCTATCTATCTATCTATCTATCTGTCTATCTGTCTATCTATCTATCTATCTATCTATCTATCTATCTATCTATCTATCTATCTATCTATCTATCTATCTATCTATCTATCTATCTATCTATCTATCTATCTATCTATCTATCTATCTATCTATCTATCTGTCTATCTATCTGTCTATCTAGATAGTCATCAATCATAGCTTTGGTGAGTCAATTACATATAGGCTACGTAGATTGGTCTAATTTGATACCAAAAAGTAAGCCTGACTGCCCTTTGACTAACTGCTAATGGGTCATAAATCCTAGACACTGTCTTAAAAAGGGATAGTTCATCAAAAAATGAAAATTCTGTCATAATTTACTCATCCTCAAGTTGTTCCAACCCTGTATGAATTTCTTTCTTCTGCAGAACACAGAAGAAGATATTATGAAGAATATGGGTCACCAAAAAGATAATGGGCCCCATTAACTTCCATAGCATGCAGAAAAAAAATACTATGGAAGTCAATGGGACCCATTATTTGGTTACTGACATTCTTCAATATATATATATATATATATATATTTGTGTTCAGCAGAACAAAGACATTCTTACAAGTTTGCAACAACTTCAGGGTGAGTAAATGATGACAGAATTTTCATTTTGGGGTGAACTATCCCTTTACAGTTTTTCTCAGTCGCTTTGGTGCATTTCTCACATCACTATTTACATTTGCACAACAGTTAGTTCAACCTCCAGAACATTTAGTCATTTGTGCACATCATAGTAGCAGTTTCTCATTCCTTCCAACAAATTGCAAATGCTTTTGGACATGCATCAATTGCTTTCATACAACTCTCTGCTGTTTTATAACATTATCATTTGCTTATGTCATGTCAGTCAAAATTAACTATTATTGTTTATGCTGAATAGTCATTCCATATAAAACTAATAGTCCTCATTTCATTGTTTGAGTCATCACATACAAAAATGTTGAACTAGATGTCAAAATCTGTCAAAGAAAATTTTTTTATCTTTTTTTTTTCATGAAAATGTCTCCTACTGTAAATTGAACAATTTCTCTTAGGTGAACTTACAGTTTTTCTCAATTGTTTACACACAAATACTGGGACTTGAGACACAATGACCACAACATGTAACTCATGCACCAACCCCCTGAACCAATTCTGCTAAACTACAAGCACAATTCCTGCTTTACACTCAAATTGCTGTTCTAAAACACACTTTTTTCAAAACACTACACACAATTCTCTGCATTTGGCACAATTTTCATGCAGAAAGTCTCTTGTTTTCACAAGGAACACACTGCCATTCAAATATGCACACTGACTCATCACATGGTCAAACACATGTCACACAGCTTTACAATTAGCAATCAGAGCTTTAGCATAAAAGACCGAAACAAAAGAGCAGCATAGTTTTTTTTTATTAGTTTTTTTTTACTGTAACTGTATACAGTAAATTCTTCTGTTGTTTTGTATGTAGACCACTGTATGTGCAACTTTGTACACTGTGTACATTGTTTTTGTGGGAAAAATAAATATATTTGTTACGGTGTTTGTCTGAGTATAAAAAAAAATATTTTCAAATATTTTACAACACATTTAGGTATGTACTGTGTAGTAAGTGTAACACTGAACAACAAAAAAGCCTAAGTCATTATGATGAATGGAGAAGAAGTGTTTTCCATTCATCATAGTGTTTTACATTGAGCACATCAGTGTTCAACTGGTTCTTATAAATGCCTATTCATATGATGGTTTGTGTGTGTCATTTGAAAACAAAATACCATTTTGAGAAGAAATAACATTGTTTTGAATGTAAAGTTTCATTTTGGAGGAGAATTGAGGGGTTTTGCCCATTGTGTGTGTGTTTTTTTTATTTGTGTGTAGAGTTCTGAGAGTATGAGGCATGCTTTCAGAAAATGTGTGTAAACAATCGAGAAAAACTGTATGTGGCCAGACAGAGAGGAACGTCTGGATGTGCATGAATGATTACAGTACTATGTATGTTGTATGTTCAGTTCATGTACTGCAATATTGTTTACAGTTGTGCACAGCTCTACCCAAAGGGAGTTTATGTTTGTTGTAAATAAGGGTGTATTTTTTCTTTTGCACAATGCTGTGAACAAATTAGAATTGCAAAGAGCATATGCCGTAAAAATGTGAAACATACACATTCAGTGTCTTGTACTCATTACCTCACTAAATACAGCAATGTGTAACTTTACTGTAATTTTAATAGTATATAGCAAATAGTATAGTGCTGTCTTGAGCATTTCCAGGTATTGTCACCAAGATCTGACTTTTTTGCATTGGAAAACATTTATAGAGTAAACTGTCATAATGAAAACATGACAAAGCCATTTGACTATCTTGTTCATAAACAATGGTGTCAGGACTTTTCATATTGACGACACTGACACTTTCATTGACATGAAAACTTGCTTTTGAGGAATGAGCTATCCATTTTGAGCAAGTGACACGCATTTGCAGGTTATCAACTAGGTTTTGCAGTTTGAACTAATTGTTTTGAGAACTGCATTAACTGTTGTGCAAATGTAAAAAGTGTTGTGAGAAATGCACCAAAGCGACTGAGAAAAACTGTAACATAATAGCTTTTTGTAACTGTTGCTGTCTCAATTCGCCTACTTACTACGCCCTAAAAGTATGTACTCTTTTTGTGACGAAAAAGTGCATACTTTTGAGTGTGTAGCAGAAGAGTAGACAAGCTCTGGGACATACTTATTTTATCTCACATACTGTTAAGGACTGTTGACACTGAGACGCAGGGTGTGTGTGTGTGTGTGTGTCACTGGTGCTCCACGACAGCAGGCGGCAGTGATGTGCGCTCGGGTCTCCGTCTCCTTCAGGACACTATTCAGAGTCAGACTGGATTCTTGTGTCTCCGCAGAGAGCGGGGCAGTATGGCGTCAACTGTGCTCAGAAATTGCTCAAATGTTCTTAAAATAAACGTCCGGAAATTCACCATTCTCCCGCACGTTTCTACGGGTAAGCAGAGTCCTTACGAAACGTAATTATGCAAGAACTTCGATGTGTTGCGGCCAGGGGGCGTGAATGTTGGAGGTGTGGCCAGCATGTTCAGTAATGCACAGTCGAGAACAGTGATGTCTTGATGTAACTCACCGTTTTCGATTTCGTAATTGAAGCTTGAACTCTGCTAAAATGGAGATAACATGCAAACCTGCGGTTGAGATGGCAGCTGACACACCGGAGGAGAAATCATTCGTGTTTGGTCTCCTATCTAAGCGCCACCAGCTACAGTTATCAAGTTAAATCGTTTTGTTGTTGCTTTAGTAATAAAGAGAGAAAGTTTGCAAGGAAGAAAATGAATTGTGTTTTGTAATATCTTATATTAGGTATGCTTAGCTCTCAGGCTTTAAATTGCATTTAAATAAAATAGCATTTTTGCTTTGATATAGGTGTTCGACACAAGAGCACAATTCAGTATGCTACTCGACCTGATCTGCCGAAGCTGGCCTACAGGAAACTGAAAGGGAAGAGTCCTGGAGTGGTTTTCTTGCCTGGTTTTGCCTCACACATGGGTGGACAGAAAGCAGAAGCATTAGAGGAGTTCTGCAAGTCGTTGGGTCACTCATACCTCAGGTGCCTCACTATTTAGTACAATTATATCAAGTAAAAAAAAGATACGTTTTTAAAAAATCTGGGTGAAAAAATTACATGGATCCACGAAAACGACTAAAAACGATGTATTCTGCTGCCAGGCCAGTAGTTGGCGATGTCACTTTGCAAAGAAACACTATATGCATCAAGGCCAAGGGGGTAATCCATCGACCGGAAGTTGAAGCCGGCCGGTTGCCGCCATCTTGTAGCAGAACTTCACTTGCGTTAGCATTTCCATTGACTCCCATTCTTTTTGGCGTCACTTTGACAGCGAATAACTTTACATCTGAGGCGTTTAAAGACTCCATTTGTCCATTTTTTATTTCTAAAGAAACATGACAATGTATAAAGGGCTCCATTACCTTCTATGTTACATTATGACCCCGTAGAAACAGTTTTTGTAAAAATAGGCTAACGATTGCGTCATAACCACTCGACTCTCTGTCGCGCTGTACAGAAATGACCGTACAGACAGGAGGAGAAGCTCGCAGGCAATCGGGGGGACGTCCCGTCAAGGGAGAAGCCCATAGATAACGAGTCCATAAAAGCAACGAAATACTTACTCCTGCTCACTCACGCCAAAGAACTCTTTGCTCAAGTTCCCCGTCTCTGCAAGATTACCGTTGGCAATTTTCACGCACAGCTACTAGAAGATTTACGTCTGTCAGACAGGTTGCTCACGTCATCAAGCTTAGTTTGAGTCTGCGCGTCAGGAACGGAAGTGCTCAAAAATCGCTAAAAATGGGCTTCAACTGTCTCAACTGAGTTCAATGAGATGGCTCTGTCCACTTCTTATACTGTCTATGTATAGACTGAACACATGCGCATGACGTCACCATTTTTACAAATTTGCGTTTTTGTAGTTTACACGGAGACGATAACTGTATCGTTTTCAAAAACGTGCCCTTTAAAACCCGTTTTCAAAAATTTGCATTTTCAGCCCCCCAAAACCGCAGCTGTTGTATAAATGAATGGCTAAAACTCATAAAAACTTTTCATTCTTTAGATCCAGTTTACACCTGGTATTAAGATGCGTTTTGGTTTGGGTTGGTACTAGTACATCATGATAGATTGCATTACTGTTTTTCACGATTGGATCTTTGTGCCTGAACTTTTCTGCGTGATTAATTTTAATGTAGAAATTTAGTTAAAATTAACAAGAGTAATTGATATTAAATTAACAATAAAAATACAAAAATAAATAGTTTAAACTGAACTAACTAACTTTTTAACTAACTAAACTAACTAAACAATTAAACAAAAAACACACAAACCCTCCTCCCCTCAATCACCCGTTTCATTTGCTCCGGATGAATATTGTTTGTGTTACAGGGCTTGAATTTCATTGTGGGATGTGCGTATTGCACATCATTTTACTCAATCCTGGAGATTTCGTGCTCACACCCAAAGTGCACGCACATAAAGCCGCCTCTGAGTACTAAATTGAGTTCTTTTTCGCTGTTTATTGTGCTTAAACAGTCTAATACCGGTACAATGTCGGTCTTGACGAGTATTCACGTAAACACAGTTAGTTTTGTTTTAAGTGAACGTAAACAGTTGAGAAAGAAAACGCATGTATAATGGATCCGTGCGTGAGGTCTTAAAGTGACAGCAGCCTAATATACCGGCTGCCAAATTATGATAATAGTATTAAAATATCTATATGGCAGTTTTTCCCCATGGTATCGATGTCAAAATTGTGGCCAGAGAAAATGCTGAGTGGTTAGTAACTTTGGAAAACTACTTGTCACAAGCTATGTTTCCATCGACACGTTTTTATCCGAATTAAGTGATATCGAATGAAAAATGCCTTATGGAAACAGTAAAATTCGCTTGAATTTCATGAATATCGACTCAAATGAAATACGTTCGGTCTCATCGGATTTTATCTTGATCGATATACGGCTTATGCGATAAACGCTGATGGAAACGTTATTTGCCGAATAAATAATGAATTGCGATTAAGTTTTAGGTCCTTTTATGGTTGCAACACGCCACAAAACATAGAAGAAGTTGTTTGTTCATTTCCGCCCAGTATTTCCGCTCTGTTTGCGGCTTTGCGCACACATGGCCGGTGTCAACAAAGACAGATGTAAGTGGACAAAGCACAAAAATGCTTCAACCAAAGGGTTTCCGTGAGGTGTCTCTGAACCACGATCTCCCAGAACTGTTTGGAGCGCTGTCGTTCCCACACCACAGGCATTTACATGCATCTGCATCATCATAGCAGTGTTGATACCGTCGTTGTTTTCTTATTATAGCTTGTTATTACATGGCTTGGTTGAATTCTAATGTAGAATGCTGTGTGTTATTTCTTGAAAACAGACAGCTGCTAAGTATAACACACCGTTGCCATGAAAAACAGCGTTACCATGGACGCAGTTCAGAGACGGAACGGACTATTTTCTTTAGCGGAAGGAGTACAATCGTTTTTAAATCAATAAACTCCTTTTTAAATCAATATTTTGTGTCAAATTATTTATTTATTTGGTAGGTAACGTTAGCCATGTAATAAGCGGGATGTAGACAACCCCTTTCAGGCTAACATCCGCCTCGCTATACATCATCCCTTACATATGTCGCTATCAGCTGGCACTTAAGCACTAGGCTACAACTTGCAATATTGATCATTTGTTGGCAGATGCGCCATCCATTTTGTCTAGCAAAACTTTGTTCGCAAATGTTTGCTTGAATGTTGTGCGATTCAGCGCGAAAATGAATGGAAACACCTTAAAATGTCTCAAATCAATTCGATATACCAATTTGATCGCAAAACAGCATGTGACGTCATTACGCACAGGTTTTTATTCGCTTTAAAGCCGTTGGATGGAAACACACTTTCACCAGCTTAATTCGCATGAGTTTTTTTACCGAACTTCAGATGATTCGATTGACAAGTAGATGGAAACATAGCTATTGTGGCCAGTGAGCAAAACAGTTAATGTCACTATTATCAGTGTGCAGTGTTTTCTCTATCCACCTTGACATTTTAACTCTAATGCTATGCTATTGTGATAAACATTCTTCCTTTAGGTTTGACTATTCTGGCTGCGGGTCATCTGAAGGGGAAATAGGTAACTACAACATGGGTGCCTGGAAGAAAGACGTACTCTATGTACTGGATGAATTAGTAGAAGGGCCACAGGTGAGTGGATTAACAGCATTACCACATTGGAGAGTCTTGATAAATTGAATTTGACCAGGAATCATTTATTGACAAATATGCCTTCAGTTACTTGAATACCAATGAATCAAATTATGCACATAACCAAAGTGAAATTAGCCCTATTACAAACTTTTTCTGTCATCAGTATCCCATGTTCACATTGTTTTTCCCTATTAAAAGGTTCTGACAAGCAGTGTTGGGGAAGCTACTCTGAAACTGTAGTTTGACAAGCTACACGAGTTAAAGTAGTTAAACTACAGGCAAGCTACCCTTCAGAAGAAGTAGTTAGCCACACTACAGGTTACTATCAAAAACTAGCTAGCTACATTGAAACAACTTTGATTTTTTTACAAAGACGTATATTACAAATAACTGAATAATTGTTTTTGATTGATAGATGCTTTGCCAAAGTAATGGCGCAAAACACAACGTTGGTGATCTTTAAGTTCTTTACAAAACTGTGGCGGGAGTGGGACAGAATAAACTATGATGGGTCATCATAAAATCAGAAATAGACATTTGATATAGAGTGCAATAAAGCAGGACAGTTAATACATTTTTAAAAGGCTATTATTCACTTGTATGAGCTTGAAGTCTTCGACACAGACTGCATTTTAATCTTTGGCTTGCATAAATTACAATAGTATAACCTTTACTAGTCGATTCATGTGAAATCTCCACTGTACTGTACGGCCTTTACATAATCATGAGAATATGATTCTCTGTAGTGAACTGTAAAGCCGCAAGATGCTTGATAAAACGATAGATGGCGGTAATGCACAATTTTTGTGATCTAATAAGAGGACGACGCTTCAATCAATGCATTGCAGGCTCGTCAAAAAACGCGAAACGTAGCTTTTGGTCGCGCTACACTTCTACTTGCTGGAAAAGGGAGTTAGCTACTGGAAAGGCTGCACTGTTGTTAAAGCAACTGAGCTACTGGAAAAGTAGTTAAAGGGATAGATCACTTTGAAATTAATTTTTGGTATGTTTTAGCTTACCTCAAGGGCATCCAAGATGTAGGTGTCTTTGTTTCCGCAGTAGTTTCAATTTTGATATTTTTAGGTCAAACCGTTCTTGTCTGTCAGTCATATAATGCAGGTCTATGGTCACCACCTCAAAGAGCATGCACAGAGAAGTCCAAATTAAACATGATTTAATGACTCGTAAATGTAAGTACACATTGATGGCCTAAGACACGAAACGAGCGGTTTGTGTGAGAAAACGAACAGTATTTATATCGTTTTTACCTCTTGTAAACGCAGCCACGTCCAAGTGATCTGAGGGCGCGGGCGCTTCGGTCTGTGCAAGCGCCGGGAAAGCGCCGGAAGTGGTCTCCAAAAAAAATTAATAAAAATTCAACGTTGTCTGTTGATATATCTAAATCGTCTTCCATTGCGATTTCCTGTATATCTAAATAATATGTTTAGGTCTTCACAGTGAAAAGTAACACTTCCGAAATCTCTGTGTAAACAATGAGTACGCGCGCGAGTGATCACTTCCGGCGCTTGCGCAGACAGAGGCGCCCGCGCCCTCAGATCACTTGGACGTGGCTGTGTTTACAAGAGGTAAAAACGATATAAATACTGTTCGTTTTCTCACACAAACCGCTCGTTTCGTGTCTTAGGCCATCAATGTGTACTTACATTTACGAGTCATTAAATCATGTTTAATTTGGACTTCTCTGTGCATGCTCTTTGAGGTGGTGACCATAGACCTGCATTATATGACTGACAGACAAGAACGGTTTGACCTAAAAATATCAAAATTGAAACTACTGCGGAAACAAAGACACCTACATCTTGGCTGCCCTTGAGGTAAGCTAAAACATATCAAAAATTAATTTCAAAGTGAACTATCCCTTTAAGTTAGTAGCGTCGTAGTTAGCTTGCAGTTAGCTATTCCCCAACACTGCTGACAATTGTTTGGAACTTGACGTATTTTTTCTTCTTTTTATCCCTTTTTACTCAAACTCGCACACAAATGGTCAATTTCTCTGTCGTGTCACTTGCTCAAGATCCTGGTCGGCTCCAGCATGGGTGGGTGGCTGATGTTGCTAGCCGCTCTTGCACGGCCAGAGAAGACGGCTGCTTTAGTGGGCATCTCAGCCGCTGCAGATCATTTTGTCATCGCCTTCAACGCCCTACCAATAGAGGTACGAAAGACTTCTTTGAAACTTCAGAAAATATTGATAAATGATAATAATACAAGTAATTTGTTACAAGGTTCACAAATTATGTAATAGCATCACTATTACTATACAGCGCAGTGATGATGTTTTTTTTTTGTAGACCAACCGGGAAGTTAGCATCACCCTGGTTCCCTTGACAAAAAAACCCAATATGATTTTCCATTGGCTTTTGGATTATTGCAGAAAATAAGCTGTTTGACATAGAAAAGTATATGCTTCTTACACAAATTATTTGTTCACCATGATCATTTTCTTTTAATGAATTTTGAAGCCTAAATTGATAGAAGTAAAAAGCTAAACATAGGCTATAAACGAATTATACCTTGGTCACATGACTTCAATTAACCGTCACCATTAAGCTTTCGGTGTTTATTTAAAAACATTTTCCCTGACTTTACACTTTTTATCTTTTTTTTATCTCATAATCCGTGCTCACATACTGTATTTTAATGTAACGTATAGCCGAATGTCCAATAAAGTTGTTCTCATTTAGATATATTCTGCCAGACAACTGAACATGTATGATAATACTGACTGACTACATGTTAACCAGCAGTCCAAAAATTCACTAGATTTGTTGCTAGTCGCTAGTATTTTGAAGAAAAGTTTGTGTATTTTATGTCGTAGAATAATGTAGTGAATATTCTGCTCACTACAGACCTTATTTTGGACTTTTAACCAAAAACCCATTAAAAAAAACCCCATTAATTTCAGGACGGTGGAAGGTAAATGCTAAAATGCTAAAATACGTCATCCCTGCGCCACTCGATTGCTCATACTTATGCAACACTCGGCAAGTAAATGAGTTTTACGCTTTTTCTGGTAATATCTCCTTTTATACTATAAAGGATGTAACACAACAAAAATCATTTGTATCAGAGGTTTAAATATTCATTGTAATTTTTTTTATATTGTTTATTTTCATCTTTATACATGGTTTGTTTTTCAATTTTAAATGAAATAAGAAACTAGAAAATGACCAATTTAAAAATATGATTTTTTTTTCTCAAGTTTTTTTTTGAGCAGGCACTGCCTCCTTTGCCTCCTGATCCATATGTTCCCCTTTTTCAATAGACAAAGAAGGAGATAGAGGAACAGGGCTTTTGGAAATTCCCTACCAAGCACAATGAAGAGGGTTTCTACACTCTAAGCATGGACTTTCTGAAGGAGGCCGAGAACCACTGCATACTCCAGAGCCCCATCCCCGTCTCCTGCCCCGTCCGACTGATCCACGGCCTCAAGGACTCTGACGTACCCTGGCACGTCTCCATGCAGGTCGCGGAGCGGGTACTCAGCAATGACGTGGATGTCATTTTTCGCAAGCATGGGCTTCATCGCATGTCAGAGAAAGATGATATTAAGCTCATGGTGTACACTATTGATGACCTTATCGACAAATTAACCACATTAGGGTGAAGAATGGGTGTGAGGAAGACGTGAAGGACGGACCAGTTGGGATGGGAAAAGCCGTGTACACGGGTGTCAGGTTTCTGGAAAATCGAGGTAGTGACGGAAAACAAAGTAATTGAAAGGGATGTCAACCAAAAGTGCAAATTCTCATTTCTTTTCAGAGCAATAGGACTTTATTTGTTCCATCATAGAGCAGTATAAAGCGACCAGGTGCTGCCATACTCCGAAAAGTCTATTTGACTCGTGCGCTCTATTCCTTCAACAGTCTCCTGAAGCCATACAATAGCTTTGTGTAAGGTAAAGGCCAACATTTAAATCATTATTCACTGAAAATCTTGCCTGTTCTTATAGCTCACAAGAAGCAAATTTGATAAAACCAGATAACCAATTGCACAAGCACTAATGAGATTTAAGGGTAAGTAATCACTTCTGTAACACTTTACAATAAGGTCTCATTTGTTAACAATGCATTAACTAACATTAAACTAACAAGGAGCGATATATTTTTTACAGCATTTATAAACATGCTAGTTCACAGTGCATTCACTAATGTAAACAGATACAACTTTTGATCTATTACATTAGTAAATGTAGTTTTCTTATAAAAGTATATTAATAAAACATTAATAAATGCTGTAGAAGTATTGTTCATTGTTAGTTCATGTTTGTTAACTGATGAAACCTTATTGTAAAGTGTTACCATTACTTCAGTTTCATCACAACACAAAATGCTAAACCTTTGTAGACAAAGTAAAAAGAACTCCACATTTGTCTTGCCTTGATTTTTAGTATTGTTTCCCATTTTAATGTGATCATTTTTGTAATGGTGTAAACTGTTGGGCCTATTTTTCAACTGTTATTTTGTTTTCGAACTAAGTATTGCAAGTAGCATAACATGGTCTTTCACTTCATTCGGTTGGACAGTAGCTCACAGTGTCTGTGCCTTGCATATTAAGAGTGCATGTCTTTTTTTTATCACTCCCAGTAGGACACACTTCTGAAGAACATTGTAATATTTAAATGCAAAACGGAAAGGAATGGCTCCTACTTGCTTTTAATATAACAAGGTTTTCAGTTAATGGGACAGAATATTTAGGCATTTTGAATCACTTTGAGGTCTGTATTTTGTGCGCAGACAATGAAAAATATAGAAGGAGAACACTTTTTTTGTTGTGCTACAGACTTCACGATCAGACTAGATTGGTGAACAACACCGTATAAAGCCATTTATTTGGAATAGGAGTGTAAACGCTAGGAGGGTTTTGCTGATTTTTTTCTCTTTGAGCTCTTTGTCTGTTTCACCACCTGTTTTTCTTCATGCACTAGTGCAGTGATGCATAGCATCTTTCAAGAGCCTCGTTTCTCTTCAAATTGTTCTCGTTTAAAATATACACTCAAAAATACTATATATTTTTTATCTCTTTTTGAGTTTTTTTTTTTATTACCGCCAACTGTGGTATTATATGTGTTTTTTAGTGTATCCATTGATGGTGTGATGGTGATTCTTCTAGTGACAAAAGTTTTGTTGTCTTCCTTTTCATTTTTTGGTGCACTAATATCGCCACAGGTTGATTATCACAAGTATTGGCACCCTTCTCTTCTGTTTGTCAGCTTTATGCTTTATTGTTTTATTATTTATCTCATTTATTATATATATATATATGTAGACATTCCAAGCCAAATTTCTGTTAGCTCATATTAAACATTTAAAAATGTTATAAAGTTTAAAATGCAACATGTATGTCATGTTTTCAAATATGTATAAATCTATGCCATGTATAAAAATAGGTGTTTTCGTTATTAAACTGGACAGTGAGAAACTGCAGGTTTTCTGTGTCATTTCTGTTTCTTGTCTGTGTGCTTGTTTTGATGTGATATATCCTAGTCAAAAAGTTTTACTCTATTTTAATTGTGAGCTGTATTCACTATTTCAGAGACTTGACCAAATTATGTTTATCGTTGAGTTTTTTGTCAGGCTTAGGTTTAAGGGGAGGGTTAAATGGGCTCTAGCAAATATTATTAGTGTGTGTGTGTGTGTCAGGTAAACCCCTACATTATTTTCCCCTTTATGTCCCCAAAAATTTGGCAATATCCAAAATCCTTGTGGGGACATTTTTTGGTCCCCATGAGGAAAACAGCTTAATTTATTTATTTTAAAGTGATGTTTTTTTGGAAATGTAAAAATGCTGAAAGTTTTCTGTGACGGGTAGGTTTAGGGGATAGAATAGTCACATTTATTTATAATACAGATTGTTTCAAAGCAGCTTTACAGAGATAACAGGAAAATAATGCAAACGAGTTTGTTTCCAGAAGAAAATGGCGTCACAGTCCAGCTTAAGTAAGTTCAGTGATTTTTCTTTTTTGTTTTAAAAAAGTTATTAATTTAGTTCATTTATATATACAGCAGCTCAGGAGTAGACCGTGATGTCATCGTCCAGCTCAGTTCAGTTCTTGTATAATAGTGTCAATGCAGGCAGATCAATATTATTGTTGAATATTAAATTAAATGTTAAATTTAATGTCCCCAACTAAGCAAGCCAAGCCAATGGCAACAAATCTGGAAAAGGGCGACAGTGGCACAGCACCAAAACTACATCATGTGGCTGAATGGAGAAAAAACCTTGGGAGAACCCAGGTTCAGTCGGGGGCCAGTTCTCCTCTGGCCAATGAACGAACAGTATGATTATGATTCAGTCAGCATTACAGGTCAGAAGCCAGATTGGTTTGGAACAATCAGAATATTATCCAGTTCAGTCTGGTTGAAGATCAGAGTCACGCCGGTATGGAGACGGGTTTGTTGAGGATCAGTGCCGATGGCTGTCCACTGTTAAAGCAAGGGACATTTGCAGACAAATGGTACCACATTTTTCATTCAAAACCTAAAATTTTCTGTGGAATAATGTGTCAGTATAAACCAGACTCAAAGATGGACATAACCAATCCAAACAGTTGAACAGATGGGAGAATGGCACAATTCAGATGAGTTAATGGCATATAAACAGTCTTTGAATGAATGCTGGTGAAAAGCTTGCATTTCTTTTTGTTGTAGGTTGAGAATGGTGTTGATGACTGTGGACCTGGATGAAGTGCACACCTCATTACAGGCATGGTAAATACAAGCATTAATACATTTTTCCACAGAAATATTAAGCAGCAAATAATGATCAACATTGATCAATATAAGAACCATTATTGATATCTCAGTGCTAATAAACGGTCAAATTTGAGCAGAAAATCAGCATATTAGAATGATTTCTGAAGGATCATGTGACACTGAAGACTGGAGTAATGATGCTGAAAATAAAGGTTTTTCATCACAGGAATAAATGAGCCTACATGTATTCAAACAGAAAATAGTTATTTTAAATGTTTCACAATATTGTATTTTTCAAATAAATGCAGCATTGGGAAACACAAGAAACTTCATTCAAAAACATTTTAGAAATCTTAATTATTCCAAACTTTTTAGTATGTATATTTGTATTTGTGTTAAGCTGATATATTTGCTTACAGTATGTGAATGTTATTGCCGTTCTAGGTCAATAGTTATTTCATTGGTCATGGTTCCCACAGAGCATAGCTGTCAACCCTCCCGTTTTTTCCGGGTTTCTCACGTATTTTAGCTCTTTTCCCGCTGTCTTCCCGTTTTAGTATTTTCCCGTAAAATATCCCGTATATTTACGCCCTGATTGTGTTTAAACTCAGAACACGCAACTATCTGTGTGGCTTGCACTTGGGTTGCTAGACCTCCAGTAAAGTAGCCTATCGGTCTTGCCGGTCTTGCGCACCCAACGTCATTTTTGCCGCGCGCACTTTCGCGCTCGTGCGGACGCGTCGAGTATAAACAAGGCTTTACTCCGTGTCAGCGCGCGCTCTGATCGGTAAAGGAGCACATATTGGTATTTAAACAGATCTCTATGATAAAAAAATGTTTGTAAAAAAATATTTTAATAACACGGTTTTGGCGGTTATAGAGTTCTATGACGGTGTTCTATAACCATCGGTCTCACGGTTATATAATAACCGTCACACCCCCTAACACACACACACACACACACACACACACACACTGTCTCTCTCTACCTCTCTCTCACTCACTCACACACACACACACACACACACACTGTCTCTTTCTCTCTCACACACATATAAACTCTGTAGACTGTTAATGATTAGTGCTTTTAAAAAATAAATAAAAAAGTTTGTGGGTAAGAATCATGTATAAAAAAAATCCCTTATTTTGGGGATGGATTCCGGGAAATCTCCCTTATTTTCAATGTTCAATGTTGACAGCTATGCCACAGAGTTGTGTATATTCCGATCTGAAAGAGTCTCCAATTCCCTCTCACACCACGGCTCCAAATTCTAGCAGCGGTCTCTCGTGATCCGCGCTCTGGAGACGCTTCTGTACAGGTAAAACTCACAGCAATACTCTAAACTACAGTTTCAGCAAACCTTGTGTAAAAAGTGATAGCATAGGTCATTTTCAGTTGCCTTAATACAGTTTGTGAGGCACATACTGTAACAAATCTGGGCTGTGTTTCTCAGAAGCATCGTGAGCTTGGTGCCACCGGTAGGCTACAATCGACTTACGATGCTTTTTTTGAGAAACGCAGCACAGGACATTTTATGACGTTTTCATTTATTTAGCAGCTGAAAGCCACCAGTTTTTTTTTTTTTTTTGCATTAAGGTGCGACTTGTAATAGTTTGTTTTTGTTTGATGTTTACTTTACATTTGATAATTACTTTGTTGGAAAGCACTTTATTAGCATACAGCTAATAGAGTATAGCGTAGTGTTGAGCTAATTTAATATTTTAGACAAAATTAGGGGTAACACTTTACAATAAGGTTTAATTTGTTAACATTAGTTAACTGTAGTGGTCAAGATGATCTCCGGAGGTGATATTTCTTTTCAGTGACCCTACAAGTGTGATTACCAAAAGGAAAATATTCCATTTAAAAAAACAACAACAACAGAACAAAACACTAAACTTGGTTAAGTTATTAAATGGCCAAAATTATTTGGCCAAAAAAAAAAAAAGGCAAACTGCAGCTACATGTTTATTTACTATACAAAAAATATGCATAGAAAAGCAAAAAGCTCACAGGAAAAAGCATAGACTCACTACATAATCAGTTATTAATATTTCTTTGGCTCTCTCATCATTGTATGACTCCTTGCCGTTGTGGCCAAGAATTATGTCCGCACAATCTGGCATGTTTCATTGCATTATTATAACAAATAAAACTGACTCAAAGCACAACTTCGAAAATATATTTTTTTAATAATATTTGAATAAAGTGAAGTGAAGATGTCAATTTTCCTATAGGGCAGACATCACTTTTGGCCACTACTGTATATTAGGTAACATGAACTAACAATGAAAAATACTTCAAAAACATTTATAAATCTTAGTTAATGTTAATTTCAACATTTACTAATACATTATTAAAATCAGAAAGTTGCATATGTTAATATTATTTAATGTTTCTGGGCTAATATGAACCAACAATGAACAGTTACATTTATTAACAAATGGTAATAAATAGTAAATACTGTAACAAATGCATTAACTAACGTTAACTAAATTAACTTTATTGTAAATAGTTACCAAATTAGGCTCATGTTTTTTCTTCAGAGTAGATATATTTATTATATTTTATATTTATATTTTGTTCTCTTACGAGAGGTTCTCTCGTATTGCGTAAGTTTAGCTTACGCTACGGGAAAGATTCATCTTCTCGAGATATTGAAGCCAAAAAATTATCCTTAATTTTGTATTCATTGTCAACGCAGTGCAGCAGCTAGCAGACCTAGAGCAGGCCATCTCGCGTGCTCATTGGCTGCCCTGCTGGCATCTGCTGCAGCCTACCAGTGAGCCCCGCGTGACGTCACGCCCAATGAAGGGCGCTCGCGCCTTCATAGCGTCACAGCCCGCCAGAATGGGCGTGGCTTAGCGTATAAAAGAAGGGGCTGTAGGCTAATTTCCCTGATTTTTCGACTCTTCAGCGAGCTCTCCGCATCGCTGGATCAGAGAGAAGCCACCGCCGCCGTCGAACAGCGAACAGCCAGCTTAGGACAGCGCTGAGGAAGCCGGCCGTCTTCGCCACCTTCAGCCATCCGTGCGAGCTACGCTATCCGGCGACGTATCCTTTTACCTTGCAAACTCTCTATTTCTAAAAGAGCACGAGCGTCTTTTTAAAGATGCCTCGCACTTCCTGCGGCTCGTGCAGGGCCCCGCTCAGCGTTGGAGACCGCCATGTGATCTGTGCTCTCTGCCTGGGCCTGGAACATGCAGAGCTCGCCCTCGCGTCCGGGGGCTGCGAGCTCTGCGAAGCGCTTCCGCTGTCGACCCTACGGGCTCGACTCGAAGTCTTCAAACCCGATGCAGCCACTCCGCCCTCTGTGGGACCGCGCAGGAAGAAGCGCCGTTCCCTGAGGCAGCCGGAGCATGTGGCCACAGCGACGCGCTCGCCCGAGGACCTCCCTTGAGCCCCGCTTTCGCCTTCCCCGCCTCTCCTCCCCGACGCGCAGCTGCCGCTCACGAGCCTCACTGCCGTCGCGTCTGAGGAGGAGGCCGAGGAACACGCCACGAGAGACTGCTGCTCCATCCTGGCATCGGACAGCGAGGAATGGTCGCTTCACTCCGGCTCCTCGACGATCCAGGAATCCAGCCGTTCCCGCGCTGGAGCTGACGCGGAACTTATGCGGAACCGTCGACCGCCTCGGGCTCGAGTGGTCGCTGCCGAAGGAACCCGCGTCGAACAGGCTCGACGGCTGTTTCCTTCAAAGTCGCCGCCGTGCAGCTTCAGCGAGCAGGCCCGCTCCATTCCTGCCGGAACTTCACACGGAGCTGACGAAGTCGTGGAATGCACCATTCTCCTCGAGACTTCAGTCCCAGGCCTCCGCATCGCTCTCCCAAGTGGACGGCGCCGCCGAGAAAGGGTACACGGCTATTCCCCCTGAGGAAGAGACGGTCGCAGCGCACCTTTGCCCGCCCTCCGCGAGATGGCGGTCACGGTCAGCCCTCCCGTCGAAAGCCTGCAGAGCCACGTCCGCCTTGGTCGGCCGCGCATATGCCGCCTCCGGCCAGGCCGCGTCTGCTCTCCACTCCATGGCTGTGCTACAGATCCTGCAAGCCGACCTCCTCCGTGAATGGGATGAGAAGGGCCGGGATCCAGCTGCGGTTACAGATCTGAGAAGCGCAACGGATCTCTCTCTCCGCGCCACCAAGCGGTAAACGGGATCGTTGACCGTTTCTCTGAGGTACAAAAGACCACGCAGGCCATGAACCTCTTCCTGCCGCGACGCTCGAGCTCCGCTACAGGCCGCTCTCGCGAGAAACAAAGCAAGCCTCCTGTACGAGCTAGCACCTAGCGTCCAGCACAGCCTCAGCCTTCGCAGCGACGTCAGGGCGGCCGCCCTAGGTCGCGCTCAGACAGCCGTCACAGACCGCCGCCCCCCAGGGGGCCTCGGCAGAGGATCACGCTGAAGCCTGAGAACGCGAAGTCCTCCTAACAAAGAGAGAGAAAAGACGCGCGTGTCCCGCCGCGGCCGGACCGCCGTCAAAGTTTATTTCCCTGTCAGTCCCCTTCAAACAGGCTACTGCAGTGGTTCATTTAGCAGCCAACGAGCCGGTTTGTCCACCCTCTCGCCTGCACACAAACGCCGTTTTCACGGCGACCCAGAGAAATCTCAAAAAGAGCATTATGTCTGGTCCGGCTCACGCCGTCAGTGTTTTAAGTGTAGTGAAAGTGCCCACGCCCCAGTGTTCACCCCTACACACAAGCACTTCAAATATCGTGTCACCCACAGAGCACACTCTCATAAAGCGCAGAAAAGCCGCTCGAGTGTTGAATATAAGAAATGTGTCCACAGGTCTGTGCCCACTATCTGCCCGCTCTGTTACACGGTCAAGAAAGCAGGTTATGAATGTAAGTCTCGTGCCCGCCAGAGAGCGTTCACGCTTACTAACACAAACCTCCCCCCGGGCGCCGCCCGCGCGTTTAAGTGCTATCACAAAATGCAGGGCATTAATAAGATGCTCCCCATCCATTTTGATCGGGACGTCAAATACACTTGTAAGTCTCGTGCCCGCGCAAACGCGCTCACGCTTACAGGACGCTTTTCCGCCCAAAGCGCCGCTCGCGTGTCAAAAAGTGAGGAGAAAAGGTTCCCCATCCCTTATGATTGGGACATCTCACATAAATCAGCCGGTTTCGGCTTTCAGCGAGCAGCCGTTGCCCAGAACCGAGAGCGCGCGCGCCGCGCTTTCAGCTCCGGTTCAGTTTCACAAGCCCGCAAACGGCGGCGATCTGAACCCGGAGGCCATTCGCCCCCTAGCGGCTCACATAGCTGCGTGGGAAACTATCCCGGGGATTTCAGAATGGGTGCTGAGCACAATAAAGCAGGGCTATACACTTCAATTCATTCGCCGTCCCGACGGTCAGGTATATCAACACACCGTCCTGCCGTTCGGCCTGTCGTTCGGAACAGCTGTTTGTTTCGTTTGGTGGGCGCACCAAAGGTCTCGCCTCCTCGAAACAGAGCCTGTCCAGATGGATAGTGGACGCTATAGCAGCCGCTTACGCGTCAAAAGGTCTGCAATGCCCTCTGGGCATCAGGGCTCATTCCACGAGAGGCGTGGCCTCTTCGTGGGCATAGTCCAGTGGAATTTCTATCCATGACATATGTGTAGCGGCGGGCTGGAGCTCCCCGTCTACCTTTGTCAGGTTTTATAACCTAGAAGTTCCTGCCTTGCAGGCTAAACTGTTTAAAGGAGAGGTGTATTCTGCCCAGACCTCCTGCTCAGATCACTCTCACATGACTCAGCTCTCCTGGTTGAGCTGCACTAAGTAAGGTATGTGCCATGTGCCTATACAGACCGGCGCGCTGCTCTGTATTCCCTATGTGTGCTTATGTACAAGTGATGGCCCGCGTGGCTGGCCACCTTATTTCTCCACTAATAGGGTTCCCCTGAAAGTTCGGGGTCTCATGGTGGATGCTTGGCGCGCACGGCGTTGACAAAGTGTTCCCGTAGCGTAAGCTAAACTTACGCAATACGAGAGAACCTCTCGTAAGAGAACGATACTCGGTTACTAACGTATGTTTTCACATAGGTGTGTTCACCGCTCCAGGCCACGAAATTTTTACGTGTAAAGAGACAGTCTGGCTACTGGGACCCCAACTATTCTCAGAACCAATGAGGTTACACCATACAAGAGCAGGTGAACACTATAGCGATCGGTCCACAGCCTCAGATTTGATTTGTTTAGTGAAAGCTATTTAAATAAGGCGCAGTAAGCGATTTCTGAGAAACACTGTTGATTTTTGAAATCAACCCAAACAAACACACCCCTCCCTTCATTGCTGCGCCTCCAAACTGCATTAACATGCAATGCAAGAGTGGACGTCTGCATCCGAAATCACATACTTCCCTACTATATAGTAGGCGAAAAACAGTACGTATGTGTCACAGTACTCATAAAAGAGTAGGGGAAAAGTGGATGACCTAGTACTTCCGGCGAGATTCTGAAGTGTGCATACGCTGGACACTTTACTATCCCATGAGGCAACGGGAGAGGATTTATGAATGGCAGTGACATTATAGTGACAACATGGCGAATGTAGTAAGTTCAGATTGCATTCATACTACACACATTCATACTTAAAGGGTTAGTTCACCCAAAAATGAAAATTATGTCATTAAGACTCACCCTCATGTCGTTCCAATCTTCGGAGCACAGTTTAAGATATTTTAGATTTAGTCCGAGAGCTTTCTGTCCCTCCATTGAAAATCTATGTACGGTATACTGTCCTTGTCCAGAAAGGAAATAAAGACATCATCAAAGTAGTCCATGTGACATCAGTGGGTTAGTTAGAGTGTTTTGAAGCATCGGAAATACATTTTGGTCCAAAAATAACAAAAACTAGGACTTTATTCAGCATTATATTGTCTTCCGGTTCTGTTGTGGATCCGCGTTCAGTGCCGCTGCTGACGTAAGACGCTGCTGACGTGTGTCTGGTGTGTGTGTGTGTGTGTGTGTGTGTGTGTGTGTGTGTGTGTGTGTGTGTGTGTGTGTATTTTGGTTCTGTTGTGGATCCGCGTTCAGTGGCGCCGCTGACGTAAGACGCTGCTGACGTGTGTCTGTGCGCCCGAGCTTCGTTTACAGTCTGAGGGAGACGCACGCTGGAAACAAAACAATCTTCGCAAACATGTCTAAGGATTTCCACACAGAGGAAGACTTGCATTTTTTTGCCCAGCCATATTTATTTGAACCCGAATACACGGACGCACCAGACACACGTCAGCAGCGTCTTACGTCAGCGGCACCACTGAACGCGGATCCACAACAGAACCAAAATACACACACACACACACCAGACACACGTCAGCAGCGTCTTACGTCAGCAGCGGCACTGAACGCGGATCCACAACAGAACCGGAAGACAATACAATGCTGAATAAAGTCAGAGTTTTTGTTATTTTTGGACCAAAATGTATTTTCGATGCTTCAAAACATTCTAACTAACCCACTGATGTCACATGGACTACTTTGATGATGTCTTTATTTCCTTTCTGGACAAGGACAGTATACCGTACATACATTTTCAATGGAGGGACAGAAAGCTCTTGGACTAAATCTAAAATATCTTAAAGGGTGTTCCGAAGATCTTACGGAGGTCTTACGGGCTTGGAGCGACATGAGGGCGAGTCATTAATGACATAATTTTCATTTTTGGGTGAACTAACCCTTTAAAGAACATACTTTTTTAGCGGCCGTGAAGTAATTACTTATTCAAAATAACTACTCTAGAGAGTATGTGATTTCAGACGCACCCTTATCTCTTTATCAGTCTTGCTCTCTCTCTCTCTCCTCCCCCATCATGATTGGACACGCCTCCTACTGCTGATTGGCTACAAGTGTGTTGTGCTGCTCGGTCCAGCAGAAATTGCTCACTGCACCTTTAAGACATCAGCAGTCAGAATGTTAGCCTGTATTTACAATGACATAAGGAAAGTGATTAAAACAAATTAAAGGAACACTCCGACTTTTTGAAACTTTAGCCTATTCACCTTATCCCCCACAGTTAGATAAGTCCATACATACCTTTTTCATCTCCGTGCGTGCTGTAACTCTATCTGACGCACCCACCGCTAGCCTAGCTTAGCACAAAGACTGGATGTAAATGGTTGCAGCTAGCATACTAATCCAAATAAGTGACAAAATAGCGCAAACATTTTCCTATTTACATGTTGTGATTCGTATAGTCACAGAGTGTACAAAAAACGAAGTCACATGAGACACAGACATATTTTAACCGTATAAATACTGGGAACTATATTCTCTGAAGGCGAAGCACTGCTACTTGGGCGGAGTGATAACCGCAGCACCTGAGACGCGCCGTGGTGAGGAGCAGAGAGCGCATCTCAGGTGCTGCGGTTATCACTCCGCCCAAGTAGCAGTGCTTCGCCTTCAGAGAATATAGTTCCCAGTATTTATACGGTTAAAATATGTCTGTGTCTCATGTGACTTTGTTTTTTGTACACTCTGTGACTATACAAATCACAACATGTAAATAAAAACATGTTTGCGTTATTTTGTCACTTATTTGGATTAGTATGCTAGCTGCAACCATTTACATCCAGTCTTTGTGCTAAGCTAGGCTAGCGGTGGGTGCGTCAAACAGACTTATAGCACGCACGGAGATGAAAAAGGTATGTATGGACTTTTCTAACTCTGGGGGAAAAGGTGAATAGGCTAAAGTCCCAAAAAGTCGGAGTGTTCCTTTAAAGTATGGTGCAATAGACTGAATAAAATGTTTCTAATGAAATTAAGTAATTAGTACACATGGTGTCTATGTGGATTGCAGGCAAATGAATACTGGACTGATTTGAGAGCAAATGCTCAAACTATATGGACATGGGAAACCTGGTTTTGACCGTTCTCTGGATGAGTGAGTATCCCAAGTATGATAAGATTGTGAAAATAAGAGTATAATGCAATAAAACAACAAAGAAGTGAAAGTCCCTTTTCTCTCTCCATAGTGAGAACAATAGGCTCTACATGGATATGCTGAGGGATGTAAGAGCACAGCTGGATGCACACAGGGGCCAACAGTGATTGATATGGACAAACCATTGACTGATTAAGTCAATGGAGAGTGCTGAGGCTGCGTTGCTGATCTAAGGGATGTGGGCAGGACAGGAGCCAATATTTTTTGCATAGAGTTCTCTCAGAGATTGCAATTAGTTAGTTTGCAGGAAGGCTTTTTATACAGTATGCAGAATGGAGGACTTGGAGAGCCACTTTAACCCTCTGGGCTTCTTCGCAAATGGGTTACACTTAGCTTCCTCCCGGTCAAAAACGGACGAAGCCTTAAAATTAGGGCTGTCAAATGATTAATCGTGATTAATCACATCCAAAATAAAAGTTTTTTTTATACATAATATATGTGGGTGCACTGTGTATAATTATTTTATATATATAAATACACACACATGCTTGTATATATTTAAGAAATATTTTCATGTATATACTGTATATAGATTTATATATCATTTATATTATATATAAATATAAATATTTTATATATAACTAATACTTTTTTCTTAAATATACATGCATGTGTGTGTATTTATATATATACAAAATAATTATACACAGTGCACCCACATATATTATGTAAAAAAAACTTTTATTTTGGATGTGATTAATCGTGATAAATCATTTGACAGCCCTACTTAAAATTTAACTTTCTTTTTTCCCAGGATAACCAATCAAATATATTTTTGTTCTATAATATTTTCTGATTATTATTTAGAATTTTATAGTTTTTTATGATACTTTGCATTAATTATATAATTTTTATGAGCTATTTTTTCCATTAGAATTAATATATAAAAAAAATCCTTTTTTTTTTCAATAAATGCAACATTTTACATAAAAATAGAGTCTAGGCCTTCAAAAAAAAAAAAATCAAGTGAGAAGAGCGCCATCTAGTGGCGCTAGTTAGAAAGGGAACACAATGCAAACATTTTTGTTACTCAGTATTTGATCATTCAAATAATTGAACAAAATAAGGGATGGTTAGTGATAATTCAAAACACTTTATACAGACATTTTGCAATAAATTGGTATTTTTTATTTATTTATTTTTGCATATTCTCAAAAGTTGCTGTTGCAGTCTTACCTTCTCTCTCTCTCTGTGTGTGTGTGTGTGTGCATTTGAGTGAGATTTTGTTTTCATTTATTGATTTTATTTTGCATATTCTATAAATTTGCTGTTGCAGTCTTGCCTTTTCTCTCTCTCTCTGTGTGTGTGTGTGCATTTGAGTGAGATTTTTTTTCATTTATTGATTTTATTTTCCATATTCTATAAATTTGCTGTTGCAGTCTTGCCTTATCTCTCTCTCTCTCTCTCTCTCTCTCTGTGTGTGTGTGTGTGTGTGCGCGTGCATTTGAGCGAGATTTTTTTTCATTTATTGATTTTATTTTGCATATTCTACAAATTTTCTGTTGCAGTCTTGCCAGTTTATCTGTGTATGTGTGTGTGTGTGTGCCCCCCCCCACCCCCCCCCCCCCCCCCCACACACACACACACACTTATTTGTCTTATTTGCACTCTTGATGTTTTAGAGTGTCACCCCTTCATTCTGCACAGTGGCTGATCTATAGCTTGTACCACCAAAAGTTTCCCTGAGTTTTCCTATTTTTTCGTATTTCCCATTCATTTCCTATGTCGGTCATTTTTGACCGGGAGGAAGCTAAGTGTGACTATTTTTTTTTTACGACCCTTTAACATATCAGAATCATCTCCTTGATTTTTGTGTTTGTGTTCATATAGGTAATACAACAAAAGTTACCAAGTTTCACCCCCATCCGATGAAGCAAAAAAATTAAACAATTCAAAACTTAAAAGTTTTCGTCCGTTTTCGGACGAAGACGCCCAGACGGTTAAAATAAAATAAAAAATAAATCAATTATTGGTTTATTAAGTAGACTAATTATTAAGTGTTTTTGAGATAAAGAAAAGTAATTGGAAAACACATTTTAAAAAAGTAATTTTAATGCAAAAAAGTTGAATAAAAATTATTTAGCAATTCATTATTTTATTATTATTTTTCTCAAAAATAAAAATGTAAATAAATAAATCTGTTTTTTTCCCTTCAATTTGAACATGTATTTATTTAATTTATTTTTTAATTGGTTGATTTCTTCATTTTTAAGTGAATTGTGGCACTTTTAGCCTTCCGTAAAGCTAACATGTGGTGCGACATGCTGTACTCCATTTAAAATTGTTTTAAACAAAAATTCTGGCAGGCTATAATTATTAAATTATGCAGTTCTTCAGACAACACGAAATATTTTAGCCTACTTAACTCTATTGGAGCACTGACATATGTAACTGCAAAATAGAAACAATGTAATAAAAAAAAAAATACAACTAGAAATGGAGACCATGTCAGCAACTAAAACAGCCTATACTTTCCCTTTTTACATAGGCTAATAGCATACCTATGTTTTAATGTAAAAAAGAGTTTATCATATGATGTATTATTTGCCAACTTTGTATTTATATATTCAGTTGAATGTAAAGACAGAGTGCATTTGCAGTTTAACAATAAATTGTGCATTTTACACCTTTGTTGTATTCACTGAAATTTTCAGAAATATTACCAATGTTCAGCATTTCAGAAGAGTAAAAAATGTCTGCATTTGAACAGAGATTTTATTACAGTAAAGTAAAGATGGCATAATTTCACGCGTGCCCCGGTGCCCTTATTGCATCATGCCCGACTGCATAGCCTACATACATAGCATATAGAGACCGTGTTCTTCATGGCCTACTTTTCATGTACGCACACTGATGCTTTAATATGCACACACACAAGCCATTTTTCCGAATGCCTTTTTTGGCTCGCTGCTTTACGCGTTTTACACACTGCAACATGTCAAGCCAATGATGCGCGCAACCGTGAGTTTTACGTAACACTTACTGTCCAGCTCCTAGCCAACCCTCTCTCCATCAGCGAGCACGCGTGATGCTGTGGTTTGACGGATGCTGAGCTGGTTCCAGTCCCTCCCCCTTCACTGGCCCTTCGAGTGCTCATCCATGGTGCCAACAGACGGACATTACACGGGCGAGGAAAACAACAAACAGCCTCCATCATAGTGAGTAGATGCATCATATCTCACTGCATTGTCGGAAAATTACACTGCATTACACAGTCAGAACTGATGCGCAGTTGCCTATTGTCATTCATTTTTTACAAGAGTGCGTCAGGCTCAAGTTGGCGTTTTGGTCAGTTTGTGGATGATAATAACGATCAAATTGAGATTGTAGTCGATTTAAAACAGCGCAAATAATTTGATGATTTTGCTCGTTTATGTTTCGGAGTCACTCGACGTGTGTTGCATGGAAACCAATAGAAGATTTAAAAAAAAAAAAAAAAAAAAAAAAATTTGTATGGCGTTATCAAATTGATCAATTTAGGCCATTTGGTCAGTTAAACACGGACTAAAATCTTTGTCAATAGGGTTATAGTCTCAGAGTAGGCAGGAACCAATGCTCTCATCTATTTTACATAGTCTATAGGCATAGTGTTTGAAAATAAAATCTAGTCTATTCTGACATATGTGTGTGTGTACTGTGTGTGTGTGTGTGTTTCAGATTATCACCCCTGCAGGTCAGTGTTAATGTGTGCTGCCATGGCAAACAGGGGACCAAGCTACGGGCTTAGCCGTGAGGTCCAAGAGAAGATTGACCAGAAGTATAATGTGGAGTTGGAGACCCGGCTTGTGGAATGGATCCTGATCCAGTGTGGTGACGACTTGGAGCGACCTGAACCTGGCAAACAGAACTTCCAGAAATGGCTCGCGAGTGGAACAGTACGTGCTGGAAATGGAATGGGGAATGATCATAAACTCTAGATCGAACATTCCAGTAACCTCGGTTATATTAATGTCTGAAACAACACTGCATTTGTCATAAGATACACACTTAAAAATAAAGGTTCCTTATTGGCGTCTATGGTTCCATGAAGAACCTTTAACATCCATAGAACTAAAAGCACAAAACGCTCTACAGTGGAAAAAAGATTATTTAGAATAGATTAGTAAAATGTTCTTCACACTAAGAAAAAAGTAGTTTTAAGGACTGTTCGCTGAAGGTTCTTTGTGGAACTCAAAATGGTTCTTCTAATTCATTGCTGTGAAAACCCCCTTTTGGAATGAATCTCAACTGGAATAATAACCACCTTGCACAATAATATTATCTATCATACTTCCTCATTATTTCACTATGATTATCCACGTTTGTGGAGGTGACGTGAAAAATTATTTGGTTAGAAACAATTTTCACTCAAATTGCTTGTAAATTTCACAAATAATTACAAAGAGATGGCAAGTAACACATTGAATAAATGTAAAAAATTTTACGTTAAATATATTTTTTTACAGCATTGTCGTGTGTTGATGAATTCAAGATTATTTTTGCACATTTGGCCTTGTTTACCGCTGGTATTAAGATGCGTTGTGGTTGATCGGATCACAAGTGGACGACACTAAATACAGGTGTAAACGGGGTCTAAAACGCTTTGAGCTTGTCCACTTTTGAACACTTCCAGAGGTAGTGGAAAACACATTCGACCGGATTGCTTTCGTAGTGTAAACGCTCATGTGGGCAAATGTGTTCAAACAGCCACAGAAGAAACGTTACTGGCCTAACGTGTAAACATTATGGGAAGAGCTCTAGCCACTCGGGATTTAAACTTTGTCAACTGGAGACTCAAGTTTGGTTTGAAGAGGAAAAACGTACCAAGCACAATGTTCTCTCATCATTCCTGATTTCTAACACACACTCACAGTGTTCGGCGTGATCTTGCGTCTGTCAGAGCAGAAACTAAAGCTGATGCTCTCCGTATGTTTTTCCGGCTTCTCCTTTTCTGTTTATATGTAAATTGCGTGAGCTTATTTCATCCATTAGATCGAAAGATCTGAAAAACACATCGATTTACCCGCCCATAGACCCTCCCCTCGAAGACATCTGGACAGAAGTGTGTGGACGGATGTGTAAACGGGAATGTGTCCCTCGTCTACTTGTGATCCGATCGACCAAAACGCATTTTAATATCAGGTGTAAACGGCATTAGTTTAAATGTATAGTTGCATCCCACTTCAAATACTTTGACCTAAAAGTATTCACTTTGCTGATGATGGTAAAGTACACATTTTTGATTAAGTAATAAGACAGTGTACAAGTATTAGAACATACTGTGTTGCCATGAAATTGTCTTGATACCACACAACTTACTATTGTTGAATTGGCATGTAAGCATTAACATCTAAAGGCATCATACACTTGTTGACTTTGTAAATTGTTACAGAGAACAACTGGGAATCATATAGGAGACGCATGACAAATGAAAACAATACGTGTTCTAAAATCGACTAAAAATATCAAACATGTCTGATATCCTCCGACTGGATGGAATTGAAGTCTGAAGCTAAAAAATCTCTGCCAAAGAATGCTAAAACGTCTCTGCCCATAATACACTATGCCATTTTCTGTGAAATCTGTCAACTCCGACTCTGGCTCTTACTTTCGTCAGCTAGTGTTGACTCGTCCAGACTGCAAATCAGACAGAAGTCGTGTAGTGTATTCCAGCCTCAACTAAATTTGTTACGTAAGGTATAAAGTAAATCCAGACGGTTGTTATCGCAGAATAAACCCTGACAGGGTGATCAGGACTCCCGACGCGAAGCTTTAGTCAGCACTAGGACTAAGAATCTGACAGAACCTTAATGATACATGTTCCTCCTTTCTCCTTTCCCTCTCTTAACCCCATCCCAGATTCTCTGCCGGCTCATCAACAGTCTATACCCCAGCGGCGAGGAACCAATTAAGAAAATTACAGAAACTAAAATGGTCTTTAAACAAATGGAGAAGATTTCTCAGTTCCTGCAGGCTGCCGAAGAATATGGTGTTAACAGGGGAGACATATTCCAAACTGTTGATCTTTGGGAAGGTAAAACAAACACACATGCACGCACACACACACACACGCACACACACACTCGCACACACACAGCAGTTTGTTTGAATATACACTTAAAATAAAGTTTTTTATTGGTATTGATGGTTCAATTAGTTTATATTTTAAAATATGTTCAAATATTTTAAAGTATAAAAATATTTTACAATATTAATGTTCTTGTCACCCCAAATGTATTGTAGAAAGTCAGTAGAATAAAGTCAAATTTACATTTAAAGGGGTCATGAACTTAGAAATAAAATTTTCCTTGAGGTTTTGACGTATAAGAGGTCATAATGATTAAAGAATATCCTGAAAGTTTCAGAACTGAAAACTTACTTGTTAGTCCAAAATCAGATTTTATTGTTACCACTGCTGTGATTGGCTGTGAGACTTCAGTGTAAACGCCCACTGCTGTGATTGGCTGTGAGACTTCAGTGATAAACGCCTACTGCTGTGATTGGCTGTGAGACTTCAGTGTAAACGCCCACTGCTGTGATTGGCTGTGAGACTTCAGTGTAAACGCCCAGTGCTGTGATTGGCTGTGAGACTTCAGTGTAAACGCCCACTGCTGTGATTGGCTGTGAGACTTCAGTGTAAACGCCCACTGCTGTGATTGGCTGTGAGACTTCAGTGTAAACGCCGACTGCTGTGATTGGCTGTGAGACTTCAGTGTAAACGCCCACTGCTGTGATTGGCTGTGAGACTTCAGTGTAAACGCCCACTGCTGTGATTGGCTGTGAGACTTCAGTGTAAACGCCCACTGCTGTGATTGGCTGTGAGACTTCAGTGTAAACGCCCACTGCTGTGATTGGCTGTGAGACTTCAGTGTAAACGCCCACTTCTGTGATTGGCTGTGAGACTTCAGTGTAAACGCCCACTGCTGTGATTGGCTGTGAGACTTCAGTGTAAACGCCCACTGCTGTGATTGGCTGTGAGACTTCAGTGTAAACGCCCACTTCTGTGATTGGCTAACAGCTTTATATATGAAATAGCTAATATCACATGTGGAACTCTCTCAAAAACTTTTCGCACGTTTTTACTATTACAGCTCTCAATGTTAACTACTCGTCCTATAATATGCCTCTTTATGACGTAATAAGGTAGTGAAAGACCCGCTGCAGAAGAAGAGTTAGTGAGATGAGGAAGAGAGAAGAGCACAGGGTCACTCACTGGACTAATAATAACATTACTCTCCAAAGGATCCTAATGCTAGGAATGTGGATATTTATCTTCAACAATGTGAATGTCTCAGTTGAACATTATTTATTAGTATTCGGTACATTTCACTGGATTCTTTGGTAACCCTGTTCATTCTAATGCCTGATCTGTGACCAGTGATTTCTGATGTAATGATCCATGTAGTAGTCAGATAGATGTTATTTGTCCTGTCAGTAAATCAAACCAGTGACTAAACGGTCAACTTCACATTGTTTCTCTTAGTATGCTGTAAATCATCTATTATTTAAACTGATTGAATTATATATAGAAAGCGATCAAAGAACGCTCTGTTCACAATAGCTGGAGCTGTCAATCAAACAGTGTGTGTTTATCAGTGACTGAGTTCTGAACTCGCGCCAAAACTCCCGTAATAATCAACAGATCTCTTATTTACATTGTGTTTGCACTGTTAGTTATGATGAAAGCATTCGTTAGTGTGCAGAAATCGAGTTGCATGACGAGATCGCTGCCACGATCTAAATATAATGCCATAGATCTAATCGTAATGCTATAATTATAACTTTTCACGAGTAGTTAACATTGAGAGCTGTAATAGTAAAAACGTGCTAAAAGTTTTTGAGAGAGTTCAACATGTAATACTAGCTATTTCATATATAAAGCTTTTAGCCAATCACAGCAGTGGGCGTTTACACTGAAGTCTCACAGCCAATCACAGCAGTGGGCGTTTACACTGAAGTCTCACAGCCAATCACAGCAGTGGGCGTTTACTCTGAAGTCTCATAGCCAATCACAGCAGTGGGCGTTTACACTGAAGTCTCACAGCCAATCACAACAGTGGGCGTTTACACTGAAGTCTCACAGCCAATCACAGCAGTAGGCGTTTATCACTGAAGTCTCACAGCCAATCACAGCAGTGGGCGTTTACATTGAAGTCTTACAGCCAATCACAGCAGTGGGCGTTTACACTGAAGTCTCACAGCCAATCACAACAGTGGGCGTTTACACTGAAGTCTCACAGCCAATCACAGCAGTAGGCGTTTATCACTGAAGTCTCACAGCCAATCACAGCAGTGGGCGTTTACACTGAAGTCTCACAGCCAATCACAACAGTGGGCGTTTACACTGAAGTCTCACAGCCAATCACAGCAGTGGGCGTTTACACTGAAGTCTCACAGCCAATCACAGCAGTGGGCGTTTACACTGAAGTCTCATAGCCAATCACAACAGTGGGCGTTTACACTGAAGTCTCACAGCCAATCACAGCAGTGGGCGTTTACACTGAAATCTCACAGCCAATCACAACAGTGGGCGTTTACACTGAAGTCTCACAGCCAATCACAGCAGTGGGCGTTTACACTGAAGTCTCACAGCCAATCACAGCAGTGGCCGTTTACACTGAAGTCTCATAGCCAATCACAGCAGTGGCCATTTACACTGAAGTCTCATAGCCAATCACAGCAGTGGGCGTTTACACTGAAGTCTCACAGCCAATCACAGCAGTGGCCGTTTACACTGAAGTCTCATAGCCAATCACAACAGTGGGCGTTTACACTGAAGTCTCACAGCCAATCACAGCAGTGGGCGTTTACACTGAAGTCTCACAGCCAATCACAGCAGTGGCCGTTTACACTGAAGTCTCATAGCCAATCACAGCAGTGGGCGTTTACACTGAAGTCTCATAGCAAATCACAACAGTGGGCGTTTACACTGAAGTCTCACAGCCAATCACAGCAGTGGGCGTTTACACTGAAGTCTCACAGCCAATCACAGCAGTGGCCGTTTACACTGAAGTCTCATAGCCAATCACAGCAGTGGGCGTTTACACTGAAGTCTCACAGCCAATCACAGCAGTGGCCGTTTACACTGAAGTCTCATAGCCAATCACAGCAGTGGGCGTTTACACTGAAGTCTCATAGCCAATCACAGCAGTGGGCGTTTACACTGAAGTCTCATAGCCAATCACAGCAGTGGGCGTTTACACTGAAGTCTCACAGCCAATCACAGCAGTGGGCGTTTACACTGAAGTCTCACAGACACGCCCCTTCAAACAGAGCGTTCAAATCAGAGGCTAAAATCAGACTAGGAAAAATGCCTTTTATTTCTAAATTATGACAGTTTTTGAAGTAAAAATCATACTAACATTATAAGTGCACCCCAGGAAACATTATGTAAGGGATAATGTACATCCAAGCGGTTGTTCTCTCAAAATAACCCCCGGCTGGATGTACATCATCCCGCTTATTAGACGGCTACTTGCCACATAAGTAAATAATTAGACACCAAATATTGATCTGTGTTGAAATATTTTATTAGGTCTTTAAACGCAAAGCTTCCGCGGAGAGAGCAGTCGCAGCGCGGCAAGTTCAAACTAAACGGACATTTAAGAGATACGGTATACAGCCATTCATATCACTTATTACACAGCATTTCACCACATAAATAATTATGGGGATTCGATATATTGATTTCAGATTAAACTGTTTTAAAATCGCACCTGTTTGTATCTCATAATCCAACAGTGCACAAAACAACAGTCACAAAATGGCGGCAGCGTTTGTATGAAACGAGAGCGAGCGAGTCCACGATACTGGATGGCATAATTAAATAACTGTACACAAAATATTGATGATTCGACTGAGTTTTAATATTTTATTTGCTCACCAAATGCAAAACTTTCATGAAGAAAAACCGTTCCTAGCAAGCGTATAGCGCTGCTGACTTCAGTGACCCGGATGAGCCTGCGTTTCTGTTTTGAGCGGTTGTTATCTGGGAATATCTTACGGCGCTATTGACCAATCAGAATCAAGTATTTCACAGAGCCGTGCAATAAAATATAATAAAACAATGCAGTTCATTAATCATGACCCCTTTAAATACATTTTATACTATATCGTCATGAATTATTTATAAAACACATCAGCTTTGCACTGGGATCAAGATCACCCTGTCAGGGTTTAATTTTGATCAGTTGACTGTACATTATCCTTTTTATTAAACATAACTTACATTAACTCTTAGGTATGGTACAAAAACTAACAGTAACTTGTTAAGTGAGAAATTTGTTAACTTCCTCCTAGGTGATGTGTACTGTTTTGAAGCATTTATGTTATCTGGAAATGGGCAACGGATTTAGCCGAGTTAAACGTGTTCCTGGGTAAACATATTTTGCTGATCCTGGAATAACATTCCTGTCCAAAAATGTAGTCCATATCCCTATCCATAAACCTAACCCTACCCATAAGTTACCTCTAAAATCAGAGTAAAAGGATGGTGAATAACACTGACGTAGAAGCACATAACCCTGTCTGGAAGCCTAAACTTGACATAAACTGTAAACTTGTCCCTCAAATCTGATTGGAAAGTTGGTCCAGGATCCACAAAGATGTCGATCCAGGAACATGTTGAACTTGGTGAAATCAGGTTCTGCTGTCATTAACATGGTGTATAAAGGAAATTACAAGATGCCTTTGCCAGGCGTTGTCACAGGAATCATGTCCATGTTTTAAAGGAAAGGACATGGCTGCGGTCCAGAGGACACTGACGGCTCTGGGAAGTGAAGCTCTCACAAAGGATGATGGACATTACCGCGGGGACAAAGACTGGTTTCACAGGTGAGCTGGACAGAGACAGGGTGTTAGTCATTTGCACTCTGCCCAGGGATGGACTGAGACTGAGTGGGCAAACATTCAGCCGTCTCTGCTGGTGTAAAACGGCTAAAAATAAATACATATTTTTCCCTCTTTTTATTCTAATTTATCTTTATTTGCCTATGCATTTCCAATCACTTTCCTGATTCTGTCTTTTGCAGCTTTATTAGTGTACAAACCGAAAGTTGATCTAATCAAAACGTATCCATCACTTAAGAGCTTGCAGAATTGCCAACAGTGTGCAAACGAATCGAATCTATATTCCGATGAATCAGTCAATCAAATAGTTTTATTTGTACCTGGTTGATGTAGTCTGTGCAGAGGCTGTCTGGCTGGCTTTAAATCGATCGCGCATAAATTAGAGTGTGAACAGTGCAAGAGACGATCTGTAAGAACTGCTGATGTATTAAAAATGAAAGGGCTTACTTTCAAATCTAATAATTATTGGTAAGTGCCAATGTATGATTTACTTAAGTTAAAATAGGCTTTTGTTTCAGAGCCATAGCTTTGTGGGCAGCACTATGACATATAAAACAACTTTTTATCTCATAATTATAACAGTACGTCATAATATTTAATTTTTATTTCTTACTTACAACTTTTTATCTCATAGTGACTTTTTAATGTATCAGTGTTGACTTTTTATGTCATAATTATGACCTAGAATGTCCTAATTTTGACTTTTTGTCATCATTTTGACTTTTTATCTCATAATAATGACTTTAATATCATAATGTTAACTGTTATGTAATAATGACTTATCGTTTCATGATTTCAGGTTTTTATGTCATAATTATGATTTACTAAAGCATTTTTTTTTCTTATGTTGCAAAATTGGGCTTCCATAGCCTTTTCATTAAGTCTTTCATGAGCAGAAGATTTTATTAGATTGCAAAGACCTCTTTTAAAGGACTAGTTCACCCCAAAATGAAAACTCTGTCAGTAATTACTCTCCCTCATGTTGTTCAACCCCGTAAGACTTTCGTTCATCTTCAGAACACAAATTAAGATATTTTTGATTAAATCTGAGAGCTGGATCACTCCTCCATAGGCTTCTTAAGGGATCGAAGCTGGCCGGCCCAAAAGTTATGAAAGACATCGTTAAAATAGTCCGAGTGATTTCACGTAGTGGAATTGCGCAATGGTTTTGTGTTGCACGTCACACGTAGGCTCACTATTGGCCGACGCTGGTCATGTGTGTGATGCGTGAGCGTGACGTACAACACAGAAGCGCTGCGCTGTTACACTACGTGAAATCTCGAGGCCCACAGAGAAGGAAATGAATAGTTGAATTATAAAGTCGTTATTTTTGTTTGTTTTTTTGCGCACAAAAAGTATTCTCGTCGCTTGATAAACTTAAGATTGAGCAACTGTAGTCACTCGGACTGTTTTAACGATGTCTTTCATAACTTTTAGGCCGGCCAGTTTCGATCCCTTAGAAGCTTATGGAGGAGTGATCCAGCTCTCAGATTTAATCAAAAATATCTTAATTTGTGTTCCGAAGATGAACAAAAGTCTTACGGGGTTGGAACAACATGAGGGAGAGTAATTACTGACAGCATTTTCATTTTGGGGTGAACTAACCCTTTAAATTACATAATAAGCAGCAATTCTTACAATTGTAACATCACAAAAGGCCAATGAGCACGTATGAAGAAGGAATAATTACTGGAAAGGTTCATCATTTCGAATCATTCTCTGTTGTGCTAACAGTGTTACAAACAAAAGCACAGATGTTTCCCTGTCATTTCTCTGCAAACTGGACAAGACTTTATGCCAGTAGTCACAAGTCTGGATTAATCAAATCAAACACAGCTACAGCTTCCTCTAAGTTAAGAACACACTTTCTGCATTTAAATCTTTGGAATTGTGTTTTAGGAAAACCAAGGGCCACAAGCGGGAGTTTTCAGAGGAGCAGCTGCGTCAAGGCCGGAGTCTCATCGGGATGCAGATGGGAAGCAATCGAGGAGCATCTCAAGCTGGCATGTCAGGGTACGGCACCCCACGGCAAATCATGCGGTACGACTCTCCTCGACACAATGGAGATCAGAGCAATCCCTAAACACTAACCCGTTTGATATTTCAAATCTCGACCGGAGCCGAAACTAGTGCTCCGGTTGTAGGAGGAATGTGTACATGTGTATAGATATACAGTGAACTAAAGTTGCGCTTAAACCAGTCCTAGTATTACACACATTAGAGTGTTGTCCCTTCACCCACAATGCACCAGTGCCGTCTGTTATTGTTTCTCAGGCAAGCTCCAGATTTTGTCCAATATGTGCAAAATAAATTAAATATTAGTATCAACTATATTAAATACTATTAATAAACGTGTAGCCTTTTTCAAATCGTAAGCTGACAATCTGGCACCTCTTGAAGATCTAACGTCCATTTACAAGTGCATATTTGGCTGATGCTTTGATCCAAAGCAACTTGAAAGTGCACTCAAGGTATAGTGTCCTGGGAATCATGCATGCTGTGCAATAGGAACATTCAAAAGAAAAGTCTACTTTTAACTTAAAGCCATATGTATCAGTGTGTCAAGATATAAATGTATTTGGTCAAGGTGATACTGTGCTATTGCTGTCAAATGTACACTATTATTGATGTATACCATCTAACTACAAAGGTTACTGTTCCTGCTACCAGAACGTGCCCAAAATGTTATTGTTGTGCATAATTTTTCTGATGTCACTGTAAAGAACTGATGCTATACATTCCAGTGATGGGAGAAAAGAAAAAGTGTCCTGAAGAGTCAATATCATGTCAAATTGATACAAAAATTGTGGTTTATGAAATCAAATGTTTTATGCATTAACTAACGTGCATGTAAAGTAAATGTCCTTATGATGCTAAGATTGTATTGCTGATTACACCATCATTTTTTTGTGGAGCGTCATGTTTTATCTATATACAGAACCTTTGACAATCAAAAAACTTTCCAATTGTCATGATTGAAACAGTTCAAGATGTTTGGCTATTTAGGTCTGTTTCTTGTTTTTATTTTCGTGGTTTGATTTTAAATCCACTAGAAAAATTGAATAGTCTTCAATTTAATTGACACTTTTATCACACTTCTGACTGTTTTTCATTATTTATTTAGTAAATGTATTAGTTTTAGTTGATCTGTTTTAAATGTAACGGAATGTAGTGGTTTTTTACAAGGTATGTTTACATGCACGAATTTTGTTAACCGTATGAATCCAATCCGATTTCAGTTTCTAAAAGTTATTTATATGAACTCAAAAAACTTTGCAATCTGATTTACATATTGATTTACATATGTTCCGAAATCATAAACGTATAAAAAACAATAATACACACGGTCGACACAGGAATTTTTTTTATCAGATTGAGAAAATAGTAACATTCTAGCATTTACATGCTTATTCCCCCCCCATTGATCGGATTATTTCAGGTCTGCATTACTCCTTTCAATCCCACCCAAATTTATTTCGTATTGAGCACAGTCGGATCAACTGTGGTGTTTATGAATGCTTTTCAATCCGACCGAGCCATCAATCTGATTTTAAACGTGTGCACAAATATCTATCAAACTGTTGCAACTGTATCTTGCTGTTCATAAGTAGTTATTTGTGTTGTCTGTGCAAGATCATTTTGTGTTTGAATCGGAACATCTTCCTTTGGTCGTCGGCACAAATCACAATACATTTACACAAAAGATAATAACTATTCACAAATGTGCCACTATTTGTACAAATCATTGCACATTCGTTTAATTTTGACCTTCACAGACAAAAGTTGCAAGAAATAATGTATTGGTTTGTGGTAAGATACATTTGTAACATTTTTTAAACTGATGGAAAATTGTACACGCATTCGTAAATGATGTCAAGGCTAATTTCTTTACAAATTATTCAGAGCCAATGCTGTGAGGTTTAACTATTGTAGATGTTGATCAGTGTTATTGTGCGCACACACACAGTATTACAGATCATGACCGCCGGAGAGGCTTGCATAACTAAAGGTAACCAGCTCTTATCAAGCTTAGATACTACGATACAGGTGAGTAAACATACCTGACGGTAAACAAACTTGAGTTTATTTCAAGAGCTTAGTGTAACACTCTACTTCATTCTGTTTACTAATGCTCATCCGAATCATTACAATGACTTACCCACACGCATTTCTCTCTCACACACAGTCACTCTTGAAGCGCTTTCAAAAACAAAACATTTGAACAGAAAGAATGTCGAAACTCACTGGAATGAAAACAAATTAAAAAAAACAATGAATCAAAAAGTACAATGTCTCTTGTCTTTTCATGTTCACCCTTTTCTTCAACCATCTGGGTGTCCGTCTGCCGGTTCCACTACTTCGGGATGTTTGAGCTGAAAATCAAAGCGAAAATGTAAGTTCATCCACACACAACCAGCACAAGAGGAACTTGAAACCCATCTTACTTCTATAATCTGATGTATTACAGAGTGAAAAAGGAAAAGTGGCTTTTAAAATGTTTTCCACTTGGGAAAGTCATTTCCGAGGTAGAGCAAACTATATATTATTAGGGGTGTAATGGTTCAGATTAATCACAGTTCGGTTTTTATCACGATTTCAGGGTCACAGTTTCGGTACGGTTCAGTATGTGCTAAGAACAGGAAAAAAAGACTACTGTCAAATAAAGAACAAATAATCAAACTACAAGCAACAGCACGAATTATTACAATACAGCAAAGATACTAATAAAATAAACAGTGCTTTTCAGGTATCTAACAGTAGTTTTCAGGTATAGAAACTGAATAAAGTAATCAAATGTAAAACAAGATTGCATATAATCTTCAATGTATAAATTGAATAAAAGATGTATCATTATTAAAGTTACAAAAGCTATTCAGTCAAGAGCAGTGAGTGATTTCCCTGTTTTTTGTCGTTTGATTAAAGCTACACTGTGTGATTTTTACCCCCATCTAGCGGTGAAAAGGTATATGACCATCCAGTGAATATTAGTTTCTGTTCCTCTCAATTCGCCTTTGGCTAAGCCCCGCCCCCCTTAGTTACTGTTGCTACGTCCGACAAACAAACCTCATCTGGGCTCTGGTATCAACATGGCTTATGCTGTGACAGCTCTTCCTGCTGAAATTTTATCAAACTTTTATAAAACAGCAAATAAAGTGTCCGATAGAAGTAGGCAAAAGGGGCTGCAATATACGCTCGAAGGGTATATTCATGACATAAAGGTGAAACGCAAGGAACAACAAGGCATCCAAATAGAGGCAAAAGGATACCGGTCACAGTAAAAAAATTAACCACCACATATCGTACTAATGGAGACAGAGGCTGGGACTAACAATATCAAGGAGCAACACTGTTCATGCAAAGCTGAGTAGGTCTCTATTCACTTCTATAATCGTTATTACAAAGCAAACGGACTACGCGAGTATAACGTTGTATTTATTAGCAGCGTGTGCTAGACGACACTCGTCAGGATTTGACTTCGGTTTGGGAAGGGGAAAAAATGGACACCCCCCTCCAACCTCTCTGGGAAACGCGTATCTGTGTTACAAATGCCCCAGGCACAATGTTTAACCATATTTTTGATAAAACTACGACGGTAATAGCCTGCCGAGACCAAAAATATGAGACGCCTGTGTTAAAGTCAATGGAGCGCTGTGAAAAAGTGTCGGACCTCTGTGGGAGCTCGTTCTTGGCTGCGCTGTGATTGGTCAATCTACATTCTAGGGTGTGGCTTAGCCAAAGGCGAATTCCGATTTCGTTTTAACTCCTACGGTGGCCAATGTAGTCCAAGATTAACATGGCTTCCAGTTCGACCTCGTCCATGAGTGTTCCTTCAAGTGATGAGGTTATTTGAGTGTTCCTTCAAGTGATGAGGTTATTTTAGAAAACTATTATAATTTGCAGTAATTTAATTTGTCAGGTAACATATAGGTTATGACATCTAAGTAAAATGAATAATAGTTTTATGTTTTCGTTATTTTTTTACCATTTCATTGCTAAAACATCAGTTATCAGGTTCCCAGACGAATGCAAGCTAATCTTAGTAAAGTAACTTTTATCAGTGCTATCGTTATTCTGTATGTTGTACGACATCACTAGCGTAAGGCAAAGTCTATATTGTAGGCTATATTATACTTTCAAAAAGGCTTTCAGGTTTTTATATATCGGTCTCAGGCAATCCCCCTCTTGACATTCGACACGGTGCCATCGAGTGTAAAAACGCGAAAGGCGAAGCTTGAATTAACGGGTATGTCCCTCTTTGGCTAATGTACTTTCAAGATGGAGGGGCAACATGGCGACCGACATTAGAACCCCTTACCCATATGTATTTTCAATGGCATATTATACACTCACGAGAATACTTTATTACTTGAACGAAGTAAATATACATTAATTAGCACATATATTTTTGAAAGAACTAAGTGTTTTTAGCTAAGAATAAACTAAAAAAGTCACACAGTGTAGCTTTAACAAAAAACACACACAGCCAGAATATTAGGCTGCAGTCACTTTAAGACATAATGCAGTGATACTGTACATATGCCTTGTCTTTCTCGACTGTTTATCTCCACTTGAGACATAACCGACTATGTCTGCTATAGGATACTCACCAAGACGTGCATATTGACAATTTATTTTTTGTGTGAATTTGTCCGTTTAAGCGCAAGACTTGAAGATCGTCAGATTTGAGATGAATCACGATGCAAGGGCGTTTGATTTTGTACAGAGAACCGGTACACCCCTAATATATATACCCCATATATATATACACATGCATGCATAATTATTTGTCAAGTCGATATTCTGATCATGAAAAACACCTTATATTTAGATGTGCATAATTATTAAGTAGGTTTCCTTTTACAGGTAAAATGGGCCAAAAGGAGAGATTTAACTCGCACTAAAAAGTAAAAAATTATTGAATGCCCATGAGGAGGATGCAAAAGGTGGAGAAGAAAAGCCTGTTTTATAATCTCTATTGTAACTCTGTTACAGTCACCTTGAAGTTGTTGTGATGCTCCAGGCTGCGGCAGTGCTCGGATTTTGCTTTGCTCTCATCGGTGTAGAATATGTTACACAGCTTGCAGAAGAAACCAGTTACTGGGATCACGTAGTTCACACCTGAAAATTTAAATGAAGATCCAGTGGTTATAATAAGGTATTGATCAAGTCTATTACTAGCAAGTGTGTGATGGACGACTTACCCACAATGTGGTCAGGTTGATCAGGGCTCAAAGGGGTTTTGTCCTGTTGATTAACCTCTTCCGAACCTTTTCCTTCACAAACTGAATCCCCACCAACACCTTCACAATCCGGTAAAGAACTTTGCTGGTTCTGCAAACACATCATTTCTCTTTTTAACCAGTATTGATACCATATATGCCTCCCACATGACTGCTTTTCCTTTCCTTTCAATTCGTTTGAAAATGTACATTAAAAGTTTAGTTCTGCATGACACTTTAGATGAGAAGCCAAAGGAAAATTATCAAATGGGTGAACAATAAATCAATCAATCCAAATGTTTCTAAGATCACGAGAATAGATTGTCAAATGTGTCCAACATGTGTGATGTTCACCTCCTTTGCGTCACTCTTGGTTTCCTGGTCATTTCCTGTTCTTTCAGAGCTTGGTTTAATTTGTTTTTCCTCCTTTTTGAACTCTTTCTCCCCGGTTTCTTCCTCTGAAATGTATCTCCTGTAATAGAGCAAACAAAATGAAGACATAGAAAACGATTTCTGTTACTTTCACAATGGTTGTCACAAGTTACATGAACCATTCATGCAAAAGAAGCAGATTTCGTTCAGATGGTTTCTCTGCACACCTTTCCAATTTTATTTAATCAAATTCTGAGGACGTCTCACTAAAGTCATTAAAAAAAATTCAAGGTAGTCAGTTACACAGTGTTTATATACCTCTACAATCATTCATATTGTTGATGATATTTTAAAAGAGTTTTTTAACTAGGTATATTTTTTCCCACTTATATGACTGTTGCTGTTGGAAGCCACTTCGTAAGTCACTTAATGTCAGTGCCATTTATTAAAAAAACGAACTATAGAAAAGTGGTATTTATGAATAAAAAGCATGATTTATTTGCAGATTCCACTTGCTCGGATATTTTGATATCTACTGCAACAATAACATTTTAAATTGTGCTTAAATATTGAGGCCAACTGTACATTCCTGCTAATGCCTGTACTAGCCCATTCTACTCCAAATACAAGGATGAAAATGTATTGTGTCATTTGTGCATCCACTTTATTCAGCGATGGTTAATTGGTGCGTTTCCATTACAGATTTGCGCAAAACTTTTGAGATTTTTTCTAAATGTCGATAAAAAACTATTGCCATTAACCGATGTTATGCCTGTTTTTCCTCTCGCGATAAGTCATTTAAACATCATGGCAACGGGTAGGTTTATAGCCTATATCCCTATATCACAGCCACCGCCACCACACTAGACATTATTATTACTAATGGAAGGAGACGTGGTGTGTTATCCAAGCATTAATGGCAGGGAAAGACCCGTATACTGCGAACGGCACATAAGGAGTTACTGGGTGTTTCTCCCTCATTTCTGCTCCAAGGTCTTGATTGTGGCATTTCTTTAAGGTTTAGAATCCAGTATTCCTGCAATTATTGTTTCTTTTATGAATTTAATACAGATCTCTGTCTCGTATTCTGTACATTTGTGTCCATTCGTTTTTCCTTATTTAACCCGTAATCGCAAAACGAAAAATGAACGGTGGTTGTTTTTTTTAAAACGCAAAGTTGAACACCAATTTTTTTTAAATTTGAACTGTACACAAATGCTGCGGAAAAAAAAAAAAATATCGACTAAATTTCAGATTTTTGTTGATGACTTTTTGCCCCTTTATTAAACATTTAAAATATTCACAAATTTATACGGAAAAAATATGGAGATTTAAATGGTTTTCTTACGCCAAATTAGAACCTGGAAATTATATTTTTCCCGCAGTGCTGAATGAGAAGAGCCATATTTATGTCTCTGGAACCACAGCCTACAGAAAGATGATTTAGGTGAATTATAGGCTAATGATAAAGAAAGAATAACGAGGCATTTTAATTGTTTATTAATAAACTATTGTTTTCTAAATTAGTGTCGGCTAAAACCATCTCCGCTGTAAGGCGCGAATGCGCCATTAGAGAGAAATGCACCTTTCATACGGATTACATAATCAGAAGGTAGCCTATTAGCTTTCGATTAGAATTTGTTCATTTTAAAGTGGACATTTCAAGTAGGGATGTCCCGATCCGATCACGCGATCGGAAATCGGGCCCGATCACGTGGTTTCAGACTCGATCGGAATCGGATGCTGCGTCCCAATTCGCATACTATCCGTCCTAAATAGTATTCGAAAATAGAATTAGTACGTCCCAAATCGTAGTATGTTGAAATGAGTGTCCCAAAGAGACCCGGATGGTCTACTATATCCGGTCAGAATCCGAAGTGCAGATCGATGCGCACGCTAACGGCTGATATTGCCCACAACCCATCGCGCGTTGGACGAGGATTCAGTTAGAACTACAAACACAAGTGAAAAGTGTTCAAAAACTACAGACATGGAGGACGCGCGAGTCCGGCGGTTGTGTAGAGAGGTTTAGATAAAGGGGTTTGAGTGATTAATTGTCAGTATCTAACCTGACGAAAATGTATTTATTCAATGTTGTCCACATTATATTGCATCTGCAGCAGCATTGTGAACTTTTGCAAAGATACGTTTAGCCATTAACTTTTAAATGCATTATTATATTCAAATTCCAAACACACGAGGAGAGTCTCGGCATGAAAGACCCACGACTGGCAGATGAACGTGCGACAACAATTCTCTCTGAAATGGTAAGAAGTTATATTAGACTGAATGGAGGATTTTAACTGTGACGAGATGATTGACAGGGCAGTTTACGGTGACAGATGCACGCGACAGATCTGTCCGTTAAAGATGACGAAGTAGTATGTCCCAAAGCTTGCCTACTCTTTTGCTACACACTCAAAAGTATGTACTTTTTCTTCACAAAAAGAGTACATACTTTTAGGGCGTAGTATAAGTAGGCGAATTGGGACGCAGCAGGACGTTACCTCCCGATCAGGACTCGGATATATGTAAATTGGGGGTGTAACGGTACATGTATTCGTAATTATTGAACCGTTTCAGTACGAGGCTTCCGGTTCGGTACGCATACAAACCAAACGATTCCTAGGACCATTTTTCCTGCAGACAAAATCCACGCTGGCGCGACCACCACAACGTTGCGCAACATCAAATGGCAAGCGTAATGAAAGCGGAACGAAACTGCGCCACTCATTATATTGTGCTTAACGGACCATTTATCAGTTCGGACCAGCAACATCTGTGCAGCGCGAGATCAAGCGACACTGTGCTAAGAGATCCAGTGAAGAAAACATTTGAATTCGCCACTGAAGTAATAACATCGCTGCGAGATCTAGTGAGAAGCATTCACATTTCTCCGTTATTAACCGTAGATCTCTATTAGATCAAACAGCGCTGACGTGGAAACCAGGAGAAACATTGTGCTGTGAATGATCATGGATTTAATGTTGCACTTCAAAACTCAAATATTATATAAATATATATTTAAATGTTATTTTTAATGTGATTACCAAACATTATTTGTTCATCCTTCAAAGATTACCCCCATTTATAAACCTGAAAGTTTCAAGATGTAGGAAAACTCAAACTTATTTAAAAATAGTTTTTCTTTTAGGAAATTTCTCTGGCATTTCTTTCTTTTTGCTGTATCATATCGAACCGCAAATTTTGTGAACTGTTACACCCCTAATATATATATATATATTCTCATTAATTTTTTATACACTTTTAATTTATTTTTATTTTTTGTTTACATGCCTGCCGGGTATTTTAAGTTGAGGTGCTATTTGTTTTTATATTAGACTTTTTCTATATTTACTGTTGCACTAAAGTCCAAAAGTGAAGATTTTATGTTACCTCACAGAAGTGCTCTGTTTGTTAACAGAGTTGTTGAATGTTAAAATAAGGTGAATTAAATAAAAAATAAGGAACATCCTGGATCTGTTATTTCTCTCTTCTTATTCTTTTTTTATGTATTATATAAGTATCGGATCGGGACTCGGTATCGGTAGATACTCAAAATCAAATGACTCGGACTCTAGGGCAAAAAAACCTGATCGGGACATCCCTAATTTCAAGCTTTAGCCTACATGGGCTATACTTGGTTTCAGTTCTCGCGCTCCAGTTCACGGAGATCATGAAACCGCGCCTGATTGTTTTATTTTATTTTACAAAAGCACAACGTTTTCTTGTTATTGTGAGTTTACACAAATAAAAATAGTTGCGAATAATGTATTATTATTTTCTGTATGACCAGAAATTATAGAGCATTTTAAGTCGTTTCCACTGCTGATAGGAAAACGCAAGTGTTCGCACCCGCGCCTCCGTGCCATGCAGTGCGTGCTCACACTCCCACACACACTTGGATAAGCGTCAAAATCTTGTTTATATGTGATAATCTTAGCCCTGTATTATTATTGTCTAACCATTATGAATGACATTTGACGAATTGCTTTGTTCCTTTTTTGGATAAAAGCGTTTTCTAAATATGTAGCCTAATAAATGTTATAATAATGATGATAATTATTAGCCTATTATTATTTGCGTATACCACGGACCCCAAACACACCGCGTCTTCCAATTCAGGTGACTGTAAATGCGCAAAAACTGTTTCCATTGCAGTTTCGCGAAATATTCCTTTTTCGAATTGCCTGAAAAACCTCCTCATGCGAGCGTAAAAATTTTTTTGCGATAAATGGGAGTTTTTGCGAAATTGACGTGTTTCCATTGAGCGTAATTTCAATTCGCAATTTCAATTTCCGCAATTTGACGGGTAATGGAAACGCGGCTAATGAGAGCATGATTTCAGAGTTACACTGAAATGACTGAGACACATTGACCTACCAATGAACCCGAGAGTCTCCTTTCTTGCTCATGACTATCTTCAGCACAGACCCCCAAAATTTGCAAGGCCGTCGACGGTACTTCGCAACCATTAGTTCAGCTGACTTTGCACTGTCCAATTGTATGTAACACTGAAAAGGAACAAGAAAGGGACGGTTTAGGAAAAATGAATTGCAATGTCTTAAAAAAAAACTACTCTATGCTGATCATCATAGATAGTGATGAGGGGGTAAATGTGTGTATACGTACCGTTCCTTGATGATTGGATAGAGAGTAGGCAGTCAGTTTTCCAAAGGGCTTAACCAGATTTAAAAGGGATTCCTTTGTGTATGTATGCTGAAATCTCTGGTTGGGAAGACCGCTGATGAAAATGGATCTCCCACTAGGGCTCTAAAAAGAGTATGAGGGATTGAAACCACAACAATCATTTTATTTTAATTGAGTGCTGCAGGGATGACATTTTTTGTTGACCAAAACCTGGAAATGTGATTTCCAGTCTCAAAGTTTTTTTTATGGGATTTTGGTTAAATGCCTGGATTAAGGTCAGCGGTGAACACAAGCTCAAGACACTTTCATATTTTATTCTACGGCATAAAATACATCAGTAAAACTCCCTTGTGATTTTTAAAGCTGTTACGTGTCTTGAAAAACTTGCAAACTAAATGGTGGTGACATTGAAGTCATGTGACCGTGGTGGAGTTTGTTTATAGCCTATGTTTAGCTTTCGACTTCAGCCAATTATATTTACACTTTAAAATTCATAAACGTTGTGTTAATTTAGATTATCAAGATGGACAAAACGTGTAAGAATCATAAACTTTTGTTAGTCAAAAAACAATTTATCGGCAATAATCCGAAAGCCAACGGGAAAAATCCAATAGGGTTTTGTCGAGGACACCAGGGTGATGCAAAATTCTGGGTTGGCCTACAAAAAAAAACACCATCACCATAGCACTGTTTTGTACCCTGACTGTTTTTTTTTATAGTCATTAATGAATGAATGAAAACTTCGTCATTATTTACTCGCTCTCATGTCATTCCAAGTAGGACTATAAGTTCACAAAAAATACACGTGTCGTGCATCAGACTTTGTGTAAAGCCATTAAATAAGAGAAGCATCATGATTTTGTTTGTTGCTTTTTTTTGTAAGATGCAAATTAAAAAATTAAGCTGTTGTAAATTCAATAAATCTGCTGTTGATTATATATTCTCTCAGGAAGTTTCCTTCCTTTCAGCAGCTGTGCACACAAACTTTATACAGTATACTCAGCACATACTTTGGATCAGTGCTGCATGTGGCAGATGAGTATAGCACTGCCCAGTGGCCACAGTTTCCTACACCCAACATAGAGTGCATTCAGAAAATATTCAGACCCCTTCCTTTTTTACATTTTGTAATGTTGCCGTCTGAAGGGGCGGTCAAACTACACTTTCTGTTCCATTCCTACGCATACAAATGCTAGAGCCCGGAAACGCAAGCAAATGCGAAAAAGTTTGGCATTTCACGTTCACCAAAGTTTAAGTTTGGTGAACTGTGACCTTTTATTTTCTCCACCTCATTGATTAAAAGGTGTGTCATCTGTTGTGTAGCCATCTTGTTCTGAATGTAGTTCTCTGACCACCAGCCTGTAACATGCTGTGTAGTGTATTTCACATAAAAAAAAAAAAAAAAAACGTTATCATTTTGACCACATTACCGGTAGTTATTTTTGAGACTCCTGGTAAGCGTTTTGCTTCTCTTTGTTTTACCTGCGGGCTGCACTGTTAACACTGTTCTGGACTGCATCTATACACTAACTGTTCTTTTTTATATCTTTGTATTTATCATACTGTAATCGTCCATTTTTCAGTTTTTCTTGTGAATGCGTTTAAACTGCAAGGTTAAAGTCCCCCTGTAGTCAATAATTTGATCCCTCAAAACTCATCATTGATCACTTAAAATTACATATTTAAACGCCTTCTTTGAAAAAAATATCTCCAAGCCTTAAAATAGTTGAATATAACTCTACACCTTTGCCTCATTTTGTATATGAATATATACTATGAATATTAATTTAAGTCTATGAATATGCAAATTAGCCTCCACTCACTCCCACCAGCTCAGAGATTCACTTGTTGACGATCACATGATGACCTGATTAGTTACAAGCAGGGCTTGACATTAACACCCGCCAACCCGCCAAATGCGGGTGGATTTTGCTTGTGGCGGGTAACACAGTCACTCCAACTAGCCACTTGCCGGGTTGCATAATTGTAGTCTTTTCAAAAAGCATCTGAAATAAGCGTGCGCGTCTCAGCTGCGTGGTGTGTGTCCGTTTTTATTTCGTCTCCCATGTTAACAGCTTAGAGCTTGCACACTGTCTGCGTGACACGTGCGTCTCAAGCCGCGCCAAAAACGCTTGCATGTTATGCTGCGTTCCAGGCAGGTTTTTGAGCACGTAAATCACGACTTCAAACCACGACTCACGACTTTGTAGCATTCCAGGCCAGTCACGCCAAACTACCTGAGCGCAATATACATACTTATTTTTTCAGACACATAACATTGTAATACATAATCGTGTGTGTATATACATACTTATTGTTTCAGACACATAACATTGTAATACATAATCTTGTGTGTATTATTATCATTATTATTATATTATTATGAATTTGACTGCAACGTTATATTGTCCTAAAGTGTATTCTCACTGTGTACCGCCTGCAGAAACACTGCATCCGTAGGGGCTGCCATTGTTGTTTTGTATGGTTTTGCGGGCTATGTGACGTCAGAACTCGTAACTGGGAGTACATCGATCTAGTACGAGTTCACGGGTGGGAAGTCACGGGTTTGACTGCCGTTCCAGTGCACTTTCACGGGTATAAGGTTGGAAAAACACGGGTTACAGGTTGCCTGGAACGCGTCATTAGAAATAGAACCGACGGCTATTTTTCACGCGACACGCAACGTTGGAAGCGTTTCCAAGCAGCATAGAATAGGAAAAGATGTCATTTTGACACGAACACGTATTAATAAATGACATTTTTATGTTTGAAAGTCTATAGGTTTTGACATAAATGCAGATATAAATATAATTTAAAAAATACGATTTTTGAAAGATTTTCAAATATTGCACCTGTCAATACAGAACGAAATATTCTGCAGGCTAGCCTATTTGGCCGTCTATACTGCCGACGTTGTCTTTGCTGTATCAGTAGTAGGATATATTTTTGTTTATATAAACATGTGTAAAATGTTTATATATATTTATTACATGGCTTGGTTGAATTCTAATGTAGAATGGGGTCTGTTATTTCTTGATAACCGACCGCTGCTAAGTATAACACACCGTTGCCATGAAAAACAGAGCGTTGCCATGGATTCTAACCGTAGAGACGGAACGGACTATTTGCCTTAGCGGAAGCAATACAATCGTTTTTAAATCATTATTTGAGTCAAATTATTGATTTATTTGGTAGGTAGCCATAGCCTGGGAAAACCCAGACAACTTCCGGCAAATTTAGATTTGCTCTGAAAGTTAGTCTGGCAAAGAGCTCATTCAAGCCCATTTCCAATCCGCCGAAATCGAGGCACCAATCAGAACCGTTGGGGCGGGCTTTACACGATGACGACAGCGCTGGGATTTTGAAGCAGATTTTGTAGTCTACATTACAAAGATGGATGCCGCCGTCGAACATCACTCGTTGGAATCAGCTATCGCGTCTGTTTTAAGCGATTTGAACGTTTCCTTTTTGTTAAAAACCGAGCAAAGAACAACACTCGGAGATGTTTCTGCCGCTCTGCATACGTCATCTCCTTCATCGCTCTGATTGGGTTTAGGTCTATCCGCGACGTCCGTTGGTGACGCCCCTCTGGAAATGATTTGTCTATGACGCTTTGCCAGACCATAACTCAGTTACAACTGAGAATGGTCTGGTTTTAACCAGGCTAAGGTAGCCATGTAATAAGCGGGATAATGTTTAGCGAGGCGGTTGTTATAGCGAATACAAACCCTTCAGGCTGATTAAGACCCCTCTGCTTCGCGTCGGGCTTCTGGTCAGCCTGTCAGGGTGGTATTCGCTATAACAACCGCCTCGCTATACATTATCCCTTACATAAACGGCGCCTATGTCCCGAGATAGCCCTCCCTGTACGTCACCAGCAGCATCAGACACGTTTCTGGTGTGCAAAGACAGAAAACGCCACGCAGGACGCCGGTGGAGCTATGTGGTGTCCGAACCATGGCATGCATTTTTCGTGAGGTTTCGAGACTGACCTACTTTCCATTGCAACTTGTAACAAAGAATTTCCCATCGGGGCTTAATAAAGTAATTCTGAGTCTGATTCTGATATTTAAACAGACAGTGTTTCTAATGCTAAAAGTTTTTTCAGTTTAGTTTTTTATTAATCTTCTACATGCATGCACCACTTTTATTATGCAATAAGAAGCTACTTTTTAACGTCTTTATCTTAATACATGGTTTTATTTTTAAAAAGGAGCTTTACACACAACCTTATCAGAGCTAATGATAATGACCTGTAATTGTTATACATTTATGTAGTCTTGATTTGGGTGTGTACAGTGGTTTTACATTTTAAAGGGTTGTAAATCTAGCTCAAGTAAATTTTAGCACGCCATAGTTAACTTTAATCAGGTAATTTCACAACAACAAAAATGTGGCTAGTAAAAATGCTGTGTGGCTAGTAACTTTGGAAAACCGCTAGCCACATTGGGTAGTGAGCAAAAAAGTTAATGTCAAGCCCTGGTTACAAGGTAGTTTGTGACGTCAGAAACACCAGCAATTTTAAACTGCGTTTTTTAGACTGTCTTTGGTTCACTGCAGTTTTTGTGACATGAATTTGCACATGGTTTGTCTTAAAGCACATTAAAAACACCACATAGACATTTAAACAACATTAAAAGCCAGATTTTTAGGGAAAATATGAGGGAGAGTAAACAACAGAATTTTTTTCTCTTATATTGTAGTGAACCAAGTCTTAAAGGGAAGCAGTGACATATACACCACTATATTGACTTAAACAATGTGATCACTAATAAACTGAATGTTGTTCTGTCTAGTATGTTTTCATAACACCATACCTCTATTGTTTTCATGGTACGGCACATGGAAATATACACCGGTCTGCCACACATCCTTGCCTTGTGATCTTTGTAGAACCGCACCATTTCTTGGGCATTTTCAACTGTTTCCAGTTCAATCATAGCCTACAAGAACACACACACATGACGTCTAAAGGCAAAACTTGAAAATTATTTTGCAAATCACAAGGCCTCTGGCTTTAATTTTATTTCATGTTAGCATTTGCAATCCATTATTTTTTGTAGCTTTTTTCTAGCTCATTTTCTAATGCAAACTTATCCTTTGTTTTTAACTTGTAATGTTAAAAAGTGCTTTTTAAAAAATGCAGTACATGTAGAAAGTAAAATTTTTTAACCAATTAATCAAGGTTAATAAACATAGAAAGGGTATTGTTTTTATAAGTTAACATTTACAACCTAAAGTGTTATACAAGCAAGACAATTCACACACAAACGTTAGGTTTAGTTAAGTTTTCACACACTAAGAATAGAGTCCTGTGTTCTACGGTCTTATTAAAAATAATGAAAAACAGTTTTGTTCAACAAATAATGGTTATTTAATATACTGTGATAATATTTTATTTTCCTGTAAATACAAAATGTTTCAACCATCTACTGAAAACATACGAATTTCTGGAAAACTTGTTTTGTTCTGTTCAAATAAAGATTCAAATTAATATTTGTACCCAACCAAACGCAAACACAAAACACTGACCTCTTGTTTGAACATGGACAAAGTATGTTTCACCATACTGCCAAAGGGTGCAGCCAGATGGAAAAGATTCTTCCTCAAGTCAGGTTTCTTCTTTACGGGCCAAACCACCACTACTTTACCATCCTGTGAGCGTGTGCAGATAAATACACTATTGCTACTGCTCAAACTGTTGAACTGCAAATATATACAGTACGTTTATGTTCAAAAACATCCAACAACTAAAGTTAGTAAAATGATAGATGTGATGCTTACCTGTGACACAGAGGGACCTGGAATAAATGGGCAAAATTTTTACTGTCATTCATTAAAAGCACATTGTGGAAGAACTCTAAATATTAAAGAGAATTTTCATGATCATTTGAATTAAAAGTCGATATGAAATAAAAAGTCACTATTTGCTAAATGCATGTTAGTGATCTTGTTGTGAACATCCATGCATACGTTTAATTTTCTTTAAATGTCCTCCTAGTAATATTTATTCAAATGTTAAAACTTGATCTTCCGGTGAAATGACAGACTTCTCTCTGGTGACGTTTCCTGACTTCTCCAATCATTTAGTCTGCATAAACCTGGCCAATGCGAGAGTAGATCTCCCTCCATCCAAATAACAATCAATATATTAGTCCTCGCTCCAAATCTTTTCTTTTTCAATAATCCATCAAACGTTCATCACAATACAGAAGAAAAGATCTGTTGCTACTTTTAATTCAATACGACTTTACTGTAAAAACTCTTTCCAAGTCTAAAAAGTAATTTATTGAAAGTAAGCTGCAAAAACGGTTGCTTCTAAGGCCCCGTCCACACTACTGCGTTTTCGTTTAAAACCGGAGACCTTTTGCTACGTTTGCACCTCCCGTCCACACTAAAACGGCAAAAACGGAGAAGTTTAGAAACGCTGCCGATCCGTTTTTCGTTTTGAATCTCCGGAGGGCGTTTTAGTGTAGACGGGTCAAAACGGAGGACTTTAGAAACGATGACGTAGTAGAGGCTCACGCTCGGCTCTATGACTGGGTGTCATCAGTCATGGCGTATATCTTTGCTAGCAGCTGTCGTACAAGTAAATTCTGCATTTTACAACGCTATAACTCCCTACATGCGCCGGAGTCAAGCTATTATTCGAGCGATCTGTGACAAATCCCGTGTGCAGCGGCGGCGTTGACCGTACATGGAGCGTCGGTTTGGGGTTAACCCAGAGCATGGTGAGATAATTTTATCAATGAAGTTGTGTTTACACCGGCACGCGCATGCCCAGTGTTGGTGAATGGTCACGTGATCCACGTTTTCAGTCGTTTTAATGTGGACGGAGATCAATTCTAATACGCAGCTAAAACGCTGGTGTGGACGGAGACCGTATTCGTTTTAATTATCCGTTTCTAAACTAAAACGCAGTAGTGTGGATGGGGCCTAAAATGTCTGCTATTGTGATGTTGAGAATAGCACATTTAATTCTAAGGGTAGAAAATAGGGTAGAAAACGGCCATGAAAACCTATTAGTAAAAATGCTTGGAATTATTGTTTTTTTGTGCAATAAACTAACATTAAGTTATGATTTGACACCTTTGAGTAATTTAAATAGATAACAGGAGCTGTTTAGCCTGGGAAAACCCAGACAACTTCCGGCAAATTTAGATTTGCTCTGAAAGTTAGTCTGGCAAAGAGCTCATTCAAGCCCATTTCCAATCCGTCGAAATCGAGGGACCAATCAGAAACGTTCGTGCGGGCTTTACACGATGACGACAGCGCTGGGATTTTGAAGCAGATTTTGTAGCCTACATTACAAAGATGGATGCCGCCGTCGAACATCACTCGTTCGAATCAGCTATCGCGTCTGTTTTAAGCGATTTGAACGTTTCCTTTTAGTTAAAAACCGAGCAAAGAACAACACTCGGAGATGTTTCTGCCGCCGCTCTGCATACGTCATCTCCTTCATCGCTCTGATTGGGTTTAGGTCTATCCGCGACGTCCGTTGGTGACGCCCCTCTGGAAATAATTTGTCTATGACGCTTTGCCAGACCATAACTCAGTTACAACTGAGAATGGTCTGGTTTTAACCAGGCTAGGAGCTGTTTGATTTGTCGGCCTACTTACCTAAAGCTGAATCCCCCCCTGCAGTGTTGTCCAGCTCATCCAATGTAACAAAATCCTCAATGTTCTCTGGAAATTCTTCATCATCCTGGAGAAATAAGACACACAGCGCTTTTAGGCACACTGTATAAAAATTATGTTCATGTTGTTCTTGTTTAAGCATATTTTGTCTGTTTCACGTTTACTAAAATCTTTCACACCACACATGCCAAAGTTCTAGACCAAAAAACATAGGTGAAGAATTGTTGACACTTGTGAAGACATTGAAACTCACTTACACATTACAGTCATTATTTACAGTATTCCTCAGGTGCACAACATTTTTAATTTTCTTAAAGGTGCACTGTGCACTTTTTGTCCCATTAGTGCCAGTCCCTTTAGTCTTTATACTGACACATAGTGGCCTGTATGTAGTTTCTTAACTGCTGCCGCTTAACGCCAAAGCTGTGTTTATTCTTTAGTTTTATTTCAGGATTTTTTTTAAGCCAAACAGCCAGACTTACTAACAGTTTGCTCCAGCGCAAACCCTCTTTTGGCGTTAAAAGACTACTATCAGGATTTACTAAAGACACGCAGTGAAAAAATTGTGCTGAAAAGGCGTGAACAATATTAATTGCATATGCATTTATAGGAGTTTCCCTATCAGACACAACATTTATGGGAGGAGAGTTTTTAAATGATTCACGCGAGGTGATTTACTAAGGTTTGCGTTAGTCAATTTACTGGTATTTTCACCATTATTTACTGCTCAAAAATGTCTTAAACCAGATGCTAATTCGCACTGCTCTCTGTGGATTGTGTTGGTCATTATGGAAATGATCCGGCTGCGTCTGTGTTTTTAAATTTGCGTGTTGTCAGTAGATCACACGCAGAACATTCATTGTTGCTTTCTTGGAATAGCGCTCTCACGCTAATTTGCCCTGTTTAATAAATCTGGCCCTAAGAGAGCAGACATGCATTTTACAGTACTGTTCAATTTTGGGGCAAGGCTTCATTTATTGGATGACAAATACATTAAAACTAATAGTGTGATATATTAATAAATTCTTTCGATCGGAATACATTTTAAATCAAATTGCAAAGCTGAATTTTCAGCATCATTACTGAGATCATCACTGGGGAACAGTGCTTATACTTACTTACTTATAGCTATTTTAATAGCATATTTTGACATGCAAATGTCATGTGGTCCAGTGTCAAACTAACCGGTTCGTCTTGATTCTGATGTGAATCTCTCTCTCTGTTCTCCTCGTCAGCAGTAGTAGCCCCCTCCTTTTCCAACCTTTCCTCCTCTCCCTTTTTTTCTTCCTCCTCTGTATTAACCGCAGTGTCACCTGTCCCCTCATCAAGCAGCCCAGATTCATCCTCCAACTGAATTCCCTCCTCATTATCGAGCGCCTTGTCTTCACTTTCCATTAACTGGTTTTCTTTCTCTGTGACTTCCTGGATAGAGCTGTCGCCTTTGTCCTTGTTGCTAGACGTGGACTCGTCTCGTTGTCTGCTGCATTTGCTTGAGTCTACTTTTCTGGACGGAGGCTCAGTACTGTTTTCTCTGAGAAAAAAAAAAAAAGTTTTCAATTAAGGACATTTTTAAAACAAGCTCTACTGACAGCCTCTGTGATTTTATCACAGCTCTCTGAGGCATGATTCACTTATTTTCCTGAATATCCCACAACATACATCACCTGAAATAAATCTACTAGGTCGCCACAATTTGTTTCATGTGAAACTCATTTACAGGTTTAGGTACGAAAATGAATTATGCATGAATACATTTTTTTTTGTTAATTCTTGTTTACAGTAAAATACGTACAATGAGTCACTGCAACATAATTAAATGTTAACATACAGTATAAAAGTGTGCCCATAGGACCTAAACATTAAAGTCAAATATTTGCACACGTTTATGAATGCATATTCTGAAAAACCTTTTGTTCTGAAGGTTTATGCATTAGTGCTTACACTATGGAATGATATTCCGGACATTATTCAAAAGGAATTGCAAATTGTATTTGCAATTGCGTTTTCAATTTATGGACGCATAAAATGGGACATAATCCAAACGCAATTGCAAATCGCGCATTACTGTTTGCATTTTCGTTTAAGCGAACGCACACTGACTGCCAAATTTCAAATGGAAAAGCAAAGTCCGGTTGCAACTGCGTTTCCCATATCTTCCGAGTTTTGGCCCTGTCATATTTAAATAGCAATTTCAATTACCAAGTCTAATTTTTCACTTTCTCAGCGTCGTGTATGTAGCCAGCCAACACTCAAATGGACTCGCAATTCCCTTAGTATTTGCATTTCCGATGCCTACACGGAAACCTGTCAATCAGTATGGGGCGTGTTTGTGTTGGGAAGTGACGTCACTCACAGTCGACGGTCATGAGGTGATGCCCTGAACAGACGCCTTCATCATCTGATCAAGACATTTTTTTTATTGAATACAAAATTATACATACAACCAAGGCAAACGTATTCATCTACAGTGTCTAATAAGAACGAATAAAAGGCTCAACACAGTTTAAAGGAACACTCCACCGTTTTTTTAAATTGGAGGTATTCACTGTCTCCCCTACATTTAGATATGTGGGCAAATACATTTTTGTCTCAGTGCATGCATTGTCTTAGCCTGGCAGTGTTCTGTTCAACATAGTTTTCTATGTCTGTGGCTGCAAAGATAAAGTTGAGATGCAGACTCGCCACCTTCGCAGTAGTGAACGCGCCTATAGAGAGACATGCACACTTCATATGAATTAGCCTACATAAGCAGAGAGCAGACAATTTCTTTTAGTTTTTAATTATTTGGTTTAAAAGTAGACGTTTCAATCGTTCTATACTTCTCAGGTATGCGAGACAAGTATCTTATACGCTGAGTTTCGGTTCATTTATGAGACGCGCTCCAGTTCACACGCCGGCGCCTCTGTGTCCTAATTACGGTACCGGTATATTGTCTACTATATTTGCTTCTTATTTATTAATACAGTCAATTTGTTGATGAAACATTGATTAAAATGAAGATACAATTTATACATATCTTATATACACGAACACATTTAACTAGAGTGTAGTAAAAAAATAAAACAAATCTGTAAATTATAAAAAAGTGATAAATGAATGTGAACTCTCGCTCTCGTGTCACTTCAAAATACATCACGCTTGATGTTAATGACTCAAATAAAAACAACGGATGGAGAGAGACACTTGTCAAAATTAAAAACAAAGCAAAAAGGTAACAACGAAGATCACGTCCTTTTTAGCTCTCCCGGCCATGAGATTTGTCTAGACACGGTCTAAATTGCAGCTGTGCAGAGATTAAGGATTTCCATTTGTGCGTTTAGAAGCTTGTTGTGGTGATTAGTCACTTTGATATATTTGTTATTTCTTTTTTTTTCTGGAATGTAATGTCCTCTTGAAATTAGAAAGGAAAATTGTGGCTCGGGATATCAGAAGTCTCTTACCGCAGGCTGGTGATGTGGGACATGGCTACTTTGACACTTTTGCCTTGAATCCTCAGTGGGTTACTGTAGTAATACTTCACCATGATGTCGGCATCACGCCAGTCAACCATCTCTATCAAAGCCTGAACACACAGACACACAGCAACAGAAAAGAACAACCGTGATGAGTTTGTATTTAGGGCTGACAAAATGAGCACATGAAATCAATTAAACATTTTTAACACTTTTGAATAAGAGTATAATCTATCTGTGAAGGGTCAATATATATCTAACAGACAGCCCTAGTTTGTACTTTAAAAGAGATCTCAACATTCATCACAGGTCAGTCTCTTAAGTTTCAATACATCAGCTGACCTCTTTACAAGTTCTTCAGGATGGTAACATTACCTTACAGTCTGTGAACTTTGACTGCCACACCTCACCAAACATGCCTGCAACCTCTAGTACTTCATCCTCAACGCCCTCGCCAGGAGGCAAACGCGAAAAACAAACCACAGAGGGTGCATTTGAATGTTTTGTTCGTTTTTGTGAAGGCTCATCAAACTTGGGTGGAGACTGCAAATCAGAAATAGCCAAGAAATATGTATAGGAAATCCATGATAAATGGATAGACTTTTAAACATTGTGAGACTAAGCATATAGGATGTGATTTGTGGGCTTCCTACTCACATGAATGCCTTCCACTGTTGGTGATAAGTAGAGGATGACTCGGTTCTCCTTGATGAAGGCTGGTTTCAACTTGAAGTGACTGACCATATTCTGAGCTTCCTTGTGAGAACTAAACTCCAAAAAACCCTGTTAACCAGCAAACAATATTATTGCAGGGTTTTTGAGACCTGTATTCACATGTGTGTGTGAGAGTGACTGATTTCTGGAACACAACATGCAGATCTGGAACAATATGACAATATTAAAATTTTGATAAACTAACTTTAAAAAGGTTTGAAACCCTACAATAAATTTGAACAGTTGTGGGTGTTAAAGATTATAGAGGTCAATGTTACCATATGTTAGTTTTAACTGTAGGAGAAAAATACCGTAGTCAACATTTGAAGTGGATCAAAACCTTTCATGAATTTTGAACAATACCCGTTCTTGTCTCAGGACAACTTTGATTAACTTTTTTGATCCACTTCAAATGTTGACAAACATGTCTACTGCTTAATCACAATATGATAAAGCAATAGTGAGGCAAACAATGTTGCTTGCAAGTTGTCATGGAGTCTTCGACACCAATTTATTAATTTCGACACCAAGTTATATGAAATTACTAAATGGTTAATCATTGTGTGTGAACCTAAATGTCTTTCTGGTGTGTGATTACCTTTGATGGGAACACTAAGTGCTTCACAATTGTGCCGAATGGTTTGCCAAGCACTAAAAGCTCCTCCACTGTCACAGCGCCCATAGAAAACTTGGCAACGACCACCCTTGTATTGGGCTGAGGATAATATAGCCACAAGACAAATATTGATTTGACTGCACAAATAATGGAAATGAACATAAAACAGTACCACATCAATAAATGTACCTTAGGAGGGTATAGACGCTCTGATGTGGTGGTCATGAACTGATCCCCTTAAAGAGAAAAATCAATTTATCACTAATTTGCTATTATAAATTTTATACAGCACCTATGTAAGTATTAAAATGAATAGCATGTCTTTGATGAAAATTTAAAGACCCCATGAAATCAGCCTGTTTTCTTTCATGTGATGATGTATTTCCAATTGAAACAGGAAGTTAGGGAGCGAGATACTGAAGGGCTTGGCTTTTTTAAATAAGCCAATAGGTTTTAGCTTATGATTAGAGAAAATTAGAGAATTTTAAGATGTGAAGTAAAAGCCACAAAACCCTTTTCTGGGGTCTTTAATTCTCTTTAATATTTTCCACTTTAAGTGATGAAACTAGTGGTGTCAATTGATAAGATAAAAAAAATAATAATAAAAAAAACTAGATTAATCACACATTTCTTCGGTGATTTATCACGCTTAAAATCACTAACGTTTTTAAATTCTTAATTATTTTTACATTTATTAGGCTTCAAATATATAACAAATTTTTATATAAGTGAAATTAAAACAATCCTCACATAAACCCATAATAAATGTCATATTTACCTATGGCCATACCTGTCTAACAAGTAGGAAATATACCGAAATTGAATAAAGTTATCAAACAGTCTTCACACCATAAATAATAAATTAAATATAGATTTATCCTTATTAAAGCTACAAAGGTTATTCAGTCAAGAGAAGTGAGTCATTTTCCCTGTTACCTTTGTTCTTTGATTAACATTAATGACAGACAGCATTAGTGGCTGCTGTGACTAAGGTCTGCCGCTGCTGCACAGTACGTGGATCACGCGCATCCCATTTTCTCACAACTCTTCACGTTCATTTAAGACTTTATTTAAGGCTGCTCTTATGAGAATACTCGACAAAACGGGCATTTTAGCATAATTGTGTGTTATTGTTTGTTCAAGCGCGAAAGAGAACCCGATACTGGCGCATGTCTTTCTGTGCACACGTGTGTGTGTGTCAGGAGATTCACAAGCAGCGCGTTCTCTTTTGTCTTGTCGCTTGAATGGTTTAAAAGCACTTGCATGAACAAGAGCGAGATCTTAATAACGCTATCCAAAGGATGACAGAAAAAACAGATGCTGTGTTAATTGTGTTAAGTATTTTTTGCACTTTAAAGCTGCAGTCAGCAAGTCTGGCAGATTGAGTGGACTTAGGCAAAATTTTGAATGTTTACAACTCTCGTGCCCCTCCCCCACTATCAACGGATACCCTCCCACCGAGTTCATGCTCGTCAGTGCGTGTGCACCAGGTTATCTGTGAACGCGCCCGTCTCATCAGCATCCATCAACACCATGGAGTATTTGGAGGTATGCTGTCCTGGCTAACCTACCGATAGATTGCAATTGCTAACGTCATTTATACTCTAAATGAGCTTTTCCGATCTGTGATTGACAGTCAGATCTCACACCCCCCTGCGCTGATTGGACCCGATGAACCGGGAGCAGTGGATTTTTGCAAAACAATGCATAACACGCTCCAGGTGGAGTTAGAAGCTCTGGGATTTTTCTAAAAACACTTTATTTATGTTGTTCTGTCGGATTATAGTGTCGATTTCACTGAATGTGATAAAAAAATGTTGCCGACGGCAGCTTTAAACTGGAAAAAATTAATCGCATCTGCTAACGTGTTAACATTGACAGCACTAAATGCAACATAATTACTCATTTACTTGACAATTATGACAATGACAACACTTGACAAACATGACAATGATTTACACAAACAAAAAAAAACATTATTTTTCTTTGTGGAAGCAACATTATCAAATATAGATACAACATTCCTTACACATGACAGGGTCAGTGCTGTGGGGTCTTTTAGAGGGGAATGAGCGGGACCTTCGCGGAGAGGACTGCGCTTCATGTGATTTGTGGCGGAATCCTAATAGATGTTCATTCCATGTCTGAAAGTAAAAAAAAAACAGAGATGATTATATGACGGATTATGATAATTTCAAAACAGTTTTAAAACACATTGTTGTCAAAAATAAAAATCAAATCATATACAAGCCTATATTATTATGGTTGACTTTGCAAGAGGTGAACAGAAAGACCAAAATCTTACATAATGGTAAGAGTATATTTATCTATCTGGTAATGCCCATTTTGCATATTTCAGTAAATCAATTACTTTAGTATAATAAGATTGATCTCATTTGATTATTTTCTCTTCTTATTTGAACTTGTTGGATGCAAACTCAAAGCTGGAGCTAAAAAATAAAACTTTCTTGAAATTCTGAATAGATAAGTCACATCTGAAGCCTTAAAATAGCCATAAACAATAAATATTAGGGGTGTGAATCAGCAGAAGCCCCCAATTCAATATTATTCTGATTTTAAACATTTTGCAATATGCTGAGTATTGTGATAACATATTATGGTTTATTGAAATGTATCATTTTTCAACTGCAAATGTCTGTCTGATCATTTCACACCTTCATATCTATCTCCTTTTCCTGTCAATATTTTCCTCGTATTTTAGACATTTTTTAATAGAAATTACCGTTTTCATATAAAAATGTTTTTACACTCAATTCAATGTATTAGTTTTTACAATAAATATTGTTTTAAGCAGTTTTACAAAGAACAACCTTACTAACACCCTAAGTTGAAGTTGACAGTATTCAGTTATAAAATGTAATTATGTGCTGAATCATTTATATTGTTGCTATAATTGAAAATACATAAATTTGCAATTAACATCATATAACTTGGTCGCTAGATGGCATTATAGAGTTATTTTTCGCTACTATACTCGCAATCACAAGCAGAAATTCACTCCCTGAAAATATCGATACAATATCCCCATGCAAAATAACATGTAGTGAGTGTAGTATGAAAATCTGTATGGATTTTCTTCCGCACCCCTAATAATTCAATGAGTGCACAGTAAATAAACTCCACTTTATGCTGTGTGCCTTAATAGCTTCATTCTTGTCTGGGACACTTTCAGTATTTTCACATTCCTCCACTTCCCAATATATTAATGTCAGAGTATTTTATTCAATATATAATAAACAACAGGAGCAGCAGTGTTATGAAGCTGTGAGAAAGTCTTGTGGCCCACTGAGCAGGGATTGTAAAGTCAGAGGATTTCCATCAAACAACAGACGGCTGTGACAGACCAAAGAAGATATCAAACTATTATTAATTAAGAGTCGTGAAATACATGTCTCTTGTAGGCATCTTGCCTCTGGGAAAGGGTTGACTGTCCTTGGAAAAGAAATCAAACTGGCAGGATTCCACAATTAAACAGAAAGGTGTGATGAGTAAGATCTAATTGTGGGAAACGGGTGGGGTGAATCTTACAAAAAATGGGCTAAAGTCCTTATGCAGGGCACTGTAAAGAGTGATTTTACAATATTTACTAATCGATTCTGGGTGTTTTTGATGTTTTTATTTATTTTGAATGAATGAATGAAGGAATGAATGAGTATTTTGCTTCATCGTGGCACTCTCATATGTTAATGAGCACATTACTATAATAACTTTTTTTTTTTTTTTTGGCAACTTACCTTTATGGAATTCAGCTTACAATTGCAAAGAGAGCAGTTGTGTGGGAAAACCGTTGGGGTGTCGCCGGACTCTGCCTCGGCAGTCACGTGATCCCCACTTTGACTTTCTTGGGATGACTTCCTGTATTTTCCTGTATCATCCTTTCTTCCTCCTGTGTACCTCTCGACCTTCCTATGAGCCTCCCCTTTGCCGTGATGCTCATGCTCATGGCTCCCGTGGCTCCCAGAGCTTTTGCGTCGGTCACTGCTGCATCTCTCGGGTGTGTTCAGCTTGTCCTGAGACTTGCCTCTGTGGTCAGTGTCTGTTGTAGATGATGTTTTATGGGCTCTTTTCGCTTTGAGCTGCATGATCAGATAAGGGAGGGTCTCAACGCTGATTTCACTCTCTGGAATCTGAGCGAGTGCATCCACATCTTCTGACGACAGGCCGAGTGCCGCGTACAGGCTCGACGCGCCTACAGTCTCGGCTCCGCTTGTTTTTTCACTGGCACCACCATCTAACACATCCATCGTCAAGCCTTTACAGACACCAGAGGGAGTCAAGCAGTCATCTGAGATTATAAAAAGGGAAATCAATGAAGTTAGATTATGGATGTAGTAATAAACAACTGTTTTCAAAAACTGAGCAGATAAAATGACTGAAATGGAACCAGAGTTTTTTTTAATCTGCATTTTTTGACACAATAATAGCTAAAAAAATCATTACACTTCAACAATACAATGACATGGCTGATATTATTATATAACATGGAGTTTATTAACATGGCGAAAATAACTTTTAAACAAATAATGGACAATTAAGAAACTCGAAGGCAAGTGTTGGTGATCAACTCGGTATTGGACAATATTACTTTTCTATCGGTACAATTAGGCTGATACGTTTTACAGCCTAAACTTGGTATTATAACCATACTGACCTTGACATGCAATCAAGAGGGTCCCCATGTGAAAAAGAAGTGCACTTCATTTTATTCATTCTGCATTTGAAGTGTACTCAAAATCTTGAGCGAATAACTCGAAAAAAATTCATTGCAGATATGACAGTTTTATTTTAAAGCCCATTTAAAGTCATTGTTTTAATAATCTGCTGTTGTGCTTTAAAGTAGTACTTTTGATCTGTTGACTAAAGCACATGTTAAGTACTTTAAAATACATTTGAATGTACTAAATTGCAGCTTAATCATTACACATGTAATTACAAATATATTTAAATACATGGCATTCAAGTTTAAATAAAAATAACTTTGAAGTATACTTTAGTTTACCATAAATGCTTGTCACAGTACACTTATAGTAACTAACCATATTGCAAAGACAATAGAAGTAATTATTATGAATGATTACATATAAAGATGTACTTGAGTGGGTAAAAAAAAAACTGAAGTTTAGCGAACTGCATTTAATATAAATTTAAACTATAATACATTTTCTTTTAATTGCAATTAACATGTAGTTAAGAGTCTGAAAATGTGACAATCAGTTCGCACTTATATACATATATTTTTAAATATGTCCAAATGTATGAGGTCACAGTGATTATAGTTGAAAGAAATAGTTATAATGATGAATATTTTTCTTACAAAATCACACCGCTTTACTTCAGAAGGCCTTTGTTAACCCACTGGAGTCTTATGGATTACTTTTATGATGAATGGATGCACTTTTTTGGGGGCTTGTACCATTGACTTCCATTATAAAGCCTAGAAGAGCCATAATATTTATATATATATATATATATATATATATATATATATATACATACATATAACTCCGATTGTATTTGGCTGAAGAAAGTCATAGGCTATACATCTAGGATGGCCTGAGGGTAAGTAAATGACGAGATCAGTTTCATTTTTAATTGGAAACTAAGCCTTAATAATAGCACTGTACACAAATGCTAACAAACAATATTTTAATACAATATTTACACATTCACAAAACGATTCACATCCTGATGGTGGTTAAGAAACTGCCACAAGATCGAGACAATGCTTATGTTATCTACTAGACAACGGATATTAGTCAGTGTAGATAATATCACTGTTTAATTTAACAGTTTTAGCTGACTCAACATTTCTTATGTCTTATGTTTCAATGGTTTTTACATGACTAAATAATCAAAACATGACCGTACCCATCCTCCTTCTGACAACAGTTAGCCCCATAGCTAACCCATAGCTAACCATGAAGTTTGCCAAAAGCTTCTTCACAAAAACTAAAAGAGCATCTTCACAATATGATAACATTTGTCAGGTATTATCTTTAAGATTTAAACACGAGCATTAAAGGTTTCGCACGCTGAAAAATAACTACCGGTGGTAACTTCGCGAAATGGCTTGGTTAACTTTGGCACTGTTGTTTTTTTCAACCCCTATAACTAATAAACCGACCATAACAGAACATTCTGGAATTGCTCTTAGACGAGAAAATAAAACAAATAGTTTTAATAATTACCAAAATGTCCGTCAAGGAGCGCTCCTTGTTCAATTTGTAAATACTGATAGGATCCTTCTTCTTCTTCTTCTTCTCTATCTATGGCGGTTGGCAACCAGCTTTTTGGTGCATTACCGCCACCATCTGGACTGGAGTGTGGATCAATGGGTCAGACTCATACACTGTAAACGAATCAAACTACACTTTTTACATTCTTTTAATTAACCCAGTTCTCTTTAAAAAAGAAAACAAAAAATGAAAACAAATTTCGCCAGAGCCTCTTTGCATTATATCATGTACATTTAGGGAAATCTGATTCTCACCTAGTTGTGATAACAATCTTTGTCTAGCTTGATGGTATTTAGGACAATTCATAATTACATGTTCTACTGTCTCTTGACTATTGCAATATTCACATTTTCCATCAACATGCTTATTCATTATAAATAAAGTTCTATTTAAACATGTATGTCCTAATCTCATTCTAGACACCACATCTTCTTCTCGCCCTTTTCTGTATGTACTCCAGCTCTTTCCCACTTTTCCTTGAATACTATACAAGTATCTCCCCTTCTGTTCATTGTCCCAAACAAACTGCCATTTTTCATTAATTTTTGTTTTAATTATACTTTTAACTTCAGCTTTGCTGTATTTAATATCCATCTCTATAAAAGACTTCTCTGCTGCTTTCTTCGCACATTTGTCTGCCAACTCATTACCTCCTACACCTATATGAGCTGGCACCCATATAAATGTAGTACTAATACCAGACTTTAGCAGATTGTTTGCTAAATGGATTATTTCAAATACTATATCCTGTCTAGACTCAGAGTGAAGATGCTTGAGACTTATTAATGCTGAACTGGAGTCTGACGCAATCACAACTTGCTTAGGTTTATTGCTCTCTATCCACATCATTGCCATCCATATTGCCACTATTTCTGCTGTATATACTGCTAAACCCAAGGGGGTAATCCATCGACCGGAAGTTGAAGTCGGCCGGGTGCCGCCATCTTGTAGCAGAACTTCACTTGCGTTAGCATTTCCATTGACTCCCATTCATTTTGGCGTAACTTTGACAGCGAATAACTTTACATCTGAGGCGTTTAAAGACTCAATTTGTCCATTATTTATTTCTAAAGAAATACGACAATGTATAAAAGGCTCCATTACCTTCTATGTTACGTTATGGCCCCGTAGAAACAGATTTAGTAAAAATAGGCTAACGATTGCGTCATAACCACTCGACTCTCTGTCGCGCTGTACAGAAATTACCGTATAGACAGAAGTAGAAACTCGCTCGCAATCGGGGTGACGTCGAGGCATAAAGTCAAGGGAGAAGCCCATAGAGTTGTAAAGCTGCTCCTGCTGCGAGCTCATGGACAGCTAATACTCACGATGTCCGGCTCTGCAAGTTTCGGAAGGGAATGATTCAGATTCCTCTTGGCACAGCTACTAGAAGATTAACGTCTGTCAGACAGGTTGCTCACGTCATCAAGCTTAGTTTGAGTCGGTTTGAGTCTGCGCGTCAGTGATAAAATCTGTGATGATATTGACAAAATCTTATTGAATTTTATTTGGAAGAACAGACTTCACAAAGTTAGGAAATCTGTTTTGTCTAATAGACGTTCTGAGGGTGGACTGGAAGTTTTAAACTTTAAAGAATTAGTCAGCTCTTTTAGAATTAGTTGGTTGAAAAAATGTCTTTGCAGTAATGGCTCGATTTGGTACTATATCCCCAATGCCATATTTCGTAGATCAGGTGGTCTAGAATTTCTGTTGAAATGTAATTTCGCCCCTTCTAAATTACCCGTTTCTCTCTCCAAATTTCACCAACAGGCTTTACTTGCTTGGAAATTGTGTTATGTGCACAACTTTTCTCCCCATAAGGAAATTCTGTGGAATAATTTGAACATTTTAATCCGAAACAAATCATTTTTTATTGATAAGTGGTATGATAGAGGTATTGTTTTTGTTTTGGATTTATTTAAAAATGATGGCAGTATACTGGAATATGAAGAATTTATGACTTTGTATAATTTTCCTCTCCCTGCTAGAACTTTCAACTCTGTCATCAAAGCTTTGTCTCCGAGTTATGTGCATTTATTTAAAACACACCTTTTCTTTAATGAGAGAAAAACAATTATGCCCAAGCTTTTATTGGATGGAGTTAGATTTATTGATAAAAAATGTAATGGTAAACTTATAAAACTATTGTTACATTACAAAGTTTACACATCCCCTCGATGTAAATTTTTCTGGAATAATTTGTTTGACAGTATTCAATGGAAAAGGGCGTGGTTACTCCCAGAGAAATATTGTATGTCTAATAAAATTAGAGAGGTTCACTTTAAGATTCTTCATAATGTTTACCCAACCAACTCACAAATTGCCTCTTTTGTTGATATCTCTGACCTGTGTGTATTTTGTAAGGTTGAGAAAGAAACTTTGCTTCATTTATTCTACCACTGCAATGTGATTAAGCCTCTTTGGGAGCGCTTGGGTTGTTATCTTTCTTATTTTATCAAATGTGATTTAAACTTTTCACTGAAAGATATATTTTTTTATTTTTCTGGGAGTGACTATGCCATTGATAATGTTGTTAATTTCTTTGTGTTGCATTGTAAATTTTTTATTCACAAAAACAAATTTCTCAAGACTTTGCCTAGATTTGATGTATTTGTTGCTGAGATTTCCATTATAGTTAAATCTCTTAAACTCATTGATAACAGCAAGAACAATACGTTTCTTAAGAACTATGTACGTTTTTTTCTTACTTGTTGATGAACCTCTTTTCTTGTTTTTCATTTGTTTCTTTCTTAATAATTTTTTTTTTTTGTTTTGTCTTTTTTGTTTTGTTGTTGTTAATGTAATGCAGTGCTTTGTATCGTCTTTGTAAAAGGAATTTAAATATAATAATAATAAAAAAAAAAAAAAAAAAAAAAAAAAAAGTCTGCGCGTCAGGAACGGAAGTGCTCAAAAATCGCTAAAAATGGGCTTCAACTGTCTCAACTGAGTTCCAATGAGATGGCTCTGTCCATTTCTTTTACTGTCTATGTGCTAAACTGATAAGATCCCTGGATTTCTTCTTCTGAAATGTCGTGAGCTTAGAATTATAAGGTTCTATCTCCGTTTAGGGTAGTTCTGAGATATTGAGCATCAAAGTTTTTACATCCCTGCTGGTTTGTGAGATGGAACCTTTTTATTTTATTAATAACTACTAACAAAATATTTTTTTTTTACAAAAATAACACCACACAGGCATTAATAAACACCTAATGGATAAGATTATGTCAAAAACTCAATTTCGACCAAAAGTGGAGATAGAACCTTATAATTCTAAGCTCACGATGTGTTGGTCGCAATTCACGGGAATGGTGCAAATAGCGCCACCTATCGCTCTGAAGCAAGAAGCGCGAACTGAGTAGAGTTTAGTGGGGGGGGGGGGGGGGGGGAACCCTTTGTTGACGAGAAACCTTTGTTGTGGACCATATATTTTTCCAATTTAAATGATCAAAAAGTTCATTTCAATATGAGATTGCAGGAGGGGCAGAAATAATGTTCTCAAGGAATACAACTCTTACTTTATAATTTCTTATTTTTTTTTCAGTGAAACATATCTCACCAATAGGAGTGTTGATAGGTTCAGGAAAAGATAATGAACCCAAACAGAGAGTATTATTTTTGGAAAAGAAAACTTGGAAAGAAACTCTGCATACCTAAAAAGCAGACCTTCTCTATTAAAGAGTTGTCTAACATGAAATATTCCATTACTGAACCAGTGATTATAGAACAAAGACTTGTTCTTAAATAAAATATTCCCATTGTTCCATATAGTATAACACAGATGAGGAGAAAAGTTATGCTTGTAAATAAGAGTCAACTTGGTGAAAGTTAGATAGTTTGACAGGGAGTTTATAAATATCATAACTACACATTCTAACATTATTCCCTCAACATACATTTACATCGATAGTCTGGCGTTATAATTTATTTGCTTTTGGTGTACTATGGGGTGGGTAAAACTGTTTGTAATGGCAGGCTAGCAGTTACCGTTGACTCGTGCTAGCCTAGCACCAGCGAACTATGCAACTGTAACGCCTGGATGATAATTTTTGAAAACTTTCTCCACTGATAAATAACACTAAGGCTAACTTGGAAATGAGGCCCGATGTCCAAAATTCTGAACCACCCCTTAAGATTAAGAGGCCCGAGGCTTTAGAAAAGAGATGAAGAGTAACGTTACATAAGGCTGCTGGTATTTGCAGAGTCTTCTAAGAACAGAGCAGTGTCATCCGCTAACTGATTAATAATTATCTCTGTATTGCCAATGCTGATGCCTTTTAGCTGGCTTGCTTTTGAAAGCTTTTTTATAGATTGCAATACTTGATCACTCGAGCGTCACTTCATGCGTCATCAGCAGCTCTTAAAGGACCTGCCCTTATGTTGTTAAAGTTTGGTTTTTAAGAAATTCATAATAACAATAAAGCAAGATACCCTGTTGAAATATGTGAGATGTGTGGTTTATATAAACTGCAAAGGTAAAGTATAGATTAAAATTATTGTGACGAAGTGAAGGGGGAGGAGCGTCACGTTTAGTCAATAAAACGCTTCAGCAAAGGAGACACCTGTGTATCCTCGCTTATGACTCCTCTGGAAGGTCCTCACTCCTCGATCCCCGCAGTGCAATTAGAGAATTGAGATGTTCTTCAAGATGGCTGAGCTCGATCGGTTTCCAGGTCATAGGATGGATATTGGATAGGATTTGAGATGCCCCCCCGAGTCTACTTCATATGTACACTTCAGCCAGCTCCATATACCACAATGCAACACGATTGTGGCGTCAACATATTAATATTAATACTTTTTTGGTAATAATTCTCAGATTTCATCAAAAAGATCTTAATTTGTGTTTCGAAGATGAACGAAATTAAGTCTTACGAGTTTGTAACGACATGAGGGCGAGTAATTAATGACAGAAATTTAATTTTGGGGTGAACTATCCCTTTAACATTGGATAGCATTTTGAAAAGTGTTTATTTATAAAGAAAAGTCATAACAGAGGCCTGGAAAAAGTGTTTATGTTTCATAGGGCAGGTCACAACCACAGCAGAGCCACATGAAGACATTTCAGTTTTTTCAGTATTTCATTGTTTACTCTTACACAACTTCAAGCTCAATAGTTCAACTGGAAGAACACAGAAAAAAAATTCATAGTAATAATTTTTTACTATAAAAAAAATATATTGCTCTTGTCACAAAGCTCAATAACAATAAACAATAAATAATGTGGCGTGGTTCAATGATATTTATTAGCTATGGCATTTATGTACATTTTTGAATTGATCTTCAAAATCCAAACATTGAACGTAACAGCAGTGACAAAGAAAGAGTAATGTCACGGGTTGATGCATAGTGCTTCCAGATTTCCTGTTATCTATACTTTATGATTATTAGTAACAATAACAATAAATATATAATGTAATAATAACTACTGACACTGGGGCAGTGCCCTCAAAGGTACTAATACGAATATATAATATAGATTCAGACTTGTATCACAAAGAGAGTGTACTCAGTCCAATCATCATCTGTGTAGAACATTTTGTTTTATAATTTGAGATACAAATTCACCCTCATACTAATTAAAATTTCCGTACAAAAAAAATATAATATATAATTTCCCTGTCCCAAGTGCAAAGCACGAGACTAATGTTGGCTTTAAAACTTGGTTTGTAGGTCCGATGTAATGGATCCATTTCTTTGCCTCTCCTCCACTTCGATGGGATGTTTGGGAGACTGATTTCGTTTCTTCTGTACACTGAAGTGCAATCCATAACAGAAGTAGATGAGCAAGCCTATGTTTCATTAGGAAAGACAATTATAAGTATTATAAGTATACACATCCATTTATATTATATTTGAAGTTTTGGGAGATTTGTAAACACACATACAGTGCATACACTGTATATGTATGTGTGTGTGTGTGTGTGTAATGCATGTATATGTTTATATGTATGCACATATATATACACTACCGTTCAAAAGTTTGGGGTCACAATACGTTTTTTTTTTTTTTTTTTTTAAATTAATACTTTTCTTCAGAAAGGATGCATTAAATTGATCAAAAGTGACAGTATAATAATGCAAAATATTTATTTTTTAATTAAATGCATTTCTCTTGAACTTTCAAAGAATCCTGATTTTTTTTTTTATCACGGTTTGCACAAAAATATGAGGCAGCAGAATACTGTGATAATAATCATAAATGTTTCTTGAGCATCAAATAATCATATTAGAATGATTTCTGAAGGATCATGTGACACTGAAGACTGGAGTAATGATGCTGAAAATTCAGCTTTGATCACAGGAATAAATTACACTTTATTATATATTCACATAGAAAACAGCTGTTTTACATTGAAATAATATTTCACAATATTACTGGGTTTGTTTTGTATTTTTAATCAAATAAATGCAGCCTTGGTGAGCAGAAGAGACTTCTTTTAAAAACATTAAAAATCTTACCGACCCCAAACTTTTGAACAGCAGTGTATATATATATATATATATATATATATATATATATATATATATAGAGAGAGATATGGACTATATATTGCACATTGTACAATATATTATATTATGCATAAGCCAATTGTGTTCAAACTTTTAACTGACAGTGTATGTATGACTCTGTTGTCTTACCCACTGCCATCCACACAGCGTAGCGAATCCATGTATCATTTCCCAGCTGGACCATCAAGTAGACATTGATGAATGTACTGACAATAGGAAGTAGTGGCAGGAGTGGAACCTACAGAAAAATGTGAGGACTAATTCAAAACAGAAAATTTCCATAGCAACTGTTCTTAACAGTAGTTCCAAAGAACGGTGGTTCTCAACAGGTGGATTGCAAACATTTATTTTGTCAACCTTGTGAAAAAGCTTTAACTTAGCATATACTTTTGAAAAGACTTATTACAGAAATAATATACTTCAAAAGAATACACCTGAAGTGCATACTGGATGTAATGTTTTTGGACACTTAAATGCATGCTAAATGCAATTAAATGCAAATTAATTATTATTTAAATGCAATTATAATTGAACTTTTGACCTGTCAATCTTTATATGTAATTTCATAGTTCTGTTGTCTTTGAAAGTCTACTGCCGAATTTACTGATAAGCATTCATGGTCAATTAAATTATACTTTTGTCATTTCTATTGAAACATGTAGGGTTATGTCTTGTATTTGAGTATATTTGTGATTACACATTATAAGAATGAAGTTGTAATTTAGTGGGCAATTTATTTAATCTATTAAAATATAAAAACTTTAAAGGTAATATTGAATAACATGAATAACAAATACATTACATTTGTTTTAGTATATTAGTCAACTTGTTAAGTAACAGTAAAAAATACCTCTTTAAGTACACCTAAATGGCCTTTTATTTCATAAATGTCATATCTAACATTTGATAAAACCCTGATAAAAACCCTCACCTGCCTGTATAGCCATTAGACGAAAAAACCTTAACGCTGTGGTACTCAGGTGAGACCAGAGGCCGAATTTTATTTTAATTTTTTTGGAATGGATTTCAAAAAAAGGAGAAACTTCACTACGCTGATTAAAACACTTTTGTGAGGGAAATAGCTTATCATTTAATGAATCGACAGTCCATTGGCTATAACCTTCAAGTAACCTAACCTGCTCTTAGTAACATTAGTATTGGATTGATCTATTTTTAGAGTTTGCACAGAAATAAAATGCTATTTTATAAGAGAAGTCACGGTCAATTGTGTGACAGGTATGTTTTATTTTACGGCACTTCTCATTCATTGACTCTCTCACAACTCTGAACGAAATTCAATGACGTGTAATGACGAAATTCGTCAACCTGACGAAAAGATATATATTTTAATGTTATCCACATTATATTTCATCTGCAACAGCATTGTAAAAATTTTAATGAAACTTTTGGTCATTGACTTTAAAATGCATCATAATGCAAATGGCAATGAAAAACCCACGACTGGCAGATCAACATGCTACTAGATTTCTCTCCGAAACGGAAGGAAAATAAATTAAATTGAATGTGGAGGATTTTAACTGTGACAATACAGTTTATTTACTGCAATTTGGCACTGTATTGTTATGACAACTGTATAGTTGTCGAATGTAAAATCTGGATTCTGAAGCAAAACCAGTTGAGAACCACTGCAACAACATCTAGGAACATCTGCATTACTTGAAAAGTTAAATGTTGTTGCCTTTTTTCTCCCAGTGAAAACTTACCATAAATGCAGCCTTGGTCCCATTCTGCGGCTGCCGCCAAATAATAATGATATTCACGATTAAACCAGCCAAAACCAAAGTGATTATCAGAATCATCCACCACTCCTCAATCAGACCAGCTGGTACAGCTTTTGTGAGGATCACACTCAGGATAACCGCTAACACAACTAGAAAGAACATTAAAAGTAAATAAGAAGTGGAGAAATATTGAAACATTGAAATACCCATTGAGTAACCACAACTATTAAAGACCCATTCACACCAAGAATGATAACTATAAATATAAATAAAATTAAAACTATAATAGTTTCCACACTATTGGACAGTATCGTTCTGTTTATTGTAAGCGTGTGCTGCAATTCCCTTTCGAGGTGGAACTTCGACACTGCGTCTTGGCATTGACGCTATGGGGAACGCCATCAGTGTGTAAACAAACACATATAATCATTGGCAGACGGCGGTGCCTAAGTTACACGTCATCCGCTGAACGGAGTTATGTAGGGCAGTATAGATTCCCTCCACTTTGTTTTAAAGTAGGGATGCATGCTCCCCTTTGGATGTGTGCTCTACTATAGTCCTGGTTCGACAATGTTAATAATTAGGCTACAGAAAGTTTACCTGCGGGTATCCTACCTTGTTATCTGTTGCATACTATTGTCTAGTACTAAATGAAAAAGACAATGCGCTAGCTATAGCGGGTGTTATGCAGAGTGCCCTTGACTGGTATGGGCTGCCCTCCACCAGAGACTTTGGGGTCTTGTTTAAGTAGGGCCTAAGCTCCCTTTTGGCTTCTATGGTGTTTAGAGTATGGGTGATGAAAATGTCCTACTCTCATTTGAGTAACCTCCCTTTCCTGAGTAAAAGTTAAGGATGTATGCTCCTCCTTGGATGAGTGGCAATACTGAAGGGAGGCGCCAGCGCACCTCTTGAGACCAAGGGAGTGAGGTTTACACACACAGCTCTTACTGACCTACATCCATTAAACTCACCCCCTGTAAACCTCCCATCCAAGTCACGGCACCAAATGTAACCGGTCCTACTTGACCCGCTCCAAACGGGATTTGAACCGAGGTCACCGGCATGGGAGGTGTGCGCACTAACAATGACGTTAAAGACGCAGCCTCTAGCGCTCCTCTTGAGATCAGGGGAGTTAGGTTTACATACACAGCTCTTACTGGCCTACGTTACACCTGTCCCGCAAGGGAGGCAGGAAGGTAAAGCATATAAGAAGAGTCTTGGCTTAGAGAGTAGACTATATGAGTCACATGGGATGCGCCCATAGGGTTGCCATGCTTCAGAAGCGAATTGGTATTAATCATAAAAAAGAACAATTTAGTTTGTACTAATTTTGTGTACTACTGGTAAGTGATTAAAAAAAATAAAAAATAGGGGAAAAACCTATTAGATTGACAGACCTCTATGGCTAAACTACATTTTCCAAAATGTTTTGTGATTGCACAAGAATGACAACACTTCTAGATACAGAATAAATTATACACTAATGGGCCTCTTTTGCTATTTGTTTTGTTGCATATAGGCCTAAATGATTTCTATCTTTTACAAGATGTGAGAAAGAGAGAAGGAAATATGCCAGGGGGATTTTAAGGAAGTATTAGCTACACTTACTCATCACTTCACACATTCAAGCATGAAAATATAAAAGCCCGAAACTCACCGGTAAGTACGGTCAGCAGAGACACAGCTTTAGAACTTGAAGCAGAAGCATATTTAGGGGGGCGAAAAGGATTCCACTTCTGGACTTGTGATTTCTCACTAATCTCAGCTTGCTCTGGTTGGTACCTGCATGGACAAAAATACTTTTATTGCACAACTGTTACTGTTGCCAGAAATTTACATCAAAATTTGCTGTCTGAATATGTGTGTTCGCTCTGGATATTATGCAATGGTTTACTGAGCACTCCACATTGTCAGTACTACCAATGCCAAAATGTTTTTGAGGCGAATACTAATTATTGATTACTGTGGAAGACTATTTGCTGTATTAACTTTTTTGCCCTCAATTTAACATGAATGTGAGTTTAAAATCAATGTGTATTGTCAATAGCATCAAAAACAACTTAGATTTACTTGATTATCCATACTTTTTTTTTTTTTTTTTATCATCAGGATCAATATACATATATATTTGTTTACATATATTAATTTATCTTTCAAGCATTATTTTATTGCATTGGATTACATGTTTTGCACCCCAAAATAAAACTGTAGCTTTGATCATAAAACAAAGCATTTATTATAATCTTACGAAGACATATTATAGGGAAATATAGAGTGACAACAGATATTTATATGCATCTTATGCAAGAAGTCTGTTATATTTAGTTTAATTGTGTTTGGTTCATTTGTTTTGGTTCCCTTTACATACTTTCAGTTTAGTGTTCTCCTCACCCTTGTTATTTTCTTTGGTTTCTAATTAGTTAATGATTACTTTCACCTGTCGTTTAATTAGTTACCCTGTTATTTCTGTGTATAAGTATGCCCTGTTTTGTTCAGTTCTTTGTCTGTAATTGTTAACATTATTTGTGGAAGGAGTTTATGTTTCTCTTGAGATTCTCCTACGCATTTCTATTGTTGGATTACAGGCGATTTAGACTGGATTCTAGTGTTCTTCGTGTTGGCTTACCACCAGACTGTTACAATAGCCCACTGTTATAAAGATCTCGCGAGCTGTTTCCTTTATCAGAGTAAGGTCATAATAAGCTTTATATGGAAGCTTGTTTCCGCCACTGAATAAAAAATAAAAAAGATAATTGCGACTTTTTATCTCACAACTCTGACTCTTTCTTTCTAGCAAACTCAGACTCTTTGTTGAACCAAAAATTATTAAAATGTGTTCTTTCTTATCTCGTGCAGCCGAAGTAGAAGTGGTACAGTGAGAATTCTGCATGAGAGGAAAATATAGAAGTCTGTATGTTTCCCGCATAACAAATGTAATGAGTCAGACACAAATTATTACGTTTTGACGTTACTACTGGGAAATAACTTGGTAATTACTGTAATACATGTCTGGATATTGGTTTAAATGTAAACCAGGACAACAGGTTATTTTAATAAGCTTATTTTTGGGAGTTATCAGCTTATTGTTGTGCATGTAAACATGCTCAGTGATTTATATTAGAAGCTTTCAGAATTTTATCTTTTGTCCATTTAAATATCAGCAACTGCACCAAATTGTATATTTTTTGTTCAGCTTGGGCCTCTGAATAAAATTGAGGTGTCTTTTTCCTCCTTGTGAGCTCCATAAAAAAAAAAAAAAGCAAACTTTTTAAAAGATTTTTTTTACGTCTAAAGTTTCAATAACCTTTAAAAAAACAAAATTCTGGCAACTATTTCATATGTCAGGATTTACAGGGTTAAGGTGGCATTACATATTTCAGTGTGAATGTATTTTCTGTGTGCTTTGTAAAACCTGTATGGGTACTTCAGGGGGGAAAAAACAATTGTAAAATCTATAAAATAGATTATTCTTTCTATGTATCTTTATCTGTATCTTACCGAAGAATTAAGATGCAGACTGCAACGAGGGTGTAGGCAAAGAGCGTTCCAATAGACATCATGTCTACTAGAGCCTTCAGGTCAAACACCAGGGCCATTATTGCTAAAATCACAAATAGTTCACTCTTAGAATTTCAAGACAACCAAATTGTACTATAGTAACAACAACTATAATGTATTACAGTAAACAAAATAATATTTTTTTATTGTTCCAAGTATTCCACTTCAGTGAGCTTTGGGACAGCCCTTCATGCCTTTTTAGCAACAAGGCCCTGAATATGTTTATGGTATGAAGCTTAGGTACAGAATGTGACTTAGATTATTTACTATTTTCATAGTGCATTACTTTGATGTGTCCTCGATCAGAATTACCTGCTACTACTCCAGAAGCAAGTGTGGCGATGACAGGGCTCTGTCTGGCACTCATTTTACTCAGTGGTTTGAAGAGCAGCCCATCTCTGGCCATAGCAAACAGCACACGGGGCATAGGAAACATGGATCCGAGCAGACTGTTAAACAGTAAAGAAAAGTGCATGGGAACTAAACAGGGGTTTTTCCCAAAAGCACCATTGGCAACTATGATTGCAATTTCCATTGAACTCTATTGATGACAACCATAGTTGGCTTTGGGAAACGCACCCCAGAGCGTTACGGACAGACTGGGAAGAGAATGTTTTTTTAAACATTCAGCTATGAAAACCTATTCTGTTTACCCCAAAAACAAAGAATATTTCACCATGAAATCAAAATAGATTAATGTAATATTGCAGTATTTATTATGAATTCATCATATATATATTTTTTTAATTGACCTTGTAATCTTTAATCAAAATAACTTTCCCTCCCTCTCACAGTGACATCTATTCTCTGATGATGTGTTTACTGGCGTGAGGGCGGAGCAACCTGTCACTCACATGAGATCCACCAATAGCAAACCACCACCATCCAATCAATTCCCTATGGAAAAAATCAAGTCCCATCCTACATTTTTTCTTGTTTGAGAAGCAGATTCACTCGTATACGTGAAAATAGGGAAGAGAAAACTATGGCACCTTCCGTTTCATGCCGACTTATTTATATTTACATTTATAAGTTGTTATAACTTAGTAATAACTAAGTTGTTAAAAACGTATAAAGAACCTGATGAACCTGGATATCCAACACAGGTATTAAATAATTAACTTCTGTTCTGACGTGTCTTGCATCAACATTCATCCTTGACAACTGTTTGACAGTCATGCATTATCCATACTACATTTGACTTTATGATACTAATTTTACCAAACCGATGTACACACTTTCCTTTTTAGTTCATGAGCATCTACTGTAGTATCTTCTACTAATCAATCATGCAATGCTGTGTTTTATAGTCCTAATAGTATGAGTCTAGTGTAGTAAGTGCTTTATACGCCATATGTGATGCTTTACCTTGTTGAGAGAGCACACAAAGATCCAACAGCCACAGCATACTTTGCAGGATCCCAGCCCACATAAGTGAAGGCTGCGGGTAAGGGACTCTGAACATTTAGTTGGTAGTAAGGCATCATGAGGGTGAGAGCAGCCGAAACTCCGAAATAAGCCAAAAAGCAGATGAGAAGAGAAGCCACAATTCCTATAGGGATAGACTTCTGAGGGTTTCGTACCTCCTCGCCTAGATGATAGGAGACAGAGATTTAAAATACAAGTACAAAATCATTTAGACTAGTGAATTAGACCTCCTTGTAATGTTTCCTGCTATGCTTTATATATATATATATATATATATATATATATATTCCAAGACTTCTGAAGATTTGCGTGAAGAACAGACCAAAATATCAATAAGTTATTCATACAAAAATTTCATCTAGGGATTCTACAAATTGCCATACCTTCCTCTCCACAATAAAGCTTCTGTGGAGAGGAAGCTTATCAGTAAATAATGCCTTGAATTTTGATCTGTTCCTCACACTGTAGAATGAAATCAGAAGACAGTCACTGTGAAATTACAAAAAACTGTGAAAAGATTATTCAAAAATATTATGTTTGTGTTTCACAGAAAAATAAAAAGAAAGCAATTGGATTTGGAGCATGTGGGTGAGTAGAACAGAATTGTATAAATTCGGTTTCTTATAAATTATTAATATCGCTATCGAGTGCATTAGTGCTTTTTCAGCGGCGTTGGTTCCGGAAGTATTTGTTTCACTCATTTTTCCCATAGGGTTTTTAAAAAGTCTTAAAGCATTTTAAGGCATGAACCAGATGATAATCAGAGAATCACAACATTACAAACTTTTATTTGAAGCAAAAACGTATTTGAAAATTAGACAAAAAGATACAAAACTGTACATTACGCCTCTAGTAAAAGAACTACAATCCCATAAAGCATTGCGACAATATAAATTAAAATCGGCGAAGAGAAATAAAAACTATTAATTTAAAGTTGTTGATTATATCTAAAGAAATTATATCTATATTTTAAGTTTATTGCAAAATATGCATATATACAAATATTTAAGTATTTTGAGAGCATATAAAGCGAGGCTAACTCAATTACGTCATTTGCAAGTGCAAGGGACAAGTTGCGTGTGCAAGTTTCTGTACAGCATCATGGGTAATGTCAGAGACTAAAAGGGCTTTGGTAATGTTGGCCTACATTTTTTTTTTTACCACAAATTCAACTGTTAAACACGATCATTTTGAAATATGACCTGATGGCTTCAGCAAAAGCATATAGCATCGATTACCTCAGTTCTCACATTAGGGCTGTCTTTAAAGGTTTTAAAGGAGGTTTTGCTTCCGGAACCAGACTATTGCACTCTATTGATGAAGTACCTGTGGTTGCAATGCAGTCAAATCCCACAAAGGCATAGAAACAGGTAGCAGCTCCAGCAAGCGTTCCATCAAAACCAAAGGGAAAGAATCCTCCAGCTCCAAAACTGGATAAAGTTTCATTTGAAACTGAAAGATTTCTAAACAAAAAAAAAAGCTTGGTTAAAACCTATTTCAACGTAGCAGATAGTGTGGTAATTAAAAACATGCAAACATATTATCAAAGAGGCTCTAAAATTTCCACAGATCTAAGGGTACGTTTACATGACAATTATGTTTTTCCTTTGTATTTTTCGCATACAGGCAAGACCATTGTCAAAATGATCCTTGTTCACATGGATCTGCAAAAATGATTAAAAATGCTGTATTCTGCTGCCAGGCCAGTAGATGGCGATGTCACTGTACTTCGCATCTATGACTAAACACATAATACACATACGCATGACGTCAACCTTTTCACAAATTTTTGTAGGCCCCAAAAACGCAGATTTTGTGTAAATGAATTGCTAAAACACATACAAAGTTTTTCGTTTTTTTGTTGGAAACGGTGTCGTGTAAAGTAAAACATGCAGTTTTCACTTTTACCTTAAAGCTGCTGTAGGTAACTTTTGTAAAAAATATTTTTTACATATTTGTTAAAACTGTCATTATGTCCTGACAGTAGAATATGAGACAGATAATCTGTGAAAAAAAATCAAGCTCTTCTGGCTCCTCCCAGTGGTCCTATTGCCATTTGCAAGACATATACGCTCCCGGTCAGAAACAACCAATCAGTGCCAGGAGGAATGTCTTAGCAGTGTCAATCACGCTCGTGTACGCGCTGATCACACCCCTCTCTTGCACAGCGCGAGCCGTCGTTCAAACTCCAGATTGCCGGCGTGCTGCAGCTGTGCTTATGACGGAGAAACAACCTAAACTGCCAATTCTCGAGTGACACCAGCTCATAAAACAAAGAGGTAAAAGGAAAAAGACTGATGACGATAAACAAGCGAAAAAGAAAGAATTACAGAGAGCCCATTGACTCAGTGTCAAAACTCTAGCCGCATTACATGTAGATAAAATGTCACGCACTCTGCTAAGCAACAATTGAAACCTGCTAATTCACTGGCTTGTCATGTTGCTGAAATAATGTACTAGCACACCTTATCTAGCATTATATATCGCTAGAATAATTACTTACATACTGTAACGTTAGTTACCGTTATATTAACGTTATCTTACTAGCTATTTATAACTTATAGAAAGAGTGCAACGTTATAAAGTTATGTAGGCTATTGCAAAATACATAATGATTTGAGGACCAAGTTTGTAGTCAAAGTATGGGCAGGCCATAGTCAATGTAAAGCATATTGTTGACGTTTAGTCCCTATTAGTGAATGTGCCATATAACTTTTTATCCGCTGTTATCGGTGGGCCTGTTTACTAGCCTGCGCGTTCACGACGGGCTCCGCTGTGGAGGACGAGCTGTGGAGGGAGGGCTGTAGCGCAGCAGAGAGCAAGGGGGTGGGACCTGTAAGTTGTGCTTGTTCATATTTTCAGACTAAGTCAACGTTTTCTCAAAACTCCCTACTGCAGCTTTAACCACAAATGCTTTGTAAATTTCATAAAGCAACATACGCGGTTATTGTGTAGTTCAAAATGTCCTCCTGTGTTATCTGCCAATTTCCAAGGTCTCCCTTGATGAACCCAGCAATGATGACAAAAACCAGAACTACCATATTTACAGCTGTGAAGATCTTATTGACAATGGCAGACTCCTTCACCCCAAATGCAAGGATACCTGAGAAATGACAACAAATAACACAAATCTGACTCATGTTAATTCTCATTTTGAATTGTATTACTGTGTTTTACCATAGCCCTTTTATTGACACTACAATAAATTTACTGTAAATCTTACTTGCCTGCCAAAACCATTATAAGGCCAGCAGCAAAGAAGTCTGGATACGAAGCGAGGCCAGGTAAATTCATTGGTATATTTTCTCTCAAATAACTGGCAATCTTATTTCCAATCAAGTCATCGAAAGTGCCACTCCATGCTCTGGCAACACTGGATGTGCCTGTCATAAAGTCAATCAGATCAAGCAATTAATTTACACATTACAGACATTTGATAAGCAAGTTTATTATACGCCATATAACTATTTAGGGAGCCATGAAATTAATAAATAAATCTTGTCAGTTAATATCCCTATACATGTCTACTATGTCTATGATTCTTTTGGAAATGCATCCTTGGTTGATTATGCAATATTGTGTCTATACATTTTGTGATTATACTCAAAATATAGTAGAGCTACATTATGTAACAGCACACGTCTTGCGGAAGAACATTGGTTTGGTTGTGTGTTTAAAGGCACCAGTGAAAACGTGTATACAGGATATCTTATCAAAGCGGAAGGACACATCAATAAAAAAAGATTCCCCGAATTTTGTACAATCCATGGTCAATGAATGTTGGGCATATAATGTTTGTTCTTGCCTATGATGTATGACAGCAGTAAGTTCCAGCCGGTGATGAAGGCCCACACTTCTCCAACGGTGACGTAGCTGTACAGATAGGCAGAGCCGGTCTTGGGAACCCGGGCGCCAAACTCTGCATAGCACAACCCCGCAAACACAGACGCCACTGCCGCAATGAAGAATGACACAATGATGCTGGGCCCAGACACTGTTCTGGCAACCTCTCCAGAAAGGACATACACCCCGGCCCCAAGTGTACTTCCCACCCCAAGGGCCACTAGGTCGAGTGTGGTTAAGCAACGCTTAAAGTTGGACTCTTCCCCATCGGGCTCCAGTGGCTTTCGCCTCGATAGGCTCTTCAGAAAACACAGCACCTTGTTACAGAACATCCTGAGACAAATAATATTGGTGATTATGTATAAGCAGCAAGTATATCATTCTTTAGAATTATGTTAATAATGGATATATTTAAGAGAAACAGATGTGCATTCTCTAATTAAGCACTGTGTAGCTCTTTAACTCCTCTTTCTTTTTTTAGGCTATTATTCATTCTTTTAAACCCGTTAATTTTCCTTAGTCCATTTTCAATAATAAAATTACAAATAATGTTTAATCACGATCAGTTTTATTTTTTGGTTTTCTTCATTATGCTCTAAAAGCACTGTGTATGAAATATGTTATACACATGAACATGCCTTGCCTTAAGACACAGTGCTTCTGTTATCAGGAGATAATAATAATAAATTTTATTCACACAGAAAATGCAGCTCTTATTGGTCAGGCCATAAACCACTTAGAAAAAGCAAAGCATAAAGACATGTTAAAAATGATTGTTGCGATTGTTTATCGCAACTTAAAATTCTACATTAGAATAAGAAATAATGTGTGGTTTCAACTTAAAGTATGTGTTCCTGCTTGCCTTAAAATATTAAGTTTAGTTAACTTAAGTTGGACATTTAAGTTCAATAGTGGGGACTTTCTATTTTAAATATTTTTTATTATTCATTCTTTTGAACCCATTTTAGTTCAATTTCCATCAGTTAATTTTCCTTATTCTAAATTAAATGTTGAAATGTGAGTTTTCTTCATTATGCCTATATTTATAGCACTCAGATTTATAGGTATTATGAAATGAAAGCAAATTGACTGTAAAACAAATGACAGAAACAATAATGACAATACAGGCATTTAAAATATATAAATTAAAGACTATGGAACAAATGCTTAGAGCCTATATAATTTCATTTGGAAAGAAGTTGACTATTTTTTGCCTAATGCCTAAAAAACTGGTTCATCTGATCTTTTATAGTTTACATTACAATCCTCTGATTTTTAATGTTCAGAAGTCATATAACTTATCTCAAACCTTCCATTATAAGCACGTAATATCTGGTCAATACTCTTATCTTGCTTTTATGATGTTCAATATGTGCATACTGGGAACTTGTAAACTCAGTAAAACCAACATGTCTATCTTAAAATCCTTTTTTTTTTTTAAGAAGGCTCTTTTTCAAAAAAACATTTTAGTTAAGGAATTTTACTGAAATTATGCCAGTTATGAAACTTTGTTAATTAAAATGATGTGTATTCTCTCTTATCTTAAACAAAAACACAGTGTCTCCTTAAACTATGTTGACTTTGAAGCATATAAAACTGAATAATGACCGAACAGAACAGCATCAGTAATGAAGTCTCTTACCTGCATGTGTAGATCCCAAGCGGTGCGCGAAGGTGTGAGTGTTGCCTCACAGCGCAGAGTTTATGAGCACAGTCCATATCAGAGCCCCTCCTGTCCAATCTCACGTGTCCAAAACTTCACGTGTCATTTTTGACAGACTCTGTTACATTTAGAAGAAATGTGTGATTTCTGAAGAGGAGATGTACACTTGAAAAATAGAATTTTGCACTTGTAAGCCTGACACAAGGCATTTGACAAAAGAACTCGAAAAGTGTGGAGTGTAGGGATATGATTTTATGAAAGTTGTAAAATCAAAAATATTAACATTGGGGGGGACATCAATCATTATTATGTTGCTGAATGTTAAACGTGTGTATTCTCAGAAGAACTGAGGTGCTTATTAAGTATTTTCAGAAATAACTTGTGATACCCTTCCAAAAAAAAAAAAAAAAAAAAAAAACTATTTGCAGCAAAAAGAAAAACTTCAGCACATGCAACAATTATAAACAGTATTTTACACTCTAAAAAATGCTGGGTAGTTTCAACCCATGTTTGGGTCAAATACAAACAAACCCAAAAGTTGGGTTTCAAAATTTAATAAAAAAAATGCAAACCAATTGTTTGGTTGGTCCATATTTGACCCAAACATGGGTTGAAACAACCCAGCATTTTTTAGTGTGTACCTATTCATTCACACAATCTAGTAATTTAGTAGAAAAATTACAGTATTATACTGGCAAATGCATCTGCTAAATTGCTGTATAATTCACAAAATACACTTTTTCCTGTACTGTACTTTGCTAATTGAATTTACAGTAAATAGTCACTGTAAAAATTACTCAGTGTAAAAAAAATATGATCAGTAAGTCATGGCAACTTAATTTAACTCATCAAAATAATTTAAGCAACTTTTTTATGTTATACACAGTGTAACTAATGCCGTTACTTACTTACTTTATTTACCCCCCCCCCCCCCACCCCCCCTCCCCCCCCGAAAAGTACTTAATACCTTTCCTTAATAAATAAATAAGTTCAGAATCAGAATCAGAATGAGCTTTATTGGCCAAGTATTTACATACACTAGGAATTTGTCTTGGTGTAAACTCTCACGTGTCCAAACCTTATAGTTATGTAATACAGTTATTATATAATTACTTTAGCACTACCTTATTTCACCTGGGCTGGGCTTGTTTGTTTTTTAATAACATTCTATTAATACCAAGTTCTATTTTGGCAACTGTAACGGTCCATTCACACCAAAAGTGAAATGAAAAAGCCCCAGACTGAAGGAAATGCAAATTGACATCTGTACAGTAGAGGGCACAGCTCTAACAAACCTTTCAGCTGCTGCCATTCTGGACAGAAGAAGAATAGGACGCAAGATAAGAAAGTTCAGCATTGAGCAATAAAAATAAAAATAAAAGAGTGAAACATAAATGTGATGATTATCTAAAGCATTTTTATTTATCGGAAAGGTTGAACTGGATTATCAAAGGTCAGCACAGCAGCAAAGACTTTGGTTAATAAAGTGAGATTAAATACGTAAAGTATATAATTATTGCAGGTTTGCATAATATTCTGAGTTTGCATTTGACTGGTTTTATTCATTTTGAGGAATACTGAATCTATCACACAATTCCTCTGGACTTACTCACGATTCCTCTCAACAGGAGATCTGTCAGTAAAAAAATGGGGAAAGAAAGTAACTTGTGTTATGTGAAAAAGTAACTCAGATTTTTTGTTGAAAATTTAAAAGTAATGCGTTACTTTAGTTACTTGAGAAAAGTAAACTAATTACATAATTCAGGTTACTTGTAATGTGTTACTTTTTAAAGGATTAGTTCACTTTTAAAAAAACTTTTGCTGATAATTTACTCACCCCCATGTCATCCAAGATGTCCATGTCTTTCTTTCTTCAGTCTAAAAGAAATTAATGTTTTTGATGAAAACATTCCAGGATTTTTCTCCATATAATGCACTTTGCTGGGCACCAAACGGTTCAAGGTCTAAAGTTAAAGTTTTATAGGCACAAATGCTCGCCTTGCGAACTCTCCTGTTCGAACTCGTTCATCAAAATGAACAAATCTTTTTTCGAGTAATTGACTCGTTCATCAAAATGAACAAATCTTTTTTCGAGTCATTGACTCGTTCATCAAAATGAACAAATCTTTTTTCGAGTAATTGACTCGTTCATCAAAATGAACAAATCTTTTTTCGAGTCATTGACTCGAAAAAAGATTAGTTCATTTTTGATGAACGAGTTCGAACAGGAGAGTTCGCAAGGAAAGCATTTGTGCCTATAAAACTTTAACTTTTTTATTTATTTTTGAAATGAGCGATCGTTTCGCTTGATAAGACCCTTATTCATCGTCTGGTATCGTTTAAAGCCCTTTGAAGCTGCACTGAAACGGTCATTTAGACCTTGAACCGTTTGGTGCCCAGCAAAGTGCATTACATGGAGAAAAATCCTGGAATGTTTTCATCAAAAACATTAATTTCTTTTCGACTGAAGAAAGAAAGACATGGACATCTTGGATGACATGGGGGTGAGTAAATTATCAGCAAAAGTTTTTTTAAAAGTGAACTAATCCTTTAAGCCCGTTTAACATAATTTAAGTTGAAATGAATTTGTACAACCAAGATGATTCTACTTATTTATTACAGTGTAAGAAAACGGCACAGCCAAACGTTTAATGTTCACCTAATCTTCTAACATCCCAGACATCAATCTCATTTCTAATTGCAAAGTAAATGTACAGTCCTTGACTATAACAAAGACCCATAAATATTTAACATTGAATACATAACAGAAAGTAATTCCATGCTGAAATGAATGTAATGTATTTTTTTTTTAATACTGCACTGCAACCATATGAAATATACTACTGTTCTCTAACATATGTCTATACAAAAGTATATAGTATAATAAATAAATGAAACCGGGAATGTTTCAGGAAATAAAGATGACTGGCTGACAGTTAGAAAGATAAGGGGCAAAATCTGTTACTTCTTGCTGACTCTTATTATCAGTGGCTGAAGTCCATGACTATATCCTGAATAGCATATTACTGTCATGTTACGTAGCTTTTATACATTAGTCCTAAACAAGTAATTACTATTGAGCAGCTTACATTTTAGACAATAATTGGCCAGTTTGCATATTTCTTGACCAACAATGAAAATACTGTAAGCCAAGGCCTCAAGTTTTGTGTCACACTAAGCAAGGCATGGAAAGGCTAAATAGAGTATATATAAGACTACAGTATGCCTATATAATATTCAGTATGGTAAGATTTCGTTCCAAGCATAGGTAGAATTATGCTATATAAATGTGCCAACGCCAACCTATCACAACAAAATGAACTAAAGCCACTATAGTGGTTCTGTGGTGCCACATTAAAAACATATTAGGAATCAGTATGTGTGTGTCATATTGTTATTCAGGTTCAGTAAGGCAAAGGTACGGGATAATGATTATTACAATTTACAACTTAACAACCCAATAACCACAGGTGTGTTGAAGCTGACTTATAATGTTTGACTGTTGGGTAGTTTTCTCTTTTAAGCAAATGTGCTTAGGTAAATAGATTTTGTATTTTGTTTGTAGAAAGTTGGAGTGACTTCCAGTGAAGAGATCATGTGGATTGATGTAGTTATTTGCTGAAAGAAGCAAAACTAAAGCAGAAAAAGACCAAAGGTCTAATATGCCAACTAGAATGTAATGTTACAAGACTAATCATTAATTTTTCTTTAATAATCTTTAATGATGGATCTCCTAAGGCTTTTCTTCCTAATTATCCATCTTACGTTTTTATTTAGTGGGTATGTACAGTAGTCATGAAATTACACCTGAAATACTAAATAGGCTACTTTATCTGTATTTAGTGACTTTGACCTGAAATCAATCTGACCTTGACTGACAATCAATGTAAATTTGCCTCAAATGTCTTTTGCTGTTATTTATTGGTCATTTTTCTTTTAACTTTTCTTCACTGCAAACCCTAATGTTTGAAAGTAATTGTATTGAGTAGGAGAAAATCATATGATACAAATTAGTTTAAATTAATTAACCTTGATGAATATTTGGAGCTTTCTATTTATTTTGAGTTTAACGAACTTGTCTCTAAATGTATATAAACAATTTTTTGTCAGTTTTGATCACAAGACCAGTGATGTATGGGAAGAACCTGTCTGTTATAACTTCATAGGGCATGCAGCTGGCAACCCATAGATCGATCGGTTATCCGCTGAAGCTAAAGCTTGTGTCACGGTACGGTGCCCAAGAATACTCACGAAGACGAATTGACAAAGAGAACAGTATTTTAATCTAAATTACTCAGGGGAATACAGAGAGACAGGTAGCAACACGCACCAAACACAACATTAAGTCAAGTCAAGTCACCTTCATTTATATAGCTTTTTTAACAATATAGATTGTTTCAAAGCAGCTTTATAGTGATAATAGGAAATGAAAGTAACAGATTGTTTTGGCTTTACAAGCAGCTTTAAGTTATTGTCCAGCTAAATTTTGTTTTGACTGATTCACTTCCGTTGCAAAGATAATTAGTTATTAGTTAATTAGTTAGTGGCTTGAGAATGCTAACCTTGAAATAGGTTCCATGTGCAAGCATTGAACATTTTTGAAAAAAAGTTATCATCTAAACGTAAAAAATGCGAATCTGTGAAAACGGTGAAAATAATACAGATTTGTTTTTACCGCTTCCGCGTAGCCATGTGAAGTGGAATTATTTTGACAATGTTTTATCTGTACTGAGGTAAAGGTAAGGGAAGGAGGCCTTCACAGGTGAGAGACTAGTTGACACTTCAGGACTGCGTTGTCGTCGTGTCCAGGCGCATGTCCTTCATCAGTTCTGGATACGGCTTGGATCTGGCGGACCTTGGGATAAACCGGGAGACAATTAAGACGCCATTAAGACAGGTCATTGAACTAGAAAACATAGATTAATACTATACTATACTATTAATACTAAACTAAATGATGACTAATAGGCTAATTAATTGATAGCAGGATAACTAAATGAAAATAACACATACTAAAAAGAAGGTTAAGACAGGAACAAACAAATCATACTCCTGACAGTATACCCCCCTCTGGAAAGGCGCGTCCTCGTGCCGTACAAGGTCCAAAAGAGAAGGGAGGGAGGGGGTTTTGGAGGAGGTTGAGGAACAGAAAAAGGGCAAGACAAAACCAAGTCTAATGAATTAGTCCATGGAGGAGTGGAGAGTAGGAGTAGCCAGGGGAAAGCCAGGAGCAGGAGAAGCCAGATGTAAACCCAGACCACATTCAGCATGCAGTTTCAGGGCAGAGTTGCAGGAGGGAGGAGCCATGGTGGAAACTTGAAAGATGTAACCAGGGGGACAAACTCCTGCGATGAGCCGGCCATGATGGAGACAAGGCTTGCTACGATAGTCGGTGTTACCAGTGTTGCATCGCCACCCTCTGGTTATGTACGTGTCACCACCGCATCAGAACTGAAAACATGGGGATTTTTTTTTATAGACAATCCCATAATCCCTCGGACGGTAATGTTGTGCGAAATTTGGGTGTCATTTTTGACAAATCTATGAGTTTTAGCAGTCATGTTAAATCTGTGGTTCATTCCTGTTTTTTCCATCTCAGGAACATCGCTAAGATTAGATCTGTGGTTTCTAAAGAAGGGCTGGAGATGCTTGTTCATGCTTTTATTTCTATTCAGGTTGAATAACTAGTTCTTCCAATGTTTCATTATCGGACTCGCGCTCGGATTGATATAATAAAATCGACGTCATAGTTACTGTCCTCACAGTGTATACAATCGCTGAAGACTGAGGAAGCCTCCGGAGCTGAACTTCAGTTATGGTAATGGGTGTTTAGCTTCCGACAAGTGCTGTAAGCGGTCGAACAATCACAAAAGACTGGGCCGTCCGGCCAATCAGAGCAGAGCAGGCAGCGGAAAGGAGGGATTTAAAGAGACTGAATCATCGGAAAATTCGTTCGTGAAAAATGTGGTGATGTACAATGTATATTATGAGAAAATGAAAGCGTTTGTTGTAGGAGATCTCCGAAGCAAAATTAGTATTTTCACCCCCAAAAAACGTTTTTAAGACAGTTATTTATATCTTTTGCTGTAGTGTCATTAGGACATATCCGTTTACATTTCCAAACATTTATTTTGCCATTATAATAATCCAGTGAGATTTTTATATGCATAAGGAGTCTGACAACAGCCAGTATGCTCCACACGGAGATCTGATCTCACCATAATCGAGTCCATCTGGGATTACATGGAGAATCAGAAAAAACTACTAAATCCAGAAGAACCGCGGCAACGTCTCGAAGACTCTTGAAGAAATCTTCCTGAAAAGCTATGTGCAAGTCTACCTGGACAACAGCTGTTTTAAACGCAAAGCGTGGTCACACCAAATATTGTTTTGATTCAGTTTATAGAATCTAATTGATTTTATAAAATCTATTTATGACATTATTTTGGAAAGCATCCTCACCTTTACAGCATTTTTACATAAGTGTCTAAAACGTCTCTCAGTACTGTAGCTTTGCAGGAAGGGTTCAAACATCTTGGAGACATTGCTGCAGTTCTTCTGGATTTAGTCTTTCTCAGTTTTTTTCTGTTTCTTCATGTAATCATAGAAAGGCTTGATTATGGAGAGATCAGATCATACCGGCTCTTGTCACTCCTTGTGCAAACAAAAAAATCTCACTGGATTATTACCATTAATGGCAAAGTGAAGGTTTGGAAATGTAAGCTGACACACTACAGCAAAATATATAAATAGCTAGCTTAAAACTATTTTTTGGGGGTGAAAATACTAAAGTGCCTAAGACTTTTGCACAGTAGTGTATATATACAGACTTTTGCATGCACACAAGAAACTTTATCGTGCCCTCGAGAAACTATTTACATGCGCACGGGAATTTTTTTCCATGCTTACAATTTACAATTACGCATTACAATTTCTAGTTTTATATACTAACCTAATCTATGAAGAAAAAGAGAGCAAATATGCACATGAATTAATAGAAATCTGGGCCTATTTGCTCAAAATTAGGCTTTCCTTGGGGTAGTACCTCTAATATCAAGGCCTAATGTCCAATTTAATGCATCCTTTGTGGCGGCAAAAAAAACCATGACACGAAATGGGCTGATGGCACAATATGGCTGTGTGCATTGTCCTATTTGCCAAGTTCAAGGGTCTATAAAAACATTGGTGCTTAAAAAAAAAAGTGGTCAAAATTTCATTAGGACAGTACATTATCCTATTTCAAAGCCTTAGGTCTGCTGTAACACATACTCTATGGCGGCCAAGAAACCAGACAGTGAAATGTTCTAATGGTGGCATAGTGTCCATTGTCTATGCTAAGTTTAATGGTTTCTCATGCGCACACGAAAGTCTGCATATGTTTTATTTTGCAAAGATCCTTTTAGTGGCTCAGTAAGAATGCTAAGAGTATCATGAGAAGAAACCCAAAACACTTATAACCTGCATTTTTGCATAATGAAAAAGTGCACCTTGAATTCATTCAGTCGTTTTTGACAATCACTAAACAGCTGTCATGAAAACACTTCTTGTATGATAAATTTATTTTCATTAAATTCTTAATTTTCTATTATGGTAAACTAAATAGAGTCAATAGTCTGGAAATGCAAATATTTTTCCATACTCTGCTTTCTTTTTTCCATACATTTCCAGACCTGGAAATTACTCAAATCAAATTCCATACTTTTCCAAACTGCGTAGGAACCCATTCCGCGTGTAAGAGAATTCCGTTTTCATGTGTAAATTCCGTGATTCCGTCCGCGTTTTCCGCATCACGGAAATCTTAGGGCCCTACCTATGTTCCTATCTCAGAAGCATGCAAGCAACATTTTCTATGGTTTTATTTACATTTTTTAAAATATTTTTTCCAGTATTTCATAGTTTGTATGTAAAATAGAAAGATTGAACTTATTAATTAAAGTTAAAAATCGATTGTAGAATTGCAAGTTTTAAATCAGGATTTTTTCAAATGTGTCTGTCCATTAGGATGTACAGGTTCGAAAGCCTGTTACTGAATCACATTTCCAGTAATGCTGATTGAAATTTCGTACATTAAAAAAATCTATATCACAGTACCGATACATTTTTTTTTTTACTTTTTCATATGCAGAATATACAGTTCTTGAAGTGCTTGAACATATAAGGAAGATGAGGAAGACATCTGTATTTAAAACTTTAAAAAGTAAAAGAAAACTAGCTTCCGGCCAAACGAACACACGGATTTGACTTAAATCTAAAGTGCAACTTGAATATTAATATTTTTTTTACACAAACGCATCGCTTCGCTTCAGAAGGCCTTTATTAAACGCCCAGAGTAGTGTGGAGCACTTTTATCATGGATAGACGCACTTTTATGATGGATAGATGCACTTATGGACTTTCAAAACAGAAACAACCATTCACTGCCATTATAAAGCTTGGAAGAGCAAGGACATTTTTTAATATAACTCCGATTGTATTCGTCTGAAAGAAGAATGTCATATACACCTAGGATGGCTTGAGGGTGAGTAAATCATGGGTTGATTTGAATTTTTGGGTGAACTATTCCTTTAAAGGTATAGTTCACCCAAAAATGATATTTGTCATCACTTACTCACCCTCATGTTGTTCCAAACCTATATGAGTTTCTTTATTCTGCTGAACACAAAATAAGAGATTTTAAAGAATGTGGGTAACAAGAAAGTTGACAGTAGCCATTGACTTCCATAGTATTTTTCCCTACTATATATTTTCCTAATAACTACATATTATATTATTATAATATAATATTATTATTATTAATTATTTTGAAAATTACAATAATATTTAACAGTAATGTATCAATTTAGATATTATAGTACAATACAGTATAATTAATTACAGCAGAAGCAGACCAAATTACGAAATACAGTAAAAGTACAGTAAAGTAATATTTTGTAGTTTACAGTACTGATCTTGTGTACTGTAAAGTGAATTATTACACTACAGTTACTTACTGGAAATCGAAATACAGTAACTTGCTGGCAACCGTGCTGCCAGTAATGTACTGTCAAAATACAAGAAAACTGTTAACAGAGAAATTGTTTCAAAGATGCACACAGGAATTGACTCTAACGTTTCCTCTAACATTCCTAGGTTTATTTTGTTATGAATAAACGAAAGTGCGATCTATGAAGCAAAAACCTTACAATTAAAGTTGAAATGTTATAATGTTCAAGTTTTTGATCTAAAAAAAGAAAGATGCACATGAATCTAATTTGACCATATTGATTGATTTGAATATATTTAGTTTGTTACAAACAATGTGCAATCTGTAAAACAAAAACCTAAAAATTAAAGTTGAAATGATACACTGCTGATATGTTTTTGAGAAAAAGCTTAAAGTATAGATCAACAATTTTTATGTTTATTAATTTATTTCATGTTGGTACATTTTTGGGAAGTACACCTGTTTTGACCTGACGTCCATTGAAATGGACAAAAAGATATTACAATTAAAGCCAACATTTTTTATTTTATTTTATTTTTTTATTTGGTCTTATTTATAGAAGCCTCGTGAGCTGGGAAAATGTACAACTTGAAACATAATTCAGGTCTGGAACATTTGTTTTTTAAGAAAACATCCAGATCATTTGTATGAAGATGAATTGGAAATAGTTTAACCTTTAGGTTCTAAGAGAATGAAGTACAAGTTGTGTGCATTTTACCAAACGGTTGGAAATGTAGGTGGAAAGTATCGATCTCATCTTAAGCATATTCACTTGGCTATGCTGGTTTGTTATTCACATTTGAAAGAGTTTGGTATGGATGTCATAATAAAACCATTGATAGATGACCTAGAACGGCTTTCACCGTAAGTGTCTTAGGAACAGAACACAAAGTTTATGCTGCTTCAAAAATTCTCTTTTGGTCAGAATGACAAGGCCAATAATCCTGTTCTGTTGTCTGAATGACTTCTTCAAACTTCAGGGATCATAAAAACAGCTATTTAGAAATGGTGTCTTTTTTTAGATTGTTGCCATTTATAATGGGACATTGTGTTCCTCCTGTCATCGTGTTCTTATTATGTAGAGATTGCAAATATTGTAGGGGTGGAACAGTAAATAAAAGTCACGGTTCGGTTCATACCTCGGTTCAGACATCACGGTTTGGTAACTGGAGGGAAAAGCAAAACAAAACAAAAATTGTACATGTCTCAGGCTGTACCACCTAGTGTATTACTACATTTGAGTAATTCATGTAATTAACGTATTACTATTGGAGCATTTTCCAGGGGTGATAGTAGAAACAAATCCTGAGCCTGAACTTTTTTCCCTGGGAGGTAAGCGGGTCAAGATATATGCCCTGATCAACATAATTGTCAAGCAGGATCCAGGGGTGTGCTCCCCTGAGAGAACAGTTTGATAAATACCGTAAGGTAGTCCCTTAAATTATAGATTCTGGTGACTTTTGATATAAATGGACATCATTCAGACATGAGATGAACAAACCAATACAAGCCTATATTACAGTAGCATCTTTGTGTAGAGCACCAGAGCTCCTGGGACCCTGGGCCTGTTCATTAATCCATCCCTGCTTTTAACTACCGTATTTTCCGCACTATAAGGCGCACCGGATTATAAGGCGCACCTTCAATGAATGACCTATTTTAGAAAAATTTTCATATATAGGGCGCACCGGACTATAAGGCGCATAAGATACTGCAGTCAAACGTTTGACTGGGTTTGCGTTATACATCCACAATGTGCTAAAGGGAATGTAGCGAGTGCGCGGCGCCGGAGGCGAGGCGTTTATTAGTAAGCGTGAGCGCGCTGGGGCGGACACGTAACTTACATTCGCAGCCTGACTCGTATGAGTATTCATGTGCGACGGCTCGCTGACAGCAACAGCTGGCTGTTTTGAATGAGACAACCCGGTTACTGTGAACAGGGAGCGCTTTATGAACATTCTGTGACGCGCGAGCAACGCCGGGGACAGTGTGTCTGTTAGTAATGGTGTGTTCACAACGAACGCGAATAGAGCGTCAAATACGCGTCTATCGCGTCTAGTTAGACGCTTGAGAATTCGCTCGAGTTCAAATTTTTCAACTTGGCGGAAGACATTCGCGACAAACGCGTCGCCCAATTCGCGTCATTCGCAACGCCCCGGCGCGAATGATGCGTCTATTCGCGCCTTTGCATTGACTTTGTATGTAATCTACTCGCGCAAATAATTAAATTCGCGTTCGGTGTGAACACACCATTACACACATAACCTGATTTATTCGAGGTTGAACTGGCCGTGTGACAGAGCGGGCATAAGATGGACACGAGCGTGAGTTCGCAGGCGAATTTAATAACGCGGAGCGTTATTAACCAATTGATCAATATATAAGGCGCTCAGGATTATAAGGCGCACTGTCGTTTTTTGAGAAAATTAAAGGCTTTTAAGTGCGCCTTATAGTGCGGAAAATACGGTAGTCACTTATCTGCATACTTATTGCTTGTATAGCATACTGAGACTACAGATACAGCCATACCAAGAAAGGTCAGTGGGTGGCAATTATAATACTCCAAAGTAAACTAGGAATTGATGAGTAGCCTAACCATTGACTTAAGATAGTGCTACTTAATTTATTATTCCAATATCCAAATATGATACTAAATCACACAGAAAAAAAGGACTTTTATTTGTTATGCTGTCTTTGCATTTGAACATTGCACATTTTAAACGGGACACGCATTAGCTGAATAAACATTAGCCAATACAAACATATTTATAAAAAATAGTTGACAACGAATAGACAGGAGTCCAATAATAGCAAAACGAATCACTTATTCTAAAAAGAATATCAAGTATAAGTTTAGATGAATCCAAAATATGGGGCTGTGTTAATAGTAAAACGTCGGTCATTTAACGAATTTTTAAAAACACGGATGGATAATACAAAATGCTTTCTGACATTTTGACAGAAAAAAACACAACGAAGAACAAAATTTAAACATAGCCCGTCAATTTACAATGATCTTCTCTCTCTGTGCGAGCGGTGGTGATTGTGAGAGAGAGCTCGCGCTGCACTGATACAACGGTACTTTTTAATCCATAAGTAACTAACACGCTAGTTTTCATACAAAATAATTATATAACAATTAGGTACTTTAGTTATTTTTAACACAATAACGTAACACATGCAGGCTACGTTTCACAACACTGAGAATTAATCAATAAACGCCTGTTTCTCCAGACTCGCGCTTATCAGTAATCTACAAATCACAGAACTTTCATAATCACCAAGCCATAGAGATTTTATGATTGAATGATGTCTTCCTCTTATCTGAGTGACCATGAATGACGGAGTATTTTAAGATAATCCATGCGATCCCGTGTGACCCACCCCCCACATTTATAAAATCCTGCAATCGCCCCTGCATCGAATCCAGATTAAGTTGACTAAAAACAATATTTTAACTTTCCACATCCACCTCAGGCCGTTTACCTTCAGGAGTCAGAAGTACTGTGACTACTGTACTGTCCCTCGTTTATGAAATCGGTCAGACGGTGGGCCGCGGGACTGGAAGCGGGATTGAGATTTCTAGGGATGCACCGATCCGATACTCAGTATCGGTATCGGCTCCGATACTGCCATTTTTGCCGGATCGGGTATCGGTCAGACGAGGCCGATCCAAATCCGATATTGTGCGATATACTAGGCTATTCTGTTATTGTTAAGCCCCACAAAAGACACAAAAACATTATAAAGCACCATAACGTTTTCGTGCACTATATTATAAGTGTTCTGAAGCCATTATATAGTATAATGTGAGATAGAAATTAATATTTAAGTCATTAAATTCAAGATCACCCTCCGCTGCGGCTGTCAGTCATTCTCCATTCAGCATTCAAACAGCGCGTCGCATTCGGTTACGACAGTCAACACGAGGAAACTCTCTCTAGGATTATTCAATGTTACTATTATTATATTTGATCTGTAGATAGAGCTCTATGGTTTCGCATAAAACAACTTTATCTTGCTGTAATTGCTGTAACTTAATCATGTTTTATTCCTCCGCCCAGGCGAGCAACCACCAAGAAAAGGTGTTAACACCAATTCTCGCCCAGGACAACTGGAAGCTGCTAGGGACTGGAAGATGCTGGCTGATCTTGATCAACGGCTTATTTTTCCACCTGAGATTGCCACCACTAACCTACGACCAGATATTGTTTTGTGGTCTGGATCAGCACGCATTGTTCAACTGATAGAGTTAACAGTGCCATGGGAGGATGCGGTAGATGAGGCATATGAGAGGAAGAAACTGCGGTATGCTCATCTGGCCACTGAAGCAGAACAGCGAGGATGGAGAGTCCAGGTTTATCCAGTGGAAGTGGGTTGTCGAGGTTTTGTGGCACACTCTACAACCCGGTTCCTCAGAGACATCGGATTCAGCGGCCAAGAGTTGCGTCGCACAGTAAAGAACTTATCTGAAGCAGCAGAAAGGAGCAGCAACTGGCTGTGGTTGAGACGGAAAGATTCTGGCTGGCTGTGTACAGGCCGCCACGCTACGGTTTCGTAGAAAACTTGAAGAGTCTGTTGGTTTATTTGTATACGTTCCTGTGGATATTGCGCGAATGACGGGTGGTTGGGCAGATATTGTATTTTGCGGTAGGTGGTAAGCCATACGGAACCGTTGCCACTGAAACTGCCTATTAACGCACCAGTGGGGCTCGACAGCCTTAGTCAAACGGGTTGGCGCGTATGGTTGGGTTGCGGAGAGATTGTGGTTAGGTCTCAGCAGCAGGAGGGATGTAGAGGTCAGTAAGCTGGGCTGAGTTGAGTGGGGGACCGAGGGGGGTGACTCTCTTGAGGTGTTGTGGGCTAGTCGACGAAACACTGAGGACGGAAGGTGCCCACTTGAAGACCCTAGAGATGTCCCCTACTCGGCTCAATCTAGACGGTTGTCGTGCTGGTCCTGTAGTTGCAGCCGTCGCGTGTGCTGACGTGCCAAGTACACTGCAGCCGTTAACGCCGGACAGAAGGGGAGTCACACCACCGTATGGAAAGAAGCGTAAATGGATGGAGAAGCATAGTTTACTGTAATGCTACGTCTTAGTTCTTATCTTGGCGAAAGCCGAGTACAAATCAGCATGAAGTTTTAACATCTACTCTCGTGTAATGGAAATCTACCGGGTGTCTGTTAGATCACAACATTAGAGTCAGAGCACTATTTGTTCTTCACGCGCACAGTAACTGAAATGTAAAACTGTTAAAAGAAAAGGCTCAATAAACTATTGCATAGATGGATACTGTATAATACACTACACATCAATATGTCTTTCCTTTGTGCTTTGAACTTTTCAATGCGGACTCGACGCGGTGTGACTCATGTTCCTTCAAGCGCATCATTCTGCGCTCGGGATGCGCATATGCGCTTTGTGCCGCGAGGTATTGGAGCCTTTCATATCATAATACAGTGACGCAATGAAAGATTATTAATAGCCTTTCTTGTTCTGTCCTATCATATGTCGCTGCCTCATTAAACAGCTGTGCTATACATTTAAAACATGTCACAATTTTATAGTAGCCTAGGCTATATATATAATAATTTATCTGTTTGATTTTTGTTATCTTGTTTTTCATGAATGTATTTTACAACAATACAAAGAGCAATGTGTAAAGTTTAACCAGATTTAGTGTTATATTTAATGAATTATCCACTAATCTAGTTTATAATAGCATTTTTGTCATAGATTATGATCATTTTTTTTATTTGTTGTTTTTCTTTATAATGAAGTTGTCTGTATTAAGTAGATTGTGTTTAACACATAAGAGAGTGATTATCAGTTCAACACACAGAGTTATAGAAATTCTAGTTAATTAAAAAAAACTGCACTGGTATCGGTATCGGCCGATACTCAGAATTTTGGTATCGGATCGGTTTTGAAAAAGCGGTATCATTGCATCCCTAGAGATTTCGCAGGATTTTTTATTGCTGTCGATTTTCAGTCTCTTTTTAATGATAGGCCTTACGCATCTGTCAATCATCCCCGCTTGGAACCCAGCGCTATGATTGGTCGAACTCCGCTTCTTTTGCTGTTGCTTGATTTGAGGACTGTCACAGCCCTACCTGTAATCCTTTTTTTATGAATTAACCAGAGAAAGAGAAAGAGAGAGTAATATTGAAGCTGGATGGTTTAATTAATTGTAACTGACTGGGAAACCAAAGTTTTCACAAACTTGCGATCTTAAAGAGGCCGGCGGGTCCTCTAACTCTTGTGGGTCGCCACCACTCGTGATACTCGTCCTTAGTGCTGCTATCTCTGACTCACTCACTTGACCGTCGTCGACCTGACAAAAAGACTGCCTAAGTCGGGGCTACAGATTATGTGTCCCTAATTATAAAGAACCCGTGTATCTAACAGTAGTTCCGCATTACATTAAATAATTTGCACGTGAGTTTTATTTATTTTTATACCATGCATTCTCCGTGTAAATTCATGCACCGAACCGTCACGCCCGTACCGTTTTAGTTCAATACGAATACATGTACCATTCCACCCCTTCTACCTTATACAGTACATTACCCAGATTAATGTTAATGTATGGTCCTCTTCGTTCTCACTGGTGTATGAGATTCGAAGGAAAACATCAGTATTTTAAGAATCTGACTTCTAATTGTCGAAGTTTTGTAAATATAACAATGACGCTGAGCAATCAGACCGTCTTCCTATTTCCGGCGTGACAATCGAGTCTGTCCCAAAAATACCTCTCAATGCGCCCTCGTGGACTCGCGCCAAGTGCCCTATAGGTCTGCTCTACATGATGTCACCAAAGTGTTCTTAAAGGATTAGTTCACCCAAAAATGAAAACTTTGTCATTAATGACTCACCCTCATGTCGTCCCAAGCCCTTAAGACATCCGTTCATCTTCGGAACACAGTTTAAGATATTTTAGATTTAGTCCGAGAGATTTCTGTCCCTCCATTGAAAATGTATATTTTTTTTTTACTTCCTTCTCATTTCAGTTTAAAACAACAAACGTAGAAAGGTCTATACCTTTTTACAGTCTATGGTCTATACCTAACCGTGGCCAAATGGCATTGTTAAACATGTTGCCTAATAACCATACGTCCTCACATTCACGTGGAGGGAATGAAATGTCGAAGCGAGTGGCTCCTGATAAGCTAACGGTGGCTGTGTTTGTGGTAAATGCGCCCATTTGCATACTGTAACTTTCTGATCTAACCAGCGGTCTCATAAAACGTTAAAAAAAAAAAAAAAGAGCTCTATTCGGTACGGTTTTCTGTGCGCACAAACCCAACCCGAAGCGTGCAGCCATGCCCAATAGACACCTATACAGCGCGCGAGTACTGAATTGAGCTCTCTTTCGTGTCTGAATAGACAAATACACACAACATTGTCTAAATGTCCGTTTTGGAGAGTATTAATGTAAACCAGTGGTCTCAAACTCGCGGCCCGGTGATATTTTGTGGCCCCCTACTTGACATTTAAGTTTAATGTTAGTGCGGCCAGTCGTTGCGTGTGCCGCGTTTTTTTTTTAAATCCCTTATGGGCTACCATAGATAGTCTCGTGACAGCTTACGGTGGGTTTGTTGTCAATAGTTGTCATAGACAACCGCGAAATACAAACATACTGCGCCTGGAAAAAATAAGCGCGTCGCTTCAATTATGAGTGCGCTTGCTGCGCGCCTACATTTGAAATAATGAACTTGAGCGCGCAAAATATGTGAGCGCGATATGTGAACAGGCCCCTTGGTGAGCTACCACCAAGTAGGGATGGGCGATATATTATCGTTTGCGATATATCTTTAAAATTTTTCCTCACGATAAGAATTAGTCTTCCCGCGATAATAACGATAAAGCCTATGACGGGACGCATTCGCAGCTCACGCGCATGGCGGAAGGCAGACGTGAAGCTGAGGTGAAGTTTATCGCTAAACGAGTAACTATCTCAACAATCTGGAACTGGTACACACAGATTTTCATCCGCCCATCTCGCCGAACACTGACTGAGCGCTTGAGGGTCGCTCTCCGTCAAGTGATCCGTAAAGCCCACTATATCAGTTCATCTCAATGAATACACAGTGTATTTGACGCGCAGTAAACACTGAGGCGCATGACGTGCTGTCACTGCTGAGAGCGCTCCGTGTTTCTCACGCACTCGATTAGAGAGAGTCTTACATACCACGCAGAATTGAAGTGTACATGACGTCTACATGTAAATTATATTATTTGTTGTATTTTCCTGTAAAAATAATGGAATTATTCAGCTTTGAGCAAGCAGAAACTAATGCGCAAACGCAGACGTGATGATATTCATGAACCCAGCAGCTCATCAATTCTTAGTGTGGTTTATATTGTTATTAGTATCAGAATTCGTAGTAGTATTAGTATAACTATTCGTTGTTAGATTTTTTATATTTCAAACTTGTAAATGATTTGAATTATTACTGTGTGATGTTTTTCAGTATAGTTGCACTATTTAAACATCTGCACTTTTACAGAAAAAACGTATGCAACTTTTCCATTTCTGCAAGGGATGGCGTTTACTGTTTTTTTTTATTATTATTTTATGTACGGTAATTGGTATTTTATAGGAGCCTATTTGGTGAAGGCTACATTTTACTTTGCATGCAGCTATCACTTGTAGCCAAAAACAGTGGTGAATATGGTATTGTATTTATATCGTCATTGATATCGTTATCGCAATAAATGCCAGAAAATATCGTGATATATTTTTAAGTCCATATCGCCCATCCCTACCACCAAGCAGGCCACGAGCTACTGGTAGCTCGCGAGTGACGTGTTGGAGACCCCTGCTCTAAAACAATGTGAGACTAATAATTTTGAGCTTGTAATATGTGTCCAACAGGTTGATAAGAAGGTTTGCTTTGATTTGTGCAAAGTCAGTAATTTGCCTGAGACACTATAACGTACATGTGTAGAAAGAATTCAATAAGACGGGCAGACATGACAGCAAATATTTGTATTTCAAAAGCAATAATTGTTTTTTCTAAGTATAATAAAAGGAAATGTGCCTTCCAAAAAAAAACACTCAATGTCATATTGAAAATAAAAAGGACATGAGCAAATATAAGTATCACAAAGATGTTGTGTATAAGGAAAAGACAAAGAAAGTTTGTAAAATGAACTTCAACTGTCAGAAGGACAGCTCATGAAGAACCAATCGTGTACAGAAAGGAATGTTCAAATTCAGAGGAATAGTTCAGGTGAAACGTTAATAATAAAGATTGAGAAGATTGGATCAGCTCGACCCCGACTCTACCTCCAGCGGCCCCCAGTTAAGTTGAGTTTGAGACCCCTGATGTAAACTATGTCGGTATGTCTTAAACAGTTGTGAGTGTATCGGATGTGCATCAGTGCAATTGGATCCGCATGTCATTGGACATGATCTGGTCAAGCAACAAAAGAAAAAGAGAAAAGCATTCACTGTTGGTTAATAGCTTTAAGGATTAATTATATTTTTAATATATAATTCATACAAATAAATATGATTGCTTGAAAGAATAAAGAATGATGTAGGCTATGCAAGTAAAGAATGCATATATCATTCATTGAAAAGAAGACTGTTTTACTTTAGATAAAGTGGTTTTAATGTCATTGCTAGACATGTGCCGGTATTCGGTAATGCGATAAATCGCGGTAATGAATAGGCACGATATTGATATCGCGGGCACTTCAAAATACCGTGAAAAATAATAGATTCGAATTTAGACTTTTAGAACGCGCATTAGCTTATTTTCCATCAACCGCTTAAACACTGCGTATATGCTGCGCAAAACACGTGCGCACTCTGATGTAAACAATCCCCACATGTATAAGCACTGTGTGCATGCGGCGCAGTGCGCACTCTAGTCTAATGTAAACAATCCTCACATGGAGAAGAAGCATGGCGGAAGGAGGAACGCTGCTGACGATTTATCCCCCGCACGGCTGCCAACTCTCACGCATTCAGCTTGAGAAGCGCCTTTCAGACAGGACGTGGAATACGCGCGAGACGCGGGGGGACGTTTTGTTTCTGCGTCGACCAAACCAGCGCCACGCATTCTGCGTCCTGTTTGAAAGGCGCTTTACGCAATTGACACTTTTCACACGCTCTCACGCAGAGAAAAATCGCGGAGCAAAGAGGACACTGACACACGACAGACTAGAAAGAGCAGGTTACTTTTGATATGAAAAAAATAAATAAATCAGCTCTTATAGGTTCTGTCCATTGTGACAGATCGCTGCGCCTCAGTTCAAGTAAACCGATCATCTGTTACTTTTTATTTAAAGATACAGTACAACTTACTGAAAGGTAAATGCCTCATACATAATATCGATCAATCAGTGTTTTTCAAGCACGGAAAGAGGTCAATAAAACTGCAGGAAAACAGTTATGTCACAGAACGTTACATTTACCTCAGGAATGCCATTTAATGACCAGCACATTAGTTGACTAGAAAAAATAGCGAGGAGTATTTTGCTATATTACACTATATTACATATTTGTTATATGTTTACTTGTCATTGCATAATTGTTATTTGTTTACTTGTCATTGCATAATTGTTATTATAATGAAAAACGCATTATATTTAATTTGTCTCTGTATGTTTAGTTTAGTTACCATGTTTTGAAAAAAACATGTTTAGTTACCATGTTTTGAAAATCACAATTACACATTGTGATGCAAGTTGTCACCCACAATCCATCCGTTTCTCTTGAGCAATTAAAATATCGTGATAATACCGTATACCGTGATAAAAGCTCAATCAATTAACCGCAGCATGAAAATTTGATACCGGCACATGCCTAGTCATTGCGTTGGCTTTCTGTCAGGCACATATCATTGTTTCAATATTTCTGTCTCCCTACAGCATGGCTGCATTTAATCTTTAAAGGCACACCATGCAGGAATTTTGTTTTTGTCAAACAGCGACCCCTAGAGTCGCTATGGAGTACTGAAATATTTAACGTTACTGTCGTAAATAGCACTCACGGCCTGATCGATACCCCTTTGAAGCTGTTATATTAAGGTACAAATCTTGCATAGTGTGCCTTTCAATGTTGTTTTCGTCAACGATGACGATAACGAAATGATTTCGTTGACGCACTTTTTTTTTATGACGATAACGCGACGATGACTACATAAAAATGGCTCTAAGGTGACTAAAACATGACGAGACGTTTTCGAGTTTTCGTTGACAAGACGAGACGGAACGAAAATGACTATAAGTCTGACATTCGCAATGAATGTCATTTCTGCCTATTTTGCGCGAAATCTGTCTGTTTTGAGCTAAAAAGGTATCAGCAATGCTGCCGCTTCCTATCATTGTTTTGGGTACCCATGCCGCGCGCGCACCGGATTCCACACAACAACACACCTGCGGCTTCGAAGGACCATGGCGGCGAAGCCAATAAACGGGCTTGGTGGTCGGAATAGACGAGATGATTTATGGACATACTTTCAGTTTCAGTATAAACCAGCGGTTCTCAAAGTGTGGGGCGCGCCCCACTGGCGTGACAGGTCTTCTCCAAAGCTGGATGAAATTTTCAGTTTTATGCCTTTTTATCTTTATTCGTTCATGGCGAGTCTGCATCGTCAAATTCATCTTTGCAGCGGCACCGAAAACACCAGTTTATTGATAAACAATTAAATGTCTCCTTGCTATTTTTTTACACATTCATAATCATTACTTTTGCCGGTTCTTTGTGGCAAGCTTTATGCGTGCGGTCGTGCGCTTGAGTGCGGCTATAACGCTCAATATCCCGTATAGCCTATTTAAGTAATTAAATTAATATAAAGGGGCGATTTGTCCACTAATGGCTTAAATGAACAACTACTAGTCGACTAGAATAAAAACTTTACTCGGAGGCAGCTCTTATTCCACATATTCTCGAACCAGCAGGCCATTCTGTGTTGAGCGCGTGACCCTGAGCTGAATGAGCGAGCGGAGGAATATTCAGAAATGCGCTCTCCACTCACATGCTCTGATCGGAACAAAGGAATATTAAAGTAATTAATAATTAGTTTATATCTTATACACTGCCCATACACTACCCATCATTTTAATCCCATATCAAACATAGTATGTTATGTCTATTTTATCTATTTAAAAAAATATATATATCACGTTTTTAAGTATAGGCTAAAGGCAGAGAGCTGTGTACATTCGTCTTCCCTTTGCCACATCATATTTCTGTGAGATGGACTTTTCAGCTGTTTCAGTTTCACTGAAAACAAAGTACAGATCTCAGCTGAACATTGAGCATGACTTTTAAGAAATTGTGCAATTCAAAACAGGCTCATTGCAGCCACTAATGCAGGGATAAATAGACCTGTCTTGCCAAATGGATTTCTATTATTTTCTCTTTTTAACAGATTGCAAAGTGGCACTTTTATTTCTTTTCTATTTTTGAACTTGATACCATTTTTGACACAGCCGCATTTTATTTTATTTATTTTTTTAAAGACTTTTTTTTTAAACTAAAATTGACTAAAACTTGATTAAAACCTTTTTGCGTTTTCGGCGACTAAAACTTGACTAAAACCTTTTTTGTTTTCGTCGACTAAAACTTGACTAAAACTATTAAGTTTTTAAGTGACTAAAATGTGACTAAAACTAAAAAGCATTTTCGTCCAAAAGACTAAGACTAAGACAAAAACTAAAAGGGATGCCAAAAACAACACTGGTGCCTTTAAATAAGACATCTAGCGCTAAAATGTGTTTTTGAACTCAATCTGAGCGCACGTGTCCGCTGCTATTAGTGTCATGGATACAGTGTTCTCTTGTGGCGGCGTGCACGCAGTCTTTACTCGGACGCGCTCTTCAATCTATCGCCGTTGCGGAGACTCCCTATTTATTCCGGTGAAATCACAAAATAAAATGCACACAAACGCGTCCCTCTTGATATAGACTGTAACCACTGATGAACATATTCAGTTTTGATGAGAGAAAAAAAAACTTAGAACCTGTAACATCTGACAAAAGATTACCACTAAACCATTAAAGAACTCAAACAAAACTTGCGGATCGATGCATTTATTTATGGGTTGAGCAGAGAGGCTCATTCTCTTTTCCTTTTCCTAGTCTCTTCCGACCACATTTTCTTTGCTTTTTCCATCGTCGAGTATTTTTTCAAAACTTTTTTTCACCTATTTCGCACACCAGTTTTCAGATCACCATTTACAAGGTTTCAAATCTGGAAAACAAACTATACACAGGGAGAACAGTGACAAATTCGAAACTCTGAAAAAATGATTGCACAACACCGTAAAAAAAGAGTGTTGCACTTCTGAAGAAGGAAAACTCAAAAACAAAATTATGTTTGCAGAGATTTAAATTTGTTTACCCCTTTGCAAGCCTGCAAAAGTCTGTTTTCAGAGTTTCAAAACTTTTTTTCACACATTCGCATACCAGTTTTCAATTCACCATTTACAAGGTTTCAAACCTGGAAAACAAACTAATACAGTGGGAGAACACTGACAAATTTGAAACTCTGAATTGTTTGCGCAACATCGTAAAAAAAATGTTGCAGTTCTGAAGAAGGAAATCTCAAAAACAACATAATGTTTGCGGAGATATTTTTTTAATTTTTTTTTTACATTTTGCAAGCTTGCAAATCTTATTTTTCGATCTTGCTAAACTTTTTTTTGTAAGATTTTGAGTTTTCGAACACTTAGTTTCAACCTTTCAGAACTTTATTTTCAGTTTTGAATCATGGCAGGATATTAATCCCATAGAGTATCACGTCTGAAATGCGTGCAAGTGTCTTCGTGCTTCATATGTTGTTGTTGATGTGTGTGACGTCGTTAACGTAAAGCATGTCGTGATTCTCACGAGATTTGTCGGGGGCGCTCCTCTCAAACTTGAATTGCTGTTTGAGAGGCATTGCATTACAAACTTGCATTGCTGTTTGAGAGGCATTGCATTACAAACTTGAAAACTGGAAAAACCACCGCCGTCCCCCCCAAGCTTTACTACCAGGATGACCATACTACTATACTACCATATCGCCCTACTATGAGTTTGTTTAACACCGAAATGACTTTGAAGCTGTTATATTAAGGTACAATTCTTGCAAAGTGTGCCTTTAATTTAATATTCATCAATCCTACCTTGTAACTGTTATTTTTGGCCAGAGATTTGTTGAAGGTTTGGCTGAATTTTGGAGAATTTTGAATGTGCTTTGCTGAATATATTAACATTTTAAATAAAAAAGCTGAGTTGTGAGTTTGTGTAACTGAATTTTTAACGGTCAATAATGCTTAGAAGTGAAAAGAAAACAAGCAACTCTGTTAAAAAAAAAAAAAAAAAAAAAAAAAAATGTAATAAATGGAATTTGAGAAAAAATAAAACGGATTTCATAGGGCCCTAGAGAGAATTGTTGCCCTCCTTTACAACTGTCATTAAAGTCGTAGTTCCCCCAAAAATGACAATTATCACTTACTCATCCTCATGTAGTTCCAAACCTGTATGAATACTTACTTCAATTGATATTTAGAAAAATATTGGCAACCAGACAGCTGACGGTAGCCATGATTGACTTCCGTATGAGAAAAAAATACTTTAGAATTTAATGGCTACCATCAACTGTTTGGTAACATTCTTCAAAATATCTTGTTAAACAGATGAAAAAAATCCAACAGGTTTGGAAAAACGTGAGGTTGAGTAAATGTTTAATGTCCAAAATACAAGTTGACACTGAAAATTAGCAAGGTAATAAAGTAAAAAATAAATAAATACAGTCTGCAAAAGCTCAAAGATCTGAAGTGTTAAAATGCTAGAGAGTTAAGTAAGTAAAACTGATTAATGAACTGCTCATTGGGCCCGATGCTTTCAGTTTTGTTTTAAGCTCTGAAGGAATTGAAACACATCATACATGTTAATTTGAAATGTTTTTTTATTTATTTTTTACAGGTTGTATACAGAATATCCAGTATGAGTTAATATTTTACTTGCTAATGTTCTGTATTTTATACTCTTAGTAGAATGGTTACATTTTAGTTTAAAAACTTTAAAAACACCTATGTGTTAACTGGTCATTGGGCATATGATGCTTCCTGTTTTATCTTAAATTTCGTAAGGAATTTAAACACTCTACATGTTAATTTAATTGTTACAATATAAATTAAGAATGTTTTGTACTTTATACTCAGAATTTTGTTACTTTTGTGATTAAAAAAAATTGTGAAACATGCACACTGCCTCTGTTTTGTATTTAAAACAACAAAATGCTGGTTAATAAAATGCTCACAAAGCATAATGCTTCTGAAGGAATTAAATTGCACCATGCCCTTTGTTTTCTCTCAGAAGTAGAAAGAACTTTTCTTTTACTATTGTTTTTTTTAGGACAAATCAGTTCCGCAGGACATCTGTGATATGATCTGGGAAAATACCACGATGTAATTTTTAACCATACCAGGACATAATGGTACATTTTTTAACACTAGGGGTACATAAATGTTCTTTTAGAGGTACAAACAATAAGGTACACAAATTTACCAATGTTCAGAGGTACATTGCTAGGGCGACGAAGCATTTGTACTCTTCTAAGTACATTCCTGTACCTTGATTTTTCTGTGTGAGGTTATTTAATAAAAACACAACTTTTCATTGTTAAATCATGTAATCTAAGGTCCATTAAATTATATTAACAACAACTTTTAACTATGATTAATACATTTTAATAAGTGTGTAGTGAAAACCCAAGTGTATTTACTAACAAAACTTGAACAATATACAAAAAATAATCTAAACTTGACCATGAACAGAAACATAAAACTCATCAAACAGAGGTACAAAGAACAAGTAAACATATGACGAGGAAACATTACTGCCTGTTTACAAAATAAAAGACATCCAAGCATGAACATGAACAAAACTCCCCTCTAATGGCGGCTCCAGACGCCTTTACAAAATATTATCCAGAACAAAAAAAAGTCCACAAGGGTGTTGGAGTGGAGGTAGTCTTGGGGAAGGGTGGAGGAACAGGCTTGTGAAGGGGAGCTGGAACTGGATCATGGCCGGGACCGAGGAGTTGTGGTAGACATGGACTATGGAGCAGTGGTGGTGCACATCGACTGGCCCATATCTAATGGACTTAGCGGATCCGTCCCAAATGGCACACTTCGAACGTGTGGACTTCCTCAGAGTCAACACTTTGGTGACATCATGTAGTGCAGACCTATAGGGCACTTGGCGCGAGTCCACGAGGGCGCATTGAGAGGTATTTTTGGGACAGACTCAATCGTCACGCCGGAAATAGGAAGACGGTCTGGTTGAGAATGTTAAGAATGTACTTGATCTGCCCAAACACAGGACTTTTTTCAACATGTAAAAGGTCTAATGGCAACACATCACTAACAACATACTTGATACTGTTTGCAGAAAGTTTAGAGACACGTTGCATTATTTTACCATCAAATTCTACCTCCCTGAAGTTACCACTTTCTCTTAGAGCAGTCTGGAGATCAATGGGTAAATGGTAAATGGACTGCATTTATATAGCGCTTTACATTTTGCCTCACATTCACTCACTCATTCATACACCGACGGCGGTGTCAGCCATGCAAGGCACCATCCAGCTCGTCGGGAGCAGCTGGGGTTAGGGGTCTTGCTCATGGACACCTCGACACTTGGTCAGGTGGAACCGGGGATTGAACTACCAACCTTATGATTTGTAGACAACCTACATGAACCACTGCCGCCCTATAGGCGCCCGAGTAGAGACAATAAAGGTGTGCAGATACTTCTACCAGGCACCTTTTCAGAATCACCCAAGATATTGACTGACGAATGTTTCCAGCATTGTTTGAACTGGTGACAATACTGATGTATCTCCTTAAAATACTGATGTTTTCCTTCGAATCTCATACACCAGTGAGAACGAAGAGGACCATACATTAACATTTATCTGGGATAATGTATAAGATAGTGACATTTAGGTGTTAAAACATTTCCAAATACTTCTGTCATCTCTGAAAGGAATGCATGTACAAGTACTTCTAGATTTGCTAGTTCATCTTTCCTCAATTTAGCTGCCATGACAATATCTGCAATCTCTTTACACAATAAGAACACGTGCCAATATATGTTCCCAGGAGGAACACGATGTCCCATTATAAATGGCAACAATCTAAAAAAAGACACCATTTCTGCGTAGCTGTTCCTATGATCCCTGAAGTTTGAAATGCATGTACAAGTACTTCTAGATTCGCTAGTTCATGACAATATCTGCAATCTCTTTACATAATAATATCACGTGCCACTATATGCTCCCAGGAGGAACACGATGTCCCATTATAAAATGGCAACAATCTAAAAAAAACACACCATTTCTGAGTAGCTGTTACTATGATCCCTGAAGTTGAAGAAGTCATTCAGACAACAGAACAGGCTTATTGGCCTTGTCATTCTGACCAAAAGATAATTTTTGAAGCAGCATAAACTTTGTGTTCTGTTCCACAGACACTGACAGTGAAAGCCGTTCTAGGTCATCTATCAATGGTTTTAATATGACGTCAATACCAAACTCTTTCAAATGTGAATAACGAACCAGCAGAGCCAAGTGAATATGCTTAAGATGAGATCGATACTTTCCACCTACATTTCCAACCATGTAAAATGCACACAACTTGTACTTCATTCTCTTAGAACCTAAAGGGTTAACTATTTCCAATTCATCTTCATACAAAGGAAGTCTTAAAGCATATGGATGTTCTCTAAAAAACAAATGTTCCTTTCCATCCTTATAGTCCATCAGAAACAGTTAATCTTGGACCTTGTTATTTTCAGACTGTATTTGATTCATCTTCATGGGAACAGTATTTTTGTTAAACTTCTGAGATAGGAACATAGGAATAGGTTTCTATTTTGTGCCCTGAAAGGCCTCTCAATGTGTGGTGTACAGGCTCAGTGTAGTCCATCTTGGCCTTACAGTGTTCTTTAATCATATGCGAAGAACAAACCAACTCCAAAGCTTTATCAAATAAATCAGATGAGTGCAAAACCTGCTGAAGTTCAGGGCACTTTGAAATATCAAAACCACTATTTTCAAGATGATAAATAATAAAAGAACCATAGTTTTATTTGAAAAAACAAAAGAGAAATTTGACATCATCTGCAATGTCTTATTGTATACTTTATTGTCCCCTTAGGGAAATTTGTCTTGGGCACAGTGTATGATGCATTTCCAGAATAAAAATAAGACATTAAAAAGAAATAAAAATAGATAAGAATTTATAAATAAATTCTAAATCAATCACAGAATAAATCAATCACATGATGTATCTCACCAAAACAATCCATACACTAGAGCAAAACATGTAGACCATGTAAACGGTCGTCATACTGCACATCTAAAAAGACCACTGTTATCACACAAATAGTGGTGCATAAACCTTAAGACCAGCAATAAAGTAACAATAAATAAAAATTATAATATAGAGCAATAAATAATGTTAAGTAATCAGTCCAAACCAGAGACAAACAATCACAGGCCTTTGTCCTTGTCATTCAAAAGTCCAATAGAAACGGGAACAAAAGAGTTTTTAAACCGGTTCAATCGACATTTAGGCACTCTGTACCTTCTTCCTGAAGGCAGAAGCACATATTCAGGATGAAGGATGTGAAAAGGGTCAGCTAGTATCCTTTGTGCACCTCTGTACACAGACTGCACATATAATGTTTGGAGCAATGGATGGTCTTTCCATCCCACAATTTTCATTGCAGTCTTGATAATGTTGTAAAGTCTGTTTTTTAATTTTACAGAGAGATTACCATACCAGGCTTGGATCCCATACCTGATTAGACTTTCCAGAACAGCCTGAAAAAACACAGTCATGATTTTTTTTTGTTGACACCATACAATCTGAGTCTCCTCAGAATGTACAATCTTTGTTGGAGTTTAGAACATAATTAGTCAACATGAACCTGCCATGTGAGCATGTTATCAAATGTAGATGCCGAGGTATTTGTAAGAGCACACCTGTTTGATTTGAGTATCGTGAATGACAACAGGACTGTGAGCACCCACTGCTCTGGGATCAAACACCATCTCCTCTATTTTTTTTTACATTTAAAAATCAATTTGTTGGCATCACACCACTGTTCAAAGTTCCTTATATCAGAGTGATAGGAGGATGGATCGCTGTCTTTGAACAGTAGACTCAGGATTGCTGTGTCGTCTGAGAATTTAAAGATGAAATTTCCCTTGTGTGAACTTGTGCAGTCATTATTGTAGAGCACATGTGTCAATTACAAGGCCCGCGGGCCAAACACGGCCCGCCACGACTTTTAATCAGGCCCGCCAACAAATTCTGGTGATCAATTTAATGTGGCCCGTGCGCTGTTTAAATATACAACTGTGAATATTACAACACCGCGTTTCCATTACCCTTCAAATTGCGCAAATTGAAATTGCGAATGGAAAATACGCTCAATGAAAACACGTCCATTTCGCAAAAACTCCCGTTTAGGCCTATCGCAAAAAAGTTTTTACGCTCGCATGAGGAGGTTTTTCAGGCAATTCGAAAAAGGAATATTTCGCAAAACTGCAATGGAAACAGGTTTTGTGCATTTACAGTCAGCTGACATAGAAGACGCGGGGATAATAACAATAATTATCATCATTATTATAACATTTATTAGGCTACATATGTAGAAGACGCTTTTATCCAAAAAAGGAACAAAGCAATTCGTCACATCTCATTCATAATACAGGGCTAAGATTATCACAAATAGGCTAAACAAGATTTTGACCCATATCCAAGTGTGTGTGCGAGTGTGGAGCGCGCACTGGATGGCGCGGGCGCGAACACTTGCATTTTCCTATCAACAGTCGAAACAACTTAAAATACTCTATCATTTCTGGTCATACAGAAAATAATAATACATTATTCGCAACTACTTTGTGTAAACTCACAATAACAAGAAAACGTTGTGCTTTTGTAAAATAAAATAAAACAATCAGGTGTGCTTTATGGTCTCCGTGAACTGAAGCGCTAGAACTGAAACTAAATATAGCCTAAGCTAAAGCTTGAAATGTCCACTTTAAAACGAACAAATTCGAATCGAAAGCTAATACCTTCTGATTATGTAATCCGTATGAAAGGTGCATTTCTCTCCAAAGGTGCATCCGCCGTTGGCTACAGCGGAGATGGAGATGTTTTAGCCGACACTGATTTTTTATTAATAAACAATTAAAATATCTTGTTATTTTTTCAGACACATTTATTATAGCCTATAACTCACCTATAAATCACCTTTCTGTGGGCTGTACACCTGTGGTTATATGGCTCTTCTCATTCAGCACTGCGGGAAAAATATAATTTCCAGGTTCTAATTTGGCCTTAGAAATTAATTTTTTAGAATATAAATTTTTTCATATTAATTTGTCGATATTTTAGATGTTTAATAAAGGGGCAAAAAGTCATGAACAAAAATCTGAAAATTCGTCGATATTTATTTTTTTGCGCAGCATTTGGTGTGTAGGTACAGTTCAAATAAAAATGTTGGTGTTCAACTTTGCGTTTTAAAAATAGAACCATTCATTTTTCGTTTTGCAATTACGGGTTAAATAAGGAAAAACGAATGGACACAAAGGTACACTGACCGTTTGGACATAATACTGCCGTTCGCAGTATAAGGGTCTGCCATTAATGATTGGATAACACACCACGGGCCTGTACCATGAAGGTAGCTGAACAAACTCGGAGTTACAGGATTAGTTTTGAGTTGACAAAACCAAACCGATGCAATCAGGCTTTATTGGTACCATGACGCAGCTCATCAACTTTCTCTGTCAACTCAGGCTTTGATCTTAAGCTATGATTACTCCACGAGCGCGTGCACATACCAAAGTGACGTTGGCACCGAACAACCAATCGCGTTCGATATGGATAGAGCGAAAGCGATATTTTTTTCCGCGGAGGAGCAAGAGATAATCATTCAGAATTACGATGAATTTAAATATGTATTACAAGCTCGAAACAATACGGTCTCTGCTGCCAAAGCAAGAGAAGACTGTTGGAGAAAGATTGCTGATTGTGTTAATGTGTAAGCTAAATAAATACGTTCTTTATTCATGTAAAATGATGTATAGGCTATGAATGTATGTGTGTGTGAAATATAGCCTATATTTTTATAATATATAAAAAAATGTGCATGTATATACTAATAAAGATTAATATTCATTGATTTTTAGATGCAACTCCAAACGTTCTTGGCAGCTGATAAAGACAAAATATAAAAATATAATTCAAAGTAGCCTAGTAAGTATTTACACACAGCCTTTTATTATTTTTTTATTAACACTTGTTTGAGGCAAACCGAAAAAAGAGTGAAATTCAGAAAGCCAGTGGAGGGCCACTCCTCCAGAATACACTGAGTTGGCTCTGATAGGAATAAGGGACGGCCGATTATGGATGGGATTACAGGTGCTGTACAATCTGACCCTGGTGCCGGCTCCTCGAAGCAAGTAACACTGGGTACTAGGGGTGGAACGGTACATGTATTCGTATCGAACCGAAACGGTACGGGCTTCACGGTTCGGTGCACGAATTTACACGGAGAATACACGGTATAAAAATAAATAAAACTCACGTGCAAATTAATTAATGTAATGCGGAACTACTGTTAGATACGCGGGTTCTTTAGGTACACATAATCTGTACCATCGGCTTAGCTCTGAACGCGCGTTCACAGAGAGAGGCGCGCGATCGAACAGTGGAAACATAAAAAACATACTCCATCATTTTGTTCATACAGATCATTAAACCTGCAAAGTGTTTACTTATATTTGTGTACACTCGCAATAAAACACAACATTGTGCTTTTGTCACACTGTAAACTCTTGTCAAACTGTAACCTACAACTGTCACCCAACCAAAATCACACACACACACACACACACACACACACACACACACACACACACACACACACACACACACACACACACACACACACACTGTTTTAAAGGGTCATGAAACCCCAAACCAAATTTTCTGAGATTTTTACAGAGGTATATGTGTTGAACACCATTGAAGACAATGTTAGCATCAGTTAGATTTAATAGCAGGGTTAAAATGGTTAAATTTGAGTTTTTTTCCGCTTTTTTTGTCTTCCGGGTTTAAAATCTTCATTGTGTCCACGTCACAGGCTGTGACGTGGCAGTGCACTGTGAGTGCGTTGATGACTCATCGGTGTCTCATAATTATTAATGAGACTGAGTTTTCATATCCTATGAGAAGACACTGTCTCTTAATTATTCATGACACCACGTGGATCTTTCCAGTGACAGACATGTCAAACTGTGATATCGCGTAGTAGAGGAGAGAGGCAATCATGGGACACACGCAAGTGTTTGTTTTCGTGGTGCAAAAGTCCAATTGGGTTGAATATGTTTCCCCGCGATGCTGCCCGGGCTCGACTCTGGCTCCGGGCGGTTGGTTTTCCATCAACCACGGACACATCTATACGTGTGTGCCGCAAACATTTTTCTCGAGAGAGAGCTTCGAGAATTGGAGAATGTTGGACTTCGCCTTGTTGACAACCAATGCAGGTTGCGTCTTGCGAGTGATGCGGTACCAAGTTCCGAGGACTTTTCTATCCCTTCAGAGGTGTGTGTGTGTCTAAAATGAGACGTCATCCACCTCCACAGAGCCATCTTTATTATGGGGGTTCAGGGGGCGCGTAGATCTAGCTATGCACGTAACGTTTTCTTTTTAAGCGGAAAATTAATAATTTTCAAATATATGTATTTATAGTGTCTATATAAACAACTATATATTTTATAATAACATTATAATTATAATATGTTCTCAATAGAATTATGATTACTGTAGGCTAATATAGCAGGGCATTTAGTTACTTTTGAAAGGACAATAATAAAGTGTCGTATTTCATAAGACTTTAACTTTGCCAGCTATAAAAAAAATCTAGGATTTCCTCACGTTTTACCACTGCTTTTAGTGACAGTCGATATGCATGGGATACTGGTGATGACAGTGATGGCCATACATCACCCACTGCCTCCCTTCTTCTCACAGCCATCCACGCCCATTTAAGTTGCATTTTTTCAAAAAGATTGTGAGCTAGACTTGAGCTTAAAGAGGGGGGTTTCATGACCCTTTAAAAGCAAAACATATTTATCCAACTCCATTTCAAAACAGTCTGTGTTCCATCTTTTGGACATTCATCATATTGCATTGGTTTTCATTTCTTGTTCTCGGAGCACTAATCTTACACATTCTACATTGATTAAAAAAAGAAAATCGAATGTGTTTTTAATGGTAGTATTATTTTATACAGAAATCAATTATTTATAATTCAGAAGAGAATAATGTTACATTGTCAATTAATAATGTTAATTAAAATTAAGGAAAAACAAATATTTTGATCTGAGATATTGCAAAATAATTTTAAATGAATTCAGGTACAATTACCAAACATTTCGCAAGGTCTTTTTGTCTTTTTATTAATTTAATTAATAACCAAATATATAAAACTATTGTCAGTGCACTACAAATAAACTGGTTCTATGCCTTCATTAAAAAAACGTATTTAAAAAATACAATGCCTTCTGCATTTTTGTTTTGCTTTTCCCTCCATTGTACCGAAATCGTACCGAACCGTGATGTCTGAACCGAGGTATGAACCGAACCGTGACTTCTGTGTTCCGTTCCACCCCTACTGGGTACGTGTGCGATACATTACTATTTTAAGTTTTAAATATGGCTGACTGTATGTTCTGCAGTAGAGGGAAATGCCGTGTCCCTGTTGAAGCCAGCACACACACACAGTCTCCCACACAGAGGTCAGTATGCAGCAGACAGAACACCAGAAACATATTGGCCTACTTTTATTAATCAGGGAGGAGGAAATGATGAAGACACTCTGTCTGTGTTCTGGGACAGTTGCTCAGGTGAATGCACTGGGCTTTTTATTAAGGCAAACATTTGAATGTGTGGCATAAAACAGGGACTGGCCCAAGTTACACATCTCTTTTATTGTAGGATTTTTCACAACCTGTCCCAGAAACTGAAGCCTCTACCTCAACAGGCTTCAAAAGAAATGTGAACAAGGTAAGGATTTAAAACCCAACATATATAACAAGTGTTTGTCAAGGAACTTTTTGTGAGTTGATTAGCCTCCCAAAAACTTGTAATGATCATGTTTGTGGTGGAATTATGTTTCAGGTGGAAACAGACTCAGTCAGGGCCCTTTACAAAAGGAGCCTATGGGGCTAGACTGCACACTAAAGGAGCCTATAGAGCTAGACTGCACACTAAAGGAGCCTATGGAGCTAGACTGCACACTAAAGGAGCCTATGGAGCTAGACTGCACACTAAAGGAGCCTATAGAGCTAGACTGCACACTAAAGGAGCCTATAGAGCTAGACTGCACACTAAAGGAGCCTATGGAGCTAGACTGCACAAAGGAGCCTATAGAGCTAGACTGCACACTAAAGGAGCCTATGGAGCTAGACTGCACACTAAAGGAGCCTATGGAGCTTGACTGCACACTAAAGGAGCCTATGGAGCTAGACTGCACACTAAAGGAGCCTATAGAGCTAGACTGCACACTAAAGGAGCCTATGGAGCTAGACTGCACACTAAAGGAGCCTATGGAGCTAGACTGCACACTAAAGGAGCCTATGGAGCTAGACTGCACACTAAAGGAGCCTATAGAGCTAGACTGCACACTAAAGGAGCCTATGGAGCTAGACTGCACACTAAAGGAGCCTATGGAGCTAGACTGCACACTAAAGGAGCCTATGGAGCTAGACTGCACACTAAAGGAGCCTATGGAGCTAGACTGCACACTAAAGGAGCCTATGGAGCTAGACTGCACACTAAAGGAGCCTATAGAGCTAGACTGCACACTAAAGGAGCCTATAGAGCTAGACTGCACACTAAAGGAGCCTATGGAGCTAGACTGCACAAAGGAGCCTATAGAGCTAGACTGCACACTAAAGGAGCCTATGGAGCTAGACTGCACACTAAAGGAGCCTATGGAGCTTGACTGCACACTAAAGGAGCCTATGGAGCTAGACTGCACACTAAAGGAGCCTATAGAGCTAGACTGCACACTAAAGGAGCCTATGGAGCTAGACTGCACACTAAAGGAGCCTATGGAGCTAGACTGCACAAAGGAGCGTATGGAGCTAGACTGCACACTAAAGGAGCCTATGGAGCTAGACTGCACACTAAAAGGAGCCTATGGAGCTAGACTGCACACTAAAGGAGCCTATAGAGCTAGACTGCACACTAAAGGAGCCTATGGAGCTAGACTGCACACTAAAGGAGCCTATAGAGCTAGACTGCACACTAAAGGAGCCTATAGAGCTAGACTGCACACTAAAGGAGCCTATAGAGCTAGACTGCACAGAGGAGCCTATAGAGCTAGACTGCACAGAGGAGCCTATAGAGCTAGACTGCACACTAAAGGAGCCTATGGAGCTAGACTGCACACTAAAGGAGCCTGACTGTGAGCTGAGGAGGCTCCACATTTAAAAAATAAATGCAACGGCTAGATTAAACTGATCTCAGCATGTGAACTTATTTAACCAAGTAACACTTTAGCATGAATATTTATTAATGCAACTTTCTATTGCTTTCTGATAGGGGGTTATTGTGTAGGTTTTGCTGTCCCAATTCAAATAAACAATGTTTTGTACTGTACCAAATTTAACTAGCTTTCCTCAAAGCGCTGACACAACATACTCACGGAAAGTAGATTGTTATCTGTTAATTTTACTATTAATTTAAAGATTTATCTCACAGAAAATAATAATTTCACATGTTCACATAATCTCTACCTGAACATTAAGGCTGTGAAAAGACTTTCTATTAACATAATCTGCCTCATGTTCTCCTAGAGAAGTGGAGATTGCAACATGTGTGCAGGCTATTGCTCCAATGAATCTATAGGGAATCCTATCATAAGATTATAATAATGCTTAACATGTACTGTATTATATAGTACATTTTGTGAAATTTGCTTTTTGAAAAAAAAACAAAAAAAAAACGTGATGTCACCCTATCAATATATTTTACCGGCAATTTTATAAAAACCCTCTCTTATGGACATGGTCAATAAATGTCTGGGGAACACTATTAAACTATTGATGTACTCCTGCAGAGCGAGGACCACCTTGCGAATGGTTCGACAAACCGTGTTTTCCCCTAGATTCTGTGCATCACCGTTCGTGCAAGTATGTAGGCTACCACTTGCAAAAAAACGCAACGCAATACCATTTAGGGTACAGTAAGTGCATGAATTCGATGTGTTCAATTATTTAAGTGCGGCTCAAGAAGTTCGCAAAGATAAGATATTCCTTCCGCAGAAAATCTGTATCTTTCATACACTATCAGAAAAGGCAAGGGGATTTTGTCCGGCTAAAAACTCTCTCTACGATGTGCTCGTCTAACAATTTGCGCTGAGATGTCCACAGGATTTGAAAGAAAATGTAAAGCCATTGCAACAAACACTGGGAATTAGTTACGTCACCTATATGTTTCTTTGCTTACAGCTGATTGGTCAAACTTCAGTCTGAGATCTCGAATCCAGAACTTAACCTGCCCCGGAGCAGGTTAGCCGTGCAGCGTAAGATACCATGGCAACGAACACCGATTAAAGCCGAGCTACTTTCATAGTACCTAAAATCCAGGGTTGGCCGAAACTAAGCTGAAACATAGCTGGATAGCCACCTAAACCGGCTTCATGGTATAGGCCCCACGTCTCCTTCCATTAATAATAATAATGTCTAGTGCGGTGGCTGTGATATAGGCTATAAACCTACCAACATTCGTTACCATGATTTTTGGAATGACTTATCGCGAGAGGAAAAAAATACATTTTAGTCGCATAACATCGGTTAATGGAAACGCCGTCATTTCGCAATAGTTTTTTATCGACATTTAGAAAAGAAATCGCAAAAGTTTTGCGCAAATCTGTAATGGAAACGCGCCTGCAAGTGGTGCTGTCGCGCTTCACTCAACTCGCTAATTTTATCATAGAATACTCCAATAAGTAAGGAATAATTGATGACGGGCCGTTGAATTATTAGCAGATTAATGCTGTTATTGAGAGAGAGAGAGAGAGAGAGAGAGAGAGAGAGAGAGAGAGAGAGAGAGAGAGAGAGAGAGAGAGAGAGAGAGGGGTGTAGCTACGATAAGTGTCTTTCAACTGTGTTCGGCAGCAGCGGTTCTCTAGTTATACGTTCCTACAGAGTCCAGGATACATGTCATGTAGCTTTTAATTTGCTTTTAACAGTTGTAAACTATTTTACTGATAAAATCGTCAGAGCAGCGCTGACAACACGTTTATGTGCGAGTGTGTGCCCGTATGTGTGTGCGTTTGGCTGGGAGACAGAGCATGTCTATGTATAATAAAACGTAATTTGTGTCAAAAACATTGAAATAATATGTCTTTTTTTGTATCCTATTTACTATATGTATTTGCTTGGTCACGTATTGCTGTGAGTTTTGGTTATTTTGCTGTTTTTGGCTGTAAAATAACTGTCCGTGCATTTCATTCACACGTTCGTCAACCAATCAGATTCAAGCATTTAACAGCCCCGTAGTAGTAACCATGGTAGTAACTGTAAACAACGTAAATGCTATCTGACTTTAAAGAGGCTAGCACAATGGCTAAAAAAAGAAAAGTGGACTGTGAATATAGACAATTCCAACCAAGATGGGAGACCGAATATTTATTCTGTGAATACAAAGAAAAGCCAATGTGTCTCATATGTCAAGAGTCACTCGCGGTTTTCAAAGAATATAATTTAAGAAGGCATTTCGAAACGAAACATGTTCAATATGGAAACCTGGACATGGAACTGCGACTGCTTAAAGTCAAATAACTAAAACACAAACTTCAGCTACAGCAAAACATGTTTACTCACATGAACAGTCAAGGTGAGGGAGCTGTAAAGGCAAGCTTCATAATTGCAGAGGGAATAGCAAGAGCATGCAGGCCGTTCACAGAGGGAGAATTTATTAAAAACTGTATTGAAAAGGTATGTGGTGTTGTGTGCCCGGACAAAAAGCAAGCCTTTGCCAACATAAGCCTTTCCCGAAACACCATGGCTAGTCGCGTGGATGAGCTGGGCTCCGACTTAAAGATCCAGCTAAAAGCAAAAGCTAAGGACTTTGTTGCATATTCGTTGGCTATAGATGAGAGTGCAGACAGAACGGACACTGCCCAGCTCGCTATATTCATTCGAGGGGTAGATGATAGGTTTTCCATTACTGATGAACTTTTGGATTTTAGAGCAATTCACGGGACAACATCTGGACAGGACCTCTTTTCACAAGTGGAGCAGTGCGTCAACGAAACGGAATTGCAGTGGAATAAACTTGTTGCGCTGACAACTGATGGTGCGCCTGCGATGTTCGGGGAGGTCCGTGGTTTGGTTGGTTTGGTACGAGAAAAGGTGAGGCACACGGGAGAAAACCTCACAGCCTACCACTGCATCATTCACCAGGAGGCCCTCTGTGGAAAGGTGTTGGGCATGGGACATGTAATGACAGTCGTAAACAAAACAGTATATTTTATTCGTTCACGGGGATTGAATCACAGGCAATTCAGAGCTCTTTTAGAAGTGGAAAGCTCTGTGCACGAGGATATGCCATACTACACAGAGGTCCGCTGGCTTAGTCAGGGTTAAGTGTTGCGAAGATTTTATGATACCCGCATTGAGATCGCTAGTTTCATGGAAAGCAAAAAAAAGGTCATTCCTGAGCTTGAGGATGAAAAATGGCTGAGTGACTTGTCATTTTTGTGTGACATAACAGAGCACCTCAACACTCTTAATGTAAAACTCCAGGGTCAAAAGCAGCTGATCACTGAAATGCGAGACTCCGTAAAGGCGTTTCAAATGAAACTGCGTCTGTGGGAGGGCCAGATGCGCCAAGGCAACCTGTCTCACTTTCCTATTTGTCAGTCGGTCAGGGACACAGTAACCATCCCGTTCCCGGCTGAAGTGTATGCCGACAAATTGAACACACTGAGAGTGGAATTCTGCCGGAGATTTACTGATTTTGAAAAACAGAAATTCAACCTTGACCTGTTCGCGAATCCATTTGCAGTTGACGTTGACACTGCGCCTGAGCACTTACAGATGGAACTCATCGAATTGCAATGTAATACTCATCTAAAGAGCCGGTACGAGTCAGTTGGGGCAGCTGAGTTTGCACCTCTACTCCCTGAATCAATGCCACAGCTTCGCCTTCACGCTGCACGCATTATGTCTATGTTCGGAAGCACATATTTATGGGAGCAGATGTTCTCCATAATGAAGTTGACCAAGACATCTCACAGATCGCGCCTCACGGACCAGCATCTGGTCTCGGTAATGAAAGTGGCCATGGCAAAGGACATTAACCCTAGAATAGACGAGATCGTTTCTAAGAAAAGATGCAGAGTGTCTGGTAAGAGTTAAAAAACAAAGAAAGAAAAAGAAGAGCCTAATTTGCTTAGGTTTGCACTTCAAGTTCAAATTGTCTTTTTAAAGAGCTCCTAAAATAAGCCAAATAATAACATTTTCAGATGTCATTTGTTATCAATACATGTATCTATAATTATCTACCATTTGTTGAATATTTTGCTTTAAAAAAAAAAAATCATAAAACTGTTTGATAAAGTACTGTTTGTTTCAAAGTACTTTTTTATGCTACTGTTTTAAATTACTGTTATGCAGTTATGCTGGTCAGAGACTTTGCTCCTGACACATGTTTTGTGAAATATGTAAAAATGTGTTATTACTCAAAATTAAAAAATAAAACCTTGTTATGATAATGTAGTTTAATGAATTGAGATGTTTTTTTTTATACAGTTAGCCTACTAATACACTTATATTTCAATAAATGAAAAATCCTTAAAATATATATCCGGCCCCTGATTTTATTCACAACCCTCAGCATGGCCCTTACTGAGTTTAAATTTGACACCCCTGGTGTAGAGTGTAAAAAGCACAGGTGAGCTCACACAGCCCTGAGGAGCACCTATGTGTGTTATTTTTGAGTCTGATAGGATATTATTAATCCTCACAGCCTGAGTACGGCTAGTTAAAAACGAATAATACCATTTGATCAGGAAAGGGTTAACATTCAACTGGCTCATTTTCTGGATCAGAAGGTGAGGTTGAACTGTATTAAAAGCAGAACTAAAGTCTACGAAGAGCAGACGAGCATAAGCTTTGCTGTCTTCTAGATGTTTTAAAAATCAAGTGCGTAATACTGTTGACAGCATCACCAGTACCTTTCCTGTGCCTGTAAGCAAACTGTAGATGATCCTGCAGCGGATCAGTATCGGCTCTAAGCAGGGATACCAGAATTTTTTCCAGACATTTCATTACAACAGATGTTAACGCTATTGGTCTGTAATCATTACAGACAATAGCAATATACCAATAGTTCTTGTTGAACTGACAAATGTAGAAGGTTTTTCTCTATGCATTTAAGAATTAATCCAAACAGATTATCTCTGAAATCTTCTAACTGTTTATCTAAAAGTGGCGTAACTATTTGAGGATCAAAAGAATTTGGATCAGTCTCAGAATTTTGCTGATCCGGGTTCAAGCTGTGTTGTGCTGTACGGCTGACTCTTCACTGGGACAGTCACTTTTGTTATCAGATTGTCCAAAAACAAAGCATCTGTGCTGATCTATACCACAGGTGATACTAAAATGTGGTTCATGTGAATGTACAACTCCAAGATGTTGGATTAACTTCACAAGAGTGAATGTCCTTCGAGTGCACTTTGGGCAATGGTACAGTTGAGGCATGATGAGGATCTAATACAAAAGGTTTATCATACGATGTAAAGTTACTGGCAGTGGCTTGTCTCCCTCTTCCACAATGTTGACAATGCGCCTCTGAAGGAAAGTCAGTGTGTTTTTCAGGTGTGTTGGATATGCAATGTTCTGTTTGTACTTGAAAGTAAAGTACATACAGAAGGCTGTTATAAAGGCTTCATCAAGGCTGGTCCACTGGCACACTTCTATTCTATCTACATTCACCACACTGAGCCCTCTTGTCAGGACACTGACAACACACTGACTGTAGAAAAGGCCCGAAAGTTATGTCAGTGTTGCTATTATTTAGTATAGTTGACCATATTAGGCTTTATGTTTCACGTTTACTTCCGTTTATTCAGTGCTTGTAACGGTAGCCGAAGCGCGCGCTGGTTTGTATACTATCTGACGTCACACAGTTAGTATGCAGTATGATAGAGATAGTCAGTCAGTCGGTCGGTCGGTCGGATTGTAGATGTGAGCTGCACCTTTCTTCAGAGTGTGCGTAAATGAAAAGAAAACCACTCAGAATTACACTCACCCTCAAACTCACTCACTCAAGAAAGAGGAATAAAGATACAGATTTAGAACTATTTCTTCGCTCTTTATTTCATACTCTGGAACATTTGGCCTTAAGTGGTGTCCTGGCCGACACACCAGAGTGAACTTGGTGATAAATCCAGAACTAGCACCTAGACCAGGGGTGGGGAACCTTTTTCCTATCAAGGGCCATTTACAATTTTTTAACATTCTTTAAGGGCCATTGTAATGAGGTTCAGTGTTTGGAAGGAAGAAGAGAGGGTCGGCATGACTGGGACTCGTACGTTTTATTCAGAGGTGTAGTGGTAAAAAAAAGAGGTGGGTAAACTATAAATTCTGGTGGACCACGACGTGGTCACCCGGTAAGGTGGGTCACTGCCTACCGGTGTATGTGTATCCTGATGACATTGCTATAGGCAGGGCTCGACATTAAGCCTTTCATACGCTTGTCCTTCGGACAAGTAATCTGTCATTCACTTGTCCGAGTAAAAAAGTTTCTCGTCCGGATTTTTTTTTTTTTTTTTTTTTTTTTTTTATTCTGAAACAATATTCTCATCAGTGTTCAATTAGCTTTGATATTTAAATCGGCATATTGTAATATTTGCACCTTTAAAGGGCATCCTCTCCCCCAATATTATTAAATGTATGCTTCATCTTTCATTTTAAATTCCTAAATTTGATCAATAAATGAAATTATTTCGAATAATAAGACACTATAGGGCTGATCAAATTAAATCATTTACACTGAAAAATTACAATTGCATAAAATAATGTTATGAAATTGATTTAAATTTACAAATAAGAAACGTTGGAAAGAATGATCTACTTTTAAACATAACACAAACCGCCAGTAGGTGGCGGCAGGCGACCGTCTTAATGAGGGAGTCATTGATTCATTCATGATTCAAACGATTTGTTCAAACGGCTGAATCATTCAAGATTGAGACAGATGTTTATGAATGGGTCATTGAATCTTTGACTCAATCGATTCGTTCAAAATGCTGAATCATTCAGTAATGAAAACAGGTCGAGTGTTCCTGTGATTTTTGTTTGGAACTATTTTCGCTGCTGAAACAGAACAAAAACAGCCAATATTGCATCTAAAATGTAAGTGACTTAATTTTAACTGTTTATTGAACTGTTGTTGGAAATTAATGTCACATTTTCAATCGTGATGGTGTTCAGGAAAAATAATTGAGGTTGCTTAACATATGTTAAAAATATAAAAACTCCACATTTAGATTTTGTATAGGCACTATTGTTAACTGAGTGTGTGTGTGTGTGCGCTCATTTGTGTAGATTTCTCCTCGAGAGGCTCCGCGAGCGTCAACAGCGCAACCGTCAGTAATAGTCAACAACACTGACAGTAATGCAGCGCAATATGAAAGAGTTCGTCTTAGGTTTAACAACCTATGAAACTAAAACGACATAAGCTTAATTTATAGCTATTTAGAGGTGGATAAAAGCACAAAAACAGTCACATAATATAATACTCTTTCCACAGCTTGGGCTTAACTCTTTCCACTAAATCAGCACAGACTCATTCCTCTTTTAGTCGGCCACTCATTCCACTTGCTGTCGGCGAATCTACCTTTCTTTTTTTTGAGAGTCGCCATGATGCATATCAGCGATGACAACCGCTAACGTTACGTGTCTGTCGCGTTCATTCTGACTGTGACCCGGACACAGTCGGAAGCGACCACCCGGAAACGTCGACTCTCTTATGTTATTTTATAATATATTATGTTATTTTATAATATTGTATATTATCTATTATATTAAATGTAAGTTAACGTGGTTGGTTTGTTCAGGGAAGAAGGAGGCGGGAACCGGCAAACGTTTACCCAGACAGCAACATAGTGTCGGCCCAGATCCGGGCCACGTCTGGTACATGTGGATTCAACGCGTACCAGATGTGGCCCGGATCTGGGCCGACACTATGTTGCTGTCTGGGAAACCACTTTAATACATTAATACGCAAATGACAAAACGAAAGTAAAAGCAGTAGCTCCTCGTGGACGACGACCACACACACATAAAGTAAAGTCCATGCCTGGTCCTCCGCTGTCTTCGTTCCGATCTTTTTACGCGCCCCGAAGCTGATCAGTGAGAAACTTCAAACCGGTGCGGGCGCGGTGAGAAACTTGTAACCGGTGCGGTGTGCGCGCCCCCGAAGCTCATCCGTGAGAAACTTGAAACCGGTGCGCAGGTGACTCATTAACACTTGCGCTACTGGCCTCGCCCTGCTTGCCACTTTGCCTTTTTTGTGTTTTCTGTCACAGGAAAAGTAATTGCTGAGATTTTAGGTTCTGAAGTTCTTTTTTTTGGGGGGGGGGGGGGGGGGGAATTTGACTCGCGGGCCGGACGTTCCCCAACCCTGACCTAGACTGAGCGTCTACATATTTTCTTCACTACATTGATGGTCCTTCGAGTCGGATCACTGAGTTTACATTAGAGATGGAACTACATCAAGAGTATGATGCTAGTGGTGCACGTCCCAAACGGCACATTCGCCCACCTGTGCGCTATGTAGATTATGAGGTCGATCATAGAGGCTACATTGGTCAGAGGTACAGAGAGGAATCAGAGAGTTCTCACCAGGAGGGAAATGCCAGGATGACATCCCTCACCTCCCCACCAGACTCTCCTCTTCGACGCCAGAGGCGGGATGCTATTCTTCAGGAGATGGACCTGGGCTATAGGGCGGAGAACCTACAGCACAGCCAGAGGAATCAGCTAGCCCCCCAGCGGTTTCCAGAGAGTGAGTTTAGGGAAAAGCTACGGGATTACTCTACTCCCCTACCTCCAGCGCTGCACCCCATACATACACAGCATGACAGCCGAGTTGAGTTAGATGACATTCGTCATGAAAGACACCTCCTGCAGTGGACACAGCGGCACATGGCATCAGACTTGGTCGAGCTTAGAGCGCTGCGAGCAGACATGAGACAGTAGATTCTGTTTGCAACATGCAGAGTCCAACCTCTCTTCATTACAGAAAGCCAGAGTTAACGGTGATGTCATCACGGCCACCTGTTGAAAGTGAACCCAACCCTGAGGAAGAGGATGATTGGCCGCCACCACCACCATGGCCAGACCCAGTAATTGACGAACTTCAGCCTGGTGACCCACCTATGCTAAATTCACTTATTAGGAGAATAGATGAGGTTCCAAGAACTAAGGAAGAAGCACTGACAGCCCCAGCTCTTGACATGTTTGTGGGCCAGCCACAAGTTTATCATTCAGCACGTGGGGCCCTTCCTACTGCAAAGCCATGGAATGACACTCTCGTCATCCACCGCCCTGGTTCAAGCCTGTTCAGTTTCTGCCACAGCTACATGGATTACCTCCAGCTGAGCCCAAGTACTCTACAGCTTATGGTGGTCAACGGAGTGAGCTTGGCTGTAACCCAACGCCCCAACAGCGACATCCAAGCATGGCATGGACACAGTCACTGCCCTTTAGATCACCTCAGGGTCATAACTCCAACGTCCCAGAGCCAAGTTACCGTTGGCCACGCCCAACAATCCGCAACTTCGCCAGTCGGGACCCAAGTGAGTTCGCACGGCTCAAGATCTCATTGGAGAACCTCTTACCACATGACACATCTGAGCTGTTTAAATACCAAGTGTTGGTCGATCACCTGCAACTAGAAGAAGCTAGGTTAATAGCAGATGCTTACCTTAACTCCCAAACACCCTTCTCAGACACAATGGTTGCCCTAAATGATAAGTTTGGCCAACCACATTAGATAGCGCTGAGGCGTATTGCTGCTGTGCTGGACTCACCAGACATAAGACGGGGAGACTTTGCTGCATTTGAGAAGTTTGCACTCGTGGGAATGCTGAAAACACTAGGCCACCAGGGTGAAGTGGAGCTACAATGCGGCTCACATGTTGCTCATCTGCTGAGCAAGCTGCCATCTGAGCAAAGAGCCGAGTTTCGCCGCTGCATGTATCATCAGGGAACAAGAACCCACACCTTAACTAATTTTTCAGATTGGCTGAAATACGAGTCTTGGTGCCAGGACTTTGAAGGACAGTTAGCTGTGAGAGGAGCGCGGGAGAAGCCGGTGTTCCGACAAGAGGGTAGGAAGGGTAAGCAACCTACCACTGTCCTCCATGGTGTGAAGGACACAGCTAAGAAACCTGAGACTCCAGTGCCATGCAACTCCTTCAAAGGGAACAAGAGCAAGCCATAGACCAATTTTCAGTTGGTAAACATGGTGACGTTTTTATGTGGGCGGAGCTTAAGTGGTGGCAGAACGATCCCTCTGGCCGCTTCACTAACGTAAAGTCTGCAAGTTTTGTTAGCTTGTTTTTAACAATGACTGGAGAAAATTCGATTTTATCTTAAATTATCGGTGCAATTTTAATGAGGCGAATATTTCTAGAAATAAAAAATTGCAGATAAAGCATATTAATTTTTCATTGATTCTTGCACCCAACAACACAACAAGATGACATTTAATAATAAGAAGAATAATTTAAGATCCTTATTTTGTAGCCGAATCTGTGCTGGTTTGTATTTGCCGCCTACAGTTTTCCCTTTGTTCTGCCACCAGCTAGCGCCGTGACGTAACTGTGACGTCGGCTGAAAATTGGTCTATACTGTCCATTCTGCAATAACGAGGAACACTACCTTAGCCAGTGTACAGAGGTATCCAGGCTAACAAAGGATCAGCTGACCGAATGGATAAAAAGGAACAAGAGGTGTTGGCGATGTGCACGGCCACACCAGGCGGCTCAGTGCAACTTAAAGAAAACATGCAGCCTCTGCCAAGGGAAACACCTCCAGGTGCTGCATGAGGTGAATATGAGGTCACCTAAGGAGGCATCATCGACACCAGCAGCGGAAAGCCATGGCATAAGGGGCACAACAGAGGTTCTGTATCTAGACAGACCCACTGAAGGCAGTCGGGTTCTTCTTAAAGTTGTCAAAGTCCACATTCACCATGGTGACCAATCAATCAACACCTACGCCATACTTGACGACGGTTCAGAGAGAACTATGCTGTTGCCAGATGCTGCAGAGAAGCTAGGTGTGCAGGGGATTCAAGAGGACCTACCACTACGCACAATTAGAGATGAAGTGCTGCATCACTCCGTGGTGCATCAGTGTCGTTCTCCATTTCTTCGCCGTCAAAGCCAAAGACTAAGTTCAAGGTTATAGATGCATTCACCAGTGCTCGTATTGGACAAGCTACCCATACTTACCCCATGGAGCAACTCAGGAACACATACAAGCACCTCATTGCCTTCCCATTCAGACCCTTATGAATGTTAAGCCCTTGCTTCTCATTGGGAGTGATCACCACCATCTCGTCACTCCCATTGAACCTGTCAGATTGGGACCTCCAGGAGGGCCTGCTGCCATCCACACAAGGCTGGGCTGGACACTGCAGGGCCCAGCGAGTGTAGTCTGTCACCTCACCCAACCACGGCAGTGTCTATTTACAACAGTAGCACCCCAGGTGAGCGAACTGATGAAACATGTTGAGAGATTATGGCAGGTCGACGATGTCCCATTCAGAAGCGAGAAACTAGTTACTCGTTCAAGACAGGAACAAGAGTCCATCAGCATCCTGAAGACCAAAACCATCAGGGTAGAGGTTGATGGCATTCTACGTTACGCCACCCCACTGCTACGCAAGAGAGACATGCCGTTCTTTCAGGCTACTGAAGAAACCGTCATGCCCAGTTTACGAAGTGTAGAGAGGCGACTGGCTAGAGATTCTGCATGGGCAGAAGCCTACAGAGTGGAGATGGAGAAACTTATCAAGGCGGGCTATGTCATCAACTGTGGACCGAAAGTTTCAGCCGAGGAAGGTCGTGAGGAATGGTATATTCCTCACCATCTGGTGAGCCATAATGGCAAGAATAGGCTGATATTCAACTGCTCCTACCAGTATTGAGGGCAGATCCTCAATGACCATCTACTGCCTGGGCCGACATTAGGAGCATCACTACTGGGAGTTCTGCTAAGATTCCGAGAGCATGCAGTTGCGGTTAGCGGAGACATCAGAGGCATGTTCCACCAAGTTCGCCTCCTCCCAGAAGATCGTGCTCTGCTCAGATTTCTTTTGGTGCGACGTCAGTCAAGAAGGCCCTCCTGCAGTGTACGAGTGGCAGGTGCTACCGTTTGGTACAACATGTAGCCCCTGCTGTGCTACATTCGCCTTACAGCGCCACGTCTCTGATGAAGAGGTGAGATGAAGAGGTGAGGTTCTCAGTTGAGAAATGCTTTGATGTAGATAACTGCCTCCAGAGTGTTCCCGATATTGCTGAGGCGAGGCACCTTGTAGACAAGCTACGAGCCCTTCTTGCGTCTGCAGGCTTTGATCTGCGTCAGTGGGCAAGCAACGAACCAGGTGTAATAAGTCACCTACCAGAAGAGAGCTGCTCTGCCAGTGTTGAGCTATGGCTGGCTCAGAACAAGACAGATACCCCAGAATCTACTCTAGGGCTAAGCTGGCTCTTCCACACGGATGTCCTTGGCTACAAGCATCGCCATGTGGAGTATGCGTAATATCTATAAGGTGCTGGCGAGTCAGTACGACCCCTTGGGGTTCATCCTACCCTACACCACCAGGGCTAAGATAATTGTCCGACAGCTTTGGGACAAACACAAGGGATGGGATGATCCATTACTACCGCAGGAGCTTCTGCAGCAGTGGAAGACTGGGAAGAAGAATTACAAGTCTTACCTCAAGTCACCCTGCCCCGACCATACTTGTTGAAGGACGTGGACACCTCCGGTCTTCAGAGAGAGGTGCATGTATTTTGCGACGCCTCCAAAGAGGCTTATGGATCAGTGGCATACCTCCGGACCACTGACAGACAAGGTGAAGTGTATCTGTCATTCCTGATGGCCCGTTCTAGAGTTGCTCCCAAGCGATTTCACTCTATGCCACTCTTCATCCTGTCATTTTAGACCCGGGTCAACGAGTGACTATGCTCTTGATCCAAGACTTCGACAACCGCCTACGCCACCCAGGCCCAGAGCGGGTGTTCACTGAGCTTCGACGCTCCTTCTGGATCCTGCGAGGATGTGAGGCTGTCCGGCGCTACCAGTATAGCTGCGCTGACTGTCGGTGATGGAGGGCAAGACCTGCAGTGGCGAAAATGGCAGACCTGCCATCAGCCCGTCTGCGCCTTTACAAGCTGGCTTTCTACTCTACAGGGATGGACTGCTTTGGGCCATTTGAGGTCAAAGTTGGCCGGCGCCCGGAAAAGAGATGGAGGATCATTTTCAAGTGCCTCACAACGAGGGCGGTGCACTTGGACCTCCTTACCTCTATTGATACGGATGCTTTTCTGATGTCCCTTCGTTGGTTTATTTCCCGTAGAGGAACACCTGCCGAGCTGTTTTCCGATCAAGGGACAAATTTCAAGGGAGGTGAGCGAGAACTCTGTGAGACCTTCGCTGGAATGTCTAAAGAACTACAACATCTCCTTGCACCACAGAAGATCTCCTAACGCTTTAACCCCCAGCCGCTCCGCACTTCGGAGGGGTGTGGGAGAGGGAGATACGCTCAGTTAAGAGTGCACTCTATGCCACAGTCGGTGCTCAACCTGTTCCGCAAGAAGTGCTTCACACTGTACTTACTGAGGTGGAAGGGATCCTTAACAGTAAGCCCTTGGGTTATGTGTCTTCAGATGCCAGCGACCCAGATCCAGTGACTCCCAGTGTTCTTCTTATGGGGCGGCCTGATGGTTCGTTGCCTCAGGTAGTCTACCCCGAAAGTGAGCTCATCTGTCGCCGCCGTTGGAAACACTCCCAAGTTTTGGCTGACCACTTTTGGGCCCGTTTCATCCGACTCTATGTGCCGAGCCTGCAAGCTCACCAGAAGTGGCAGGCTACACCAGCTGATATTGAAGGGGACTGTGTAGTGATGATCGCTGACCCACATCTTCCGAGGGCCCTCTGGCCCATTGGGAAAGTGGTCAAGACTCATCCCAGCCCTGACGGGCACATCAGGTCCGCTGATGTAAAGGTGAAGGAGAGAATCTACACACGGCCAGTTGCCAGGCTGGTTGTCCTCCCTGCACTTCCTTCTGGGGAAGATGGAAACGGTTCCACTCCTGCCACTACACCCCAGCCATAGAACTTTGTTGCCTTTATTGATGAGCGAATGTATTACATACATTCGGGGGCGGCTGTAGAAAAGGCCCCAAAGTTATGTCAGTGTTGCTATTATTTAGTATAGTTGAACATATTAGGCTTTATGTTTCACGTTTACTTCCATTTATTCAGTGCTTGTAACGGTAGCCTAAGCGCGCGCTGGTTTGTATACTGTCTGACGTCACAGTTAGTATGCAGTATGATAGAGATAGTCAGTCAGTCGGTCGGTCGGTCGGATTGTAGATGTGAGCTGCACCTTTCTTCAGACTGTGCGTAAATGAGAAGAAAACCACACTCAGAATTACACTCACCCTCAAACTCACTCACTCAAGAAAGAGGAATAAAGAAACAGAATCAGAACTATTTCTCCGCTCTTTATTTCATACTCTGGAACATTTGGCCTTAAGTGGTGTTCTGGCCGACACACCAGAGTGAACTTGGTGATAAACCCAGAACTAGCACCTAGACTGAGCGTCTACCTATTATCTTCACTACACTGACAGACAAGCTTACTTTTGATATTAAACAAAGTCTCAACTTTCAAATGTGGGTAATTTAAAAAATAAAATTCACCATCAAGCAAAAGCCCAAATGAGCAGACAAACTCTTGTTAAACACATTTACCATTTACACTTTTATCTTATTGAACACGTTTACCAGATGGGACCCTCATAATGCTGCCCTTACCTTGGATCAGTGAATGAGGCTGGAGTTCTTCCGTAGACTGAGCGACTTTAACTGGTACCGGCTCTAATACAACAGTGGTCTCAGTCTCCTTGTATTGGCGTACAAATTGTTGGAATTTTAGCTGCTTTTTGAAGGAACCATCAAACAGGTAGCCAACCATGGCTTCAGTGAGTCCACAGTCCACTGTTTCTCCATCTTCTGAACAAACACAAAATTACAACAGTTATAGACTTATAGCTGTAAAACACACACAGACTTAAGAAACGTTATGCCCAAATGTGTGGAAACCGAGAATCTCAACTCTATGAACTGCTAAACTGAGCAAAACCAAATACAGTGCCCTTATATTACTTATAAATGGGAGAAAGTGCAGAATATGGCTTTGAGCGGTGAGGGGAGTCTATCTTAAATTCTTCTGATTGGCCATTGGGTTCAAGAAATCAACACATATGTCTGTGATTGGCTACATCGCTCAATGCTGCAAACATGTTATAAATAGAAACTCTGGCCTGTAAATTGTTTCTATTTTGTTTTAGTTGTTCTTGTTGCTTTTCTGCAACAGATTAATAAAAATGTATTCGTTTTTATGTTTTATTCATAGATATTTCTAAACACAGAGTGAGTGCATTACCGCCCACGACCTCGTTCGCACTCCATCAAATCTAGTCCCGCGCCGCACTCTATTGCGTTGGGAGTGCACGTCTCTAGATCAAGGGCCCGGCCCGAGGATAGTAACGGGAAATATAACGGGTCGGGTCAAGTTCGGGCTAGGGCAGAGAATCTAATGGTGCGTTCTATTATTGTCAACGAACCGACTCGGCCCTCGGATTTGACGCCATTTCCACACTTCAAGCGTTCTGGTATGTTTTGCGCGTCCGAGAAAAAACATGGCCGCCACCCAGAAAGCTGTTGCTATGGTAGCACTGGCCGAGTACCAGGCGCTTATCAAAACTCAGCCATTTGAACTTCTAAAATTTTCACTTTATTTCATGTTTTAGTTTATCTTCTGTTAACAACGCTACCGACGTTAGTAACACCCGTTTGAAACAAGGCTTCATTCAATATTGCACTCACAACAAGACCGATTCCCATACCCACAGGCAGTGATACGGACGCAGTATAGGGTATTGCAGTAATACCAGTGATTAAAATCTTCATTTAAACAATCAAAGCGGTTCAAAAACAATGAAAACAATTCATCCTAAGTCACACAGGGCGCAGCCATCTTGGATTCTGTATCAGAATTCTTGCTCCTCATGGGTGTCCGAAATCCGAGCGGGATTGGTGCGTTTTGCTAGGTTGGTGCGTTTTGCTAGGCAACGTCTGTCTTCCTAGTCGGAACTCCGACACGGATAAATAATAGAACGCACCATAAGCTCTAGTCTAAGCTAAGTTAGAGGACTCACAGCCTTTCAACACGTGTTTTTTTTCGCGCTGTGATGAGTCGTTCATGAGATCAGTTCATTGCCTGTCACGCAACAAATTAACAAAAGACTCGGAAGGTAAAGTAATTATTTATGTTCCCTGTAAATTATTTTCGACTGCATTAATGATTTCTTAATTCAGAATATGATCAAGATTGCATAGGTGGATGTGTTCGGGGAATTTGCCTGTTAAAAGTATAACATTTTTAAAACGCCCCTGAAACGAACGAAATGACTAGGAAAAAAGATTAGTTCATTTTGATGAACGAGATGAACAAGAGAGTCAGTAAAATGATCAGAACGTCCCATCACGGGCGTGACATGGGGGCGTGGCAGCATCGACAATTCCATTTTTTTATTCGAAGTTCGAGATTGTGACTTAATTTCGGTCGATTTCGATGTGACACCCCTAATATCTACCTACCCTATAGCTCTACCGAGCTAATCGTTTATAAATAGCCTAATAAATGTTGCATCATTGCTAAACAACAATAACTTAACTTTAGCAGATTATTTAACATACAAATGATGTATACAGTACATGATTTTCATTCTAACAATATTAATCTTGATTATACGGTATTATTAGGCTACTTTGTCTTCTAGGCAAGTTTCATCTTCATAAAGACAGAACCATTCAATGTAATCCTGTCTGATTTAAGAATATTCTCCTCTGATATAAAGTCTCTTTAATGTCAAAACCTTTAAACTTAAAGGTTTCTAAAACAAATAATATCCTTGAGTCTGTTGTTAAGAACCTTTAATTTTTTATATTGACAAAATTGAAATATTCTATTGATTTGTGTAGCCTACCGGTAATTTAATCTCTCTTTTGATGCCCCCCTTTGTTTTTTTCTCTTCTCACTGTTAATGTCCTGTTCCTGTAAGCTTTCATTTGCAATACAAAATTAATTAATTAATTAATTAATTAATTAATTTTAAAAAGATTGTTTAACAACATAGCCTACTTCAACTCGTGTCGCTGTACACATCAGGAACAACAGGGGCGTAAAACTGCCAGGGGCGTATATCTACCCGTTACCGGCTCCATCAGGTTTTGTTGCTGAATTGACAAATGTAAATTAATTTGAGCAGTTTTTGAGATTTCAGGATTTCCTTGTCCTGTGGGGTCATTCCACTGCAGACTGCGCGACGCGGGAAAAAATAGGTTGCACTATTTTTTTTACAATCTATGGTTGCACTGCCCAAGACTGCAGGGCCTCTTGCTTAACGTAAATAACATAAATTAATAGGATGACAAGTGGAAATATTTTACGCGCCTTGAGTAAATCAACAAAATACCCATGTACCCAACAAAGCCATAACTTACTTAGTGTAGTTAGCTAACGTTAATTTACAATAGTTTAAGTCATGCTTGTAAGCGTTGTCAATAGCTAACATTAGCATGAACAGAAAAATAAAGATGGTTACTTAAGTTACCCCTGAATTTCCTTGCCTCTTCTTCGTTGATCTGTATTCCAGCTTCAATAATTTTTTGAAGTAGTTCATCCGTGGACAAACTCACAAAAATGGACAATTAACCGACATTTTCACTAATTTCAAGCTCTCCTATGACTACTTGTGCATGAGAGAAAGCGCAACCCGCATTATGGCGACTTAATTTCGCGCCTTCACAATAGAAGAGCCAATCGCTGATGATTGGTAAAGTAAACGCGTCATGGCAGCTGCCGTTAAAACACTCCGGTTGCTATGGAAACAGTTTTCAAAAATAAGGACTTGAGAGTGATAAGACTTGAGAGTGTTTTTTTGTAAATGTGGAAGATTGCCAAAACCAATTTACCAGTATTTTTGTATGTCCTGTTCTTATTCATTTACAGGGAGTTTACCCGTGTGTGAAAAGGATTATATTCGTGGTATTTGAATAGACCATATCATGATCCTACATTGAAATGGTATTTTAAATCGATCCAGTAATAATTTGCATGAAAACAATGCAACCTAATGACTAGCTGAAAGTTATCAATGATACTTATTTAGGCCATTCTGATCAAGAATTTGAAGCAAATTTACCAGTAACCTTTTTGATGTGGCATGAGTGAATGAATCAATGGCTGAACGAATCAGTTGAATTAATGAATGTACAACTGTACACCGTACACACAAAGCGCTTTACAATCAAAATGAGTCAATCATTCACTCATATGACTTGTCGCCACCTACTGACATAACAATGTGGCATGTCTATGGTTTTGTCAGGAGAACAATTGTCAATAAGAATTGTCATATCTTTAATGAATATATATATATATATATATATATATATATATATATATATATATATATATATATATATATATATATATATATATTATTATTAATAATAATAATAATTAATCAATGGTTTGTACACTCTGGAATGTTTTTTGTTGTTGTTGGATGTATTAATATGTAAATTCTGTATACTATATTATTGGCCTACTACTAAAGTTCATTGGTTAATAAAAAAACTGACAGTCTGTTTATAGGCTATTATTATATTATATTGTATTATATTATATTATATTATATTGTTATAGGCAAATGTTTCACTCATTACTAAAAAAATAAATGTGCTACTGAAAAAAAATCTTCATGAACTAAGAAGTATAGTAAAGTATTTGTGCAATACAATTGATATATTTTTAATATGTATATTATCTAAAAAAAATATATATATATTATCTATTATATTTTTACAAATATAGCATATTTAAATTATATTGAAACACATTTTTATGTAATGTTTTAAAATATTTTAAAATATATTATATTCTAGCTATCATCAGAGAAATTCATAGCCTATTGGTATACATCAGGCCTTTATTTTAAAAAAAAAACTAATACTATTAACATAGTTTTTGGTGATCAGAACTGCAACAACAAAAGTTCACAAAAAGGGATTTTGAATAAATATAAAATTGTGTGAATATGTTATGTTGCATTTTATAGCCCCATTTCAAATAGCGGTTGACAGAGACCTCTGGTGGTGAGATGAACGCACTGCACTGGATGTCACAAACCCATTTCACCTTGATGTGAGACAAAATATGTCCCACAACTTCACACCTGCCATTAGTTGTTAGAAAAGTTACAAGTAACGTTTAAAATAAAGGCTCCTTTTACCAAACAAGAGATTTAATGTAAAATTAGGCTTCTACAACATGGCCAAAGGCCGGGGTGTTATAAAATGATAATAAAAAAACTGTTTTTTTATATTGTTTTGAAAGTGTGGTAGGTGAGTTTGCAATAATTCCCAATGTCAAAAAATATTTTCCTTTCAAAATCATTATCTTAAAATTTCTGAACTTATAAATGCTAGCGCGTTGGGCGCGAAGATCAATCAGTCTACTACAGAGTTGACATCATGGCGTCTTGCGCTGTACAGCTGGTGAGCATAAAGCCTACGAAATGTAACTGAAGTACTCATTTAAACGTGTACGCGTTTTATAATCTAATTACGTTTGTGTTGGTTTGCCTGAAATAACATTTAAATACCTTTGTTCGTTTACTGAAGCGATTTCACGCCGAAAGTTTAACGGCGTCAACCGTGATGATGTGGTTGTGCCCCTACAATCATATATTTTTTACATTTTACCAGATTGACAAAGTGACGAGGAGGAAGGGGGAGAAAAATAAATTTGAAACAAACATTTTGAAGGGCCCTTGTATAAAACACCCTTTACAAAACAGGTGTGTTGTTCAGGCTGATTATGTTTGAAAATCTGTTGAGACTTGAGCGTTCCTTCGTTCACTCTCTACCATGTCTGATTAACTTACTCTTTTCTTGTTCCTTGTGTCATGTTGTACTGTTTTTGTACTGTGTGTAGATGGGGTCTTTGGTTCTACAAGCACGATAAGAGCAAAATGTGGCAAGACAATCTAAGGCTCATCACCAGGTTCGACACAGTTGAGGACTTCTGGGCGTAAGTTCACGGTCAATTGTTTGCAATTAGACAAACAAACCCAGTTGTCCATTTGCTTGGAGAACAAGGGTTTCCAAACTTTTGGAGTCAGGGAGCCTTTATAGGGTAGAAAACTCTCCAAGGACCCCCTCATAATTATAACTGTGATTAAACCCAAATTTAATGAGTGTGAGAGAGTAATAAACACAATATGGGCAGTCGGATTGACTGGGTTATTAACAGAACAGTTATTGTAAGGGTAAGTTTATCACTGCATTTTATCATACTTTATCTACTCTTTTAACAGCATTATGGCAAATATGAGCACTGTAAACCCTGTACATGATGGGGTTTTGCTGACGGACCAGCTGTTTCTTTCAGTTTTTCCTCTCTGTTTGACATAAAACCCTGTGTTCGTGGTCATCCAGTTTGAAATGTTGATTACAAACACTGAGGTTTTTTTTGATTTTCCGTCGCTGTGCTCTCTCCATATCTCCATACTCTCTCCATATCTCCATATCCATATCTACAACGCGCTGGATGCCTGGAAACTGGAATTAACTCACTTTCGCTAAACGTTTACTCTTTGAATTCTTGCACTCCGTAACTAAAGTCGACACCATTGACTAAAAGTTTGCTAAGCTGGATTTCCTCCCAAAGCAAGGCGGTATTTGACTCTGGTTCACACGCCCAGTGTGTTATGGGTGTTGAAGTTTTCTTCCCTATTTGACAACAGCGCTTTCTTTATTTTCTCTAGTCAGGTAGCACTGATTTCAAAACCCCATTTTGCCAGCGGTGAAGTACCCTTTAAAAATTAGGCATACAGTTATAATTACTCACTCCATTACAATTTACACATTTCGATAGGAACTTTTGAATTAAATATAGTTCAAGGATTTGATTTCAAAATGTGTGGTAAAAGGTTACAATCGCCAGGCTTTTGGCCCCCTCTGCAGGTTTTTGCATAATTACATTTTTGAATGATTTTTTACATTTTTTTTTTTTGTTAATGAATATATATTTTTTTGCTACATAAAATGGCTCAATGGGCACCCAAATACTATTACGTTATTAATTTTACCAGTATTGTGCAATAAGATGTATTTGCTATCAGTTTTTTTTTTATGAGCATTATTGTATCATGTATTTTAAGTCATTTAAAAGGCTTAGGATTTAACTAATATTTTTCTTTCTTTATGTTTTCAAAGCAATTGATGTTTTCTTCACAGTATATTTTAATTATTTACATATGTATTTACATTTACATATATACACATTATTTAAATGATCGATATTGAACGCTCTTTAAAAAAATTGACATTTCAAAAAATGGTATCAGATTGTGTGCTCTTTTTTTTTTTTTTTTTTTCCATCTTCCTGGGTGTCGAAGCAGCAGCAATATGGGATGTTAAATGTTTATCATTTAAACAGTTCAAATCACTTCATATATATATATCGCAATATGGCATTTTGGCCAAATTAAGCAACCTTTCAAACACCCACCGCAAACCTGGAGCTCCTGGGGGGAAAAAACAACATTTAAAATAATCAGATAAATCATATTTGCATATTTTCCCCAAATCGTTCAGCCTTATCTCAGTTGATATAATTGCTGTGGTTGTAATCCTAAGAGCCTAGATGGTTCTTCACCAGAAGGCTTTAACCTCTACACTTGACAGACTAAATACACTTACATTTGAGTTTTCCACTAAATATTAAGGTGTTTGTCAACTTCATCTGCAAAATGTTTTTCTGATTGACTTTCAACTGTTTCAGATTATACAACAACATACAGCTGCCAAGCAAACTGTCCTCTGGCTGTGACTACTCTATGTTCAAGGTGAACATGGTGTAACTGGTTTCTTACAACTTTTCTTTAGTTTTTTAACATTGTGCATATCTGTCCCGTTAATGACTGAAGTATTGTTTACAGTTTAAATCATAGCTGTCTACATTTAGTTCTGTTAATGCAATTCTATTTGCTCTCAACAAGAAATGTAAGTGAATCATTTATATTACACTTCCACGGTGACTCTTTGTAAAGCATGTTCTTTGTTTCTTTACAGGATGGCATCGAGCCCATGTGGGAAGACAGAAGTAATAAATGTGGCGGCCGCTGGTTGATTACTCTAGCCAAGCAGCATAGACACACTGAACTTGACCGGTTCTGGCTGGAAACGGTCAGAGACAATATATTAGCTTGCTTTATTTAACCTTTGGATTTAATTGTTTGTCTGTTGGAAAAAGTTAAAATTCTCTTCTTTCTGATTATAAATTATCAGAACTTATCATTGTGTGTTTGAAAATATTAATTACTTTGTGCTGTTTTTGTTAAACCCTGAACTACAGTAAAATGTATGCTGAATATACGTTTGTTCTTGTGGCAGATGTTGTGTCTTATTGGAGAGGGCTTTGGCCCCTTCAGTCGGGATATCTGTGGAAGTGTGATCAATATCCGTGCCAAAGGGGACAAAATTGCCATCTGGACCTCCAATGCTGAGAACAGTGAGACCGTTACATACATTGGGTAAGCATGCTTTTAGTTCTATTGTATAAACATATGCATTAGCTGTTAAATCCTGCTTTTTATGGCCAACACTTCTGCTTTATTTATTTATCAGACAATATGAATTCATGTCTGGAAGCTTGTTTCCGCCACGAAAAAAAAAAACCTAAGGTAATTGCGACCCTTTTATCTCCCAACTCTTTTTTTTTTTTTTTTTTTTTTTTTTTTTTTTTTTTACACAATTGTGAGTTAATATTTGATCTGCGCATTTTGATAAAGAAAAAGGTCATAATTATGAAATATAAACAACTTTTTTTTTTGCACTTTGGAATTTATTACTCTCAAAATTATTAGTCTCAGAATTGTGATATAAACTCGGAAATGCACGTTTTAAAGTCCGAGTTGTGAGAAAAAACTCGCAATTGTGAGATAAAAAGTCAGAATTGTGGGATTTAAAAGTTGCAATTACCTTTTTTTTAATTTTATTTTTTATTTTTTTTATTCGGTGGCGCAAACAAGCTTCCATATGAATGAGGGCTTACATCTGACATATTATGATATGCGTGTATTTGAATGCGTGAGTTTTTTTTATTTCATAGATTTGAACATCTTTTGAATGATGTCAGGCAGAGCCAGATGTGAGCATTTGACCACTCATGGTGCTGTAAACATTAATGATCATGAGTAAGGAATTTGTGCCTAGCAACCTAATGAAGCTAATTATCCATCATATCAGACGGATGGGGAACAGCCTGCAGTCCTCCGCTGCTAGGATATACTGTACAGCTGCGAGATTCCCAGTGGTCTGAATCTAAAGTCTAAACAGTATTTGATCTAAAGCATTTTAGTCAGAGCAGATTAGGGTTTAATATTGTTTAAGGCACACTTGCTAAGGTTGGGCATTGACACATTTCATGATTCGATTTTGATTCACAAGCTTTCAATTCAATGTTGATTAATTTGGGATGTATCAGGTACAGTACATGGCTAATTTATGGCACGCCACAGGGTTTTGTTCTTTCATCAACTGAAAACAGCATAGTAGAGCTGTACAATTCTGGATAAATTGAGAATTTAGTTTTTCTTGTTGCAAATAGAGATCACGATTCTCATGAGTTGAAAAAGTGTAATTTTTTGAATGAAGGATTCAATGACTCACTCATGAAGACATCACTTGATTCAATATAAATAATACTGGATGAATCAGCTTAAATGTATTTGTCATTGAATTACTCATTCAAGGGATTAATTTAAAGTCACTTGTCGTCACCTACTAACGTAACAACTATCTTCATTTGAAGCGTCAAGTTTTTTCAAAAGGTGATCTGCTCTATTTTAATAGCCTCAATAGACATCAGTGTTTATATCTGAACTATAGTCTTTTATTTCAGTACTTCTTTGATTTAATTTGAGTATTTGTAACGCACAACCATACTGTGATGTTGAAAAGACTGTTTGTGAAGCTGTTTCATACCTAAACAAAACTGCTTTCTCTGGATCAGCTGCAGCACTAACGCAGATTTGAGGTTTAATAGACACAGGTGAATCGTTGTCATTTAGGAATAAGATCATGTAGGTGTTTGAATCGAGATTTCGATCAATCGTGCAATTCTACAGCATGGACTAAAAGCTCAATTCTTGGGATTTAAGAATAGATATCGGTTCATCAAAATGAGAATCGATTATAATTGAGAAATCAATATTTTGAACCGAGCCCTAGTACTTGCCTTGCGCAGCACTCTTCACTTGCAGACCACAGAAATCAGAAGTAAACATTTGCTCCTGTAGATAGAAGAGTGCTGTTCTCAGATCTGTCGGCCGTTCTCCACCAAAGCATCAGTACATGAACCTGATGTGGGCCAGTATTTAGTGCGACATTGAACCGATGAACACTCAGGAGTTTTGGTGACGTTCCACACTCACTACATTTTTAAATGTTGGACCCTCAGCGATGCCATTTTGGTTTCTTAAAGAACCGTTTTTAAAAGAATTTCTTCTTTTTTTTCCTTTTTACAAACTAAAGATCCATTTTTCACTATAAAGATTGTGCAATGAAAAGGATCCATGGATGTTTAATGTTTTTCATGGAACCATAGTTGCCAATAAAAGAACCTTTAATTAAAGTATAGGTTTCCCAAGAAGACTTGTCTGCTCTACAAGTTGTTCACTTCTCTCATATTGCTTCCCTTTCAGTCAAAAGTATAAAGAAAGTCTTGGACTCCCGCTGAAACTTGTCATTGGATATCAAGCCCATGCAGACACTGCAACCAAGAGCAACTCCATAACCAAAAACAAGTTTGTTGTTTAAAAGTGGGCTTTAGTTTGATAACTGTTGCAGGGGCCTAGATGTTTATATTGGTATACGATGAGTATTCTTGTATTCATGTTTTTGTTACTTTGTGTGGCTGTAACTTGTGGCATTTAAATTCACATTGATAATATGCAAGACTTTGTAAATGTTTTAGTTGTACTTTTTTTGTGGTGTTGAAGGGCTGTAAAATGCTAAGACTTTATTTATTTTATTTTTTTGAAAATTAAAATGATCTACTTTTGCAAATGTTTCTATGGCTGTATGCATGTGTGCAAAAATGCTTTGGCTATCCTTTAAGTTAAAACAAGTCTTAAAAATATGCTGCACTGTTCATTTCAAAGAAGTACGGATGGATAGATGGAGAGCATGTTGTGTGATTTCTGATTTATTAGAAACCAGGAACAACCCTTTGGTATTATGGAGTTTTTCAATAAGCTGATTTTTGTGAGTTATCAGCGTACTGGTGTTATCAATGTCACAAAGTTGCTTATTTGATTAGTTACCTGGAGTGTAGAAGCTAATCTTTCATTAACACTTTATAATAAGGTCTCATTTGTTAACATTTAATGTACTAACTAACAATGAGCAATACATTTGTTACAGTGTTTATTATCTTTTTTAATTTGAATGAAATAACCAAATTTTTTGTTCATGTTAGTGCATTAATGTTACTAATCGAAAATGAACTAACATAGATTAATAACTGCTGTAGTAGTATTGTTCATTCTTAGTTCGTTAAAGTAGTTAACTAATGAAACCTTATTGTAAGTTGTTCCCAATCTTTTTAAGTTTCTGTCCAGAACATTTCTTTGTTTAAAGGAATTTGAGTCTTAATCTTAAGGCTCTGAGCGTGTTAATTAAAATATAGTAGTTTTTTGTTTCAAACGCATTTCTCAGCATTTAACTGTGCTGGTGAAATGGCTTTAGTGACTGACGATTGGTCGCTGCACCAGCACCACATTGGAAAAAGGAATCATGGATATGTCAATGAACCTGGGTTGGTACAGAAAGGCATGGTTCAACAACAGTAACCATTTGTTGAATTATATTAAATCCTCAAAACAAAGCTTGCGTGTGCTTTGAGTGCTTGCTTGTTATGATCCTGCCAATTACTAAGTGTAAAGAGCCGGTCTTGTTGGCAAAGGCAATTTACACTAACTCTGCCCACCAATGTCTGGTTGGGCCACACAAGATTAAAAAACCCAAGTTCGAATGCGTCTTTTTTTCATTTATCATTTATTTTCAATAAAAATATAGAAAATATTTGAAAAGTGGAAAGTGCCTAACGATTGTTTATTATCGGTTAGGGGAAGGTGTTGTCCAAATAAGGTCTCATCCAAATAATAATGTAGTCATTTACACTATTACTGCATCCTGTTAATGTACAACAATACTGAAGTGCAAGTAGTATCCGCCAGAAATAGTATCTAACAACTCTTTGCACTTTCTGCTACATAGTGTAAATACAATATATCACTATATTCACTTAGTGTAAATGGCATCTACAGCTTTGCACTGTGTAAATAGCATCTATACTATAGATATTTGCACTTAGTTAAAATAGCATATATTGCAAAGAAAATATGCTATTTTCACTTGTAAATAGTGTCTAATTGCTATTTGGTGTAATTGCCTAAAAATTGAGGAAAAACTAGTAGCTACTTTTGGGTACAGTTTTTATTAGGTGTTCAAGCACGAAGTGCTGAAAACCTATTGTAATTGTACTGATTTTTATTATTATTATTATTATTATTATTATTATTATTCTTCTGCCGTAAAACGCATCGTGCAGACCAAACCGTAAGAGCTAGAGACTTGAAACTTTGTCAGATGGTAGTACAAAAATCGAGGAGAGCTTATCAAATTATGAGCCCGATTGGCCCATAGGTGGCGCTATAGCAACCAATTGCGCAAAACTGCTCATAACTCCTAGACCGTAAGTCGTAGACTCAAGTGTCTTATATCATTGGAAAGCTGGACTCCTGACTTAAAAAACGTATATCTCCGATTTCATTTCCGTCATGATAGATTTTCCGCCATTTTGAATTTTGTCAAAAAACGACTTTTGCGAACTAGTCCCTGGTTTTTCGCCCGATCGGAACCAAACCAGTGCACAAATGTTCTGTGGAGTCTGAATATAAATTATAATTGAAAAAAAGTTGAAATTTCGATTTTCGGTCGCTAGGGGGCGCAAAAAGAACGTTGTGGGAGGAGCCTATTTTACTAAAATGACTATAACTCCAGAAGTAAATTAGTTAGGTTCACCAAACTTGGTACAGGTATGCATAACTTCAATCTGAGGTCACAGTAAAAAAATCGCGATGATCGAACACTAGGTGGCGCTATAACATGAAAAAAACATATAAAGGACTGACCGTTAGACCGATTGACTTGAAAATTGGTATGCAGTGTCTTGGTCCAAGGCCCCATGTATGTCTATGAGGACATTGGCGTATCTCAAAAAACATGGCCGCCATCGACCAATGAAGTTTGAGCCCCAATGAGACGAGGTTAACGGAGGCCAATCGGAACGAAACTCGATGGGCATGTTTGACTCATGGCCTAAGAGGTCTGTAAGAGTTTTGAAAGAAATCGGCCACTAGTTGGCGCTAACGAGTTTTACGGCTCTGTAATCACGTGGTGTTGCACACATCCCCCCAAAATGCATATCATTTGATAGATCTCCTCATGGTGAACAACTTTGCCTCTAGAACCATTGCTGTCAATCAAATCGTTCATTAAATATTCACGAATATGTTAAAAACCTACTTTTGCGAACTAGTCCCTGGTTTTTCGCCCGATCAAAACCAGACCAGTCTAGGACAATTCTCTGGACTCTCTAGATCAATAATTATCAAAAAAAAGTTGAACTTTGCCCTTTGGTTCACTGTAACAGGGTCATTTAGAAAAGGGGCGTGTCAAAATACACTCAAAAGCCTATAAATCATAAATGAAAACTCAGAACTTGACAAAAATTGATGAGTATATGTGTCATACCATGGTGAGGAAGCATGCAAAGTTTCATGGAGATCGGACCATAGGTGGCGCTATAACTGTTAAAAAGCTTTAAAACCATACATTTCCTATGGTAAATTGCCTGTATTGGCTGTAAATTGTCTTTTCCATCTATGATCGTATACTTTTCATATCATAATGTTTAAAACCAGTGCAGTACAATTCTCTGGACTCTCTAGATCAATAATGATCAGAAAAGGTATAACTTCTTAATTTGGATGGCTATAATAGGGTCACTTCAATATGTAGCCTTGACCAAATGTCCCCAAAAACCTATATCTCTTCAATGAATGCTCAGATCTTCTTAAAAAAAAAAAGGTCAGGACATATCACTCTAAACAAGCTTGACAAATTTTAGACAGATCAGGCAAAATTTGCCTCTATAACAGTTAAAAAGTTGAAAATGATATGAATATAGTGGCATTTTAAGCCAATAAGTGGTGTTTTACTGCCCCCTGCTGTTTAAAATAGTAATTTTGTCATAATGCTGACTATCATTGTTCTATAATTCATTTTTAGAATTAACATAATCACTATTTTAACATTTACAATCACATTTAGTCAAAATTCATTGTCACATTGACAAATGTGAACCCTGAATGAGACAGTTTAATCTACAATAGAATGTGTGTGTGTGTAGTCCCATGTTTCTGAATAAATTCTGAATAATCTGATTAATAGCTTGCAAAGACATTAAATGCTTATAGACCATTAAAATATATTTTCATAATGACTTTGTGTGTGTGTGTGTGTGAAAAGCACCTGTGAAAACACTTTATTAATAAGTAGAATGGCCAGCAGAGGGCAGTAGAAGACCACTTATTGGCTCACTCTCATTTTGACACACTTGATTTTCAACAGTAAATCAAAGCACTAAAGCAAACCAGTTTTTCCATGTTAACTATTATAACACAATCATTTTTTGTCAGAGTTTATCACTTCATTTTTATTGGCACTTCACATCAATGCAGCAATGTGGTAAATCATGGTAAATCACGATATAAACATGGTAAATCATAGTAAAAAATACTATTACATGGTGTATCATGGCAAATCATGCTAGCAATGTGATGAATCATGGTAAATCATGCTACAATCCTGGTAAATCATTCTAGAATGTGGTATATCATGGTAAATCATCCTATAACATGGTAAATCATGGTAAACTATGTTAAATCATGCTAGATTCATGGTAAATCATACTGGAACATGGTAGATCATGAAAAATCACACTAAATTTGGTATATTATGGTAAATCATGCTAAAACATGGTCTATTCCATCTATGATGTCAATGGTTAAATGCTTGCTACATAAAACTTAATGTCTTTTGATGCTTTTGTGCTTAACGGCCTTAAAGGCCTTAACTGCTTGAACACCGCTAAATGCTGCTTGCAGCTTTAATTTTATTTATTATTTTGGTCTTTGTTTCACCATAAGAAATCAGATATTTCTGCTAAGACATTCAGCTTTAGGCTCACTTTTGTTTTGTTTTTGTGTGCAAATCTGCATTATGGAACACCTTTTATTCTTTTGGGTTTGAATTGTGGTGACCATTTTAATATTTCAGCCATGTTGTTGGAGGTGAGTGAAATAGGAGTGACCACAGGATGACCAAAACCAGCCAGAGGAAATGGACTGATGTCTCTGGTTAATGTTTAACCCTTCTCATAGGAACAGCACACACAGTCACAGCACTCAGCATTAATGGAGGAACTCAAAAAATGATCTAACATTCAAAGCAGAGGCAAATAAGAGAGAATAATGATTCACAAAATAAGGGTTCAGCACTACCAACAGTTGGTTGTTTCCGTTGTAAATTGTTTGTCTTAATATTCACTAGGTGTTGTGTAAAGAGATCTGGCTTTTTTCTTTTTGTATGGAATTTGGGACTTGATGCTTTTGTTACTAAGGTAAGTGTCTTTGTTCTGCATTGTTTTTAATACTTATCGGGTGTATAATGCAATATGAATTATATAATATTTTCAGTTGTGATGCCTGCCTTTGTGCAAGGAAAAGCCAATAATGTGCAAATAACTGATCTACCTCGCTACGTTGCAGAGAGAACGATTTTAAAGTGGGGTTTAATCTGCATTGTGTGTGGGTTCACTATACCATGAAGGCTGGCATGTTTTGCATGTATTTAAAGAGTTTTGAGCACATTTGCCATTTATTCATGAACTATGAACTATTCTTAAATTATTCCAACAATTTGTGGACAAATGGTTTGTCGAATGATTTACAGACAATTTGTGTAATCCTTCATGAATGAGGCCAATTGCATTTTTTTTGTACTTGATTACATTCTAAGAGAGTACAAAAAAAAATCTAGATTAAGAGTATCATATTTGTCCTCAAACTTAAACTTTTATTCATCAATACTCTCTGAATTTGCAGATGCACCCCATTCTCTAAATGTTAAACCACCCTTAACCTTTTTTCCAGGGACTTGACCAGTTTTTTTGTGGAATAGCCAAATCCTGCTGGAGCATATTTCCAGAGTTAATGAGCTGGATTCTGAAGCGTTACACCTGGGAAGTGACTCTAAACTGGCCATAGTATCACACAGAGATCCAGCAGTGGGAAGGTTAGTCATGTGGAACTCTCAACCTAAGAGAAACCATGCGGATATTTTCAGATATGAACAAAATTGTGATATCCACCAACACGGTGAAACCGTCATTTAGGTTTAAAAAAAATACAAGCTCTACCTTTCATATTTAAATTCTGCAAGAGGTGTAAACATCTGAAATAAAATGGCTCTATTGCATTATTAGACCAATGTTGTTTAAAAATATTAACTCTTGACAGTACAAACAAGTTAAATATTACAAATTGTAGTTAATTCAGTGACATTATTTCTATTTCATTCACCATGGAAGGTCAAGTTGAGCTCATACATCACTCTATAAAGGTCACACAGCATTACATAACTCTACACAAATCAATGTTCTATTTTTTTACAACATTTCTCATCAAATTTATAGCTTTTATACATTGATTCCAAATTAATAACTAAGAACACTAACAAATTTCATGTTTATTATATTTAACGGATGTTCAGCTGTTCTTTAATAGTGAACTTAATTTTGGATCGTCAGTCATCAAAGCTCTGATGAAAACACTGGAGATGTCGTGATGTCACAGACACTGAGATGTGCCTTTAACTGATTAAAAAAAACCGTACAGATCATGAAATTATTGACTTTAGTAGATTACGTTGTTGTATAGATTGTTATACCGCAAATCTGTTTCAGATTAGTAACAGACTAGATTCCAGTTTTGAGTGAAGCATAGGGCACACCAACTGCGATTTTACAGTTCTGGCTAATATTTGGCACTAATTCAAACGCAACAATTTATTATGTCAGGTAAATGTATCATGCCAATTTTATAATCAGTTCAAAGATAATCAATACAATAACATCAAATGCTCGGAGATAAAGAGTAAAAGATGTACCTGGCTCAAGAAATACATAATGCTGAGTGTCTAAAAGACACTCGACATTATGGGCCGATCTCATTACAGCCTCTTGTGCTCTTTCTTTAAGTACTCAGACCGAGACAGAAACTTCTTTCACATGGAAACATTTGCTAACAATGGGAATTTGCATTCAGAGTTGACACCTTTTGAGGGCCGGATGCCATTTGCCTGGAAGACAAACCCTCCTCTGTGTGAATGTTATCTCTAAACTCTTAAAAACGTTATTACCTTTTGGTTTACTTCTGTGGAGAATGAGACATTTGTACCAGTCGCACTGAGACATTTCAAATGATAGAAAACGATAATATAGTTTACAGTTCTGGCTAATATTTGGCACTAATTCAAACGCAACAATTTATTATGTCATTTATTAAAGTGAAACCATAGATTTTTGGGTGAATTTCGGTGATCTCAGCATGAGAGAGAGAAGGAACGGGGGAAGAGGGAAAGAGATGTAGATTAGGATGATACTGAGGTGAGACTTGCGTCTCGAAGGGTGATGCTAACTTCACGAGAAGCTTTCATGTTATTTTATTTTTAATTAGTCTTCCCACCTCCTTAGTCTTTCTTCCACAGTCTCATGTGACTTTGCCCATTCGTTCTCAGTCACCCCCACCAAACCCACGGCACATTTTAGGGGGTCTGTTAAAACTCAATGGGCTCAGAGGAGGTATGAGAGACGCTGCTTCCCACTGTAACTTTATCCATTGGTGTCCCTGTTGGACCGTGTCACTTTAAAAGCAAGTGTTTTTTTTTTCTTTTCTTTTTTTCTCGTTATTTACTCTTCCAATTTTTTTAAGGAGGCACTGCCTCCCTTGCCTCCTCCTCCTCGGATAATATCACACAAGCAAGTCTGCAGAAAGAGTCACTGAAGAATCCCCAGCCCTGTTGAATGTGCCTGTGTGGAATGAGCAAAAAGATGAACGCAGTGATGCTTAAAGAAACTGATTTTGAACAGTACCTTACAAACCTTTAAAGACAGGCCTACTGTCAGTTGATTGATAATTGATGGTATATGATGAGGCCATTTAAAAAAAAAGAAGAAAACTTGTATTTAACAGTGAAATTCTGGTGAAATAAACAAATTATCTATGATTCTGCAAAGAAATCTCCTCCAATCTGAGGATCGCGACAAAGGCAGCTGAAAAAGTGGACGGGCACTGTTGCTGCTTGGCCAATCGAATTCAAGAACTGTTGTATCAGTATAAACATTCATTGTTTTTACTGTTTTGTTCAATTCGTTCTAAGTTTCCCTTTTATGTTTTCTTTAGGGATATTCAACATTCAACCAATCACCGTGTGGCGAATCAAAAATCAAACTACTGTAAATTCCTTTCATGGGCCGTGGTTTCCTTAATCCATCACATAATGAACAGGAGAGGAGTTTACTGGAGGAAGGAATTGAAGGATCAACAGATCCGCAAATAAACCCGTACATGATCAGCAATGTGGGTAGACTCCCCAGCTCCTTCACCACTCAAAAATGTGTTGGTGCATCTGACACTTTGCAATATCTGTTGATTCCATCAACTAAAGAATTGGTTTAAAAAAATAATAATTCTGGTTGAAGAAGGAATTGAAGAAACTAGTGTAAAATCCAAGACTTGCTGCCCTGCCAACATCTACCTTGCTCCATGAAGGCCGCATTAGAAACCAACTGAAGCAATGAGGTTTCAACTGAAGTATTACTTGCATTACTTGGTTCTATTGGGCTTCAGCTGTGTAATTTCTACCTATGGCCCATATCAGAGGGCCCAGAAGACAGGGGACATACTGCTGGGGGGGCTTTTCCCGATACACTTTGGGGTGGCATCCAAAGACCAGGATCTTGCAGCAAGGCCAGAGTCAACTGAGTGTGTCAGGTAGAAACACAACATGCTAAACTTTTCAAATGTGGTTATTTTTTTTAAGTGGTTTTCAAGGTCTTTTAACTGACCTTTGGTATTAACACAACACTTTGATGACTTACCCTTCACATAATTTTGCGTTTTATGTATTTGGGGAAAAATGTATTTTACAGCCATAGCAAATACCACTCTTAAAGGGATAGTTCACCCAAAAATTTAAATTCTGTCATTATTACTCACCCTCATTTGTTCCAAACCTGTAATTCTTTTTTGAAACACAAAAGAAGGTCTTTTTGATGAAATCTGAGAGCTTTATGTCCCTCCATATAGACTTCTACACAACTACCGCTTCAAAAAGTTAATAAAAAGATCCTAAACTAATCCATAAGAATTGAGCGGTTTAGTCCAAATTTTCTGAAGAGACTCAATTGCTTTATATGACAATTTAGGCTTTTATTCACATATAAACATTGATCAACTCACATATCAGTGGTAAACAGAAGCTCAAGCATGTTTGCTTGACCTGCGAGAAGAGAACCAATAAGGTTCATTCTCGTGTTACGCATCACGTTTGAGCTTCAGCGAGAGGTTTGTTCTCGCGCATCAAGCAGGTTCAGTTCAGCTTCTGTTTATGTTCGCTGATCAATGTTTAAGTGTGAATAAAATCCTAAATTAAATGTTCATCAGAGAGAGAAAGCTCTCAGATTTCATCAAAAAAATCTTAATTTGTGTTCTTAAGTCTTACAGGTTTGGAACAACATGCGGGTGAGTAATTAATGACAGAATTTAAATTTTTGGGTGAACTATCCCTTAAGAACTTTAATCAGCATAGAAAGCCATATTTAGTATGAGGTAAAAGAAAACACAGCTGTACTTAGCTAGTGTTTGTTAGCTTACATATACCAATCAGTACAATCTAATGAACATATTTTATGTCTATCTCACAGCCTGTTTTCTTTTGTGTCAAATTACACGTTAAGTCAATTCTAGGTCCATTCCTTATTGTTTAACTTGACCTCTGTAAATAACAAATATGACCCAAAGTGTGAGTCTTTATAGAACTACACTTTCTTTTTCCAGGTATAACTTTCGTGGATTTCGTTGGCTACAATCTATGATCTTCGCTATAGAGGAGATCAACAACAGCTCTACTCTTCTTCCAAACCTCACGCTTGGCTATCGTATATTTGACACATGCAACACTGTCTCGAAGGCCCTGGAGGCGTCGCTAAGCTTTGTTGCACAGAATAAGATTGATTCACTCAACTTAGATGAGTTCTGTAACTGCACAGGGAACATCCCATCAACCATTGCAGTGGTTGGGGCGTCTGGATCTGCAGTGTCTACAGCAGTGGCTGACCTAGTGGGCCTCTTCTACATTCCTCAGGTGCTTTTGCATTTTAACATCAATTAGAGTAGTTTCTGTGGGAAATTAAAAAGTAACAAATGGGCTTGGTAAATGTATTATGAATCAGTTAATTTTGGAAGAAGATTTTGAAGACAGTTGCATTACTGAATTACCTTCAATAAATGCTTTAAGGCAAGACACCACAGGTGAATTGGGTACAACTTTTAACTAATAGATATAACTATTACCTCCTTAGTTTATTAATCGCTGTATTAGGTACAGTTGTTTTGTATTACAAGTTCTATGGAATGTTATGTTTCAATGATGCATCATTAAATATACACTAATTTGCATACTTTTCTGAACATTGGATAAAGCCAGGTTCAAAATTATTTTTTCATTTTATTGACACATTAAAGGTTTTTACAGAGGGGATTTTGGATACCTCTTTTTATCATTTCATAAATCAGAAAAAATGTCAACAACCAGAAAAACAGAAAAAAAACTTAGGAATAAAAGGTTTTATAAATCAGATGAATGATATATAAACGAACCCCTCAGTAAAAACTTTCAGAATATAGATAGGAGGAGTAAAAGTAAAGTTGTATGGAAATAGTATGTAAGTGCTGCTAAAGTGGAGATTTCTGGCTAATTTTGAGAAAATAGCCTTTATGTATTGTTTTTGAAATCTAACAATGCAAATGGATAAAGTGTAATAAAATAAGCACTTAAATGTGTACTTTGGATGCTTTTTTTCTTTCTACTTGTTATTGAAGAAAATTACCTCAATCTCAAAATTGAACAATTCATGAAAAAAACAAAGGTTTTATCTGTAGTGTCTTGCTTTAAAGTAGTAGTTCACTTAAAAATAAAAATTCTGTCAGTTACTCACTATTATGTCATTCCAAACCTAATCCATTTTTTTATGTGGAACTCAAAGGGAGAAGAAAGTACCTGTATAGTGGCTGCGAATGTCTGAGATGTTAAAGTAGTCCATGCAACACTATAGAAGGCATAAGTATTCTTAAGCCAATAGCTAATTGTGACTGAAATTATTAACCCATAACGATAACTGATGAACCGTATGTGTCAAATGAACATCGATGACATCAAACCTCATTGTTTCTCACATGTCTTTTGACATTGTCATCTCAAACCTGACATTAAGCTTCAGAAAGCGCCATATTTGATTGAAAATTTGTAATTTAAGTCTTTTCCTCAATGCTGAAAAAGAAACAAAAATCATATGGCTTTGGAGGACTTGGAATATATATCATATGAGACATCCATACTTTTTTTGTGTCCTTTTTGGAGCTTGACAGATATGGTCTGTCTCTATGAATTGTCATTTTCTGAAAAAGCTGCATCTAAAATGAACTGTCCCTCTCCTCTACTGTCTTTCAGATCAGCTATGCTTCATCCAGTCGCCTTTTGAGCAACAAGAATCAGTACAAATCCTTCATGAGAACTATCCCCACAGATGAGTATCAGGCTATTGCTATGGCTGCCATCATTGACCACTTCCAGTGGAACTGGGTGATTGCTATCGCCTCTGATGATGAATATGGCCGTCCGGGGATCGAAAAGTTTGAGAATGAAATGTTTCATAGGGACATCTGCATCGATCTTAATGTTTTAATTTCACAATATATTGATGAAGCTGAGATTCGCCGCCTGGCAGACCGCATCGAAAACTCAACCGCCAAGGTCATTGCTGTGTTTGCTAGCGGACCAGATGTCGAGCCACTTATTAAAGAGATGGTGAGGCGAAACGTCACAGACCGGGTCTGGTTGGCGAGTGAGGCATGGGCCAGCTCTAGCCTGGTTGCCAAGCCAGAGTACATCGATGTCATGGGAGGAACGATTGGCTTTGCACTGAGGGCTGGGCACATACCCGGCTTTAAAGAGTTCTTACAGCAAGTCCATCCAAAGAAGTCCAGCCACAATGAATTTGTGAGGGAATTTTGGGAGGAGACTTTTAACTGTTACCTAGAAGATAGTCCAAGGAATGAGGACAGTGAAAATGGCAGTACAAGTTTCAGACCTCTGTGCACTGGTGAAGAGGACATTGCAAGTGTAGAGACACCGTACCTGGACTACACGCACCTAAGGATTTCTTACAATGTGTACGTGGCTGTTTATGCCATAGCACAGGCACTTCAGGACATACTTACCTGCACACCAGGAAAAGGGTTGTTTGCTAATGGCTCTTGTGCAGACATTAGGAAAGTTGAAGCATGGCAGGCGAGTTACTTACTTACCAGACAACATGGGTTCCCCTCTTCTCTTCTCAATTGTAGGAAAGTTTCATACAAATGTAATGATATTCATATGCCTCTCTTTTTTTTTATTCTAAAAGGTTCTGAAACAGCTGAGACACCTCAACTTCATAAACAGCATGGGGGAGAGGGTGCGTTTTGACAACGGCAGTGAGCTCTCAGCAAATTATACCATCATAAACTGGCATCGATCACCTGAGGATGGGTCTGTTGTATTTAAGGAAGTTGGTTATTACAGCATACATAACAAGAACGGGGCCAAACTTTCCATTGACAAGACAAAAATACTGTGGAACGGCCGTCTTACTGAGGTAAGCAACAGTACCCGAATTTCTTGGCACTTAGATTAGAGCAAATGTTATGCAAATAGCCTAGCTTTTATTAAAGCGATAGTTCACCCAAAGATGAAAATTCTGTCATCAATTGCTCACTCCTATGTCGTTTCAAACCCATTAGACTTTCGTTCGTCTTCAAAACACAGATGAAGCTAATGTAAATTAAATCTGACCGTCCATTGAAAGTCTATTAACCCACAACTCAGATGCTTTAAAATGTTCATAAAGAGATCATTAAAGAAATCCATATGCATTGAGAAGTTTAATCAAAGTCTTCTGAAGAGACACACTCAAATTAAATAAACTCAAGCTTTACATGCGAGAACCAGTGAGGTTCATTCTTGTGTCACGCCAACACATCTGAGCTTCCTCACGAAACAATGAGGTTTGTTCTCACGTGTCAAGCAAGTACGGTTGAGCTTCCGTTTACCGTATTTAATGTGCTTTATTTATGTTAGCTGATCAATGTTTATATGTGAATTTTTGGGTGAACTAACTCTAACTAATGGCGAACCCAAAGGATCCTTATCATTTACTCAGTCATTTACAGCAGCAAATGTGACTTGTTTTATTACATGAGCCAATTCATTGTTTCTCTTTTCTCTGCCAGGTACCATTTTCCAACTGTAGCGACGAGTGTGAACCTGGAACCAGAAAAGGAATTATTGATGGCAAACCCACATGCTGCTTCGAGTGTACAGAGTGCTCAGATGGGGAGTACAGTGATCATAAAGGTTAGCAAATTAATAATTCAGCAACTTAATATCTATTAGAACAGTCATTTTTTCAATGGTGGAAAGAGACAGTATCAAAGTATACAAACATGAGTCAAGACCTTCCAGCTGAGACTTCCTAGCCCTTAATTAATTAAACACCTAAACCAGCTAATCAAGGTCTTCAGACAGAGTCCCTCCAAAGCACAGAGCCTTGAGAATAGCCACAAAAAAGGACACAGGAGGAGTTTTTTTTTAATGGATGTCAATGGAGGAGAGGCTTCAGTATGCTGAATAAACTGTTTTTATGAGGAAACGGCTTATCACGTAATGAATTGACAGCCTGTCTGCTAATCTAGTTCAACATATTTTCCAATTACAGTTTTTTTATTGATGTACAATTTTTTGCTGTTTTATAAGAGAATTTTGTGAAAGGTATGATTTAGCATCAGGCACTTCTTATTCATTTATATGATATCCTGTCATACAAATTTGACTCCAGTTCAATGCTGTCAAGGCCTTTAATGTAATTGGTTAATAAGGCATATGTGATCCAAGTTGACCGTTACGCTGTCTCCAATGGTAGAGCCACAAAGGTTGATATCTTTCCATATAAGAGAGTTTAACTGTCTCATCTTGAAGGTTGTGCCTTCCAGAGTACGTCATCAAGCTTGTCTCATTTCAGAAAACTTACTATTGGAAAATTGACCGTTATTCCTTGTGAGGCGTAAATTATTATAATCTGTATATGGCCTCAATGATGAACGAGGCCTCCAGAAAGCGCAGCCTTCTAAACGAGACAGCATCTGATTTAGGATGTCTAGAAACTAGTAAAGTGTTGATTCTTAAATTAATTGTTCTTTTAAGCTGGTAACTGGTCGAGTCAGTTCACAGAATCGAACCTCAGTTCTTGGTTGATGATGACTCAAGCACATATCGAAGTACAATGCAATCTCATTGTATTGCACCAAATAAGCCGATGAGCATGTCCAGATGACTTACTGAATCAAAGAATCGATTCGAAATGAATGAACCCTCAGAAAACTTTGACAGTTAGAACCGACTTGTTTCCTTCTTTTTGAGTAGGTTATTTTTGATTTGTTAATTTCAAAGTGATTCTTTGGTTCAATAAACTGTCTGGACAAGCTCATCGTCTCATTCGGTGTTTACGTCATCAACCCAGAACTAAAGTTTGATTCAGTCCAATTCTGGGAATTGACTCGACCGGTTACGGGCTTAAAAGAATGATTCATTCATTCAAGAAATAAACATCACTCCTAGAAATGTTCTGGCTGGTGAGTTGGAGCTAAACTCCTGGGCTGTGTTCGAAATCACCCCCTATACCCTCATTCACTATTCCCTACATCAGTCCACTAATATAGTCCACTTGAAAGAGTGAATGTAGACGAGTGAGTGAATTCGGACACTGAGTGTCCCGGAAGGGCTGCTGCTTTGGCATAGGTTGTGCTTGCTGTTTAATAATCATTTGAATTTAGCAAACTGGCATACACTCGTTAATGCGGTGCATTGTGGGATTGAATGAGTGCACTCGATAAGCGTTTTGGACTCCACTACCAGTGGCCGTCCCCTCAAATAGTACCCTATTTAAGGGTATAGGGGGCGATTTCGGACACAGCACTGGAGGGTTACCATCCTGTAGAGTTCAGTTCCAACCCTAATCAAACACACCTGAACCAGCTAATCAAGGTGTTCAGGATTACTTGAAAATTACAGGCATGTTGGAGCAGGGCTGGGACCAATGTCTGCAGGATGGTAGCTCTCCAGGAGCAGAGTTGGCTACCCCGACGTAGTTATAGTTAATTAGAACATTTGACAATTACATTTTTAATATCAAAAGTTTTATCCGTTAACATTAGTTAATGCACTTTGAACTGACATGAACAAACTGCATTTTTTTACCAGCATTAACAAAGATTATTAAATGTAAAGACTGTATTCTTAATTGTTAACTGAAGCATTAACTAATGTTAAGAATTGAGACCTTATTGTAAAGTGTTAGCATAATTATCAGAATATTAAAATATATATTTTATTTTCTCCACAGATGCCAGTGTTTGCTCTAAATGCCCAAACAACTCCTGGTCTAACGGCAATCACACTTCCTGCTTTCTGAAGGAGATTGAGTTTCTGTCCTGGACCGAACCTTTTGGCATCGCTTTAACCTTATTTGCGGTGCTTGGGGTTCTGTTAACAGCTTTTGTGTTGGGTGTTTTTGTGCAATTCCGTGATACTCCAGTTGTGAAAGCATCCAACCGAGAGCTCTCATTTCTTTTGCTTTTTTCGCTTATCTGTTGTTTCTCTAGCTCTCTTATATTCATAGGCGAACCACAGGACTGGACATGCCGTGTACGGCAACCAGCCTTTGGAATCAGTTTTGTGTTATGCATCTCTTGCATTCTTGTTAAAACCAATCGTGTCCTACTAGTGTTTGAAGCCAAAATCCCCACCAGTCTTCACCGTAAATGGTGGGGACTGAACCTGCAGTTCTTACTAGTGTTCCTGTTCACATTTGTCCAAGTGATGATCTGCGTGGTTTGGTTGTACAATGCTCCACCAGGGAGTTACAAAAACTATGACATTGATGAAATCATCTTCATCACCTGTAATGAGGGCTCCATGATGGCGTTGGGATTCCTCATTGGCTATACATGCCTGCTGGCTGCCATCTGTTTCTTCTTTGCATTCAAGTCTCGAAAACTTCCCGAAAACTTCACGGAGGCCAAGTTCATCACATTTAGTATGCTCATTTTTTTCATCGTTTGGATCTCCTTCATCCCTGCGTACTTCAGCACGTACGGCAAGTTTGTCTCAGCGGTTGAGGTCATTGCCATTCTGGCTTCCAGCTTCAGTTTGCTAGCCTGTATCTTTTTCAACAAGGTGTACATCATTCTCTTAAAACCATCCAGGAACACAACTGAGGAGGTTCGCTGTAGCACAGCAGCTCATTCTTTCAAAGCAGCAGCGAAGGCGACTCTACGACACAGCTCTGCCTCCAGAAAGCGATCAGGCAGTGTGGGGGGCTCCTCTGCCTCCTCGCCCTCTTCATCGATCAGCATGAAGACCAATGGGAATGAAACAGAGTCCCCCTCTACACGCAGACACAGTCAGAAACCAAGGGTGAGCTTTGGAAGTGGAACAGTCAGTCTCTCCTTAAGCTTTGAGGAAGCTAGAAAGAACTCGGTGAAGTGATTAATAAGAACTTTTGGATAAAGAATATGGTAATCAACCGTCGCATCAGTCTCAAAGTCCTTTTTTCCAAAGTCATTTTCTAGAATCCACCTCCACTAAATGTGAAAACAGCCAGAACACCTGTGCTTCAGGCACAGACTAATCTCTGTCAACAATGCTTAGACCTGCCAGAACTCACTGACACAAAAGACTCATTTTCGTGCAAGCCATTTGTTGTCTTTCATTGGCACTTTTTACGTCACTCTTTTTAAGGCATCTGTTATATGTCTTAAATGTAACACAGAAGCAGATAAATAAAACAAAAACACCTGATTTATGTCTAATGTGATTTTCTAGTCCCTTGATAATAGTTGCACTATGTCTCCTGTTTACATTTGAGCCAAAGTCCTTAAACCTGCTCCAGGAACAGGGTTGAGAAACACTGCTTTAAAGCAGTAATATGTTAATCGAAATACTTGTCCTGAAGGTTTCATGCTATTTAGAAATTCACTATTTTTACAGATATTTTAAAATTATATAAATGTACATGAACCAGGGGCCTCATTTATACAATGCACATAGGATTGGATTTGATACTAAATTCCATAGATTTTATCCTACGTCCAAAAGTGAGAAGTAAATCTGGATTTATAAAGGTAGAAACTGACATGAAAATGTTCTTATGCATATGCTAACTTAAGAACATATAAACAATTTTTGGTGCTCATATGCACACGCTGGATTCCCTTGCCCATTGATGACTTCTGATGAACAATTAAGAGATATTTGTTGCCATTCTGTAGGTGAAGTTGATTGTGCTTGAATTTAAGATAAACAGGGATTTATTTAAAAAAGGATGCATTTAGGAAGCTTTTTTTTTGTGCATACAGATGTTTTATAAATCATTCATAGCAATGTAAGCAAAGTGAACAATTTAACCAATAGATTTTTGGACCAGGTGAATTTCAGGTGATTTCAGCATGAGAGAGAGAGAGAGAAGAGAGGGGGGAAGGTAGAGAATTGTAAAATGGGAGGTGATCAGTATCAGCTCAAGTGTGATCGTGTCTCGAATGGCGATGTTAATATAGCAAGAGAGTTCAGATGTTAATTTCCTTTGTTTTCTCAGAGAGTTGCCCTCTCTCCCAGTTTTTCCAGTCTTACATTTTTGAAAACTGTTCTTAAACCACAATGGATCATTCAAAAAGGCGTGCCATCATGCTTCGCCTGTTTTTAATACAAAGAAACCTTGTTCATAGAAGAGATTACAAGCAAAAAGGGAAAGGAACAGATCCTGTAATACAGCTCATATCTAACGTTACAGTACATCCGACTGCTTTTCAGAAATGCTTTTCAGAGAACTCGACTTCAAAGCATTAAAAAACGGCAATTTCTCTTCCTCTATAGCTGTTCGCCTTCAGAATATTGAATATATATATAGCGAAGTCCCTGAAGTCTTTGGTTGTAGTTTCGGCATCTGCCTGCAGGCTGCAGGTGTTGGGATGGTTAACAGCATCTGTGTCAGTATGACTCCAGCCAATGACGTCCCTTCGGAGCCTGTATTTGCGGAAATACTTCAGTACAGTATATGGTCTTGAGCTGAGGTTGCTGCTGCTTTCACTGTCGTAAGTATTTTTAACCTTTATTTAGTTTCTACTTTTCATATATGTTTGTGCTCTCGTCTAAAAATACCTGTGCTAACCTAGATAGCAAACTAGCATGCGAATCGCTATTTTGTTTTGTCGAATGTGCGACCATGCTAAATCACGCTGTCAAATAACGTGAGTGGTCACTTGAAATGTTAATTTTAAGGAATGATGAACCGATGTCAATTTATTTAAGTCGATAAGGAAAAATATTCAGTTATCCCAATAATACAAGATTGATTATTTTATAGTGCAGTGCAGTTAGACCCCCACCCAGCCATCATATACAATGTTTTTTCTTTCGACTGAGTCAAAAGTAAAACATAAAGCAACAGTTTGAACATATTTAGGGCAATACATTCGTAAGCAATACACTTTATAAATTGTTTGACGTGGCAAGGACAAGACAAGGTCCTGCTACAAAAGAAACTGATGACGAAATGCACACAGTAGACCTAAACCACTGAAGTATGTCAACACGAAACATGAGAATTATAGTGGAGGATGGTGGTGACAGAAGGTGTGTGAAAAGGAAAACGAACAGTATTGTTCAGGGTGGATAAACCTGAGACAGACTAACAGGTAACACCTGCTAGTGAGGAAAGTTATGTGATAATGGTTAATTGATGAATTAAATCTTTTTTTGTGTGTGTGTGTAAATGTATCTTTTGTTTTTCTAACATATGGCCTCTGTATGCTTGTTACAAAGCATCCCAGGTGCACCTGAAGTTGGTTGAGTGAATACAAAAATTGTGCAGAGCTCTAATAAAGTAAGTATGATAAAATCTAAAGATAGAAAGATGAAGTTTGATTTATTTTACAGTTTGTTCACTTCATTTTACTATTTTTCAGTGCCATGACTAGTCTGTGCTAAGATTACATTTTGTTCATTCTCACTGTTTAGCTTTTTTGCAGTTCACTTTAATATTACTGCCGTGTGACAAATGCATTTTTAAAATTATCAGTAATTCATGTATTCTCTCAGGCCCTGTTTACACATGGCATCGAGATGCGTTTGTAGGTGTAAACAGGAGTCTCCCTCGTCTACTTGTGATCCGATCGACCAAAACGCATCTTAATACCAGGTGTAAACCGGGCATTAGTTAACATTAACACATGGTCAAGAAAAAGTCACATCAACCATTCTAATACAATTGTTTTTTTTTTACAGACTAGTCACAACAGTTACTTCAACTGAAGTATTTTTCCTCTTCAGATGAAAAAATGAACAAAAAAACAGATGAAAGAGACTTTTGGAGGAACTCTTGTCAACTTTAAGAGTGATTGTTTAACTTGGAGCAGATGCTCAGATGTCTCTTGTTTGCCGTTCTCTGGATTTCACCCCAAACTAAACTTCAGTCATGGGAATCTTTCCCTACATGTCCAAGATCATGAGGAAGGGGAAGTTTCTGTTTCTTCTGCTGTTGTGCCTTTGCGTTGTAGCATGGATAGCAACATTCTCAAATGATGACGCAGTTAAAACTGCCCAGGAGGAATCAAATCCACCTGACGACGATAATAGTGTCGGGGGCTTTCGTCAGCTGGAGCTGGAGTCAGAGATGATGCAGAGCATCGAGGAGCGTGTAGAGGAGCCTGTAGAGGAGCAGTCTCCCAAACAGAGCTGTCCAGAGCATTCACCCCTACTCCGTGAGTGTGCTCTCATTTTCTCTTTAATATGTTTTTGTGGGTTAATCTTGACTGAGGTTGTGTTCTGTTTGCTTGGTTAGTTTTGTCCGGTCCAAAAAACAAAAAACTTTTAGTCCTTGACTTGTCTGTTTAGCGTTCACATTGGCATATTAACACCGAACCTAAAGGCATATGTTCACAACCTGATTGGTTGGCTTTTATTTCGAGACGGAACTTACCGAACATCCAAACAATGCTGTGCTCTCTCTGGTATAAATGCACTCGTTGAATGTGCATAGACGAAACTATGATGGTATTTTGACCAGCTGAGAACTCGTGAAGAGCTTATAAAATGTGTAAAGGAGTCAAAACAGCGTCGGGAATCCCTCTGTCACACACAAACGAAGATCTGCTGTGAGGAGACGCGTTTCGGACACCTGTACTGAACCGTGATGAGCAACATCGCCATTATGACGAGAAAAAACAGGCATGCTTGAGCATTCTGTCCTTGTTAGTGTCGCATCTTGTGACATCATGTCCTGTTTTTGGTTCGTTTACATGTCTTTGGTCCGTGTTGCGTTCATATTTTATTCGAACTTCACCAGAGTTCGTTTGGAAGCGGAGCGAAACTCATCTTTTCAGTGTCTCGGTCCTCTTGTTTGCTGCACCAGGGTTCAGTGTTAAGTGTGAACACACCCTTTAAAAAGAACACAATATTGACCAACGACATCTAAACTAACCAAAAACAGGACGTGATGTCACAAGATGTGAGCCTGTAAAGGACAGAATGCTCAAGCATTCCTGTTTTTTCTCGTCATAGTGGCGATGTCCACATTCAAGCATTTTATACAATGGACTTAAACAGCTCATCATTTTGCAGCAGATTTAGTTTACAAATAACTGATGGTCATGACCTAAATATGATTTCCATTTACAGTGATTACTAAAATGTGGCTTTAGTAAGTTATTTTTCACACCATCTGTCGCGCACACACTCAAGCTCTGAGGAATTTGGGATGAACAATTTGGTGAATTGTTAACTGTCTTTGACTGGATGAGTTGATGACTCGAGAACAGCTCCAATCTGACCAGTCCAACAGGTTAATTGAAAAGTGTCAATTTCTATAGTTTGATATAATGAGAAACAATGTGTTTTTATGAAGTATGATATTACTCTTTGGACTGTGGTAAAGTAAAAGTAAAGGTTTCCCAAAATGAAAATCTCTGATAAAGTAACGATACTTGAAAATTTGACTTATGTGTACAGTAACGAAGTAGAAGCGCATTTGTTGCAGTCCATTGCATCTCATTTTATGTTTCATGGAAAAAATAAATGATACGGAATTGGAATTACATGTGAATATTTTTTTTTAACATATCTTCTAAACCTTTGGAAATCTTACAGTAGGTCTGTGCAAAATGAGCTGATAATACTGGGTACAGATGGGAAACCATAAAACTGCAACTCTGAGAGAAATGTGTGAGAATCTCACCACCACCTCTATGTGAATGTCAATGTTTACATATTACTGTTTTTTTTTCTTTCCACAGCTGCTTGCTAATTTGGGCTTGTTTCCAAAGATGGGGCCCTGTAATTAATGTGGGCCCCAGCTGGTGCTGTATTTAAAGACTGCACCTGGGTTGTGGGCCTTTCACTCACTTGCGGGCCTGTTTACATGCGTGTTTATTTTTTTCTACTCCACAGGAGGTTCTTTAAAGCTGTCATTTGAGCCCTCGCTGACGATGGAGCAGGTAGAGAGTGAAAACGGGGAGGTCATGGAGGGTCAATATAACCCCCCCGACTGTACGGCCAGACAGAGCGTGGCCATCCTCATCCCTCACAGAAACCGAGAGAAGCACCTGCTCTACCTCCTCTACCACCTTCACCCTTTCTTACAGAGACAGCAGCTTCACTACGCCATCTATGTCATTCACCAGGTAGGCAAAACTCCCATTAGCTCTGGCAGAAGTTGAGAGTTTTTGTAGTCATATGTTGCTAGGATTTGCCAACGAAGCTTCCAGAATGACTAGCTTGGTGCCATTTTTAGTGGGTTCAGGTTTGAGTAAAGGTTTCTTGGACCAAAAACATAATTTAGTTTTTTATGAACATTTCCTACCTTCTTTCTGACTTTAAACGGAACCATTTATTTGCTTTAAACACTGTTGAGGCTTAAACGTAAACGCCCTCTTCATACAGTATGTGAAATGCAAAACAGTATTTACTTATGGCTTTGTTGTTGGGCCCATAGTTTGCACTGGCCCATCCTTAAAGGATTAGTTCACTTTTAAAAAAACTTTTGCTGATAATTTACTCACCCCCATGTCATCCAAGATGTCCATGTCTTTCTTTCTTCAGTCGAAAAGAAATTAATGTTTTTGATGAAAACATTCCAGGATTTTTCTCCATATAATGCACTTTACTGGGCACCAAACGGTCCAAGGTCCAAAAGACAGTTTCAGTGCAGCTTCAAAGGGCTTTAAACGACACCAGACGATGAATAAGGGTCTTATCTAGCGAAACGATCGGTCATTTAAAAAATAAATAGAAAAGTTGAAGTTTAAAAAGCACAAATGATACACGTTCGTGACTCTCCTGTTCGAACTCGTTCATCAAAATGAACAAATCTTTTTTCGAGTCATTTCGTTCATTCAACTAACGAAATGAACGAAATGACTCGAAAAAAGATTCGTTCATTTTGATACATCATGATATGACACTTTTAACAACAGCAGAGAAAAGTACCACCAGCTGATGCTGGTAAAATAAATATATTGCATTGTACAATTTTCATAGAGGAAATGTAAGGTTAGGTGAAGTAAAAATGATAGACGCTGAAGCTCAAGGTTTTTTGAAAGGTATACATTTATTTTTTTGCAATGTTCTCATTCTAGTTTTGCCAGTAGCTCTTTCAGTAATTCTGTTAAGCTCTAACAACAATAATTCTTTTCTTGCTTAAAATAACAACTCTTTAAAGGCCCATTCACTCCAAGAACAACAACTATAAAGATAAATATAACTACTTATATAACTACTTGAATACCTAAGCTCTTTATGGCTGTCATTGTTTTTATCGTTCATCAGCTGGAAAACAATTGTTCTGAAAGTGATTCCAACTATATTGTTTCTCTGTGCTGTTATCGTTATAGTTGTAGTTTGGACTCTGCTATTCTTTTATATTTTAAAGCGATTTTTAGAACTATATCGTTAAAGTTATCGTCCTTGGTGTGAACGGGCCTTCCTTTAGTCTTCATGTCACTGACTGCATACACCTAAAGAAGTCATTTATTCAAATAATTTCTTGGATTTACCTTTATGGTTTTGTAAACATTTCACGGGGGTAGAATCACATAAATAATAATTTCCGTACTGTAACACAGTATTTACTAATGTTGAAACATTTGTCTTTTTTGGTCCTTTACTTTGTCCGCTTTCCATTCTTACTGGTGTTTTTTAAAACTATATAACAGTAATATATTATTATAATCATTGTCAGTATTATACTATTTTGCATCAGTAATGTATTCTGTCTTAAATTGTTCACTGTTATGTAACCATTTTAAGGCAATCTGATCAAACCCATTTGACAGTTCTGTCTCTCTAAAATGCTGAAGTATATACTTGCATACTAAAGTATTGAGGGGTAGCTAAAAGTAGGAACACCACTAGTTGAACTACATTTTTCAGTGTAATAAGTAGTTATCAAACAAAACAAAGATTACTTTCCAGTGTGACACAACACTACATCACCTTTTTGTAATATTAAACACAGGAGGTAATAATCAAACGCTCACCTAAAATATCCATTTTCTCATATGATGCACTGGGGACAAACCCATTTTGCATTAGTTTGTGTATATGTGATAATAGTTTTTACGCATATATTCTTCATTCTGTCATTTCCCTAAAAATGGAGTAAGCAGTTCATCTCTTCTGTCATTGCACATTCCAAACAAAAAATGTTGGTAATTTTCCAAATGTTAAAAAGTTCCTTGTGTTAAGCCTTTATTATACTTTAGTGTGAGTGTGAGAAAACCAAGTCTGAGCGTGATTCTCTTTAACAGAGGAATATAAAGTTGTTGGGGTTTTTTGCACAAGATTTGCCCACGTCTAAAAACTGTGTGTGTGTGTGATGTATGTGTCTGTTTGTCTTATAGGCTGGAGATGCTACATTTAACAGGGCAAAGTTATTAAATGTTGGCTACCTCGAGGCCCTGAAAGACCAGAGCTGGGACTGTTTCATCTTCCATGATGTTGATCTGGTTCCTGAGAATGATCATAACTTATACATGTGTGGGAAACAGCCTAAGCACTTAGTAGTGGGGAGGAATTCCACCGGCTACAAGTGAGTATTACTGTCTTCATTTAACAAACAAGTTGCAGAGCAAATTACAGACCATTCTGGGATTTGACCCAACAACATTTGGGTTAGAAATACAACGCTGTAATCAGTTCGCAGTACTGTCAATTTGATATACTAAAGCAACAGAAGTGACAATACTAGTTTAACAACATTTTCCAGTAGTTCAACATTTTCCTGTTTTTGTGATGAGCTGTCAGTGTCCAGAAGTGTGAAATCTTTGCATCAACAGTATTTGTTCAGTTTAGTTCTGTACACATTATACAGATTTTCTCTAAAGTTCTGTGCAAAAGTCTTTAGCACATGTTGCCACCTGGATTTCACTGGATTTAACTTTTTATGGATTTTTGAAACCCAAAATGATGGAATTTTTCTTTCCTTTAATGCACTTACACTCACCTAAAAGATTATTAGGAACACCTGTTCAATTTCTCATTAATGCAATTATCTAAAAAACTAGTTGGACATTTAGGCTGATTCAGCTGTTGCTACTGGAACGGTGGGTCCATTAAAACTCATTCAGTCATCAGTTATTGCTCTCAGTTTATTGTACTCAACATGTAGGAGTAGACATTTCTTAGATGGTAATTGTTGGTTTCTAAACATAAACATAGAAACAATTAATAGATTACAAACACATCTGCAGATCTTAAACCATACATCTGATATCAACTTTAACAATTCAAATGAATATAACACCAAAGAGAAACTATACATAACTAGAATTCAATATATCATATCAAACACAATCCTTTAAACAAACAATCAGAAAGAAACTTACATTGTCAACAACGCAACAATTCCACACAGACCATGTATGAATGGGGGAGACGGCTTCTTATATACAAGCAAACTGAGACTGAAGCATGATTAGTTAGTGGCAACAGGTGATCTTATCAGGACTCAATCAGCCAATCAGATCTCAGCAGGATTTTCTTCAGCCGCCCCCAAATATGTTAACATATTTGTATCTACAGGAAATTCATACAATTGGATGATCCGTATCAGTCAATTCAGAAAGAACAATTAGACGGCTGACAGGACGAATTAAAGATTTCCCTTTGCTGAAGATCTCAGCAACTCTCACTCTTCCATCAGGACTTGGCAAAATCTTACTAACAGTCCCGATAGGCCAGTGTCCACGCGGAAGCTGAGGGTCCACAATCATGACAATGGCAGAAGGAGCAATAGGATTACCATCACGTTCCCACTTTTGACGAGTCTGAAGACTTGGAAGATAATCTCGGACAAAACTGACCCAGAATCGATCCGCAAGAACTTGACTGTGTCTCCACTTTCTACGAGTAAGTAGTTCTGAATCTGCATACATCACTTGTGGAAGAGAGGCATCTCGCCGCCCCATCAGTAGGATATTTGGGGTGATTGGATCAGGGTCTAAAAGATTTGAAGACACATAGCCAAGAGGTTTTGAGTTTAGCAACTCCTCAATTTCAACGAGCACTGTATACAGAACTTCCTCTGAAACTACTTGTATTCCCAAGACTGCTCGTAATGCCGTCTTAACAGACCGTACCTCTCTCTCCCAAGTACCTCCAAAATGGGGGGAATATGGCGGATTAAATGAGAATTTAATTTGCTATTGGGCAAGTATCTCCTGAAAGGAGGGACTAAGCTGCGAAAATGCCTCCCGGAGTTCTCTTTCTCCTCCCTTGAAATTAGTCCCTTGATCAGATAATATTTCATGGGGCCTACCTCTACGGGCTACAAATCTTCGAAGGGCCATAAGGAAACTGTCAGTATCCATACTAGAAAGTAGTTCCAAATGAAGACATCGGGTCGTCTGGCATTTAAATATAATGCCCCACCTCTTCTCATGTCGGCGACCTACTTTGATGGTTAAAGGCCCGAAACAATTCATACCCGTCGACCAAAATGGAGGCTTATACAAGCGAAGTCTGGAAACGGGTAAATCAGCCATTCTGGGAACTGAAGGCACACCTTTCCACTTCCTACACTCAAAGCATGATCTCTGGATTTTCTTGATTAACTGTCGCCCTCTCAGAACCCAGTATTTCCGGCGAAGCTGGGCGAATACTCTTTGTGGTCCGGGATGATACAGAGTTGTATCATAGTTAGCAACCAAAAGTTTGGTTACATGATTCTTAGGATCTAAGACAATTGGGTAAATAGCTTCAAGATCCAAATCCTCGCTTTGACGAAGACGTCCACCCACTCTTATTAGCTCTGTAACGGGATCATACTCTGGTGCCAGACCAACTAAACGGCTGTGCGAAGGAACTCCATGACCATCTTTAAGCAGCTTATATTCCTCAGGGAAATCTTCCATCTGGGCTTGACGCAGGATATATACTTCTGCTTCAGTTTGAGAAGGTTTGATCTCAGCTCCCAAGTCCAACGAGAGGTTTTCAACAGTTGCTGCAATCAGCTCTGACCAGGTATTAAACTGAGACTCACTAGACTTTGGAGAGTTAACTGGTGCTTGATTAAGCCCACAAAACAAAGGTTTTCTCAGCTCTGTCCCAACCTCCTCTGTCATTAAGGCTGGAGATTTTGGCCATTGCTGATGGGGCAAATAGAGAAAGGTAGGTCCTTGAAACCAAGAACTATTTGCAGACAATTCAGCAAGTCTCTTGCCTCGAGTGATGTCATCTGCTGGATTACTGGCAGTGTCAACATATCTCCACTGATCCGGTCTAGTATAATCAAGAATCTCCGTAATGCGGTTTGCCACGAAGATCTTGTACCGACAGGATTCGGACTGGATCCAGGTCAACACAGTTGTAGAATCAGACCAAAGTGTCACTTTTTGAACAGCCAAGGTAAGTTCCTTTTGCAACAGGTTAGCTAGCTGTGCCCCAGTCAGAGCAGCACACAGTTCCAAACGAGGAATAGAAATGGTCTTCTTCGGTGCTACCCTTGAACGAGCCATGACCAGAGATATAGAAATCTCACCAATTCCATTTCTCATATGCAAGTAGGCAGCTGAACCATATGCCTTTTCGGATGCGTCGCAGAATATGTGAAGCTCTCGGATGACTGGATATTCCCTGTGGGTTTTTTGACCATACCATCGAGGTACTTGGATCTTGACCAAATCTGGCAACTCTCCTTCCCATGCCATCCAGGCGGTTTTAATCCCCTCTGGGATATCTGGATTATCCCATCCTCTATTAGGTTTCATCCACAATTGTTGCAGAAGAACTTTAGCACGTGTCGTAAATGGAATAATGAAACCCAGAGGGTCGTACTGACGAGCAAGTACCCGATATACAACCCGCAATGTTAGGACAGGATACTCCACTAGACGGTGCTTGTAGCTCAAAGTATCCTGCAAGCAATGCCAACTGAGCCCAAGAGTACCCTCGCACGGATCGGTGCAATTATGACTTAACCACAAGTCAGTGCTTACTGAACGAGCTTCTGTTGGTAAGTGGTCAATCACAGAAATATGGTTACTGGCCCACTGCCGAATCTCAAAACCGCCTTCAGCCAAGGAAGAACGTAAGTTCATCAGCATCTCCTTAGCCTCTTTAGTAGTTGGAAAACTTTGTAGGCAATTATCCACATAAAAGGAATGCATGACAGAAGATTGCACATCTTGAAACTCAACAGGAAGGCTCTGAACACATTTCTGGAGCACATAGGTCGCACAACACGGACTACATGTAGCACCAAAAGGCAAAACCTGCCACTCGTAGACATCGGCTGAATCATTTCTTCTCATATTTCGCCACAAGAAGCGTAGCAAAGGAGAATCAGAAGACAAGAGGCGGACTTGATGAAACATGGATTTGATGTCTCCACTTATAGCAACTTGATGTTCTCTAAACCGAAGTAAAACTCCAATCAAGGAAGGGCCCAGTACCGGTCCAGGTAACAAATAGGCATTCAAACTCTCACCTCGATACTGATGGGAACAATTAAATACCACACGATGTTTGCCATTATGTTCCACAAGATGGTGAGGAATGTACCAAGATTCATCTCTGAGGTCAATCTCATTTGGTTTCAGTTTCTTAACACATCCAGCTTCAATGAGTTTCTGAATCTCATGCTCATAGATAGCTGCATGATCAGGATCCTTGGCTAGTTGTCTCTCCATTCTACGCAAAGCTGGCATCACTGCCTCCTGAGATGCTTTAAGGAGAGGTGCATTCTTGACACGAAGTAAAGGAGTCGCATATCTTTTGATACCATTGATTTCTTGACACTTTGTTTTCTGGTCTAGACACTCGATAGCATCCTTATCTTGCTTAGAACGCAGAGCATGCCTAGGATTCTGAGAAAAAGGAAGTACGTCAACTTGCCATAACTTCTCCACATCGTTATGCAATTGGTCCATTGAGCGAGAAGCTTGGAAGAAACACTGAGTCAGGGAATTTGTCTTTTCACCCAAAGAAGTAGGTCCTTGTAATGCCCACCCCAGTTGAGTATGCAAAGCTGCTGGACTTCCAGGTGGTCCAAAACGTACTCGCTCTTTGGGGCTAAGAAGGTGAGGATGATCAGCTCCCACTAGTAGCAAAGGTTTAACTTTCTGAAACTCCTCCAGAGGGAGGCCTCTTAGATGTTGGTAGCGTCGCTGTTAGATTTGCACAGGATAAGTCTGTTCGGGTAAATCAATCATTTGAGCAGTAAAGGCACCTTGTATCTGGTATTTACTTTGCTTATGAGAAGCTGGAGATATGGAAAAGGAAACTGTTGCACCTTCAATTTTCTCTGTGTCTTGCCGAATGGTTCGAAGAACCAATGATTCTGCCGCCCCATGAAGACCTAAACTCTCTGCTGCAGAAGACATTAGCATGGATCTTTCTGAACCATCATCTAGGATGGCATATGTCTCCAGAGTATTTCCTTTGTGGCTCAGAACTACCTTCACAATTTTCAGAAGAACAGAGTTAAGGCCACTTGCTCGGCTCAAATAGAATATCCTAGAGTCTGGTTTGCGAGCATTTACTTCATGCAATACTCCTAAGTGACGATCCTGACACAACGGACATTTTCCTCTTAAGTCACACTTGGATGATCTATGGGCCCAACCACATCTCCAACAACGATTGTTGTCAACAATCCATTTCCGGTTGGCTACCATATCAAAGCTCTGAAATTCAGGACAATGACTGAGATGATGATCCTTACTGCCACAGTATGCACATGATGGTTTAAGGCCCTCCTTCTTGCCCTGTCGCTGATTAATTTCATGGTTCGCAGTTTCAGTGTTCCTTTGAGTGGGATAAACTTCTTGACTCACACCATGAAGGAAAGTAGCTGTGTGGTATTGGCTCTTGGTAGGCCTTCCTTCTCTTACCTGGAACTTCTTCATACCTTGGTGTTGTTCAAACACTTGGGTTGCTAGATTCTGACAATCTGATTCCTCTTCTAACCAAACTGAGAAATTCACTAAGTCATAGGACTGGTCTGGTCGGGTTGTTTTGGCATATCTTGCAAAACTAGCAACCTGATGTGCTGGAAGTTTACTGAGTAACTGATGGACATGGGATGCACATGATAACTCCTTTGCTCCTTCTTCATGATCCCAGGATTGAAGCATTCCCACAAGAGCTTGAACTCGTACAGCAAATGCGCCAAATCCAGCAGAATCGCCTGAACGTACAGCGGGCAAGTTCTTAATAGTAGCAATCTCTCGGAGCACCAGCTGGGGTTGTTGACCATATCTCTTCTGTAGAGCCTTTAAGGCCATGGTATAAGGCTGCGAATGTTGGGCATAAGCTAAGGCAAGAAGTCGAGCTGCATCCAACTTCAAATGATCCAGAAGAATATGGTACTTATATTGCTCAGTTTCCTCTAAGGGTAACAAATTCTTCAGAGCCATATTCAGCATGGCAAACTCTTGGGGGTCATCACTCTTCAAATTTGGAAATGAAAGTCGCTCAATACGGGCTGACCTGGAAGGAAGTAGAGCTGACATAGCTGGGTGGGGCACATTCACTGCTGAATGAATAGACGTATGCTGATCAGGTACCATCATCTGAATTCCATTTGGGGAGAATGCAGTTATTTGATTCACATCTCTTTGCTGGCCCTGAGGTGCTGATGCCGTAGTAATAACTCTTGGTGTCAAATGATTCTGTGGCAACATAATGGAAGGATTTTCTTGATGCTGCTGTTCTAGTTGGCTGCTGTTCTAAGGAAGTTTGATTTGAATGACCAAGAGAAGCATAAGGAAATCCAGCTGATAAATCTCAAGGAGGCAACGTGGCAACTCTAGGAGGAACCCAATTAAGTGGAGCATTTTGACTATGAGATGGATATAATACTGGATAAGGGATATCAGGTAGGTACGGTGGGTTTAACAAGCCTCCACTTGGGAAGTAGGTTGGCCAACTTGGAGGCATCCATGGATGACCAGGCATACAAAATGCATTTCCCTGCATTTGACCAGATGGCAATAAGCTTTGATCCCTTCCTACTTGTTGATCACTTGGATAGAAACTGGGATTCATTTGATGACTGACTGAAGATAGCCATGGAGGACCATTACGTTGTGGCTGGATTAAGCTGTCACCCCTTACAATGGGATCCATTAAAGGTTGTGACCTGAGGTTTTCTGGTAAAGGAATTGATGGCCTATTAGGTAGACATGGATCAGAAAGCTGCTGGTGTTGTCTCTCTGATGGCTCTCTAGTGGTCGCTAATGGGATGGTAGGCTGCGCATACTGTGCGGGGGGCAAAGTATTTTGTCCCTGAATCTTTGGTGGTGTAGAAAGCACATTGTCCGGCCTGGTTTGATGTTGTCGCATACATTCACTCAACTCATCCACAATAGAATCTCTTACATTCATCTCTTCTTGCTGCTTTGCTTGCATTGGGATATGAACTGGGGATGCTTGAATAGAACTGCATTCAGAGCTAGTAGAAAATGAAGAATGTCTTTTCCTTTGCAGATCTTTCATCATTTGTCCCACATCCAACAACATTCCTTTCATTTGTTTAATCTCCTCAGATAAAGACTTCACTTCATTTTGAGTTGCGGTAATGGAAGCTCCTTGTGAGGCAACGAAATGGCTCAAATCCTCTGGCTGATTTGACAATTGTCCAATTGGATGAATTGATGGATTTGACTGAGCCATCATATAATCTTGGTGCCATCTTGGAGGTTTTACGATCCTAGATGAACGTTTAGGTCTCACACAGTCATCCTCAGTCTCCATTCCAGCAGCCTCCGGCTCGAAGGACCATGTAAAAAACTAGTTGGACATTTAGGCTGATTCAGCTGTTGCTACTGGAACGGTGGGTCCATTAAAACTCATTCAGTCATCAGTTATTGCTCTCAGTTTATTGTACTCAACATGTAGGAGTAGACATTTCTTAGATGGTAATTGTTGGTTTCTAAACATAAACATAGAAACAATTAATAGATTACAAACACATCTGCAGATCTTAAACCATACATCTGATATCAACTTTAACAATTCAAATGAATATAACACCAAAGAGAAACTATACATAACTAGAATTCAATATATCATATCAAACACAATCCTTTAAACAAACAATCAGAAAGAAACTTACATTGTCAACAACGCAACAATTCCACACAGACCATGTATGAATGGGGGAGACGGCTTCTTATATACAAGCAAACTGAGACTGAAGCATGATTAGTTAGTGGCAACAGGTGATCTTATCAGGACTCAATCAGCCAATCAGATCTCAGCAGGATTTTCTACACAACCAATCACATGGCAGTTGCTTCAATGCATTTAGGGGTGTGGTCCTGGTCAAGACAATCTCCTGAACTCCAAACTGAATGTCAGAATGGGAAAGAAAGGTGATTTAATCAATTTTGAGCGTGGCATGGTTGTTGGTGCCAGACGGGCCGGTCTGAGTATTTCACAATCTGCTCAGTTACTGGGATTTTCACGCACAACCATTTCTAGGGTTTACAAAGAATGGTGTGAAAAGGGAAAAACATCCAGTATGCGGCAGTCCTGTGGGCGAAAATGCCTTGTTAATGCTAGAGGTCAGAGGAGAATGGGCCGACTGATTCAAGCTGATAGAAGAGCAACTTTGACTGAAATAACCACTCGTTACAACCGAGGTATGCAGCAAAGCATTTGTGAAGCCACAACACGCACAACCTTGAGGCGGATGGGCTACAACAGCAGAAGACCCCACCGGGTACCACTCATCTCCACTACAAGTAGGAAAAAGAGGCTACAATTTGCAAGAGCTCACCAAAATTGGACCGTTGAAGACTGGAAAAATGTTGCCTGGTCTGATGAGTCGCGATTTCTGTTGAGACATTCAGATGGTAGAGTCAGAATTTGGCGTAAACAGAATGAGAACATGGATCCATCATGCCTTGTTACCACTGTGCCAATTGGGCATCGTTTAAATGCCACGGCCTACCTGAGCATTGTTTCTGACCATGTCCATCCCTTTATGGCCACCATGTACCCATCCTCTGATGGCTAGTTCCAGCAGGATAATGCACCATGTCACAAAGCTCGAATCATTTCAAATTGGTTTCTTGGACATGACAATGAGTTCACTGTACTAAAATGGCCCCCACAGTCACCAGATCTCAACCCAATAGAGCATCTTTGGGATGTGGTGGAACGGGAGCTTCGTGCCCTGGATGTGCATCCCACAAATCTCCATCAACTGCAAGATGCTATCCTATCAATATGGGCCAACATTTCTAAAGAATGCTTTCAGCACCTTGTTGAATCAATGCCACGTAGAATTAAGGCAGTTCTGAAGGCGAAAGGGTGTCAAACACAGTATTAGTATGGTGTTCCTAATAATCCTTTAGGTGAGTGTATATCTATGGAAGTAAAATAATGCCAAATGTTTTTGAAACAAAAAGCCTGTTGAATTGTACTACTTGAAAAAAATATGCATTGCATTAACCCTGCTTGTATTTTAATGCATTGTATTTTTAGGGCTTCCATTTTTATAGGCTGAAATTTAGCATGGTTGACTATTTAAGCTGTAAATATTTCAAATCAAAACATTTCAAACACTTTTTCATTAGTAAAATTTCAATAATCCATATTCACCTTTCATATTTCATTTCCAAAATATTAAAACTGATTAAAAATACAACCTATAATATTCAACAGGCGGTTTTCGGTCCATTTTATTTCACTTTGCAAATTCGCTTCCACAAATTCAGTGGTTCAAATTCGACAGTAAATTCAACGTTGACATCCAGGAGCTGCAGGAAAAGCAGTAGATTACCGAGCATAATCTCCATCTGCTGTTAGTCGACCTCACCAGCAGGAGGTGCAAGCGCGTGTTGTTGACGAAGACCAGAGCAACAGTTAGCGCAAGCCATTCATTCATAAAAACTTATTTACAAAAATTTAAGTGTATTTGTGATTATTATGACGTCTGTTTTATGTGAAATTCAGTGTGTTCACGATGACTTTTCCTGTGTAGCCTACATGCATCTTTCTCTACCATGAACAATATTATAATGTTATTCCCTCGATGCGGATGTACAGATCCAGTGTTACATTTGACACATATTTCTCTTGGTTGTTTAGTTGCCTTAACCTTATATTGCAGCGATGTGCTGCATGCAGTACTAGGGTTTCCCTCAATACGTCAGGATTCCCCTGCTGGACATATAAAACGCTTAATGTAGCTTAATGGACTAATAGAGTGATCTAAAAGACCAAACTCTCAGGCTAGCAGATGGACTCAGAATATGAATTTAACGCGCAAAGTTTAATGCTGAGCGTTTCCCAGTGATATACTGGCACAAAGTTGGCTTGACATTGGACATTCGCACATATACAATACATACTTCCCAAATAAGGTGCGAGTTTGGTCTTTTATATCACTGTAGTCCATTAAGCTACGTTAAGCGCTTTGTCCTGACGGAAGGGGAATCTTTGAGTATGATGAGCTATTGAGAGAAACAGATTATAATCCCGTTTGTTGTAGAAAAAGCTGATAACATGTAAGGCTACACAGGGAAAGTAACAATGAATGAAACATAAAAACAGCTTTTGTGCCTTTATCATCTTTTCTGCATATATACTGACCCAGATAATCGTCACAAAAAACTTAATGCATGCTCAATTGTTGTAAATGAGTTTTTATGAATGAATGGCTTGCGCTAACTGTTGCTCTGGTCTTCGTCAACAACACGCGCTTGCACCTCCTGCTGGTGAGGTCGACTAACAGCAGATGGAGATTATGCTCGGTAATCTACTGCTTTTCCTGCAGCTCCTGGATGTCAACGTTGAATTTACTGTCGAATTTGAACCACTGAAAAAGCTAAATAAAATGGACCGAAAACCGCCTGTTGAATATTATAGGTTGTATTTTTAATCAGTTTGAATATTTTGGAAGTGAAATATGAAAGGTGAATATGGATTATTGAAATTTTACTAATGAAAAAGTGTTTGAAATGTTTTGATTTGAAATATTCACAGCTTAAATTTTCAACCATGCTAAATTTCAGCCTATAAAAATGAATTTCATTCATTGTGTGGTCCTGGTCAAGACAATCTCCTGAACTCCAAACTGAATGTCAGAATGGGAAAGAAAGGTGATTTAATCAATTTTGAGCGTGGCATGGTTGTTGGTGCCAGACGGGCCGGTCTGAGTATTTCACAATCTGCTCAGTTACTGGGATTTTCACGCACAACCATTTCTAGGGTTTACAAAGAATGGTGTGGGCGAAAATGCCTTGTTAATGCTAGAGGTCAGAGGAGAATGGGCCGACTGATTCAAGCTGATAGAAGAGCAACTTTGACTGAAATAACCACTCGTTACAACCGAGGTTTTCGTTCACTAATGAAAAAGTGTTTGAAATGTTTTGATTTGAAATATTCACAGCTTAAATATTCAACCATGCTAAATTTCAGCCTATAAAAATGCAAGCCCTAAAAATACAATGCATTAAAATACAAGCAGGGTTAATGCAATGCATATTTTTTTCAAGTAGTACAATTCAACAGGCTTTTTGATTCAAAAACATTTGGCATTATTTTACTTCCATATATATCTGTTTGCTTTAATATGATGTACTGTAAATCAGAGGCAGGACAGTTGAACTCATTCATTTGTTTGGGTTCAGAATTATGAATTTTGATAAGCTGATATTGCTTGTCCTCCACTTAGTTTAACATTCTTTGCAGAAATAAGACCATCGCTTCCTTGATTTTTGCATTAAATTCTGCGATTTCAAAAATCTCTAAATCTTGGAGGGATTGGTATTTGTTTTTAACCTAGCAATCAATTAACCTGTTATATTTGTAGATACCTTTATTTTGTTTTATGATATTTTTATGACATGAAAGAAGCTAAAAGAATTGTTTACTGTGAACTGTTAAGTAATACCTCTTCGGTTGTCCCCCGAAAACTAGGGCTTGCTTATTTTGGGCTTGTTTTTTTGTGTTTAAGACCAGCGGCCAGTTGCAAAAACATAGCCAATATGTTAAGACTGTGTCTTAAGTACTAGTATCTACATTATGTAACTGACTTAAAAAAGTTATGAACAGTCTTTAAAAAAAAAATTTGATGACTAACTTGTAAGACTTGTCTAAGCAGTTATATCCAACCGGCCTCAGCTCATCTATTTCTCATTCATTTTTAAGGTAGATTGCAGGTAGTTTTGTTTTAAGCATCTCAGAAATGCTTTCCCCTGTTTTTCAAAATATGCTAGTTAAACGTCTTTAAGCAGCTTGATATTCTCTGTTCGCCATTAGTATTCAGCTACATCAACTACAATTAAGTAATTTCTTAATTGCATCACTGAGCTGTTTTGTGAAATGACATGCTATAGTTGTTTAATATTTGAAAGACATTTATTACTTTTTGCCACTGACTTCCCAGACTCAGATACAAAGGTTACTTTGGGGGGGTTTCGGCCATGACGACGGAGCAGTTCCACATGGTGAATGGCTTCCCAAACTCCTACTGGGGCTGGGGTGGAGAGGACGATGACCTGAGGAAAAGGTAAGATGAACTTTGAAGGACACAGTTTAGGATGTGCACAAGTACTACACGCTGATTACAATCCACTGACTACTATAAGTGACTACTATTCTTTTTCCATAATGTAGACAAAATTACCAAAATGAAATGTTGCTTTTCAGTTCAGGTTGACAACATTTTGAAAAGAATCTAAAATATAGATGCATGTAGCAGTTTTGAAGCGAGTTCTCTCATTTCTCATCTCTCGTTCGGCCTCTCATCTCTGAACATTGCTGTATTCTCGTTGATGATTTTAATATAACCATGTTTTTCAGAGTGGAACTTCAGAAAATGACGATACTGCGGCCGTCTCCTGAAGTGGCGCGCTACACCATGGTCTTTCACAAGAGAGACAGCGGCAATCAAGTCAATAAAGACAGGTCAGGTCAAGTGTGAATGAGAAATAAATGTTGCAATATTACAGTGTAATTCTGGTCTTGCAAGAGACCACAGCTAAAGTAAGGAACATTATTGAGAGCTTTCATTTGTTACATTACAACAAGGAAATGAGATTGAGACATTCAGTGTCTTACATCATACTAAAACATTATGGTTTAGATAAAATGTGTACTGTAAAAGTTATAAGCTATTAAAACAGTTCAATTATACTTCCAGTCCATGAAAAAAAAAAAAAATGTGAAAACAGCCTAAATTAAATCTGTGGCACCTGTTTGAGCACTGACGCCACAGTGTGTTGCTATACAAGCCAAACAGGGCTGAAGTTAACTTTTTTAATAATCCGCTGAATTTAGGGTTACCAGTCATCCATAAGTTCTACTAGCCACAACATGAGTTCTCAGCTGGTCAAAAAAATATCATATGTAGGCTACGCACATACGCGCGCATTTATCCCAGAACACAGCATTGTTTGGATGTTCGGTAAGTTCCGTCTCTAAATAGGCATTATGTCATAAAAGCCGACCCATCAGGTTGTGAACATATCCCTCCCTATGCCTTTAGGTTCGGTGTTAAAATGCCAATGTGAACGCTAAACAGACCAGGAGTACATTTTTTTTATTTATTTTTTTTATGGTCTGGACCAAACGAATCAAGCGAAAGTGTGAACACACCCTAAAAGCCTTATATTTTATTTTAAAAACCCATGTTCTCAGATGCCTAGGTATTAAGAACAGGTTGAAAATTGGCCTCTTGTCTCCATGCAAGTGTACTGTTATGCTTTGTTTAGCAAATGTTGGAGGTTAATTAAATTAACAGAAGTTAATTTTTCAATCTTAGCCTACCAAATTGGCTAGTGAGAGTTGATGGTTACCTGCCACGGTTGGTTTTCACCCACATTTGGTGGGATAGTGGGTGTTAATTTCAAACCCTGATGCCAATTTATTTGCTTATCATAACTATAGGACATTGGGCTTTTATCTGATAAGAAGACATTTCATTTATTTTATTTGATAGACAATGCTCATTGATCAACAAACAAGTTACGGTAACGCTTCCTTTTACAGTACAGTACTTACGTGTACTTACAGTGTACTTACCTAGAAAGTACTGGCTAATATAAGGTAAGTACATGGGTTAGGGGTAGGTTCAGGGTAAGTACCTAGTTATTACCCAGTAAGTATAGTTACTATAATAAGTACATAGTAAGTACATGGGTAACAGGACTGTAAAAGGAACCGTTACCCAAGTTACTTGCTGTAAACAAGCCAGAGTTAGCTACAAGTGCTAGTTTCCATCTGTTGTCTCTAGCCAGATCTTAACAGGCACCCTAAAATACAAAAGTCAATAAAAATACACTATACATTTAATAAATACAGTAGAAATGTAATAAATACAGCAGGAATTTTAAAACAATATGAGCCAACCCTCAAACAGACAATACATTGCTCACCTCACCCTCAACATAATTCGAGTATAAAGTAATAAAATACAGTATAATAAAAAATAAAAAAAGCAAAGTATGTTCATGGACTTAAGTAATTGGTGTATGGTTACAATTGTAATTGTCCCTAATCCAAGATTTAAGCTGTTTTTTAAAAGAGTAGAGACTATTACACTCCCTTAACTCATTGGGCAGACTATTCCAATAATGTGTAGCTCTGACAGAAAGGCTGTGTTTCCAATCCTACTTTGTCTATATTGAACTATGCAGTCCCCTCTGGTGGTTGCTCTCGTTACTCTATTGACCTTATCTTTCTGCTTTATAAACTGGCACAGTGGTGGTGGAGCAAGCCCACGGAGTACCTTAAAGACAAGACAGGCATCAGCAAAGTGTCTGAAGTTTTCAAAGCTAAACATGTTGTGTTTTTTGATTATGTGACAATGATGATAGCTATTACCCTTACGTTCCAATGTCTTTAATGCTTGTTTATAAAGTGACTCCAATGGTTGCAATGTTGTTTTGTTGGCTTGCGACCAGCTAGTTAAACAGTAAGAAAAATGTGAGAAGATCATCGCATGCAAGAAGAGCTTTGCGGCCTTCATTGATAGGTATGATCTCATGTGCTTAAAATTTGCCAGGTTAAATTTAACAATATTGGCCACCTTTTTTTTTGTATGTCACTTTTTTGTGAATCTAGGATGATTCCCAGATATTTAAAGTCTAACCTTCTCTTGGTTAACAATTACCTCAGGGTCATAAGTCACAGTAGTTTGTTTTGTAAAATACATACATACTGTTTTACTTATGTTCAGGTGTAAACATCAATTAATTAGCCATATGGATACCTTACTCGTGGCCTCAGTCAGTTGGTGTGCAGCTTGTTGTTTATTTTTAGCATGCACGTAGAGGACTGTGTCATCTGCATACATTTGTAAATGGACAAACAGTGGGCAGGTCATTTATATAGAGACTGAACAAGAGGGGGCCCAGTATAGATCCTTGAGGGACACCTATTTTATTGTTTAGATAATATAGATTGAGTGTTGTTAATGCATGTGCTTTGTTTTCTGTCAGTTAAGTTTGATTTCATCCATTTGATTGCATTCCCACAAAAATTAAAATAGGATCATTTGGTAACACTTTACTTGAAGGGGTGTGCATAAGACTGACATGACACCTTCATAACCATGGCATGACACATGTCATGAATATGAAGTAGGGTTTATGTATGTTTATGACAACTGTCATTAAGTGTCTTTCGCTCAATAATGGCATTTTGAATGCAAATATGACATTGTTTAAGATGTCTTTGTTATGACATCTTGACATAAACCAATACATCATACATCAATTTCTTACTAGATCAAGAAAATATGATCATATAGCACCGATTCTATCATCACTTCATTGGTTACCTATAAAGTTCCGTATTAATTATAAGATATTGCTTTTGACTTATAAAGCTCTAAATGGTTTAGCTCCAGTCTATTTAACGGATCTTCTATCGCCCTATAATCCATCGCGCTCTTTAAGATCACTAAATTCGAGGCTTCTGGTCATTCCTAGGATATCCAGATCCACCAAAGGAGGGAGAGCATTTTCACATTTAGCTCCGAAGCTCTGGAATAGCCTTCCTGATATTGTTCGTTGCTCAGACTCGTTCTCCCAGTTTAAAACTAGACTAAAGACGCATCTATTTAGCCAGGCATTCATATAAATTTTATCTTACAGTTACTGTAAATTCGGCCTCTACTTCAGAAACGCCAGAGGAGAACTGACCACGTTTGACCACGGCGTATTCTTCCGAGTTGCCATAATAATAGTAGTAAGTTTAGTAATATCTCTGGCCAAACTATTTAAAAATGGCGGGGTTATTCTGGATACTCCATCTGGCGCGTGCAATGATGACGCAGTGAATAGTGACGATTGTCTCTGACTAATCAGCAGTCGGCATTGTTTTCACGTCACATTTTAGTATCGCCTCAGCTCGCTTAGAACCTCGCCGGAGGTGGTACGAAAAAAAGTACCCGAAAGCAGGTACAGGTACAACTTTTACACAGTGGAAAACCAAACAAAGGCGAGTCGAGTCGAGTCGAGCCGAGGCGAGCTGGTACTGTGTAGTGGAAAAGCGCCATAAGACACCCATTTTTATTCTACCTTGGATATTACAGGTAGTATACTGATAGGCCTGATACCCATCTCAACATGCACATAGACTATGATGGAAACACATTTAGTGAATAAATCCCTCGATGGGCAACACAAAACTCACTCATGTGACTTTGCCTCAACAGAGGATGTGATTGATTGGATAACTGGACTAACCCGCAGACCAATCGAATTTCACAGCATCTCAAATGTTGGTTTGGCCATTCTGAAATGCCTCAGCCAAAGTCTGTCATCAGAATAATTTGGTTTAATTCCCTCCCAGAGCGGTCTCTCATGATTGCGTTCTCAAACACCAGGCATCCGAACGCAAGACAACGTGACATTGCGTTTGGTCTGCGCGCTCTGAGACACAAGTCATCTATGATGGTGGAAGAAAGAGCCACAGTGGCTTCCCCGATTGCGGCAACTTCCATTTTTTATTACAGATATTTTGTGGCAATTTCACAGGAAGTGATGATTTTTCTTCTCTTGAACACATGGAATCGCAAATATTTTATGCCATATTCCAAGTTAAATATGCAACTTTGGATGGAAACATTGCTACTGAAGAGATGCGTAGTTTCAGTGTGGCATCTGACGCTTTGCTTTCACTTTACCTATCACAGGATGCAGCTGTTACGCCGTACTCCCCAGATGTGGAAGAAGGATGGTTTGAATTCCTGTTCCTACAAGGTTCGGTCTATCGACCGAGCCCCACTCTTCATCAACATCACCGTGGACATCGGCCAGCCTGAGCGTGCTCACTGAGCCATGAGTTCGGATGCTCAAGAGACAGCTTGCATTGAAACACAGCATTCACCAGTGCCTGCCAGAGCTAATACGAGGTGTTGTTGCTCCACACCAGGTTGCACTACCGATCTGACCTGTAAGACAATATGGCCAGAATACTGATCAAACACTGCGGTTGAAGTATTACAATAATCAAGTAGAGTTTAAATCGATCGATCAGGTAAACCTTTCAGGATTGAAAATTAATTTAATATTCATTACTTCTAGTGAACTTCTACTTTCACATAATGCATTCTGTATGGCTTAGGTCATCACAGAATATGGGAAAACAAAAGAGCTGTAACCTGACTGGTCAGATGAGATATGTTATTATGTACAGTAGGCTCAAATATTGATGTAGATATATATGGGCTGAGCATGTTCTATGATGTTGATTTCAGCTGAACATGTTCTAATATCGGTCCGGTGGAAACTTGTAGATTTTTTGTAGGTGTTTGGGTCCAGGGATAATGTTTAATCGGTTTCATTTCAGTGAAATGTAGCTGTAGATGGGTTTATTATTTTCCATTTAGGCCAATGTTTAAGACAGAACGGCTGTTCACTCATAAAACTGGGTGGTTAATTTACTGACTTTATGATCAGAGAAAAAAAGACTTGTGATTACTTAACATAATATTATATTATATGATGGGCTGTCCTGTTGGGGTTTATATATAAAAACCTTAGAATGATTCATACATTACAGAAACTTTCCAGAAGCTGTGTATGACTTGAAACTGATCTTGATACGCTGAATTTCACCACAAAATGGCCATCTTATCAAACCAGCTGATTGATGAGCGTGGGGACAGAAATGCAAGTTTGGATTTAATGTGGACGATTATGAACTACAAGAATCTGTATAGTCGACCTGGTCATTATCTAGTGTTCTGTTGAAACTTGACAAACGGAAATCAAACCCTAGGCTAAAACAGTTACACAAACTACTTAAAGAAAGTGCATGAAGATCAAATTAAGTAACAATTTACTTATTTTCTATTACTTTTTTGTCATAATTCGATTTTTATTTCAGAAAATAAAGATTTATTATTTCAGTCAAACCTGGTATCATCCTGGTATCACATAAAATCATCTTAACTCAGTTTCTTACTTTACATTCTGTGGCACGTACACATTTAAAAGATTTGGGTGTTGTAACTGTAAACATTTATATGAATTTTATACTGTGAAAAAATAAATCATGGGCAAAGGTTTGTGAACATTAATCAGAATAGGGTGCAAATTGGGATCCTGTTACTTTTTGTATAGCAGTAAGGTCAGAAATCATGTTCTGTGGATTGGGAAATTATATTTTAAATAAATTGTGAACTTGAAATTACCACACGAGTACCTTTAATCCCACTGAATATCTCAACAGCCCCCTTGAAATTGTGATTTAAAAAAGAATTATAATTATTCTATAGTATAAATAATATATACAGTTTGACATCTTGAGGTTTTTCTGAAGGTTTAGCACTTCATCTGATAAATCTTTGTTGAAAAGGAAACTTTACGCCTGTTTTTGTGCCCTTTTCATGGAAAGTGCTCACTCCTCATGCGGTGTTGAACCTGTGTGTGCGATATTGAAAAAGCCAGTTTACTGATGTTAATACTTCAATAAAGAATGGCATTCAACAAAGACTGCAGCTTTCTTTCTTTTGTGAAATAGGTTGTATACAAGTTTGCCATATATGATCTAAGCATATTTACTACTCATATGTTGATTGGTCATGAAAATTTTGAATAATTGATCACAAATAAATGTATAATAAGAGGACTATCTCTAAGAAATACTGTTGGAAATTGTTAGCTATATATGTATATATAGAAGTCAACATTTGAAGTGGATCAAAATAGTTCATCAACGTTGTCCTAAGACAAGAACGGGTATTGTTCAAAATTTATGTATAACTTTCTTTGATGAAAGGTTTTGATCCACTTCAAATGTTGACTACTGTATATATTTGATGCAGAGTACAAATGCAAACACTGCAGTTATTTGTGCATTAAAGGTGCATTCAGTAGTTTTGGTGTTAAAAGTTTTACTCAATAAGGAATAAATGGTTTCTATGATGAGATGAATCTAAGACAACATATTAGATCTTACTACTCCCCCTAGTGTCATTTATTGGAATACTAACACAGAAAATATAGCCTTCTGTGGCCTATATATAAATGGAAACATGTGTGAAATACATGTAACAAATCAGAATTATTCACAGAATATACTCTTTTAAAGATTATATTATCAAAATATGTCAAATTAAAATTAATAGGCTAATTAGTGTGTACTCTATAAAAAATAATTGCATTGAATATACATATAGTCCTCCTCTTATAATACATTTATTTGTGATAAATTATTTAAATGTATCATGACCAATCAACAAAAATATGAGCAGTATATATTCTTAGATTAACTTTTTTATTTTAAGGAAGGGTAGGTGATTTGTTCCAGAAATTGTTTTTGTTATGCTCTCTTCACATCCTCATAGCAATCACTAACTTAAGTGGTCTAGGCCGAAATGTATTTATAGCTTATATTTATCGTCTGGGGAAGGCATATGACCATAAGCTTTTGTTTGCTCCCTGTTTTGAAGGAGGCGTGGCTTTGGAGACGCTCTGAAGGGAGGGTGGGATCTCATGCTTTCAAAGCTAGCTCGCTATTGCTAGCCTCCCGAAACTTCCAGACGAAGGACCAAGAATGCGCATCATCAGGTGTGTTTTGCTTTTTTGTTTTTATTTCATTTATGAAGCCACTACAAACTTAATCGTTATATATTAAATTGTCATATTACAATGCTATCATGTTTTGTGCAGGCTATTAGCTTATTTTGTTTGAAATAAAACAGCCTGACAATCAATTTCACTGCTAAATGTGGTATTCCGCCATGTTTCTCACTGACACACCTAAGCTCAAAGAAAATCCAGAGTTTCCTAGTCCTAATTAAGTCTTTCCCCGCCATTGATGGAATTTTCCATGGAATTTTCCTGCTTTCCTTGTTTTTACTGTTATATGGTAGGGGGCGCTGTTATCGCTGTTATCTTCTGAATCTCTAGATCAGAACGCAGGCAAAAAAAAAAAGAGAGCAGAAACAAGCGATAAAAGCATTGCTTATGCACATTGTAGCATGATTTTATCAGATTTTTGTTCAAAATGTTGCTTTTTAAAAATAAACTTACTCACAGTCAAGTGTTGTTAAAAAAAATGGACGAAGCTTGAATAAAACTTCTCTTTTAAAGCAGAGGCTCTGTTTTTCTTTTGATATAGGCTATTGCGTGTTCAGATATTCATAGCCTACAATAAAATATTCTGGGGGCCATTACATTTTTGTGAAAATTCAAAAATGCTGGTGGTGGTTGGTGACTTTTTAAAAACGCTGGCGGGGAAAGAGTTAGGCCTAAGACTTTGTAATGGCGTTCATGTGCGTTTAACTCATATACAATATTTCCGAGTGCTTCAGCAAGTGTATGAATGAACACTTTTAGGGCACAAAGTTGTTCAGTCACAATTCAGACACCATTACAAAAATGGCCAACACCCTATAGCCTAGTACACTGTATAGGGGACAGTGAGGGATTTCAGACACAGCATCCGATGCATCCTCATTCCTCAGTATCAAGAACACATCTGGGTAATTTCATGCATCCTCTTTTTGATGATTGGAGTTGAACGTTGTCGGTTGATGATGATGTAACAAGACTCAGACTGTTTAAGAATGCATATTGGGAAAGGGAAACGGGCAGTATTCATTTGTTGGAGTAATGAAACTTGTGGCAAGTTTTTTGGCAAAAGAGCGTAGAGTAGCAGTAACTGTCCACTCCCATAAAGCTCCTCAGTCTGCTTTTTTTAAGCATTTGTTATTAAATTCCCATGGAGAAAATTAATGGGAAAACACATATGGAACCAAGGCTATTGAAAAAGTAGACCGTTTTCACTCTATTACATCATGGACTGGGATTGTCTGACAGGCATCCGATTGAATTCGCCCTTTGTTTGCTCCTGTCACATGATTCAGGGCTGCTCTATAGGAAGAACAACCTTTGGCACATGGTGGCTTGACACAAAAAAAGTGTCTGTTCTTCTTATGCTCTAAATGCTTTAATCTGTGCGGTCTGATTTTTTTTAAATGCCATATTTGAAAGGATTCCTTTTTTGTCTGTGGATAATAATGCTTTCTGCGCCTGCTAGGAAAAGCCATTCTAAGAAATGTTACTGATAAAGCAGCATTTGTAATGTATCAAATAAAATTAGAAGCATATTTTCCCCATCTTTTACAATTATTTTATCCTTAAATTTAAATTTATAATGTTACAAAAAAAATCAGTTGCAAATAAATGCTGTTCTTTTAAACTTCCTATTCAGCAAAGAATTCAAAAGAATTTTTTTTTTTTTTCTTGAGCAGCAAATCAGCATATTAAAAATGATTTCTGAATGATCATGCGACTCTGAAGACTGGAGTAATGATGCCGAAAAGTCAGCTTTGATCAAACGAATATATTACATTTTACAATATATTCAAATAGAAAACAGCTATTTAAAATTGTAATGATATTTCAAAATATATTTTTTTAAAAATCCACATTTTTGGAGAGACTTCTTTCATACAAAATATTTTTTTTGCCAACCTCAAACCTTTGAATGTATTGTACATCGACAAAACTTCTCTGAAGGCCAACGTTATCTTCCGTCAGCAGAAATGTGTACAGATGGTGAGTTATTTAAATTTTTCCTATTGATAAAGCTGCTTTATTCATCAAATTGAATTCAAATTAAAAAAATGTATTGATTAAACCTAAACCTGAAAAGTGTACAGTAAAGAGAGGCTCGATTAAAGGCTTGGCATCTGCTATACAAATTATAATAATTAAAAATTAAAAACCTACAGTATATTGGTTAACCAGTATCTGAATATTGAGGGTTGGGGTTAGAATCTGCCCTAGTAGTTTGACCATAAAAGTTTAGCAACAACCTTTAGAATTGAAATAATAAAAATAAAATTAAACCTCCTGACATTTTCTCACACACACAAATGGCAATGAGAATGAGCCTTTTGGACATATAAACAGTTTTAAAATAGCAGAAGATAGATGCTTCCTTACTTGGTGGATCTTTTATGTTAATAATGTCAAGGTTACTACTTGAGCTTGCATGGCTAAGTTTGTCAGCATATACTGTCCCAGATCCTTTATACTTCCTTCCTCTCAGATCACAGCAAAATACCTCTTTGCTGGCTGTCACACATAGATGTATATACATAGATCCCTCATCCGCTGCTGTTTCTGTGGGCCGCGATACTTAAGCCGTCCGCCATATTGAACCGGTCACAGCCGGTCTGTGAACCGGACTGAGCATCTCCAACCGTAGTTCGACGCATGTATGAATATCTATATCTGCAATAGACTTCAGCAGATGATTCTTCTAAACTAACACAATACAAGACGAAGGTGTTAGCTAACACGAAAAGTTACCTTAGTTTAAAAACCCGTTATCCCAAAATAATCCCATATATAAAGGGTTATCCCATTTCTTCAGGAATATAAATCTATTAGCGGTTTCATGACCAGAAGCTGCGCGATGTTATTATGGCATCATTGATTCTTAATGTGAATGACAATACACTGATCGCCTCAAGATGGCTGGCGCGTCGACGTGTCTTGAGCGGTCGAATATTGCATCTACATATACATATCTATGGTCACACATTTGTATTTCTCTGAACAATATTAAATACACACAAAAAATATTTGACACTTTTTTTAATCATTCGACAAAAGTACAGATTGGCTGAAAATGATGCACAATAATAAATACTCTATTCTTTATTTTCTTTAAACATCACATTTCAATATTTTATAGGCTCCAGCCCCCCGTGACCCTAATATAAGGATAAAAGTGGTTTGGATAAGGGATGGATGGATCTCATATTTCATCTTAAGCATGTTCTTTATTGACTTGTTTGGCTTGTTAGTAACCAACTGCACTACCTTTTGAAAAAACCTTGTAAATGGCAAGAATGTTGACGCTCAAAACCAGACATACTGTAAGTTGTTTACATACTGTGCAGTAAATATTAAAATGGTCAGTTGATTGATTGATTGATTGATTGATTGATTGAAAACTTTATTGAACAACAACAATCAACATGAAGTGTTCAAAAGGATAAAACACAAAAAGCCCAAAGGCTTGTTTCCATTGTGGTCCTTACAAGTTTCTTTACTCTTTGTTTACATTATCAAAACTTCTATGAAAGATTTACTCCTAGAAGAAAAAGTTCTATATAGAACCTTAAAGAGTTCTGCCATGCGAGATTTTTTAGAGGTTCCAATCATAGGATAATTTTATGGATTCAGGTTTAATAAATAAATTTTGTTTGAATTAAATTTTCAATTTGAATTAAATTTGATGAATGAAGCAGCTCGTAAACATACTTTATTAGTTGAAAATTTTTAAATAACCCGTTAAACATTAAAGTATTTAGACAATTCTAATAATTAGACAATTGTCTAATAATTTAGACAATTCTCCTTGTATAGAACCATTTTTGAAATAAATGTTTCTTTAAATGGTTCTTTCTACCCTGCTGAAAAATCCAGCACTGCTTCTCACCAGCATAAGGTATGTTTCGCATGCTGGTCTCCAGCATGGGATGCTGGTTGCTGGTTTGGTACCCAGCATGAGAAGCGATTGTGCTGGTGGACCATGCAGCATAAGGTATGTTTTGCACACTGGGACCAGCTTGCGATGCTGGTGTGCTAGTGGACCAGCATATGTTGTCTTTTGGGTGCTGATATGATTACAGCAAGACCACAACAAAACTGGTGTATGTGTTAAAAGTTGTTTAAGTCTATTTGAAGTCACCATTATGATGATTAGTGTTTCATGGTGTGGCTTTCAGTTGGACACTTGGCCCTTGACTTTGGTTGAAGTAATTCTCTTTCAACAACTGTTGAAAGTACATGCTATCACTATTGACTACAATATTTCATGCTCCTGACTGCAATGGCATACCTTTTACTATGTGCACTTTTTTGGGATCAGTGACTGACTGCTGGATTTTGACATGCGAGCTCCCAAAGGACCATTTAAAGTCTTTAAAATCAGCAACTTTTCAATTTGTCCTTTCATTATCTCTTTCTTAGTAAGAGCTCTTCTCATAACCCCAGTTATTGAACAAACAGCTTATGATTATGCTGTTATTTGGCATTTTTCTTTGTTTCAATATCAGTTTTTGTTTTGCAATGTACACAAGCTCTTTTTAATTCATTTTTATATAGAGTAAACGGGAGACAAATCCTTTTATCCTTTGAAACGTTTCACCAGTTTAAATTGTTACTGTTTAAATTTCAGATGACTTTAAAGGAGAACTCCGGCGCAAAATGAACCTTTGGTCTAATTACACATTGTTACCTAGTCAACCGTTATCTGAGATTTGTTTTCATGATTATCGAATGTAAATAGTTTTATCTCTAAAAACAGTTTAGCCTATAACGCTAGTATAACACTAGTATATTGGGCATAGAGTAATGAAAAATACAAATCGCTTGTTAATACCACTAACAAGGCTCAAAATAGCTCCACACTAACACGGTAGCATAATGAGGGTCCCTACCTTCAAACCGAAGCATTGAGAACGTTGTCAGTGTCCAGACAGTTTAATAAGAAGATATTTTATACATACAGTCAACTTCGCGTATACATCTTTGAAAAACAGTCTTTACCAGTCGATCTACGAACGCCGATCCAAGCCTACTGTTCGCACTCACCTTATCACAACTTATAGCTCATTCACATCTCACCAGCGCACTTGGATCGCCGTTCGTAGATCGACTGGTAGAGACTGTTTTTTCAAAGATGTATACGCGAAGTTGACTGTATGTATTAAATATCTTCTTATTAAACTGTCTGGACACTGACAAAGTTCTCAATGCTTCGGTTTGAAGGTAGGGACCCTCATTATGCTACCGTGCTAGTGTGGGGCTATTTTGAGCGTTGTTAGTGGTATTAACAAGCGATTTTAATTTCTCATTACACTATGCCCAATATACTAGTGTTATAGGCTAAACTGTTTTTAGAGATAAAACTATTTACATTCGATAATCATGAAAACAAATCTCAGATAACGGTTGACTAGGTAACAATGTGTAATTAGACCAAAGGTATAGTATTAAAGTTCCCCTTTAATACTATAATCACAACTAAAACAATTAAACCAGCTTCACCAGCACCAGTTTTTCTTGAGAATAGCATGATTATGCTGGTTCTCCAGTTAGACCAGCACTTACCAGCAGAAACCAGCCATGCATTCATGCTGGTTTATGCTGGATTTTTAAGCAGGGTATATTGAACCCCACTGAACTTTTTAGTTCTAAGAGTGCAATACTATTATGATGGATTTTCATAATTCTGAGACAAAAGTAAAACAATAAAAATCTAGACATAAAAGGCATTTGAAAAGTGGCAAAAAATATAATAAGTCACAGTTAAAAAGTTTCCAAGACAGAAAATCTGGAAAAGGGTATCTGTTAGTTTTAATGAAAATCAGCCCGTGGGACATAGATGTGCCTGTAGTTGAAGAAACACTCAAAATGGCTAACTAGCCGTGGTTAACGGGAACCTTGTGTTTTTCCCCCGCTCTCATCTGCTCTGTAAACTTCTCCAGTTTTTTCTGCACCCTCTCTGTGTATCTCATTCTGCCTTTCTCTCTCTCTTTCTCCCCCCATCTTGCTGTCCCTCTCCCCAACGTCCTTCTCTTGGTCTGTTTTTGTTTTCCAAACAAGGTTCCCTTTACAGGAAATTGTGTATTCTGGAAGCGTTCAGGAAGGCAGAGAGCAGGTTTCCTGTTGGAGCCATGGCTACAAAAAAGAAAAAAGGAGGGAGGAAGAGAGAAAGCGGGGTGGCCGGGGGGGTTGGGTGAAAGGGGTTCGGTAATGTCCAAACTGGTGAAGAATAAGCAGGCAGTTATTTCTCTCTCCTCCCTTCGCTCTTCTACCCTCCCCTTTTCAAAAAAGTTCTGACATTTCAAGCCTCCACTCAACATCAGCACGATGACCTCCTGAACAACGTGGAACGAAAAGGATCGATAGATAGATAGACAGACAGATAGATAGATAGATAGATAGATAGATAGATAGATAGATAGATAGATAGATAGATAGATAGAAGTGGAAAGGACAGGAAACTGTCTCCTCTGTAAAGCTTCTTGGTGGGACTGAAGCTTGTGTCGTAACTTTTCTCCTCAGACTCGACAGAATCTCACCTCTCTCTGTTCAGGGCTGAAGGGAGGAGAGACCCTGATGATGAAGTGACGTTGGGCGTGAACCGCTCCAGAGTTCTTCGCCCACACCAGATCTTTGGTGGCTTAGTCAAGATGTGAGCGGATGATTTCTTTTGTTTGACACTGTGGACTTCCTGATTTTGGGGTTTTCTTTTCTTTTTCGAGCGCATTTCCCCCCCTTCCCATCCCATGCGTTGTGGGACCAATGGTTGATTTTAAGGTGTATTTACTCTGATCTGGATACGTTACGGAAGCCTGATGAAGAATAAGGCTGCCAAGCTGAAGTCCAAAAGGAAAGGAACTGAAAATGCGTTCGGCTGTGACTTGACTGAACATCTGCAGAATTCAGGACAAGACGGTAAATTCCTCTTTTCCGTACTCACTCCTCCTCTTGCCATTCATATAACGGCTGCCCCTTTTTTTCAAAGCCCCAGCAGTCATAATAAGTTGACTTTATTAGGAACCCACACCAGAGCAGAAGCCTGGGCCTCTGCGTAAACATTAGCTACGTGTAATAAACCAACACCCATTTCGGGTGCTGGTTGGCTGAAGTGTCTGTGTTTTTGTTGCCATTGAAACAGAAGATACTTTATTCTTTTGAGTCCTTGCGGTGGACACTTTTTCTCTTGCCTGAAACCATTTAACTGGAAGGTATTTGCTTAATAATCTCCCCTTTTTGAGTGTGTTAATGGGTATAAAACAAATCTGAATGTAATCTTAACCTGTTTAGTGCTCATAAGCATTAAAAGAAAATAAAGAGCAAAGGAAATGTTCAGAGGAAGAGGAAGGGGGGAAAGAGGAGGAGAAAAGGGAGGACTCGAGTTTAAAGATATACTGTTCATGTAAAATACCGACATTCTGTTTATGAAATATCACTACATTTCTCATCAAAGGCTGTTAAACTAAAAGCACCGGTTCCTCTTAAAGTGATCATGTATTATTGAGAATATCACTTAATTCATGTCCATAATATTTCGATATGCCATTGGACATTCTTCATTTGTTAGCTCAAAGTGGAGTTTTTGTTCCCATCCGTAACATCATTTACGGTGTGTGTTATGATTATACTTTTTTGATGGATATCAACAATAACCTCTTCATGCTGATCCAGAAGCAGCTTTTCCTCTCCGTTTCCCAAGCTCTCACATTATAAGAGACAAAACACAATGCTGATCTGGAAACAGTGCGGTGCCACCCGTAGTTTGACAGATCCATGTGACTTGACCGAGTTCATCTGAAGCCTGTAACTGTGAAACAGTCTTTTGTTTAAGATCCTGTCTGCTCACATGTTTTGATCGTTGAGGAAAGAATGACCACAAATGCTCTCGAGATATTTATTGGAAACTTTATTTTAAAACTGTGCAAATTATTTGATTCCTCTTCTGTGTTGAAGTAAGATTATATTCTATTGTAATATTGTTTAAATTTTTTTTAACTACAGTAAGAAAACACAATTGTTAACAGTTATTACTAATACTTGCATATCAAAAGCAATTCATTGATTTTCTTTCATTACTTAAGCATCTTATTTTTTTTTCCCCTCACAGGCTCCTTTGGCTAGTGATCTTTAGACATATATGAGCACAAAATGGATTTATACTTTGTGGATAGATATAAGTGCTAACTAAGTAACATCCACCAACCCCGTTGTGTGATATCAAATAGTGTTTCCAAAGCAATGTTTTGGCAGGAGTTGAGCAGGAAAGTCAGAATCCATTTTGGATGAATTCTTATATCCACCATTCGCCTGCTTACTCCTTCATGAATTTGTAAGACAGTTTTGCAGGTTAAGCTGGTAAAGAAGCCTCGTGTTGGACACCAACCAGTATCCCATATGTGAACCAGCCTCCAAAACACAACATGTGTTAGTGTTCTCAACAAGATATGCTTTACTTTTCACTGTCAGCATCTCCTTCAGGTGGAATTTACTAAATACACCATATGAAAGCTAAAGCAGTTCAGTTCTAAAGTTAAAACGAAAGCAATCATTTATCAATGATTGTAAAACACTGGAAAAGTATCTCTGTCTGCCAGCAGGTCAAAATGAGAGCTTCCTCTCACAGAACAATCATTCATTCATCCAGTTGGAGGTCTTCACTGCATCCCAAGCAGAATTACTGAATAGTAAATCATTTGTATTCGCAATTTTTACTTTCCTTTCTTTAAAATTCTTCAAAAAAATATATATTTTGCCTTTACTGGGGGATGTATGGAAGCTTGTTTCCACCACAGAATAAAAAATAAAAAAGGTAATACCTTTTAATCTCACAATTTTGACCTTTTTTTTATTTTATTTTTTATAGTGAGTTAATATCTCACAATTCGGACTTTATAACTCCGAGTTTTCACGATTCTCAGAAAAGGCCAGTATTGTATCTGGAGATATAAAGAATGTCAGAATTGGGAGATATAAAGTCGCAATTGCGAGTTATAAAGTCTAAATAAGTTCGCAATTCTGACTTATAACTCGCAATTGTGAGAGAAAAAAAAGAATTGCGGAAAAGTTTGAATTGTGTGATATAAACTCAGAATTGCAAGAAAAAATTCAGAATTGTGAGAGAAAAAGTTGCAATTACCTTTTTAACTGTGAGTTTATATCAGAATCTGGAGAACAAATCTGAATTGCGAGTTCTAAAGTCAGAATTGCGAGAAAGTCCAAATTGTGTGATATAAACTTGCAAAAAAAGTTTCTCGCCATTCTGAGTTTTGTATCTCGCAATTCTAACTTTTTCTTCAGATTCAAGCATTGTGAGAAAAAACGTCAGAATTGCATGATAAAAAGTCACAATTACTTTTTTTTTGATATTCCGTGGCAGAAACAAGCTTCCATAGGGGAAGTGCTGTATTGTGTGTGTTGCTTTTCAGTTACCATCTCTCTGTAGTTAAAGTCTATTGATAATGGAAATCCCTTTTTCTTTTTTTTAGATAAAGTGCTGTGCTACACATTTAGGTGAAAGATTTGTGCTTCAGTTTGTAGATAAGGGTAGATTAAGCATGGGAAGTGTAGACTTCCTCAGACTCTGGATGGTTCATTGGTTCAGGGCTGCAATTGCTAATGTTGTTTCCTACCGTGAGAGGGCTATTTCATTATTTAAAGCAGAGCACTTGAATAATACCCTCAATTCTCTTCTAAATGGACCATGACCCATGCAGTGCCTGGCAATTTATTCTGTGAACAAAGTATTTCGCATTACGCTTAAAAAGTGTTAAGCCTGTTACTCTAGTATAGACCTTATGTAGCCCCGCCCCTTTTCTGTCTTCCGGTTTGTATTTCCACAGCATGAAGGCAAGATCTTACGGATTTATGAATGAGCCGCTTATTTAAAAATCTTCCCGGTCTACTGACATTTGTTATGACATCCGTCGGTTGTCCATTTACAATAAGTAAATCCACTTCACCAGCTAATTCGAGCGCGATGCCATATATACAGAGCTACTGCAAGAATGGAAGTTCAAAGTAAAAATTTGAATGCACGCTTGTTTCTCTTGCACATAATAAGATCTATACCTGTCCACATCTACCAAACAACAGATGCACTCTACTTTCTGAAATGTAGTCTGACATAAATAGAGTCTCCTCCCCATGTTATAGGCCTAAGAAAAAAAACTTTTCTGACAATCTCCAATATCAAATTGATTTGAATAAGAACTTGAAATATATGAAAAAATTGGGTTTTTAAATAAAATGCTAAAACTATATAATCTGTGGCCTAATGTTTAGTTCATGCTCTGATATATCAGCGCTCATGTGGGCAAGATGAGCTCAAGTTTGATTTGTATACCATATCCTCCCACTTTTCCTCATCAGGTTTTCTCAAGTGTTTCTGTCCAACAACAACAAAAAGGCCAATGAATGATTGAATTTTTTATAAATTATAATAAAATTAGGTTCAATTTAATTCGATTGTGGCTCAGAATCAGGCTTAAAAACAAACTGAATTGAAACAAACTCAGGAAAACAGTAAACAGTAAAATCAGATCCAAAGTTTCAAGGTCCAAAAAGGACACAAACGTTGCGTGAAAGTGATCCATAGTGGTTTCTGAATCGATGCAATCACTATGTATGATGAACAGACCCAAATTTGATTATTCACCGTCAAATCAAATCACACAACGACATCAGAAACATCAAACCTCATTGGTCCTTATGATATTGTTGGTCAACATATTGAATCTAGGCTCTGTCTTTTTGGCTAAAGGGAAGAAAATGTGATTTTGTAGTGTAAGGGGAATCGGCCCCAGCGTCCCTGCGACACTTCATAGGACAAGTGGTTTGGAAAATGGATGGATTGTAGAGGTGTAGAAACAATTTTCACCCAGAAATTGCTAGTAAATTTCACGATTAATTGCAAAGAAATGACATAACATCGAATTAAATGTGAAATTTTGAAGTAGAACGACTGAAATTGTGTTCCCTTTCGAGAGGTTCCTCCTATTGCGTAATAGCTTACGCTATGGGAAAACTCCTTTTCTCGAGAAATATTGAAGTCTTTATGTAAAACGCATTGCAGCTGCACAGCATACAGCAATGAGCGAGGCAGCTCGGTCATTGGCTGTGCTGCGGCAACTGCACGAACCTATGACGGGGCGACTCTGAACCCGCTTCCAATGAGCGTGCTTCGCGCCCACGCGCGTCAGAGCCCGCCAAGATGGGCGTGGCCAAGGGCTATATATTGGGCACCCCGTTGTCTGAGTTCTTCAGATTTAATCTCCTTCAGCAAAGAACCTTCTCTTCGCTGGATCCTCCGGATTTGTTGGAGTCTTTTCGCCGCCGCCGTCGACAAGCCTACAGCAGGACTGCTTCGAGGACGCCGGCGCCTTCAGCCGCCTTCGATCGCCCTTCTGCTAAGCCATCCGGCGCGCATCATCCTATATCCTTTCAAAAGCTTCAGTGTTCGCCCCCGCGACACTTTTCTAAAAGAGCAAATTAACAAGGCGTTGTTTCAAATGCCTTCTTGCGCCTCGTGTCGAGGCCCTCTTCAGGACGGGGATCGTCACATCATTTGTGCCCGCTGCCTGGGTCCGGACCACGCAGAGGCTGCCCTTACTCGAGGCGGATGTCCCGAGTGTGACGCCCTGGGCCTCACCGAGCTGCGCGCTCGCTTCGCCGTTTTCACCGCGAAAGAGCCCACCTCTCCCGTGCAGCCATCTCCTCTGGTCGAGCCGCGCAAGAAAAAGCGCTGCTCACAGAGGCCGCCGGAGCACGCGGTTTGCAGTGATGTCACGCCGGGCCAATCCCCGCGTGCTTCACCACCACCCGAAGACTTCCCGCCGCCAGTCCAGTTCACACAGGCGGACCAGCACCCCTCCAGCGGAGCGATGGGGCTCATCTCGTTTGGCGCGTCAGGGGATGACGATGACAAGGATGACAGTTTTTCCTGTGATGCTGCATCCGACGACTGGCCGGGTTCGTCGTTCGACCCCGCGCCATCGACATGAGCGGGCACGCCAGCATGGACTCGGAGATCGTCCGCATCCTGTCTAAGGCCGTGGAAAACCTCAGGCTCGATTGGTCTTCCCCGGAAGAACCCGCCCGCAGCCGACTGGACGAGTGGTTCCTGCAGGGGCGCCGACAGGCCCCTCGACAAAGGCCCTCCCCCTTCTTCCCGGAAGTTCACGACGAACTCACGAAGTCGTGGAAAGCCCCGCACTCCGCACGCCTGAAGCCTTCTTTTTCTTTGTCGCTCTCCTCTGTGGACGGCGCGAAAGAAAGAGGTTATGAGGGGACTCCGCCCCTCGAGGAGGCTGTGGCCAATCATCTGTGTCCACCCTCCAACGCTGGATGGAAAGCTAAAGCTTCTCATCCCTTGAAGCCTTGCCGGTCTACTTCAGCTCTTGCCGGTCGCGCATACGCCGCCACCGGCCAAGCTGCATCAGCGCTTCAATCTATGGCTGTCCTCCAGGTGTTTCAAGCTAAACTTCTCCGCAGTATGGACGAGTCTGGACCCGATCCTGAGGCATTCAAGAACCTGCGCAGCGCCACTGACATAGCGCTGCGAGCTACAAAAGCCACCGCCCAATCCATCGGCCGTGCTATGGCTAATCTGACTGTCCTTGAGCGCCATCTGTGGCTGACGCTAACAGAGATGGATGCAGATAAGGCGTCATTTCTCGACGCGCCTATCTCCCAAAGCGGCCTGTTTGGACCAGCGGTGAAGGAGTTCGCCGAGCGCTTCACCGAAGCCCCTAAGGACTCGCAGGCTATGCGTCACTTCCTGCCCAAGCGATCTAGCTCATCGCAGAGCCGCCAAAGGCCGCCTCAGCAGCAGCGAGCTAAGATGGCGCCTCCTGTCTCTCAGCCCAGACCTGAAACGGATTTTCGACGCCGCTCGCACTCTGCCAACAGGAAGCAACCGCCCGAGCGACGGGGACCTCGGCCCAAGATTGTGCTGAACCCAGAGCCTCGTAAGTCCTCCTAGCTACAGGGAGGAAAAGGGAGAGCGCGTGTCTCGCAAGAGCCGGACCGTTCTCTCCAAAACGTCTAAAACATTACCCAGTCCCCTTACAGGCGGCTGGAAATGTCTATACAGCAGCCAATGTGCCAGCCACACAGCTCGCCCACCTGCAAACAAACGCCGTTTTTACGGCGACACACAGAAATCACATAAAGAGCCATTTTCTGCCTGTGTCATTAAAGGGTCACGTGTCCACACCAAAGTGCGCATTCCCACATATCAAAACTGTCAACGCAGTGCCAAATGTTTTCCCAGCTCAAGCTGGACGCCCCATAAATGTAGATTGTGTGCCAACTGTCACGTATGCACCACTACACATAAGCACTGTTCCCACAGTTATAAACACTTCCCCAGTAAAAGCGGGAGGTTTTATAAGAGTAGCGCGTGTGCCCGCTGTTATGCACGCACCCCAACTCACAAACACTGTTTATATGACCAAAAACCTCCCGCCACGAGCGGGAAGTTTTATGAAAGTGGCGCGTGTGCCTACCACAGTCTATGCAGTCTCGGTATTAGCACAGGGCGATTCGCTGGCGGGAGCCATACGTCACTGCGACACGCCCCCAGCCAGCATTCAGCCCATATCTGTGCGAGCAAAAGCTTGGGAAAATATCCCCGACATGCCGAAATGGGTTTTGAACATAATAAAACACGGTTACTCGCTTCAATTCGCTCGCAGACCACCCCGCTTCACAGCAGTGGTCGAAACGAAAGTGAGAAAAGATGTTTCACATGTTCTACGCACCGAGATGCTCAAACTGATAGAAAAAGGCGCTATAGAGACAGTCCCTCCCTCTATGAGCGAGGCAGGTTTTTACAGCCGCTATTTTCTCGTCCCGAAAAAGGATGGCGGTCTCCGCCCCATTCTAGATCTCAGACATCTGAACAAAGCTTTAATGATTCGCTCGTTCAGAATGTTAACAACCAAGCATATCCTCGCGCAAGTTCGCCCAGGGGATTGGTTTCTATCAGTGGATCTGAAAGACGCTTACTTTCACATTCCGATAGCGCCTCATCACAGGCCTTTTCTGAGATTCGCTTTCGAGGGACTGTCATACCAGTACACAGTACTACCGTTCGGTCTGTCACTGGCACCCCGTACATTTACGAAATGTATGGATGCAGCACTTTCCCCCCTGAGGCAGCGGGGAGTGCGAATACTAAATTATCTCGACGATTGGCTAATCCTAGCACAATCAGAGAGCCAGTTAGTGACACACAGGTCTTGAATTATCAGTCATCTAGATTGCCTGCGTCTAAGAATCAATTTTGCAAAGAGCATGCTATCCCCCAGCCAGAATATTTCTTTTCTGGGAATAGTGCTAGACTCAGTGCAGATGACGGCGCGCCTCTCGTCAGAGCGCGCGCTCACTATCCGGCGCCTTGCAACATCGTTCAGAGCAGGTGCGCGCACCCCCGTCAAGCGATTTCAAAGGATGCTCGGTCTCATGGCCTCAGCATCAGCTGTACTCCAGCTAGGATTGTTGCACATGCGTCCTCTCCAACGCTGGCTCAAAAGCCGTGTCCCCACTCACGCGTGGCGCTCGGGCCACTTTTTAATCAGAGCGAATCACGGCTGCATAAAAGCCCTGACGGCCTGGAAAGCTGTCGACTGGTATCAGTCCGGCGTGAGTTTGGGCGTGAACACAAGGAGAAAAATGATCACGACAGATGCCTCCAAAATAGGCTGGGGGGCCCTTTACGAGGGCAGGCCTGTCTCCGGCTTGTGGTCAAACCCGGAGAAGCGCCTACATATAAACTGTCTGGAATTGAAAGCGGTCGCTTTGGCTCTCAGAGCCCTGCTCCCGTACCTGAAGGACGAGCACGTCCTAGTCCGAACGGACAACATGACGGTGGTCTCGCATATAAATCGTCAGGGTGGACTCAGATCGAGCTCCCTGCACTCGATGGCCAGGGAACTCATCCTATGGTCCCAGCGCAACCTGCGCTCGCTGAGAGCAGCCCATGTGCCAGGTGTTCTGAACCAGGGAGCGGACATGCTGTCCAGGGACAAAGTTCTCCCAGGAGAATGGTCTCTCCACCCCCTGAAGATTCAGTGGTTATGGCAAACCTTTGGCAGAGCAGAGGTTGACCTCTTTGCCTCCAAGGAAAATGCGCACTGCCCTCTCTTCTTTTCAAAGAGCACAGACGCGCTCGCCCAAATCTGGCCGAGCCGCCCGCTGTATGCCTTCCCTCCGGTCGCAATGCTACCTCAGGTTATCAGTCGGATCAGGGAGGAGAAATGTGCAGTGCTCCTGGTAGCCCCACTCTGGAAGAACCAGACGTGGTTTCCAGAACTGATGCAGATGATGCAATCTGCCCCATGGCCAATTCCACTGAGGCTAGACCTCCTCAGGCAGGCCAACGGGATGATCCTCCATCCCCGCCCCGATCTGTGGGCCCTCCATGCGTGGCCCCTCAACGGGTTCCCGGGAACCTCCCCAGTGGAGTGTTGAGAACCATCACTGAGGCGCGAGACATGGGAAGTACCGAGTGTGCTCGTTTTCCTACAAGAGCTGTTAGAGGCAGGCCGCACCCCCTCCACGCTCAAAGTATATGTGGCTGCCTTAGCGGCATCACACGACCCTGTAGAAGGACGCACACTAGGGAAAAACTACCTAGTTGTTCGTTTCCTGAGGGTCGCCAGGAGGATAAATCCCCCATGCCCCCCCTCGGTGCCGATCTGGGACCTGGCCACGGTCCTGGACGCACTCAAGCGTGCCCCGTTCGAACCCCTCCGAACTGTGCACCTTAAACAGCTCTCGCTCAAAACTGCTCTCTTGCTGGCTCTCGCCTCGGTCAAGAGAGTGGGCGACCTGCAGGGGCTGTCATCAAGCGCTGCCTGCCTGGAGTTTGGACCTAACGACAGCAGGGTTGTCCTCAGGCCAAAACACGGGTATATTCCTAAGGTGCTCTCTACATTTACATTTACATTTATTCATTTAGCTGACGCTTTTATCCAAAGCGACTTACAATTGCTATATGTCAGAGGTCGCACGCCTCTGGAGCAACTAGGGGTTAAGTGTCTTGCTCAGGGACACATTGGTGTCTCACAGTGGATTCGAACCCGGGTCTCTCACACCAAAGGCATGTGTCTTATCCACTGCGCCATCACCACCCCACCACCCCTCTCTACTCCTTTCAGAGCACAGGTGATATCTTTGGCCGCGCTATCGTCTCCAGCAGACGAAACCGACGCTAATTTACTCTGCCCGGTCAGGGCGCTCAGAGTATATTTGGAACGTTCTGCCCTGTTCAGACAGACAGAGCAATTGTTCGTATGCTTTGGCGGCCGCACTAAAGGTCTCGCTGTTTCAAAGCAAAGAATATCGCGCTGGATAGTTGATGCTATAGTGCTGGCTTATGAAGCCAAGGGCCTTCAGTGCCCCTTGGGCATCAGAGCTCACTCTACGAGAGGCATGGCCTCCTCGTGGGCGTGGTCGAGTGGGATACCCATTCAAGATATTTGTGCGGCAGCAGGCTGGGCCTCACCGTCAACATTTATCAGGTTTTATAACCTACAGGTCCCCTCATTGCACTCTAACATACTGTCGGTCTAACTATGCATAGGCTGGGGTGTGTACATGCTGAGCATTGTCTCCTCCCTCATAGAATCCGTCTCTGACTGATGTAGAGGATTTTTCATGCATGACAGTACATAAAAATGTGCTTGTGTGTTTCTCTGGACGCACATTGGGCCGCTCCACGTTGTCCTTTTATGAAGCCCGCCTTCGGCTGGCTCGTTGGATAATTACTTTGCTTGAAGGCTCAGGCATCTGCCTCCGGCTTAATAGAGCGAAGTCAGCACGCACGGCGTTTTACATGGCGTTCCCATAGCGTAAAGCTATTACGCAATAGGAGGAACCTCTCGAAAGGGAACGACTCGGTTACTAACGTAACCTCGGTTCCCTGAGAGGAGGGAACGAGTATTGCGTAATCTGCCGTGCTTGTGCTTGGTCAGTTTGCTTCAGTCGATTGAACCTAAAGAACTCAGACGACGGGGCGCCCAATATATAGCCCTTGGCCACGCCCATCTTGGCGGGCTCTGACGTGCGTGGGCGCGAAGCACGCTCATTGGAAGCGGGTTCAGAGTCGCCCCGTCATAGGTACGTGCAGTTGCCGCAGCACAGCCAATGACCGAGCTGCCTCGCTCATTGCTGTATGCTGTGCAGCTGCAATGCGTTTTACATAAAGACTTCAATATTTCTCGAGAAAAGGAGTTTCCCATAGCGTAAGCTATTACGCAATACTCGTTCCCTCCTCTCAGGGAACCGAGGTTACGCTAGTAACCGAGTCGTTTTCTTGTAAAATGTACTCAAATCTTGGTTTTACTTTGAACATGATATGATGGTGTGGAACACAATTTCTCCATTTGTGTTAAATGGTAGAAATAAGCACAGTAAAATAAAGATTATAAAATGACGTTTACTGTGATAAACTTCAGGATTACCATGCTGTAAAATAACTGGAAAATGCTAGCCCATCATGATACTGTCTGTTTAGTGTCCTCTAAACAAACCTAAACAAAGCTTAAAGATATCATGGCTGAAGGTATGTTAGGAAGTGATGAAGTTGGGTGGGAACTTTCCAAAGGCCCTTTAGAATAAGAGGAAGTGTCATAAGTAATACCAGCTGCAAGGCCTGGGTGTGTCAGGTTTCCTCTGAAACAAACAAACCATTTTTAACTTCCTGCCCTGGCCCACCTTCTCCACAATAAGCAGCCCGACAGGATAAAGGAAGGACGGTGTAATACTGTAGTCTACATGAAACACCACCGTTTCAAAGAGAGAGAGAACAGAAATGCACATACTGTACAGATTATTTAAAAGGTCAATACACAAAGAACTCTGACTTTAAGTATGTTTCTTATATATTTTGCAATGATGTAGTTAGTTCACGAATATTACTTTATGTATGTAACCAAAATGTAATAAACATTTGGTTTACATATTTTCGGTATGTGTAGGCCTCTCTTTTATTCCTGGATACATAACAACTGAAGATTACTTCAAAAGTATTAGCTTTAGGGTACAAGGTTTTTGGGGTTTCGGTCCATAATTTTCTATACTTTCTCATATTTACTACATATATACCCCAGACAATCTTAAATGTGTCTCTTCTAGAGTTTCTCAACAATGTCTCAAACTGTGTTTAAAGTCTACAATCAAAAGTCAGAGATTTCACTTGGAACTGCAATGTTGTTCCTTAAATATTTCCTAAACAACAAAAATCTGAGCTGTCTTATACATATAGCTCTATATTTCTGTATGTCGTTGATTGTTACTCTTGTAATTGCTTGTTCTTCTCTTCTTCTGCCATTGAAGTCAATGGCAGCCCATAGAACTGTATGGTAAAAGGTTGTGAAATTTAGCAGTCTTTAAAAAGGATAGTTCACACAAAAAATTAAACTTCTGTTATCATTTACTCACCCTCAAGTTGTTATATGACCTATATGAGCTATATGACCTATGACCAATATTCATTTGATACATTGCATAAACTGCTTTAGCATAATGCGTCAACACTTTAACAAATTGCTTCTGAAATAATAACCTGAGGTGTTTCCAATTTACAATGTAACTTCTTTTGTTTGTATTGTTAGAGGGATTAACTAGCTATAACTGCTCCCTGAAATCGTGGTTGCACTTCCAGTGTTTAATCCACGTTGGTTCAACAAAATAAGACTATAATTATTGATGTCATGCGGAGGTGGTGGAGTAATAACTTCTGCAAGTTAGTCGATTCTAGATCACAGTTAATGTCAGATTATCATAGTACATCTATGCACAAACAACAAAGTCTTTCAGTTTTTTTTTATATAACTTTAACAATTGTATACGCTTTACTCCTTTATACATGCGGTCCATTCAGTCAGCAGCGTTCTCCAATGTGTTTTCTCTGAGATGCTGCTGTAACAAACAAGGCTTTACTTATTTCGTTCCTCAACATTTTACTTGATTTGATGTTTGGTTCATCGCAGGTTCCCTCCCTTTAAAGGCATAGTTCACCCAAAAATGAAAATTGTTTGAAACAACTTGAGGGTGAGAAAATGATGACTGGATTTTTATTTTTGGGTAAACTATCCCTTTAGGCCTGTTCACACCAAAGACGAACTTATACAATAACGATAAAGATATAGTTCTAATTGAAAAAATATATATATACACTACCGTTCAAAAGTTTGGGGTCGGTACGATTTTAAATACTTTTAAAAGAATTCTCTTCTGCTAACCATGGCTGCGCTTATTTGATTAAAAATACAACAAAAATCAGTTATAGTATTAAATATTATTCCAGTGTAAATCAGCTGTTTTCTGTGTGAATATATAGTAAAGTGTAATTTATTCCTGTGATCAAAGCTGAATTTTCAGCATCACCAGTGTCAGTGTCTTCAGTGTCAAATGATTCTTCACAAATCAGTATAATATGAGGATTTGATGCTCAAGAAACATTTATTATTATTATCAATGTTGAAACAGTTGTTGGTCTGTCAGTTGTACAGTTTTTCTTTTTTTTTTTTTAGGATTCTTTGATGAATAGGAAGTTCAAAAGAACAGCATTTGTTTGAAATAGAATCTTTTGTAACATTATAAATGTCTTTACTGTCCTTGATAAATAAAAGTATTGATTTCTTTCCTCCAAAAAATACAAATAAAATTCTCACTGACCCCAAACTTTGAACGGTAGTGTATATATATTTTTAAAGTTAAAAATAAATAAAGAATAGCAGAGTCCACATTACTTAACTATAACGATAACCACACTGAGAAGAAACCATATTGTTGGAATCACTTTCAGGGCGTTTTTTTTTTTTCTTTCTGCTGATGAACAATAAAAACATTGCCAGCCAATCAGAATCCATCCTGCTTTAAAGAACTTGAGCATTTAAAGCAACAGGCAAATAAAAACCGTAGCTCGCTCTTCGAATAAACAGAACGTTATCGTTAACTGCTAATATAGTTATCTTTATAGTTATTGTTCTTGGTGTAAACGGGCATTTACTGCTTTTATTTGTAAATGGATATAACTCTCAAATGGAATGAGATATTTTTGCCAAATTTGATTAAGGACACAGAAAAATAGCAGGGCTATAACAGCAAAACATGAAAACGACTTTAACTAGAGAACTATGAATTAAAAATTGGCATGCAGTGTCTTTATTGGACTTGCTGTCATAGTTCATGATGACAGTTCTCATCTTGAGATATATGGTCTGCATTTTAATGGCAAGGTGTCAAAAAAGATCTGATTACACTTTCTGTCAAAATGGCACGTCCTGTAGGAGAATACTGTACATAGAAAAGGATGAAAAATGGCTGTAAAAATGTTTTCTGTGACTGCCATGTGTGTCATCAAAGTGCTCACAACCAAACCATACACATTTCCCCAGACTCAGAAAAAAGCATTATTATTATTATAGTTTGCACTTCATTTTACAGTATGTGCACTTGCGTGTACTTACAGTGTACTTGCCTAAGAAAGTACTGGGTAATCTTAGGCAACTACATGGGTTTAGGAGTAGGTTCAGGGTTAGTACGTGGTTATTACCCAGTTATTGCAATGCAATAACTGGGTAATAACTAGGTACTAACCCTGAACCTACTCCTAAACCCATGTTCCCATGTACATATCTGTACATATGTACATGGGAAACAGGACTGTAAAATAAAGTGCTTATTATTATCATCAGTCCTTAATGCAGCTTTTCCTGCATATTAGTGCGACAGTAATAATAAATGCATTACATATTGCATTTTCACAAACGCTTTGTTGCAGTTTTACAGGTGTAGTCATTGTTTTACTCAATCATTAAACAATCATTTAAAAGAATAGTTTATCATATACTCAGCCTCATGCCTCTCTAAACTCATGTCTTTCTTTCTTCTGTGGAACACAAACTGAGATATTTTGAAGAACTTTCATGCTGGTCTTTTTCATATAATAAAAGCTTACAGTGACTGGGGGGATGTCAAGCTCCAAAAAGGTTAAAAACAACAACAACAATCAAACAACATCATAAAAGTCCATATAACTTTGCTATATTCCAAGCCTTCTGATGCCAAAATAGCATTTGTCTGAGGAGGAGACCGAAATTTAAGTAGGTATTCACTGATAAACAGTGCTTAAATCTCATCCATGCTCCATACAGTATATAGTGTTGAAACATGCTGCCGTCAGGTTGCAAGACATCATTGGTACTCGTGTCTTTTGATTGATCATATAAATAACTTATGTTACACCGTGAGAGTTTCTCACACGTGAGACTTATAAAATCCCACCTGTCAGTGCTTGAAGTAGGAACTACCAGTACCTGCACTTCTTCGTCTACAGATTACCAGCAAATTTTCTTTTGCACTTCAAAGCTATCATGTGGCCTCAGAAGACTTGGAATGTAGCGCAAAAGACATAATTATGTCATTATGTCAGACATACTTTTAATGATATTCATTTTTTTCTACGTGTGCTTTTATCAAATTAATGAAATCAGCTCAAACATTCTTCAAAATATCTTAATTTGTGTTTCTTGAAAGACTGAAAGTCATATAAGGGGGGTTTAAACAACACCAAAAAAATTACTTTTTTGGGTGAACTATTCTTTTAATAAATTGAGATTTGTTTGACATATCTGAATGACCATTGATGAATTTGTCCTGTTTTTGTCTAGTTCCTCACGTCCTGAAGACTTGTGCAGACTTCATCGAGAAACATGGGATTGTGGATGGAATCTACAGACTCTCAGGAATCACATCTAACATTCAAAGACTCAGGTTGGCCAGTTTTTAGACTCACACCTCATGCATACAATTGTGTTGGAACTTGGATGGAGGGAAACCCTTGCAACAATCAATTCTTTGTAGTAAATGCGTGTTTCTCTCTCTCTCTGTGTGTGTGTGTGCATACAGACAGGAGTTTTGCTCTGAACTCTGTCCTGACCTCACTAAAGAAGTGTATCTTCAGGATATCCACTGCGTTGGCTCTTTATGTAAGCTGTACTTCAGAGAGCTTCCCATCCCTCTCCTCACTTATGAACTCTACAAGAAATTTACAGTAAGTTTGTGAGCAAGAAAAACAAAAGACTAGAGCAGAATAGAAGAATGATGTAGTTGCATCTGATACAGTGGCTTAGTGTCTTAAATAAACGGTACAAAAAAAGTGTTTGTGTACAAGAAGTGACATTTATTTTTAGGACAGCGGATACAGAACTATACAGAGATATAGTACAAAGAGGACGGGGGGAAAGAAAGCAGCCAAAGACAGGAAAGGAGGAGACAAATAAATTGAGTTCAGTAATGCAAAGAGGTTATAACTTCAAAAAGTAAAAAAAAGTACCCTATAAAGACTACTGAATCATATTTGATATGCCATCAACAAGATAAAAACGTTGCTGAAAAACTACTACTTCATCAGTTTCTTCTTCTACTTTAACACCCTCTGATTGATAATTCATAATTTTAGGAACTAAATTTTAAATATCTTTTTGCTGTGAAATCTTGGCTGATTTTTATAAAAATAAATTTAAGAATAACTTTTATATACAGGTGAAACTCGAAAAATTTGAATATCGTGCAAAAGTTCATTTATGTCAGTAATTAAACTTAAAATGTGAAACTAATATATTATATAGACTCATTACATGCAAAGTGAGATATTTCAAGCCTTTATTTGTTATAATTTTGATGATTATGGCTTACAGCTTATGAAAACCTTTTCACAATATTCTAATTTTGACTTTGGGGTTTTCATAAGCTGTAAGCCATAATCATCAAAATTATAACAAATAAAGGCTTGAAATATCGCGCTTTGCATGTAATGAGTCTATATAATATATTAGTTTCACATTTTAAGTTGAATTACTGACATAAATGAACTTTTGCACGATTCTAATTTTTCGAGTTTCACCTGTAAATAATAGGATATAAGCATTTGATTAGTTTTATCTGGACCACTGCAACTAACTACCATATTTGAAATGATTTTTAGCTATACAAATACAAGTGATGTCCAGGTGATCCATATTGACAGATGTGTGTCCATTGACAAAAATGAAAAACATTGAAAAACAATGTTCTCCTGCATCCAGGAATTAATGTTCCTCCGTCTGTATTTTTGTGCAAAGGCTGCAATGTCAGTTAAAGAGCAGCAGGAGCAGCTCCGAAACATCAGGAGTGCCATACACGAACTTCCCGTTTCACACTTCAGGTACAGCTCAGGCTTATTTTAATATGTCTGTAAACTTTATCTGTCTATTTACTCACACGTCATTCTACACCTGTATGTCTTCTCTTCTGTTTGGAACACAAAAGGTGAAAGTTTGAAGAATACCCTCGAGTCTTTTTAATAAAATGTAAGTTATTAATAATTGGGACTGTCAAACGACAAAAAAGCATCATAAAATATTTTATTTCTAAAATCTTGACCCTAGTTCTCGTATTGCGACAGAAGATATTCATTAAACATCTATTCTTTTGATTTAAAGCTCACAAAATCTAAGGTACGGTTTGAGGCACGTTTCCCGTACAATGACTATTATTGCTGTGTATCTTCCATGATGCGTTATTGGACAAATAAACTATAGACACAATTGTTTCTCGAAACCATAGTAACTTTGCCAAACATCAGATGTTCGAACCATGATGATAAAAAAAACTTGTTAATAACATCTCGCGGGTGGTGGAGTAATAACATCTGCTAAGATTGAATTAATGTCAGATTGTTATTTCTAATTTCATTCCATTGCAATAAAAAAGAGCATAATCTATTTAAAGTGATAGTTCACCCAAAAATGAAAAAAAGAAGAAAATTATTTTTTCTTTCTTCTGCTGAAGACAAAAGAAGATATTTTCAAACAATTGACTTCCAAATTTTTTTTTTCTACTATGGAAGTCAATGAGGTTCTAAACACACAACTTTGCGATGATGTCTACGAATGTTTGTTATAGCGAATAACGATTTAAGTGTCAGACTGTTTATCAGACTAAATTATTTCATTCAATTCAATTTACGTTTTTTTGTATAGCGCTTTTCACAATCACAAAAAAGTTATGACTCCTTAATATGACGTCTCTGTAACCACTTTTACGATGCTTTTAAGGTGCTTCCTTTTTGCAAGCTCTATTCATTAGAATTGCTCTGAACAGAGTACATTAGTCCAATTTTCTCCTTTTGTTTTCCACAGGAAAAAAGTAAGTCATACAGATTTACATAAAATGAAAAATGCAAGATTTTCATTTCCAGGTGAACTGACCCTTGTTGTAAAAATACCAAGTCAATGTGTAATGTAGATGTAAACCTGAAAGGAAATGATTCGACTTCTCAACTACAGGTGACACTCGAAAAATTAGAATATCGTGCAAAAGTTCATTTATGTCAATAATTCAACCTAAAATGTGAACCTAATATATTATATAGACTCATTACATGCAAAGCGCGATATTTCAAGCCTTTATTTGTTATAATTTTGATGATTGTGGCTTACACCTCATGAAAACCCCAAAAGTCAAAATTAGTATATTGTGAAAAGGTTTTCATAAGCTGTAAGTCATAATCATCAAAATTATAACAAATAAAGGCTTGAAATATCTCACTTTGCATGTAATGAGTCTATATAATATATTAGGTTCACATTTTAAGTTGAATTACTGACATAAATGAACTTTTGCACGATATTCTAATTTTTCGAGTTTCACCTGTATGTTACTTGAAATGAAGACATGGTGAGTAATACACATGAAATTAAATTGAATGGCTTTATGGCTGTATTTTGTTCTGCTTTCCTAGAACTCTGGAATACCTCACCAAACATCTGGCACATTTAGCTACCCTCAGTCACCAAACCAACATGCATGCTCGCAATCTTGCCCTGGTGTGGGCTCCGAATCTACTCCGGTGAGTCTGGCAGAGGTTTTACTTTCATTCATACACTAGTTATCCACTCTCTACATAATTCTGTATGAGAGTCATACAATTGGTTATACCACAAATATGTAAAGGGTCCACAGGGAACTCATAGGAGTATATACAATTATATAATTATCATACTCATGGTATTATTATAGTTGTCTGTTGATGATTGTTGATGATGAATGGGATACGTTCTTCGTGCTACGTTCTAATATTCCTCACAAAGATGGATGATTCATTCCTTATCTTCATTGCAATCCACCAAATAAACATGCTTTTCTAAGTACTCTCGTTTCTTTTGGTCCAGCTCCAAGGAAGTGGAGGTGCCCTCCTGCAATGGTGATATTGCGTTTCAGGAGGTGCGGATCCAGCAGTCAGTTGTAGAGTTCATTCTCAACCACACTCAGCAAATCTTCAACCAGGACCTTCAGCCCTCCAAGTCCAGAGAAGGTACATCTAGCATTAAACTGTTGTAGCATTAGCCTGTCAACTCTCAGTTTGCTGGTAGCGTTTTTTTTAATTGCCCTTTTCCCTATCACATATTTTAGTTTTCATTTGGTATCATTCGAAAGCTGTGAAAACCGCTTTGAAATTGGACATCGCCTTAACATTGAAACAGGACTTTAAATCCTTTAGGCGGGCTACATTTTTTTGTGATATCAACTTCAAATTTGTAACACAACTTGGTTAGACATATGGCTTTGATTTCCTAGTAATTTTAGGGTACGTTTACATGACAACGGTGCACTAAAAACAGAAACGTTTTTACTTTTTTCGTGCAGACGTCAATGTTTTTTTTTCAATGTGTTTTTTCAACCTTATTCCAAAGCATTCATGAATTACAACCATTTAAGGTCAGATCTATGCTCAAAAAGGGGTATGACATTTAAAGGCACACTATCCAAGAATTGTACCTTAATATAACAGCTTCAAAGTAATTTCGGTGGTAAACAAACTCATAGTAGGGCGAATCATCCTGGTAGTAAAGCTTGGGGGGGGGGGGGGGGACGCTGCTGGAAAAACCAGCAATGCAAGTTTGAGAGGAGCGCCCCCGACAAATCTTTCGAGAATCACGACATGCTTTACGGCAACGACGTCACACACACCAACAACAACATGAAGCACGAAGACACTTAAGGTGATGATACACCGGGCAACTTTTTGAGCAATGTTGATGGGCAATGTTGTCGTCAACGAGCAACCGGATGAGACACAGGGCCCACGACCGATCTAAATTATCCAGATAGAAATGTATTGCCCATTTTCAATGGGAAAGTCTCCAAGCAACAATCGCTCGGCAAGATTGCTCAGCAACATTGCTCAAAAAGTTGCCCTGTGTATCATCACCTTTACTCATTTAAAGGTGCTCTATGTAACTTTTCTACTAAAATGAATCCTTTTTTTATTGCCTGTGTGTGAAGGGGTTGTAATCACACATTAAAATGATCCACTTGTCGAGTTTTGCTATTACCTCTGAAGGCCAGTATTCCTATTTCTATGTGAAGTCTCCGGGTCGGATTTACCGCGAAATCCAACGGATGTGACGTGCATGCGCGCTCCCGAGCCTCTCTCCTTAAATACAGTCTATTGTAGATGGTCAGGGAGTTACGTCCGGTTAAAGGCGCACGTTTTTTGGCTTATATCTCAGTCAATCTTTGATCAATATTCCCAAGACTCTAATCGTTCGTAGTGCTGGACGGGGCCTTTCGAATGAGCCCACCCCCGAGGTCCAACTCGCCCGGCTTCCCGAGTTATAGCCGTTCGAAATCGGGGGTCCCAGCGAACGGCGATCCGGTAGGGGGCATCCCCAAGGCCTGCCACTCTAGCGTTTGGGCAAGGGTTCCCCTGGGACCTCCTCCCCCGAATTTGAGCTCTCTGGGTCTTTGCGTTCCAGAGATACGAGCGATTTTCTTCTGAGATCGTGACGTCACCGGCGTCCACAATTTTGCAGCGCGCCCGATGGTTTTCTGCTAATATCTCTGCGAAAACACCACCAAAAACTATGGAACTTATATGGTTAGACTAGACTAGACTAGATGGTCCCAACGAGCTCGGTGCTCGCCGAATCCGTCAAGTATTCGCCGAGATATTTGCGTAATAGACGGTATTGTCTATGAGTTCCAGCACGAGCCCTCTTGTAAAATTTGGTTGCAATCTGAAACATTACCACTAGAGGCCGCTAAAAGTTACGTAGAGCACCTTTAACAGGTTAATGCCCCGTTTACACGAAGGGAAGACGCAGATATTTCCCTGCAGTTTGGCCTCTCATTTACACGAAAACCTTGTTTTTATCACAGAAAACTATTATTTCTAAAAACTCCGGCCAAAGTGGAGATTTCTGATAACACCGGTTATGTCTTGCCGTGTCAACTGGGAGAAACGGGGTTTTAGGTTCTCAAACGTCACATTATGCGCCGGAAAATGCTTAACGTCACGTGAGCGCCCAGTTTGGCATAGTTATGATCATAGATATCCATAATAAAGGCTAGATGTCTCGTCCACGCTGCTGGCCAATGGAGGTCGACATCCGTACCTGGCGGCCATCTTGTCACAGGCAGCTCGCTCACTCGTAACATTGTGTTTTAATGGTGCATGTACTTTTTAAATAGCCATAACTTGCTCAATTTTCTATCGATTTTCAAACGGTTTGTTTTTTTATAAACGTCAGAGATGTAGTTACGACACTGCATACTTATGAATAATAAGTGTATAAATAAATACTCATCCAGAATAATAGCCACGTTAATAACGTTTGTAAGAAACCAAACCGTTTGTAAATCCGTCAAGATTTCAACGAGATAAGAGTATTTGTGTTCGTGCTGATCACTCATCTGACATCAGGCACCACAGAGCCCGCCAGAAAGCTTGCCTGTGACAAGATGGCTGCCGGTGATGACGGTAGAGACTCCGCCGTAAGACATCTAGCCTTTATTATGGATATCTATGGTTATGATGGCGCTCGACGGCGTATTTATGCGGGTTGATGTAAATGACAACTTTTTTGAAAACGATGTTGTGTGCACGATGCTATTATTGAAAACGGAGGGGGGGGGGGGAATATTCGTTTCTCTAAATACCCGGCTATGTGTAAATGTGGCCTAAGTTGTGGGATAACAGGAACAATGTAGTCACAATGAACGGACTATGCACTGTATCTCTAAATAGCTGTGCTGTGAGCAAAGATGCCAGATGTTGTTAGTATAGTCATTTAAAAACCTTCATTCAGAAATGAAATGTGTAATTTTTGAATGAGAAGAGAAGCAGTGAGAAGATCTTTTATTTTTTTTAATGTAAACCATCTGGGCATATTCTGTAACCATGCTGTGCAAATCAAAACAAAATATACAGTAATTGGAAATTACAGCTCATTAAGGTAATTAGCATACAGTTGTAGTCTATGCTCAGTGGAAAGCCATGCGGTCTCACACAGCTTGTGATAATTTGATCAGGGGACTTGTGCTTGCTTTATCCCATTCTCCTAAAGCTCCTGCATTAGTCTCTGCTTTTCTAATAATACTCCTGTTTAGAAATCTGCCTATGAGTGTGCTGACCAGAAATAAACTATGTCATATTAGTATGATTGCAATTAAATTAGCTGAGAACGCGCAACTAATGCACAATACAATTTCCCTCTGGGTGTTTGCATACATTAATAATATCTTCTAAATAAGTTTGACTGTGCTTTTCGTGACAACTGTGATGATAAAGTCAGGAAATGGGTCTTAGATGTGGCGTGGGGTGTATACACAATGGCATGAGATCTGCAGCCAAAAATGGACAAGCAAAACAATAGGCAAGTTGCATATAAAAAAGCAAACAGGTAATGGCTGCAAACAAGCAATTGTGTTTTCATTTGTTGTTTACCGTGTGGAAGGTGTATACAGTTATCTACCCAATGTGTTTTGAGTAGATACTGTACATTTTGAGTAGATATTGTATGATGAAAAGAGGGTATCGTTATAATTAAAGCTAAAAATACTAATAACATGTTTGTTAATTGAAATAAAGCTTAAATAAAATAAAATATTAGAAATAAGTGTAAGTTGAATTACTAAATGTAAATTTTACTTTATTCATTTTAAATAAATAAAACTAAAACTGAACTTAAAATAAATTAAACCTAAATAATATTAATGAAAATGACAAAGGACATTACTAAATTACTACAATTACTACATCACTAAAGAACTAAAAACTACTGAAAACTGAACATATAAAAATAAAAGCTAATTAAAAATATTAACTCTTTCCCTGCCAGCGTTTTTTTAAAGGCACACTATGCAGGAATTCTGTTTTTGTCAAACAGCGACCCCTAGAGTCGCTGTGGAGAACTTGTATTTAACGTTACTGTCGTAAATGCCACTCACGCAAAGCGTCTGCCATAGACTGGTCTCTGCACTCACGGCCTGATACCCCTTTGAAGCTGTTATATTAAAGGAGAACTCCGGCACAAAATGAACCTTTGGTCTAATAAAACATTGGTACCTAGTCAACCGTTCTCTGAGATTTGTTTTCATGATAATCGAATGTAAAGAGTTTTATCTCTAAAAACTGTTTAGCGTATAACGCTAGTAATGGGGGCATATAATAAGTAAAAAGAAATCGCTAGTTTATACCACTAACAAGACTCAAAATAGCCCCACACGAACACAGTAACATAATGAGGGTCCCTACATGCAAAACGAAGCATTGAGAACTTTGTAAGTGTACAGACCGTTTAATAAGAAGATATTTTATGAAGACAGTCCACTTCGTGTATACAGACAGGAGCCATCTTGGAAAACAGTCTCGACTAATCAAACCACGAACGCCATTCATACAGTTCAGAAGTTCACTGAACCTCATACAGTTCAGCTCACTTAGCACGTCGTTCGTGGTTTGATTAGTCTAGACTGTTTTCTAGACTGCGCGCGCAGTCTTCACTCGGACGCGCTCTTCAATCTATCGCTGTTGCGGAGACTCTCTATTCATTCCGGTGAAATCACAAAATAAAATGCACACAAACTTAGAAAGATTTACTTACTAGTCCATCAACAAGATCGCCAGGTCAGCATCACTGTTGCATCCAGTGCTGCTTTTTAGCTCGCGCCAACGAGTGAAAGCCCGACCGAGTGGGACTCTTGTCCGGTTCCTCACGCGGTCAGATTCTCTTTTCCTTTTCCTAGTCTCTTCCAACCGCGATTTCTTTGCTTTTTCCATCGTCGAGTATCACATCTGAAATCCGCGCAAGTGTCTTCGTGCTTCAAATGTTGTTGATGTGTGTGACGTCGTTGCCGTAAAGCATGTCGTGATTCTCGCGAGATTTGTCCCCCCAAGCTTTACTTACCAGGATGACCATACTACTATACTACCATATCGCCCTACTATGAGTTTGTTTACCACCAAAATGACTTTGAAGCTGTTATATTTAGATACAATTCTTGCATAGTGTGCCTTTAAAGTTACTAGCCACCGCCAGCATTTTTGATCACTTCCACAAAACTTTCTTGGCCCCCAGAATATTTTGTTGTCCCCCCCCCCCCCCACACACACACACACACACCACCGTATAACATTGAAAAGCCGAAAGATTATGTCTCATAAATGACATAAAATTCCCAATTGCGGGTAAAGAGTTAAGTAAGGTATAATCCACGGCTAGCTGTGCATTAAGCGATTTGAATGCACGATGTGGAGGCAAAGAACCATCGGTGATCAGAGTGCATTTAAATCATTTAATGCACACTGTGGATTATCCCACTAATACCCATTCACCTGTATTGACAAGTTGAAGATGTCACTTATGTATGAAGAGCTAAATTTGACTGGATGGGTTAAACAATGTTTATTTTCATCAGTTACCAATTGTTAGGTCTACCATTCTGTCCACTTTAAATCAGACACAAAGATAAAGTAGTTTAATTTGATTGAATTATAGGCCTAACATTTATTTGAATGAATTAGCCTATAAAGAGAGAGAGAGAGAAAGATGCGTGTGAATTACCTCTGTTCATTGTCTCTCTGGAATGAAGCTGTGAGTTTAATTTCTTCAAAAACAGCATTGTTACAAGTTACAACCTCCTTGCTGAGTAATATAATGTAGTGAGTGTGCAGCAGCGCAATCAATGTCCACTCTCTGTGTGCGAGTGACGTGTGTGTGTGCACTTCAATCGGGTATTCAGACAGACCATGGTATAATAAAAGCTGGGTCCCACTTTATATTAAGTGGCTTTAAGTTCTATGTACTTACATCGAAAAATAAGTATAATGTACTTATTTTGCTCAGGTTGTATTGTAAAACACTTTTGCTGCTTTTGCTGATACGGGTAAGGTTAGAGACAGGTGTGTGTGGTATGCGTAGGTTTAAGGGTGGGTTAAGGTGTAAGGAGAGGGTCAACAGTGTAATTGCATACATTAATTACAGCTGTAATTACATGCAGGTATTTTCTAAATATAAGTACAATGTAAAAGCATGTATTGTATCAAATTATTAATTTCAATATAAGTACAGGTGAAACTCGAAAAATTAGAATATCGTGCAAAAGTTCATTTATGTCAGTAATTCAACTTAAAATGTGAACCTAATATATTATATAGACTCATTACATGCAAAGTGCGATATTTCAAGCCTTTATTTGATATAATTTTGATGATTATGACTTACACCTTATGAAAACCCCAAATTCAAAATTAAAATATTGTGAAAAAGTTTTCATAGCTGTAAGCCATAATCATCAAAATTATAACAAATAAAGGCTTGAAATATCGCACTTTGCATGTAATGAGTCTATATAATATATTAGTTTCACATTTTAAGTTGAATTACTGACATAAATGAACTTTTGCACGATATTACAATTTTTCGAGTTTCACCTGTACATAGGGTACTTAAAGCCACTTTATATAAAGTGGGACCAAAAACTGTAATATACATAATACTAAAATAACACTGGATGAAAATACGTTTTAAATGACATGCATGCAGCCATGACTTGATGATCTATAATACAGTTATAGATATAGAATACAATAGTTTTTTTTACTCTCAAGACATGCTACATGCAACTGTTTTTTATGGTTTTGTAGGCCCTAGCATGGCCTGTGGGGAGAAGTACGCCACCTTGCCCGCCAGCACACAGTGTGGTCCCATGAAGCTCATGAGTCTTGAGGAAGCACAGGCTCGCTCTCTCAGTCCCAACCATCCAGCAATGAGAGAGAGGCAAAGAGAGAACAGCCTTCCAGATACCAGCACTGCGGCAATGTATCATACAGTAATAGATCTGTCTGACAGCAGGTATGATGCATACTATACATGCATGCTCGCCTACACACTCTCCTAGCATGTGTACTTTAGGTTTAAACATTAACAGCGTTGAAACTGTATAGGCATACATGAACTGTCACCGTTTACAGTAACCCAGTAATGCTTTTTAAAACCCAGAGAACAGCATTTCTTAAACATTTCTACGTTTGAACAATTTCCATTACATTCTCAAACATTCATAAACCTTCTCACAACACAGAAGAAAATTCTCAGGAAAATCTAAGAAGTGGAAGTCCATCTTCAGTCTCGGACGATCGGTCATCGACTCCAAAGGGAAACTGAGTCGCAATGGGAGTGTCTTTATGAGAGGCCAAAATTCCTCAGGTAAGAAAGAAAAAGAAAGAAACATCCAAAAAAAACAATAACAAAGATAAAAATGGGAAGCTCTTTGTTCAGTTTGACTAAAAGCAAATAACACGTCAATTGAAAAAAAAAAAAAAGTTATTAATAATTATGAATAAAAATAGTTTATTATTAAATAGTATTTTTGCCTGATGTATACAGACGTGTTGATATGCAGAACACATACTGGCTTGCTTTACTGACTGCAGAGATTATTGTGGGTTTTATATTAGTACATAACAAAAATATGCATATTTTAAAACGACTGCACAATAAACATTAAAGTCGGCATGAAATGGAAGTTGTGATCGTCTTTTCTTCCCTATTGTGAGTATCGTTTGAATTCGAACAACTCTAATTAGGTATAAAAAAAAAATTGAAGTAAAACATTTAGATATCAGTCATATTTAATCTGTGCCGTTATGCAAAACACTCTGTTGCAGCTGAATACTATAAACATCAGCCGCCTGAACACATTACTCAAGGAAGCAATGGCACAGATTAATACAACTTTATAGAAGAATACAAAGTTCAGGTACAGAAATTGAAATCAAATGTAAAATAACAGTTCATAGATTTCTTTTTATAAATAAAATATAAATCAATCCTTGTTAAAGTTGTAAAACTTATTCAGTCAAGATCAGTGGGTAATTTTCATTTTCTTTAGTTCTTTGTTTAACGTTATCGACACAGATGACAATATTAGGCTGCTGTCACTTTAAGAGCTGGACAGATCCAATATACAGTTATCAACTGTTTACATTCACTTAAGCCATAACCAACTGTTCTTATTAGGATATTTTGACATTATGTTGTGTGTATTTGTCCGTTCAAGTGCAAGAAGATACGAAAGAGAATTCAGTATTCCTGCACTATATGAGAAGCTGCTTTTTGCGCGTCCTCTCTGGATGTGTGTGTGGCTGTGCGCACAGAAAACAGCATGAGTGCTGAGCTGAGTTTTCTTTCGAAACTTCTTTTGGTTTAAAATGGTTTGTGCGTGTCCTATTGAATCCACAGTTCTTGCAAATTTTGATCCGGTGTTCTGATGATTTGTGCTACCCACTCAGATTGTGCAAAACAGGATTGCACAATTCGACAGGGAAAAATGCTATCTATCAGATTGTGCTACCAACATCATATTCATGTGGTTCTAGGCTTTATCTTTCACCCCTACCCTAAACCTACCCTTAAAATAATGCAAATACAGTGTTGGTAGCACAATATTTTAGGTAGCATTATTTGGCAGAACACCTGTTGTCGTACCCAACCTTATTTGTGACACGGCTTCTCGATGAAGATAAAATGTAGGGCGGGACTTGATTTTGTCTATTGGGAATTGATTGGATGGTTGTGGTTTGCTATTGGGTCGATCTCATGTGAGTGACAGGTTACCCCCGCCCTCAAAATTATATTTTTGTATCATAGCTAATTTAGCTTTTGTTTATGGTAAAATTAAGATGTAAAAAGCCCCAAAAAATTATATATATATATGTTTTAATGCTTGTTTCCTCTCTTAAACAGAAAAAACTGCTATACGGCCATCCAAAAGCATGGATTCTCTCTGTTCTTTTCCAGCAGCAGGTGGGGCTAGATCTCCATAAATATACTTACCTCAGTGTGCTGTCATTGTGCCTTTTATTTTTGCTTAAAACATTTCAACAAAAGGTTTGAAACAGAGACATATAATATGAATAAATATAAAAATATATTAGATATTTAAAAGTTAGTAATTAATTCACTACATTAATTAAAGGGTCAGTTCACCCAAAAATGAAAATTCTGTCAGTAATTACTCTCCCTCATGTTGTTCAACCCCGTAAGACTTTCGTTCATCTTCGGAACACAAATTCCATAGGCTTTTCCATAGATCACTCCTCCATAGGCTTCTTAAGGGATTGAAGCTGGCCGGCCCAAAAGTTATGAAAGACATCGTTAAAATAGTCAGAGTGACTACAGTGGCTCAACCTTAAGTTTATCAAGCGACGAGAATACTTTTTGTGTGCAAAAAACAAACAAAAATAACGACTTTATTCAACTATTCATTTCCTTCTCTGTGGGCCTCGAGTGAGTTCACGTAGTGATAGTGCGTAAAGCTTCTGTGTTGCACGTTACACGCCTATGGAGGAGTGATCCAGCTCTCAGATTTAATCAAAAATATCTTAATTTGTGTCCCGAAGATGAACGAAAGTCTTACGGGGTTGAAACAACATGAGGGAGAGTAATTACTGACAGCGTTTTTTCATTTTTGGGTGAACTAACCCTTTAAGGTGTCAGTGTGGCACATGGTCTATAAGTAAATTATAAAGTATTGTATTACAGAATAGGCTCATGGCAGGTTTATATCTCAAAGAAGGCTTTTTATCTGTTTATTAGTCTGTGTATGACTGAAATATAAAAAGTAAAAACCAACTGGTTTCAAGTGGATGTATTTGATGGAAGGCCTATAACATTAACTAAGGTCATGCTTCCTTTGACAAACAGTGTAAGCTTAATGCTTTATTTAATTAATTATAATAAATAAAATTGGTTTGATATTGTGTTATGTCATACAAACATTTTTAAGTGTGGCTGAAGTGTGAAAATGCTTTTTGGGACTGCTGTATATTTGTGGCTTTCAGGTATCACCATCAGTTTTCTCTTTTTCAATCCCACTTAGATGAGGACAAAGTACCAACAGAAGGAAGCAATGGCATCTTCGTCCCAGTTCTTAAATCCCGGACCCTGGGCTCAGATATCGACTACAACCCGAACAAAAAAGATCAAAATTCGGACTTAGATCCTCATAATGCTTCAGGAGGATGTCTGAGTGAGAAAAGAGAAGGAGCATCAAATGCCTCTTCTTCATCACCATCTTTATCCCCACTGCAGAAAACTCTTCCAGAACAGCTGAAAGTTTTCAAAGGTGACGACCGCGGCGGCTGCCAGCCCACATCTCCTAAAAACCGTCGGATGTTGTATTCTGGATCTGCCAATAATGGATCATCTAGACCGTCTTTTCCAGGCAGCCTGTTTCCGCTGGAGTCTTCACCGCGGCACCAGCGGAAGGCCCTCAACATCTCGGAGCCGTTTGCAGTGTCTGTACCTTTACGCGTGTCTGCGGTTATTAACTCTAACAGCACCCCCTGCAGGGCACCTGGCAAAGAACGGGACAAGGGTTTAGGGGGACTCTTTAAGCCTCCAAAGGAGGCCGGACCTCTGGAAGCCCATCGGAGGGAAAGTATTGGCACTGCTGGATTCCCTGTCCACATCAGTGGCAGCAGTGGGAACTTTACGTTCACAGACTGGGAGACTGGACTAGCCGCTCACACCAACAGTACTGGGTACCGAGAGCACCCGCTCAGTGACAGCAGTGGAGGCAGCGGATGCAGTATCTATAGCAACAGCAGCTCTTTCCCTATGGAGAAGGAGGATCAGACAGGGGAAAGAGATATTACAGATCCCATCACTCTGGGGACAACAAAGAGTATGACGATTGTAGTGTGTGTGTGTGTGTGTGTGTGTGTGGTTCAGGTATTCCCTACATTATGCAGACAAAATATAAAAAATGTTGGTCCCCATGAGGAAAACAGATTATAAATCATACTAAATGTCGTTTTTTGAAAATGTAAAAATGCAGAAAGTTTTCTGTGATGGCGTAGGTTTAGGGCTAGGGTTAATGTAAGGGGAGAGAATATACAAGTTGTAAAGTATAAAAATCACTATGTCTATGGAAAGTCCCCTTAAAACATGAAAACACGACGTGTGTGTGTGTGTGTGAATATAAGTGTATTTTAATTGAGTGAGAATCATTTTAAATCTGCATTTGTAAGTTGATTAATTACATTTTAATATAGATTTAAAAAAACAAACAAAAAAAAGTTAAACACTGACATACTCTTTTACTCTTTCATTATCATATACACTGCCCGGCCAAAAAAAGGGTCGCTGTTCGAATTTTAATAGGCAAATTTATAAGAGTCTATGATTGGATCATTATTGCAGTGATTATTCTAGCATGTTATATGTTTGGAAACAGTTCTTCTTCTAACCCTAATTGATGGAGAGTGTAGCTTTTCATATACAGTAGGAAGACGCATCATGGCCATATTCCAGGATGACAATGTCAAGATTCATCAGGCTCAAACTGTGAAAGAATGGTTGGGAGGGAGTTTGAAGAATCATTTTCACACATGAATCGACTCCTCTGAGTCCAGACCTTAAATTCATTGAAAGTCTTTGGGATGTGCTGGAGGAGACTTTACAGAGTGATGGACTCTTGCATTGTCAATACAAGATCTTGACCAAAAATGTATGCATCTCTTGATGGAAATAACATCACAACATTCATTTCCATCAAGAGGTGCATCAATTTGTGGTTTCTTTTACCTTTTTTTTTTTGGCCGGGCAGTGTATTATCAGATTTATTGAGCAGTTAGATGAAGTAGAAAATAATTCAGATCTATATTTTTTGAAGCAATAACTTAAAGGTGAAATGTGTCGTTCTACTAAAAGTGCAACATCTGTAGGTTGTAAACGCTGTGGTGCTTTCGAACATTGCCTTGTTTTGAAACCCTACCAGAACAGCAACACTCAACCAATGTTGTGTGTTTGGGCTAGACTGTCGGATATTTAATGGCTGATGAGGGAAGTGATTGGCAATCACATTATTTTTGCAATTCTGTTTGGTTATGCTAATGCCGCAGAAATTACACACTGCACCTTTAACTCTACTACTCTAACTGATTATCTGTGCTTTCTCAGGAAAGGATGCAGAAGTGAGAGAGCTGATAGCCAGTGTGGAGAATTTTGAACCTCAGGTGTCATCTGAGACTAAAGCAATAGGGGAAGAACTGGAAACTACATCAACACAACAAGAAATAACAAAATTGGACAAACTGGTATGATTTGAATTGATAAAACATCAATTAAACAGAATTAATTGTACCCCTGTAGTTTTTAATAAGATTGAAGTACTACAGTATATAACAAGACCAAAAAATGTAACTGTAAAACTAGCCAAGATGAAAAGATAATAGTGGTTATTCTTTTCTATTTTATTCGGTTCCAGTTTATTCTGTTCTATTCTATTCTTATTCACTTAATTCCTAAATTATATTTAGGTCATAATTTATGTATTAAAAAAGTTTAAAGGGTTAGTTCAGCTCAAAATGAAAATTCTGTCTCCATTTACTCACCCTCATGTCGCTTCAAACCCATAAGACTTTCAGTCAACTTTCGTTCAACTTAAATGAATATATTTTTAATGAAACCTGAGAGATTTCTGTCCTTCCATTGTAAGTCTAAGGAACCAAAACTTTGATGCTTCAAAGAGTTCATTAAGACATTCTAAACGTACTGTGTGAATCAGGCGGTTTAACCCTTAAAGTCTTCTGAAGAGACACAATGGCTTTATATAATGAACAGATTTAATTTAGGCTTTTATTCACATATAAACATTGATCAGTGAATGTACATAAAGCACTCAAATATGGTAAATGGAAGCTGAAGAATGTTTGCGTTACGTGTTAGAACCAATGAGGTTTGATTTTGATGTGCATCAATCGAGTACGATTGAGCTTTCATTTTCCATATTTGAGTGCTTTATGTATGTTTGTTTATATGTAAATAACAAATTAAATCTGTCAGTTCATCATATAAAGCAATCGTGTCTTTTCAAAAGACTGCGCAATTCATATGGATTACATTTACAATTTTGATGAAATTTTGAACTGTCAAAGTTTTGGTGACAGTATCTTCTTCATTTGTGTTCCAAAGATAAACAAAAGTTTTATAGGTTTGGAAGTACATAATGACATGATAAATGATAATAGATTTGAATTTTTTAAGTGAAGTAACCCTTTAAGCCCATTGTCTTAGAAAGATATAATTGTGGCTTCATAAATACTACTGGAACAAATGCCTCTAACCAGTCCTCACCTTTTTTTCTTATTTTTGTTTCTTTGTGCTTGACAGGAAGTACTCAATGAGGTGTCATCGTCTGACGTGCATCAGAAAGTTTCAGTCACTGAGGCTAAAACAAATATGCTGGATGAACAAGTGAAGTCCAGCTTAACCAAAATGACTGGAAACGAGGACAGTCTCAAGCTAAGTGGTCAAACACGGAGAAGAAGTAGTTTGCCCACAAATACTGCATCATCAAAGGGACTCTTTATAGACCTTACCAAAAACGTAATGTTTGATCATCCTGGTGCTACTACGTTTAATTCTGTCATGAAGCATTTGCCTGAAAGATTGTTGTCATGTGATGGTGGCTGGAATTACTTGGATAATGATGTTGACAGGACAGACCACAAGAGACTAGAGTCACAAAACATAATAACAACCAGTCTACAACTTTCCCCATTTCTCCACCTAAAGGAAACAGATATTCTCCAAGACGCAGAGCCATGCAGTGAAGAGGAACTAAGAACAGATCCTGTCGAGAAAGACAACACTTCCAAAAGTGACTTGAGAGATCATTCAAGCTGTTATATAAAATCAGATATTCAGACTGCTCCTCACTCTGACACAAAAGAATCACTAGTAACAAAGAATATTTGTGAAAAAGGAAATGAGGTGGTTATTGATGAACCCAGGAAACTTGACTTAGCAGGAAGAATCAAGGGAAGTTTAGAAAGACTCTCAACTTGTCTGAACGAACAGCATTTAACATTGGAAATTTTGCACCAAGATGACGTAGACACATGGGGAGGTAATTTGGATCAGGTTGAACCATGGGAAGACTTGTGTTCTGCCAAGCAGTGGGTGACAAGCCCTCTGCACTCCCCAACACTTGAGGATCTCTTACCTATGCCAAAAGAGACTATGCCATGTCATGCAATTCACAGCCAAATTCTTGATAAGCCAAAAGTGGACGAGTTGCCCAACAGCAAGAAGGATGAAGCTAAAGAACCAACTGTGCTTATTGACATTACATCATCTCAAACAGAGGCTGCTCTAACATCCTGTAAACTTGTAAACCCAACTGGAAACAAAAATGCAGACACAGATGTAGCTTGCTCTGCACAGGTAACAGCGCATTTTGATAACCGCAAGTGGATGGGAGACAAAGATGACAAACTTGAGGTTCCACAGGTCAAGATATTGAAGACATTAACTGATTCAGACGAGACCACTGAACTGCAAGACTTGAGCAAAGCAAAACAGAAGCGCTCTTCTCCCTCTCAGAGATTTCACCGACAGACATCCCACGAGTTCTGCATTGTGGAGAGAAGTCAAGAAAACATTAAACCTAAACTCAGGCCATGCTCCCTAAACCTTGATTTAGGACACCAAGGTTTCAGAGACATCTCAAATAGTCAGTATCTGAAAGGTGCAAAGCAATCAATTGCACAGGAATGGGTGACACATGAAGCCAAGCATGGAAGCTCATCTCTAGAGTTGGAGCTATTCCTGAGTGGCTCCAAGGCACCTATGCGACGCAACTCTGCACCAGTCAGCGTGTCATCAGTTCGCACTGCATTCATGATCAAAACCTGCCAAGCAAAAGCTGTTCCTGTTATTCCACCAAAGGTTCAGTACAGCCACATACCTCATGCCCTACTTGAGGGGAGCACTGATCAAGTCAGTAAGAGTACACCTGAAAAGAAACCTGCCAAGAGCAAGTTGGGAAAACCAGGCTCTGCACTTCCCCTCCAGAAAGTCAAAGACCACAGGGAGGAGCTGCCAAGCAGTGAACCACCGTCAGGGGTTCAAAGACAGAAGCCCACGAACAATGCGACATGCAATGAGAATTTCAAACCAACATCCATTCCCGATCTTCCAGTGTTGAGAAGGAAGCGATCTGCAAATGGGGACACCTTTATGGATCGTCCTAGACCTGATCGCTCAACTCTTCTTCAGAGATCGTCCTTTAGAAATCGCCCAAGACCTCAAAGTCTCATCCTGTTTAGCCCCCCTTTTCCAATCATGGACTACCCTCCGGTAGGGCAAGATGGTAAACTAGTCCTGTCTCCCATTAAAGCTGAAGCCTCACCGTTTGACGTCTATGCAAAAGAACTAGCTGAAAACCTCAAAACTCCTGAGGGGGTAACCTTGCGTAATAAAATGACTTTGCCAAAGAGTGGACAAAGGCTTGAGACCTCAACCAGTTGTTTTTACCAGCCACAAAGGAGGTCAATGATATTTGACAACAGAAGTAATAGGCAAATTGAGTGAGATAAGACTGACTTGTTACTGGCCATCATGTGATAACTAGCAAACTTCTAGCTTATCAAATGTGCCCGAGTCTCAGTATACCCTATAGATGTTTGGAAATCAAGGTGCCGTTAATCTTGATAATCAGAATTGTAAGTATTAAGCTTTGTGTAAAATGATGCTGCTGCTAAGGATTTATATCAGAGATTTTTTTTCTATCTTTGCAAGAAAAACTGAAACATGCTTAAGGATAAACCTGGGAAACTTAGCATGCTCCTACTGTATATGTAAATACAAATTGTACAAGCACATCTCAGTTTAAATCGACTCAATTCCCTTCCTGTGGAGCTGAAGGTCTTTGTGTCTGTTGTTACTTTATCATGATTGGATCATATTATGTTTACAGTTGGAGCATTTATAAATTATCTACATGATGAAATTAGGTGTTCAACATGCCAGCCAATGAGAAAATAAAACTGTTAAAATACTTGACAAAACATCAACAAAAAAACAAACATTTATTTATTCAATAATCTTGTTTTGCCATACAAAACTGTACTCTAAAGAGTAAAAATCACTTTGTACAAATTTTTGGGGTAAAAGTCCAATGATTTGAAGATAAATGTTAAAAGGTCAATGTTCTTGAATAATTCAAACATTGCCTCTAGCTGTGTTCTCTTCTCTAGTGGATATAGTAGATGCAGTTTTTTAATATTTTCGAATCTCCTGATTACTTGGTTAACTGAAATGTATAAAACAAATATGGTGAGGTTTCAAAAAATAAGATTATAAAGAAACTGTCCGAATTTTATATAAACCATAGAGCAGAGAAGTTTTGGTTCAAGTATGAGAGGAAGTTTAAGGATGAGAGATCATGATGATGATGTTGTCAGTTATTGTAACCAAAGAACACTAACCTTGTAATATGTTCTTTTTGTATTCAGTCACATTGGATATTGTATGTATTCCATTCTAAACAAAATAATAAAAGTACTTCACATGCAATGTGTACACTGTGACATACACTTAAGCGTTTCCATGCCATATTTCTATTTGCATATTTATAATGTAAGGGAACGCAGATCTTAAATATATATATATATATAAGATCTGCGTTCCCTTACATTATAAATTCTCTTGTATGTATATTCATATATATATATATATATATATATATATATATATATACACACACACACACACACACACACACACACACACATACAAGGGAATGGGGTAAGTTTTGCCACTTACCTGCAGTTGTCTTCTGCAGCTGGCAAATATGAATGATAAAAAATAGAAGCAAATCACGTATTCAGGATGTGTGCAAAAATGGAAAAGTAAACCCTACATAATGGTACAATAAAGTAGTTCAGGGACACAATTTGCTTCATGCTATAGAGGTAAGCTGTGTCATGTCAAAGGTAAGTTGAATCACTGTGGAATATAGGAACAATTTACATTTTAAATAAAACAATGGCCATAGTGTATAAGAACAAGAATCACATTCCAAAGTCTTATGTTGCAGAATAATATTCAGTTTCATAAACCAGCCAGGGAACGCTTTAATATTCATAATATTTGAATACAGTGAAACAATTTACAATATTATATATATATGTAAAATGTAAAGCTAGCTACTCTTTAGAAAATGATTAATTTTCAGAACTGGTAAAGCATCGATATAAAACTTAATAATTATGCAATGTTATTACTTCACTAATAAATTCTTATAACATCATGTGATGGTTTAAATGCATCTTATTCTACTCTTGTTTACTCATTAAATACATATTAGAGTTGTGTTTAAAAAAATACACAATAAATGCAAATAGACAATGTAACTGTCAACTTATTTTGACATTTATTTTCATTTAAAAATGAAGAGAACGCATGTAATAAACCAGTCTTGAAACACAAGATGTTGCTCCAGAGTAAATGTAAATAACTATAGAAATACACTGTAAGAAGAGCCAACTATAAACAAAGACTTCCTTCATTTATGCAGCTAAAATACATCATGGAAATTTGAGTACAGAGCAAAAGCCAGCTTGTGCCTGGCTTACAATGTTACGGAGAATACTTGTAAAATGTATAAACTTAGAAGTTGCTCTATCTTATAAAATGTATTTTTTTCAGATTACAATAACAATCTGAGAATTGTGAGTGATAATGTCAGCATACAAATCAATCCATTCTGTGACTCGATATCCAGAGAAAGCCTGTCAGTAATTACTTTATATATATATATATATATATATATATATATTGAGATATTTAAAAATGTAGGTCACTCACAAACTTGATAAATTTGGAAGACAGTTGCTTGGAAACAACAACAATGCAGAGTCACTGAATGACCTGCAGCAACCAACACACCTCACTTAAAGAAATAAAGAAATAAACGTATAAACATGCATTAAATTCCTTGCAAAGCCATAGTTACTTTGCTTTTGAATTCATTATGGTTTGACAAATATATTTCTTGACTCATCACGGATTTTGATCTTCATTTGCACCTGCAAAAGTTTTTGTAAAGTCAGTTGTGACCGATGGTTCACAGCTATTCAAAAATGTCACTTTTTATTATTAAATATAATCCATAAAATGAAAAAGGTACATTTAAATCATGTTTACAAGGCCAAGTTAAATAGGCTAAATTGCCTGAACAGTGACAACATGCAATATATTTAACAAACTCTTTCTCTAAAATAAGACCGCATATATTGTACACACACACACACACACACAGAGAGAGAGCTATCTAAATGGGGAAATTCCATAGATGTAATGGTTTTTATACTGTAAAAATTGTATATTCTCTCCCCTTACACTAACTCTACCCCTAAACCAACCTATCACACAAACCTTTCTGAATTTTTACATTTTCAAAAAAAATATATTTACTTTATTTTTATTCCAGATACACGAGGACGTACCTAAAGGGAGGTTTTTGGTCATTTCTGGGAAAAAATTTGTCCCCAAAATATAGTTAAGTAGGTGTACACACACACACACACCAGGCACAGTATCTCCAATAGATTAGGGTCTATCCTTCTTAAATATACTGTCATCAATCATTCTAGAAAGACTCAAATCAGTCAAGATTCTGGATATTGTCTGAAACAAATATACCGCTGTATATATATATATATATATATATATATATATATATATATATATATATATATATATATATATATATAAACATATAAACTGAAGGAAAGTTAAAAAAAAATACCTGTTCTAACATGAACTGAAGTGGATCATCTGGTCTATCAAAAACCAGTTTCTCTGTGATGTCCTGAAATAGCACAAATGAAATTGAGTGAAAAACACAAAACAATTATGCTTGTCTTGGAAGTCTCAAGCATCAAAAGGTGCCTTCTACTGCTAAAATGACATTGGTAGCTAGTAAGGGCTCTTTTAATGCTGTAGAACTTATGAAGCAATATGTAGTTTCATTAAATTAAACTGAAATAATGCAATCTTTTAACCCCTTCAGAACCTGTTTTTTTTTTTTTAAACCAATACAATTTATGTTTTTATAATATGAGCAATGCTGGTCACTCATTGGTCTCTGAACAATCAATCACAAAGAAGATATGACCCCATGATTTTTTAAAGTTTAATGTACATCGCAATGGACATCAGGTGTTATCTGCTGGAACCTCAAGAATGAGTTGTGTGCCAGGTGTGAAATTTGTGCAAGCCTTTCAAAGCTAAAATATAGAACTACAAATTCTATGTTAATGCATTAATGTGAATTAATTAAATATTATTAATATGACTTTATGTCTTCAAAGTGACCATAAACTGTCCATCAATTTTTCATTGGTTTTAGTGAGAAACAGCCACAGATGAATGACTACACAGCAACGCACACACCCTCCACACACTGATGCCTTGATGCTATATATAATGCACACAATATATTCATCAAAACAACCAGCAAGTACACATAAACACACCCATACACACAAAGACATATATACTCAGATTCACCCACTGCAACCAACAAAAATAAAGTTTTTATTGAGACTTTATATCATCATACTTTTTTTTTCTACGTTCTTAACTTAAGTTATGTGTTATTTTCAAAATCTTCAACCACTAACGTTAGTTCACAAACTCTAGTTCATACGTATGGTTAAAATATGAGGATTTCTATGTTGATTCAGTCGTGGTGTCCATGTAAAATAATCTAATAAAAAAATTAGTTGGCAATATTTTTTTTTTTTTTTAGATTCATTTCTTCTTTGAAGAATAACGTTAGCATATTTCAAATAAAAAGCTCAGTGGAAAAAAAATCAGGTCTGAAGGGGTTAACAAAACTTAATTTTTTAACATAGCGAACCGTTTTACTTGTTAGTTCTGTTAGAGCTCTGAATTGTGCTTCGCCATTTTGTGCTAAGCCATTCATCACTGTCTACCATTTTCTTCGTAAGAAAATATATCAGTAGCTGCAGCTTTGTTCTTTCTCACCTGAAAAATCTGAAGAATATTATGAGTCTCCATATAGTTAACAGAGCGTTCGTAAGGGTCCGTGAACACTGACGAGGAGCCACGAATGCTCTCCGCACTCTCGGTGATAAGCAGTTTTTCTGATAGAACAGAATCTGCCATCCCACAAAGTCTATGCTAATGTAGTCAACTAAAAAACGATATATATACAAAAAGTAAGTTGCGAAGAGTACTTCCAAGTAGCATTATAACTCAAATAGTTAGCGTTCGCTCTTTAAGAAAGGATATCAGATGCATTACCTCAGTTTAGAACAAAAATACAACTTTTGTTAACACTTCTAATACAACTTTAGTCCGTTTTATGCAAATAGAGAAATGAGACCGCGTATCTCGAGCAGGACGGTTGGAAATGTCACCCTGTAACCCCTAGCAACTGTAAACAAAAGGCTTGCATGATGTCATTGGGCACAGTTCCCCGGGACATTGCCTTTGATTCGTGAGGAGTCTAGAAAAGGGTTATTAAAAAGGCAAAAAAACTGTGTTCGTACGGTCGAAATATTACTTTTGCAGTTGATGCCAATTTTACGATCTATTTTTGGATAAGAAACTACCTCAGAAGACCTCGGGCTAACGTTTACAATACGACTGACAAAGGGAAGGAGGGGCTAAACTGCTGTTTCTAGGTTGCTAGTCGTCCTCAGCTGACACTTCGGCCTACAATGGGTGCATTTTATGTAGGGCAGACGGTGTGCGTGTCCCCCGGTGAACCTCTCGGCGGAACATTGCTGTTCGTGTTTATAACCGAAAGGGGGAACTCGATATCAAGAAAAGCTTTCAAGCAACGGAAACCTCCTACTAAGCGGAATAATATGGAGGAGAGGGATTGTTACATGTGACGAAATACTTACGTGAGCCAAGGTCGAGCAGCTTTTATCAAATTAATATACAGAAGATATATAAGTATCGTTTTATAATATGCCTCTTTTGACGTTTGACATCACAAAACCTGGGACGTCGCCTAAGTTATATCGCTGCCAATATCCCGACATAATATTCATGTTAATTGCTGTTCACTGCTATCATAACACTAAGACAGGATCAGTCGTTCAAAGGATTGTATTCTGCTATATATATATATATATATATATATATATATATATATATATATATAAAATAGCGCATGAAAAAAATCACTTAGGCTTGAAGGTTGATTATTCCTCGTCTAGACTACAGTCGACCGCGCGCGCGCGCGCACACGCACACACCTGTCATTGTCTAGACTGGGGGGTGTCGGGGGAGGGGGGGGCTCGTGAACCACTATTGCATTATTTTGTGTCTGTCACAACGACTCTGTGAACGTATTGGGGAACAAAAAAGTTCGGTGTCACTTTTCACGATCTGATTGGCCCACAATACCGTCAGCAACTCTCCTTACGTTTCCTTGAGGTCAGCTAGGGACGTTAAAAAATAAATAAATGAGAAAATAGAAATGCGTAGAAAGTAAAAGGCACGGGGTGAACAATCTAGCTTGTTGGTCTTCAAACTGACGGGCAGCGTCATCATCCAATGTGGGACCAGATGTAATTTGGATACATTTATTGACACTGTCTCTAACCAATCGAAAGTAGGCTATCTATAAAAGATCAACATGAGGGGTTCTCGGATGACTGGCCTTTTGATCGAGGATGGGACATGGATTTCAGGGAGTTTCATTCGCGCCAAATAACAGTAATTTCGTGGTAACGTATGCATTTCTTTATGCTCAAGAATCAAGCAGAAACTCCTTAAAAAAAAGGGACGCACTGAAATACTTAACGGAAAACGGTGCACTTGTACAGTGGCCGATCATTAAAGAAACTGAGGATGCGTAGTGTCCATGCTGGTTCAAACACAACAATTGGATAAGGCAGAATAGTTTCACTTTCAGAGCCACAATGGAGCCAGTTTCAGCGCTCCTCGCTGCGCGGAAGGGAGGGCGTGCGGCTCACCGATTGGGGTAAAGTCATGTTGAACGATTTATATCACAACCTACGTGCTTCAAGAAAGTCCATTCTGTTCCAATCGCCAGTAGAAAGGCGTGGCTGCCCAAAATCTTCGACGAATAGTGAAAAAATGGGAGGGCACGAGCGAGCTGCGTGATGTCCTCTCCGAAGGTAGGCTGCAGCGTGTGTTTATTGATGAGATGAAAGAAGATGGAAGTGAGAAATGAAACAAAGTAAGGGACAATATTAATAAACTCAGTCCTTGCCTGGGGAAAAGCTGCGAAGCGCTGTAGCCACTGGAGAAGAAAGACCCTTAAAGCAGCAGGTAAGAAATAGGGAGAGGGAAGGGAGGGGGAGGGAGGGTACTTATACCCACTATTTATGTTAGGCTATTTATAAGATTAATAGCAGTCGTTCCCTAGATATGTGGTGAAAAAAACCTTAAGCATGAAGCATGAACTAATAGCTCAAACGCAAGACTTGTTCAGCAATATGTTATGCATAAACCAGCCGTGAAGAAAACTTCGCGAAATTACGTTTAGTTGTGAAAGAATTGGCACTCTGGATTATGTGAGTTCTCTCTAAACATCTAATGTTTGTCTGGAATGGAATTAAACAAAAAAGATTATGAAGTGACGTCTCTCGACCATATAATTCCTTGCTTGATCACCCATTTTCTGTAGTTTAACACTTGTCAGGCTATCGAGACTTTGTCTGTAGTTTTAATATTATTTCAGTAGGTTGTGTGTTTTGATATTTTGCGAAGTGTTAAACGTACCACTGAACCATGACACGAAAAGCTCAATACGACTCAACGGAGCCGCTAGGGACTTCCCTATACGACCAAAATATTTGATAGAATAACACCCGCTCTAACCGCGAGTTAAGTGTCAAGAATGATATCGCTACAAGACCTATATGGTCTGTTTCACTACAGACGAGATAGAAATGATTATTCAAACATTTCAGCCGCTTATCTGGAGTCCTTTCCGGGCTATTGCTAATATTTTATTGACCCCGGTAGATTTGCGCGCTAGCCTCTGGTTTCGGGCTCTCTGAGGCAAACATTATTGTTACCAATATTGTTGTTTTGTGTAGACGCTGTCGGACAAATTCTATACGAAAGTAGCCTATGGAGTTTTGTAGGGAGTGTATCTGGCGCTTTACCATGTCCGTTATTTGTCTTCATTGAATTAGGATACGCAGCCTAAACGAAGTGACCGATATATTAGTCCTCGTACCAAGAAACCGAAATTTAGATAAATGCCCAGCTTGTTCTGTATTCTAATGCTTGTACTTACTGAATGACCTCTTTTTGACTCCGTGTTGTGAAGTGCCAGCTTGTTGCCTATAACGCACGCGTTTGTAGGCTAAGCAAACAATAAATCACTCGGCCATTTTAACACAAAAAAACTTAATATGGCAAAGCAGAGAGGAGCGCTTCTTCAATATTTTGGAGGTTACGGGGCCTTCGAGCAGCGTCCGATCACAGCGCTGATTGTATTGTTATCTCAGTGTAGTTCGAGACGGCGGGTATGAGAACCATGCAGTGGAAAAACACACCAGACACATTTTTCATTAATTTATCATATGCCCTCTGTTTCCCGACGCTGTATTATAAAATGTCTGGCTTATATAATCTGTGTATTTATAGCAAATGCCATGAAAAGGTTGTCAGTTATGTTGGGAGATTCTATCCGATGTTGCCTACTTTGATTATTGGGATGTTTTATCTGAGCTGAAAGATGAAAAACCCTGTTGCAAACACAATGCAATAATCTTATTTTTAATACAAATGTTAGCAATGTGTAGGCTATGTGTGTTTGCTTTTTTATTATTTGAATTTGCTGACCGCCACTCTCTCAGACGGTCAATGCGGCCTTGGAAGTTTGACTGAACCCCTTTACTTATTGATACAAAAACACAACTATTGAAATAGCCTACTTAATTCAACGTTAAGGAATTTTTTTTATATAAGTAAAGTGCTGGTGTATATGGAATAGAGGCAGATTGTATTATTAAAAAAAGAGGTTTGCACGTGTAAATCATGGCCTCTGTTCTATTAACCCTGTGTGCTGCTCTATATTCGTTGCTAGCTTAGAAGTGTTAGCAAGTCGTCAGTCTCCTAAACCTGTGGATGTCTGAATAACATTTTTTTTTTCTTTAACCTACTTCAATCAATGTTAAATGTCGGCAATTTCACGATGAAAACTTTCATCTCTATCTTTGCATCTGATTCAGAAGAGGGTGATGTATAGGCTAGTTGTGCATTAACGTAAGGCAAAAAAAACTATAAATCATCATAAAATATTATAGCGTTCTTTTTGCTTCTAATATTATTGCAAGTGCATACCTATGTTAGAAACAATATTTCTTTCACAAAGTTATTTTTTTCCCACTGTACTTTTTTTTCCCTTATAGCTGCTACCGGCCTCCTTTTCACGGTTTTGTAAAATTCTTCGTGTCTTTGCAGGTAGGGCAACGTCGAGGAAATTAACTCTTTCTATATCATGTCGAATTAGGTTTTTATTTTAGTCAGCTCATTTTTTGAAATGCGAGTTATATAGGCTATTACTTTATGAATCAAGCGTTCCCCCCACGTGTTCAAGACTGCTCAGCTTAAGCTACACGTTGTTCTTTATTGTGCACCTGTTTAATTCAGTTGAAATCCGTTTTTAATCGCGTGTGTGTATTAATGTTTTTCAATGCTTCATGGATGATTTGGGCAGTGGGGATGGGGAGGAGGGCCTTGCCTGCGTGCAGGTCGTTTGTCTGTCAGCTTTACCGAGTTTTAAGTTGCTGTATGCGTGAAAAATACCTTGAGATGTATATTTTACGTTAGTATACGATAGTGTATACAAAAACTTCAAAATAAACTTGCAAATACACTGTAAGTCCCAGCAGTCGCACTATAGATATAGCAATGCTCCTCCTGGAATTAATTTTCATGTGTTAATGCACCATAAAAACGAGATTTTTCTTATTACTTTTCTGTAATGAGGCTATAGCAGCTCAGTTATGTGATGCTTGGAAACGTGTGACACTTTTGTCTGTAAAGATGTGCCTTTTAAGGGGGTATGTACCTGGATGTACATGTGAGAGTTTATTCTTAAGTGGCTTTATGTTTCTTATTTAAACAATAATGTATTGTTGATAAGTTGTATCATATAACTAAACATTAACTAAGAGCACTGTTTTCCCAAACATGAATTATCAATATGTAAGCCTGTATTTTTATATGGCTTATTTGTCTGCACTAAATATGACTGTGTTTATTAGTGCGATTATTGATCTGAGGGGCATATTGATTGTTGCTTATATATAATGATAAACTTATTGAGTTTAATCATTATGGTGGCAATATAAGAGGTCGTGATCATGATTTATGTTTTCAAACATATTATTTTACCTTCATACTCCTTGACCTTTGATCAGTTTTTGTGGATGTTTAATGATACAGCAAAGTGGTTTAATTTTTGTGTGTGATTATTGATTTGTTTATTTAGCCTGTCATAGATGCCGTATTAATACTTGTAGACTTAGAGTTAGTGGCAACTAATATAACCCTATTCTTAATGTTCACTAAAGTTTTTAAAAAATGTTAAACATTCTTTTGTCTATTTTTGGGGAGATTGAAATGATAAATTTGACCAAAAGACAACAAATAAATCATGATCTTAGGAATATTGGGATTCGTAGATCAAAAGAAGGCATTGTGTGCTGTTTATTTTGGAAACTTCAAACCCTCTTAGTGCTTCAAACATAATGCTCACATGCCACAGCCGAGACCAAGAGTTTGTCAGTTGGCTTGCAATTGATTATTTGACAGAATGACGCATTCAAAATATGCAAAATTGCAATTAAAGAATTGCAGGTGTACAAAATTTCAATGAAATTGTAAGGTGATTGATCACAGTGGGTAGGGCCGTTCTAATTATACTTAGAATGGTATGATAGCAGTTATTACTATACTGTTTGCTGTACCATTAGACCAGAGGTTACTAAGTCAGATTACAGAGATATCTTAACCATCTGACCAGTTTGGACAGTGACCTTCACTAATGTTATTAAATGTCAAGGTCCGATAATTCCTCTTTAAGGAATCTTGTGAGAATCAGGACAGGAGAATGAGAGAATAAAACAGTGCCAAACACACATGTCCACAAGATGCAGAACTGACGGGAGCTATACTTTACATTATAAACACACTGACATGAACTGACATGCTCATCAGCCTACACAAATTTCCTAATACTTTCCTAACAAATTTCCTTATTGTCAGTAGGTGACAGTACTAAGAGGGGAGGGTAATTTTTTTTAATCTATTATAGGCGTTTGACCTTTTGGCTTTGCTTTCTTCATGATATAGTTGCAACACATACATTTCAGCCTGGCATGTGTAATGATATTTCATATCATAATGATCATGTTATATTCAGTTTGATTGCTTGGTATATCACGTGTCTGTGTCACGTGGTTTGAGGAAATCCTTGACCATAGGATGGTTAACCGCACTCCTTCCCGAATTGATATCCTGTATTATTTAACATAATGTATATATGCTAAGGTTTTAATTATACAAACATGCATAACAAGAATTCTTTATTTATTCTGAATGATGTTCAGGGCCTAACCAGTAGGAGGAGTCATTTTACTTTAGGGCTGTTTTTTTCTTGATTTTCTAAGATAAATTCAACTAATTACTGGTAACATCATGTAAATATGCCAAAATGCCCTTAACATGTAACTGAAGACAGAACAATAGGCATAAAAACTAAAAGTGAGAACATGAAAGGACTAACAAAATTCAGTATTGAGTTGAAAATTGCGGCTTATTTAGAATAGATCCATTCAAATACTGTATCTTATTGTATGAATTTTAATACATGATGATGTTTCTCTTACGCAGAAGAACAATTTGACATCAAAACTCATGACATAGCCTGAGGGGAAACCATGGTAACAATGGTCAGACACAAGGCAGTGGCAATTTGTTCACACTTTGATTTTGCCTGCTGTCTTTCATTGGTCTATATAACAATAAAAATATATGACCCCCCTATCCAGTTCTTTTGCAAAAATGCATATATAAAATTCATCAATATGTAAGTTACCTATGTAAAAATGGCTTAAAGACGACGCAAATATCCCACGAAGACAGAAAAAGCAAAAAGATACATTAATACACTCAAAAACAGTAGCCGTTTGCTTTTCACACTGATCACGCAGAACAGTTTGTGAAATGTTGGTTTTTGTTGAAGCTATGAAACTTAGATGCTTGCGTTAGCCCTCGAGAAAACATCTAGAATTGGGTTGTAATTGGACTGTGAAGTTCTGTTTTTTATTTCTTTTCAGTTTTTTGCTTTTAGTGAATGCTTGCAATGTAATTACTTGACAATTTAATCTGAGAGATCTATCAGAATTAGTGAGCTATCCACTTTTCCTAATTGAGCTGAACATTCCCGTACCCCTCTAGGCTTTATCTTAGAAGAATAAATTCTATTCTTTTTTCCCCCCCCTGCATATGAGGTTCGTCTTGATGAGTGATTTCCTAATGTTCACGCTATTTTTAAGAATGTGGAGATAGGGCTGATTGGACTAACCAGATTGCACAGAGACTAGGCTAGATCTTTGATTCCTGTCAAGTTTCGAGATTCGGGGCTTGAGACGTCCACAGTTGTGAGAGGGAATGCTGTACGCAACAGCTTGCGGGTTTAAAAGGGAATTCTTAATATAGGCCTAGATCCAGGTCAAAGTTGAAACCTCTTTGTCTTTTGTACATGTGCCTCTCTAAAAGTGTAATTGTGCTTCCCTGAACAGCAGCTGCTTCGGTGTTCACTAGTGGTGGAGACGTCCTTGTGCTTTCCACCTTGATTTATTCCCAGCGATGCATTTTTCCTACTTGTAACACATTGTAGTTTGTACTGTACGCCGCTCACCTCAGATGACCTGAATGAGGCAGCGTCACTTACTCGCGCTATCTTCTTCACACACCCACATCAGGAAAACCAGTTTTAGGCAGCGAGGTTTAGACCTCACCTGGCAGACTAGTAACATTTACCTCAGAAAGAAGAGTTGCTTTGGTACAATGGGGATTTTCCACAGCGAGTGTGCCAACAACTCTTTCCCGCCCTTTTGCATACATAATTGTCAGTCATGTGTTGCAGCATTAACTTGGTGAATGTTTTTCTGCCTAAATTTCGATGTGAAGTCACACTTGTGAAATAAGCAAGAATGTATTATTTTCAATATGACATTGTCACAACAACGCAAACACGTTTGCTTTCCCAAGGTAAAAAAAAAAAACATAAACAAGGGTCGGGGAGTTTGTTTTTGGTACATGCAAATAAAAGCCTTCTTGTTCTTTTTTCTCTTATATTTTAGTGTGTAGGCATGAGACAAAACGCGCACGTCGCAAGGATCTTTTCAGCGTGTCTCTTTAAATGCATAAACGAGTACACAGGCATTTCACTGATGTGAAAAATGTATCTTGGATTCTAATAGGGAAGTTGTATGTTTGCCAAGGTGCTTTCGTGTCCTCAGCTAACCCCGGCACTCATATGGTTTTCTACAAGTCTTAGTGAGATCACTGCCATTTCTAAAGGAAAATATCTGGAAATGGTTTGTAAAAGGGAGATGAAAAAAATAAAACAGAGGTAGTCAAAGAGTTCTCTCTCAGAGTTTGGCCAAGTTTACTTCTTATTTGTTTACAACTGGGCTGTATAAAGCGGGCCTGGCGAACGCAAGGGAGGGAGCTGCTTTGGAGCACAGAGCACTCAGAGATAGAATGTCCTCCATTTTGGAGAAAAGGGCAGCTCCAAACGTGCTCACTGTTCCAATAGGAGAAGTAATAACGACACATGGGTTAACAGAAACGGCGGCACAAATACGGAATCGAGTAAAGGCTGTTTTACACATTACCACTCCACATTGTTAACAAGTCTTTATTGTTACTGGCAAGACTAGTTTTTGAAGACGATCAGTGGTGGGCTGCACGAAACAGTGGAGGATCTGGTGGGACAAATATATAATGTATCATGTTTCTGAGAACTGTCATCGAACGCACACACACACACACACACACACACGTTGTGTTTTCATGCTTTATGGGGACTTTTCATAGACATAATGATTTGTATACTGTACAAACTGTATATTACACTAACCCTAGCCCTCAATCTACCCGTCACAGAACACTTTCTGCAAAAAAATTTCGGATATTGCCATCTTTGTGGGGACATTTTGTCTCCATAATGTAGGGTTTACCAGGCCACACACAGAGCGAGAGAGAGAGAGAGAGAGAGAGAGAGAGAGAGAGAGAGAGAGAGAGAGAGAGAGAGAAAGAGAGAGAGAGAGAGAGAGAGAGAGAGAGAGAGAGAGAGAGAGAGAGAGAGAGAGAAAGAGAGAGAGAGAGTGTTAGCGAGGCATTTAAGTCCAGAAATATAAAACAAATTTTTTTTTTGCATATATATATATATATAAATCGTGGAAGATTCCAGCTGCCAAAAGGAACTTCAATATGTAGCCTCTTTAAAGGTCACGATTGTGTATCTTTATGTAAATATTTTAAAGGCGTATTCTTTCCCCCCGAGACCCTGGTCTTAAAACAGGATCAGTGTGTGTTGTGTGTGTTGCTATAGTTTGAGGACATTTGTCTGTGACTTGCGTCTGGTTCAGAGGGGAGGGAACAAGCTTCACGTTATTGCAGTGTCTCTATCCAGGTGTTGTTTATCCTACTCTGTATTATGTGGCCATTTTGGAAAGAGCACTTGACGTTTTTATGGGTATGTATGAACTGGGCCAGCTTAAAGAGGACAGCTGCTGAGCTGAGGAAACATTTCGAACGTTTCGAAGTAAGAATGGCCTTGAAAACTCTCTGCATAGGTGTGCATACCTGTTGCCAGGACAGTTATTGTTGCCAAGGCAATTTGGCAGAGGAGCAAGTGTGTGAATTGTTTTCTGGCCAGTAACATTTTTGAGATTTTTTAATCTACAATTTCCTCACTGATTAGCAAAAACGGAGAATATGGAATCATGTTTTTATACTTTGACTCGCCCAGGGAAATGGAAGGGATACCGCGTGTACTATTGTTTTAAGTTATACAGTACAAACAAATACTATTTTTAATATACACTTTACGATTATTTGCGTCCAGGACAGTTGTTACAAGGCAATTGGACAGAGGGACAAGTGTTGGAAGTGTTTCTGTATCGTTTTCTAGCCAGCCGAACACAATCGGCATTCTACAAAAAGCAGAGAACAAAGAATTATACTTATGTTGCCTACTATGAAACATTTTGCAGCGTAATTATCTTTTGATTAGGGTTGCAACAATTAATTGATAATAATCAATGATGTCACACAGAACAAGATACAGCAGAACACAAAGTGCACAACACAAGTATGAGAGCAGTTCACAATAAACCTTTTAAAGAAGGTCACGTAGTAGTGTGTGTGGCTAGGTTTCTGTGTCGAGTGCTTTGAGTGCTGGGATTGTTCAATACAGTTGTAAGGTTTATACTTTTTACTGTTCTTATAATGTCCATTTGTTCTAAAAGTATGTGTGTGTGTTTCTGTTTATATATATACTGTATGTGTTTATATATATATGAGAGTGTGTGTGTGTGTGTGTGTGTGTGTATGTATATATATATATATATATATACGTGTGTGTGGGTGTGTGTGTAATATATATATATATACATACATACACACACACACACACACACTCTCTCACACACACACACACACACACACACACATATATATATATATATATTTATATATAAACAGAAACCCATAGTTTTGGGACAAGTTGTTTTGCACACACACACACACACACACACACACATATATATTTATATATATATATTGTGTTGGTGATTGTGTGTGTGTGTGTGTGTGTTAATGGGCTAGATGTGGAATAGCATGCGCTTTAAGTATAATAGGCCTACTGAAAATAAAACGTTTACATTGTCTTTTAAGATTAATAAAAAAATTCATCACCAAAACTAATTGCTGTCTTACCTTTATTCACAGTCAATATTGTTGCTGATATAAGTGATTGTAATTCTATAGAACTATATTATTCAGTAGTATTTACAGTAGTAGTAGTTTAGTAGAAAAGGTACATAGTGTGTACCAGTATGTGGATGCGTTATACAAGCAACTCTTTTGAGGATGGCATTTACTTGCTTGTTTTGTAGAATTCATTTTAACATATTGATTGTACTTTTTCCTACACTTTAGGTGTATGTAGCAAGACTCTTTCACAAATACAGGCTTTTATGGAAAATACATTTTACCATTTAGAGATCAGGACCTGTTGTGAAATACTGGTAAACGAGAAGCTGTAACAATACAGTTGTAAAATTGTATTAGTTGTAGAGCGGCACGATTCTGGATAAACTGAGAATCACGTTTTTGTTGTTGTTGTTGTTGTTGTTGTTGTTGTTGTTGTTTTTTCAAACAGATGTCACGATTCTGATCTGACAACTAAACAAAATAATGTAATTTACTAGATGTTCTGACAAAATGTTAATTGCTGGTCCATTTAAAATGTTTAATACATTTGAATGACTTATTTAAAAAATCAGTTTGACTGAATGACTCACTCATAAATGCTTCACTTGTTTCATTTCTGGATGATTCAGTGTTTTTGAATGAATCTCTTGAATGAATGATTCAATGACAAATACATTTTTTAAGTCACTTGTCGCCACCTACTGGCGTAACGATGTAATCGACACTATCTTTATTTGAAGCTCCAAGTTACTTTCAAAAGGTGATTTACTGTATTTTCATCGCTACCATAGACATCAGTGTTTATATCCGATCTATAAACTTTTATTCCAGTACTTCTGTGATCATTTGAATATTTGTAACACACTGTGTGGTTGAAAAGACTGCTGTTTCATACCTAGCCTTACTGCTTTCTCTGGCTCAGCGCAAATGCAGATTTGAATGTTTAGTGTGATTTTGTCAAGTTTTTATAGACATCGAATCGTTGTCATTTAGGAAGGAGATCGTGTAGGTGTTTGAATCGATATCGCAATCTTTGAACGATTAATCTTGTAGCTCTAATAAGTTTTAAAATTACCGTTTTGATGCTTTTGTGAACAAAGCTGGAAAAATGATGGGCATTAAAAAGTTAGGGCACACTGATGTAAAAAGTTTGCTTTGGGCCATTTGTTTAGTTTGGACAGAGATGGGGAAAAAAACCTGCAGTGTTTTAAGGTAATTTTCGATGATTGAAACACAGTTTACTGGTATTTTGATGCCAATGTGTGAATAGAATCTTAACGATAAAAAGATGAAAAGCAAAGCCGTTATTTATGTGGACAGCAGGTGTGGTATTTTACAATTTTACAGCAGCTTAGGTGGTTTAATGTGTTAAAGCTTCTAATGATAAATTGTCCAAGAGTATCCTATATAAAGAGATGGAAAACTTCTTTAAACTTATTGACCTTGACATGATGAATCATTATGTTTGTTTTCCTGCATGTTAGCTGCACCTCATGACATTGTTGGTCACACTAACTTGGTGAACTTCAATTTATATATATATATTATAATATTTTGATAAAACTGCTTCCCTTTTTTTCTATGAATTAATAATAAAATACTATGCCAAATTAATTATTTCATCATGGCTTTTTTATTCACTATGACATCAAGACGATTGTTACAACCTGACACTTTTTACTTCATGCCCCCAAAAATATCAAAATGAATTTTCATTGTGAAATGAAAAACTTGTTCATCATCAAGATGGCTTTAAGATGATTCCATTCAAGTCATTGTATGTATGAATCACATTTCTAATGTATTTTCGGATAAATTAATAGATTTTGACAAAAAAATTAGTGCCATGTCACTGACCCACCCGTTTCCAGGCAGTTGTTGCCAAGGTAATTTGGCAGAGGTGAAAGTGAATTGTTTAGCCAGTCTGACACAATTATACAAAAAAATATTTGTAGCAAAAGTAGAGAATTTTTTGCTTATAGCAAATGCGAAACCCAGTTTGTATACACACATATTTGCTAATCTGTTCCAAAAAATAAATAAAATAATACTTGACAAATTAATTGATTGTGAAAATAATTGTTAGTGGCAGCCCTATGTTTTAACACCATTCATGCAGCTGTTGGTACTTACAATTCTATAGCATTATTTTTCATAAGCATCTAGGGAAAAATACTAAATGTGCAACAATGTGTGGGGTTATATAAGCAACCCTTTTGAGGAAGGCATATTATTTTTAGATTTTAGCGACTTTTAATTCACTTGATGAATACTGCGTGTTATGACCCCTCATCAAAAGGATTGTTCAGATTTTTTAATTCACACATCCAATTAAGTCACATCCTTATTTTCATTGATAAGGTGGAAAACATTAATGAGATTTTGGCAGTTTCTCTGTAAATCTTGTGAAATGGTTGGCTGTCCTAGCACGTTGCAATTGCAACATAGTTATTAATCTGACGACGTAAGGTTTCTAAAGGCCTTATATTTTGACACTGGAGATTTGGCAGACTGGGCTGCTTTATTGGAATTACTAGAAAAAAAACAGTACCATTGTTTAAGAAAGAAAGAAAGTGCCAGAAAGAAAAAGAAAGAAAGAAAGGTTTCCTGTTTACAGTCAGTGTGCCGACAGTGTATTCATTTCCTTGTGTGTAAATACAGTTAAATAGGTATGTACACAGTTTCAAAGGGTGTTCCTATTTGCTATCATTTCAGTCAGGATTCTAGGTTGATTTCATTACTATCTGTCATTTTCAGTGAAATATTCCATGCTTTACATAATGTTTTTCCCCCACTAACTGTAACTAATAAGTATCATGTAATCACATCTTGTCTGACACCATGATACGTGTATGTATGTATATATATATATATATATATAGGCTGTCAATAGATTGCAATTATTAATCGCGATTAATCGCACACTAATCGTGAAATTAAGCATACACCATTTAACTTGTTTAACACGTTCATTTTTTTTCATCATTTGCTATATCCAGCGAAGTAAACCATCAGATTGAAGGGCGATTCTCACAAAACTATTTTCTGCAAGCTTTTTTCTAGGTAAACTTTGGTGTCTTTCCAAAAAAGGACACTTGGAGACACCAAATAGCCTAATGATATTAGGAGGGCCCTATTTTAACGATCTAAGCGCACAGTCTAAAGCGCAAGTGCACTTAGTGCGTGTCTGAATCGACTTTTGCTAGTTTAACGACGGAAAAATGGTCGGCGCACCCGGTGCATGATCTAAAAGGGTTGTTCCAATTCTTTAATGAGTAATGGGTGTGTTTTGGGCGTAATGTGCAGTAAACCAATCAGAGAGTCATTTCCCATTCCCTTTAAAAGCCAGTTGCGCTCGCACCACGGCGGATTATGGCGGATAGTGGAAAGACTGAACGCGTCTCCAGAGCGCAAACGGATCTGCTCGTGCGCGAGGTTAAAGCACGCTAGCAGACCATCTACGGGACAAGCCGGATTCCACCATGGGCCCTATCTTGCACTCGGCGCAAATGACTTTGTACACTGACGCATGTATCATTCCTATTTTGCACCTGCGCAAAGTGGGCTTTTCCCTCCACAGACGCACGTCGGTAAACTAGGGAATGAACTTGCGCTCCCTGGGCGGGTCGGCGCAAAAAGGAGGCGTGTTTCGGCGCAAACATTCCCTAGTACTATTTTGCAGTTCCAGAAAACAATTGCGCCACTGACCAGAAAAAACCTAGTCTAAAGTCAGTGGCGCGTTGCGCGTTGTTCATAATGCTATTTTAAGCGCGCATGCTTGGCCATAATGTAGCGGTGCACAACGCGCATACACTTTGATTCTCTCAACAACACAGATGCAGCAGTTTTTATTTGTGCAAATCATACATTATAACAAGGAAAAATATTAAAACACATGAGGGAAATCATTTTGGTGTCCATGAAGATGTAAAAAATATGTAGTTTTTTTCCTCCCACGCCTGTTTAACCGACGCTGATTTGGGTGGGTTTCTCCCATCCCCATACAACGTCACTTCTCTGTCTTTCACGGTCCTGACAAGAACGTCGGGTCTCCTCGGCTGTGAACCACTCCTGGCGCGCGCCTGGTCAATCCGCCGTTATAATAGCAATCCGCCATGCAACATGCGCACCTGCTCTTAAAGGGTATGTTGGACGACGCTCTGATTGGTTTATTTCACGTTACGCCCAAACCACACCTATGAATAATGAAGCTACTTCAGACCAACCCCTTTTAGATTTGCGCCAGGCGCAAGAGGCATTTATCCCGCCGGGAAAATAGCAACAGCGCCGGGATCCGCCCACAAATTTACTTGCGCTTTGACACTTGCGTTTCAGATCGTTAAAATAGGGCCCCATATCTCTATGCACACTATATTAATCTTTTACATTGTAATCCTTTTATTTTTAATATTTGCCATGTTTGTGTGCTGCTGCGCGTCCCTGTGTGTGTGATAAGCAGTGTACACGTGTTGTGCACCCGCATATAGGCGCATATTACTAATGCGCCCTTTAAATTACAAAAAATAAATAAATACTGTGCCATTGACTTTAGACCAGGTTTCTCTCTAAACCTGGTCTATTTCAGTTGCCTCAAAATAGCAACGCGCCAACAATGCACCTACACACACCTGGTTTTCAGACCAGCAGCCCATGGGCGCACAAAAAGGCGCTATTTAAACAACGCGGTGCAGGACGTGAAAAAGATAACTGCGTCAGGCTGAAACGAGCAAAAAACATTGCATAGCATTGCGCCGGGTGTATGATAGGGCCCAAGGAGTCCATATAATTCATAGATTTATGCACACCAAAGCCCCATGAAGATTACAGAATTTTTTTTCAGAATTTGGGGGTAGAGTATGTGTGCAGTGCAAAAGCAAAGAGCTTGTTTACATTTTAGACAAGTCAAGTTGCAATACCGAACAGGACCACATGGAGATGCTTAAAAAATGTAGTGAAATGTGTCTGTGCATAAATACAATGCGATCAGTTGCGCACATACAGGGTTTGTTTGCTCATCAATATAACAGACTCACCGCATGCTTACTGTACGACTCCTGTACGTCACCGCAATCGTCTTTATCTTGATTGAAATCCTCATCCGTCAAAACTTTACTAAGCGAGACAGTGGTTTGCTTTATCCAGCTGAGAAACGTAGTTTGCGTTCCATCTGGCCATACAGCGGTAGGGTGTTTTGACATTTTCCGTTTCATTATTTCACACAGAGCGATGCGTGAGGGCTCGCACTCTTCAGAAACAATGACAGAAAATTACAGAGCTTGTGTTTTAAAGCGAAACACACACTGGAATGAATAATTCTCTGAAAACACAACATGAGTTTCTATTCTCTCTGACTTCTCTGACGTAATCAGCCTGGTTTTCTTTACATTATAGCACTGTTTGAATGAATAAAGTTTAGTCGACTATTAGTGGGCAGCCCTAATTACTATTGTGAAGTTTTGGTTATTCATTTTGAACCCTATATTACCTTCTTATGGCCAGATTTACTAAATGGCAAATTAGAGTGAGACTGCAATCTCATGAAAGCACTGATGGGAGTGGAAAGTTCTGTGGCTGATCTACTGACAATGCGCACATTAAGGAACACAGACGCATCAGCGCATTTCTATTATGACCAACACCATCTACCAAGAGCAGCGCAAATTAGCGTATGGGGTCACAAACAAGCAGAGCCGATGATAATCAGGTGTGGGTAATCTACTATAACAACTCGGGCGCAGCAGATTAAAAATAACGTGACTTGGTCAACAATATGTTTGCATAACATCTTCCTCTGGCATTCCAAATTAATAAACAAACACAAGTGGACAAAATGTCATCCTTTCTCATGCGATCTCTGGCAACTATCTCAGCATGTCAAGCGCAAAAGGGTTTAAGACATGCTTAAATAATGCCGCAAATTAAGCGTAGCGTCAGTTCTGGCAGGTCATGTTAGTCAAGCTCGCATCAGCTGACTCTCCGCTGATCCACGTCTAACTATAGGAATACAACGCCTATTGGGCCTTTCACACAGGACGCGGAAAGCGCTGCGCTATGAAACCCATTCATTTCAATGGCTTGCGCCGCGCGAAGACGTTTTGTTGCTGCGTCGACCAAAGCGCAAGCGCAGCTCGCGCGCATGCCGCGGTCAAAGTTCAAAATAGTTCAACTTTTGCCGCTGCGCTCTGTGACGATTACCAGCGCGGCCAATAGAAACGGGACATCCAAACAAACATGGAAATCAAAATGGATAAACGGCTAGCACTGTGCACGGGACGCCAATTTTTTTTTTGTAGGGTGGTAGGAGAAGACTCATTAATATTCATAGGGGAACTAATCCGCAATTGGTTCGCTGCCACACGTCACTCAGATTGACATGGCAGATCAAGACGGTGTCCCAGCAAAGATACAGAAGTTTGTGAAGTTCGTGAGCGGTCTCCGCACAAATCTTCCGGATTTGGATAACCAAATGTTGACAGGTATGCCTTACCTTCGTGAAAGTGTCTGCTGTCACGAAGGAGACGATGTCTGTTTTCTCTATCACATCTCATTAGAGATGCGTCACGGCGAGCCAATCAGGGATTAGTTCCCCAATGAATATTAACGAGTCTTCCCCTACCACCCTGCAAAAAAAAAAAATCGCGCACGGGACAGATACATAGTTTACTGCTGACCGAAAGGAGGAACAAAAATCTAAATAACTAACGTTATTATACTGACGTGTAGAACTCCCGCTTAAAGTTTTTGAAAACTCCACCTACTTTGCTCTGGCATAGCAGCGCAAATCACGTTGTATCTGAAGGGCAACGCTGAACCCAGCGGCCAGCGCAGCGCATTCCGCGTCCTGTGTGAAAGCCCCTTATCGCTGTACATATATAAGCTCCTTCAGTATTATCAGCAGCTATAGTGTTTCTCAGGAGCGAATTACCCTCCTCCATCCCCAGCTCCTCCTCTCATCAGTTAGTATGGCATTCTGATTCCCCTTGAATCAGAATAAATTCTCGAATTATGTTGTATTTTAAAATCTTGAATTAATGATATCTGCACAGGGTTCCCACGGGTTCTTGAAATCCTTGAAAGTTTATGAATCTGAAAAATAAATTTCAAGGCCCTTGAAAGTTTTGGAAAATAAACATACATAGATACAGGTCCTTGAAAGTGCTTCAATTGATTTTGTCCAAGAAGTTTTCTGGGAAAAAAACGAATATTATTTCCTCCGGTCTATCCGGCGGTCTATCATAGGCGGCCAACACTTTGTAGCCTATGAATACTAGCTTGCTTGATTTACGTTAGTTACGCGCATGTACGCATCACTTAAAGGTTCTCTAAGGCAAGCGATCCTGGGTGACGTCACTTCTTGTTGACATTCGAACTATTGTCAAACAAAACGGAGGCTAGCTAGACCCTCCCTCCTCCTCATCCGCACACTAACCCCCCAAACCACACCCCCAAACCCTTCTTGTCGGTCATTGGCTGGAACAGTTTGTTATGTTTCGGGGAGCGGGTCGCCGCAGTTTGTTTTTGTTGCCGTTTGTGGAGCCTGGGCTGTCTACAGAGATCGCGTTTCTTTACAGTGTGTTCAGGGGACAGGCAGCCAGCGGATAGTGAGGAGATGATTGCTGTGTATGTGACAAATAATGTTTTGGCCTAGAAAACGCGTGACATCGCTTAGAGCACCTTTAAGTGTTTCCCGCGTGAGGTACTTTGTGTTGTACGTTGCCATGATTTTCACGCGTGCACAAAACTACTACAACGGTACCTCGACGTTTGTTGTTGAACACAACAAATGTGTCCCCACATTAAGTCCTTAAATTTGAGGGTATTGGACCTGGAAAGTCCTTGAAAGGTTTTTGAATTTGAAGTTAACCAAGGTGTGGGAACTCTGTCTGCAATACATTCATGTTGGTTCTGTTCTGGTTACCCTAAGGGGAGTTATTGCTGCTCTCACTGCTCTTATCCATGCTAGGCTGCATGGATGCGCAGGGAGTTCTTGCCCAGAACAGAACCATGATACCGCCAATGCTAACTATGCAATTGCCAATCGTATTTGACGATAGTGGTCCTGCCAGAAATACCAGTTAATTGATTACCGCAAGCCTTAGTAAATCACGTTGCTCATCCCATAAATTTTGCTTCTGAAAGAGAAACTCCAACAAATGCACATAAGGTCAGCCGCAAAAATAACGGTCCACCCTTTCAACCCTAATTTGTCTTTCCTGACAGTAGTTGTTTTGTTTTTTTTACCACCAAAAGAGGGTTTGCGCTGTTGCAAATTGTTAGTAACTCTGGCCTGTAGCCTACTGTTTATTTTTCAGTGCTTATTATTCAGGCAGAGTTTTTTATCATTATTTTCATAGCTCACTGCAGAGCCATGGGTAGAACAGAAAGTCCAGTTAAGGCCACATCCACACTAGGGGTGGGAATCTCTAGGCACCTCATGATTCGATTCGATTACGATTCAGAGGGCTGCGAATCGATTTAGCATCGAATCGCAGCCCTCTGAATCGTAATCGAATCGAATCGTGAGGTGCCTAGAGATTCCCACCCCTAGTGTGGATGTGGCCTTAACTGGACTTTCTGTTCTACCCATGGCTCTGCAGTGAGCTATGAAAATAATGATAAAAAACTTTATTTTCTTTATTGACCGGTAACGTTACAGCCGAGTGTTTTTCCTCCTCTGGCTGGAAACGTGTCATATGGCTTCTCATATGTGTCTTGTTTCCGAAATATTTTAGTTTTACTCTACAAAGCTTACAACTAGTGTGGCTCTTGTCCAGCTCCTTTCCCCCTTCAATTTCAGAAGCCAAAATATTTCCACACGTCAGCTTTTAACGAGGAGGGTGTTTGGATTTGGCGCTCAGCCATCGCGTCCGCGTCTGTTACGTGCACAACACAGACGGTCCGGCCACTGCACTTCCGCGCTTCAGAGTTCCGTCTTTCGCGTTCCGTCAATATTACGTTTTTATAAATATATATCTAAATTTTTTTTTTTTTTTTTGAAAATCGATTTTTGACAATTGTGAATCGATTCAGAATCGTCCACGTCCGCATCGCGATGCATCTAAGAATCGATTTTTTCCCCCACCCCTAATCCACACGAAGCCAGAGCTTTCCCTATCCGATCTTTTTTTTTCTCGTTCTAAATTATTTTTCCGTAAACACGGCTTCGTCTCAAGAAATATGCGTACACACGAAACCACTGAAACCGACTGAAAACAATGTGGTATACATGCCAGACCAGTATGTGGCGCTGTAATTCTGCCACAGAGATACACTAAACAAGGAGAAGAAGACGTGGAGCATGCGCATAACCTTGCGCGCTCTATACGAACCCAACACGACAGCACGACATTGCTCACCGTAGTAGCAGCAGATTTTGCTTTAGTAAAGCTAAGGCTCAGTAGCTTCTGCAGCACGAACACAAGCATATAGTCCGCCATTGTTTTTGCTGTTATGTGTGACGTAGCGGTGTGTGACTAATGCTGACACGTGGTGTGATGACATCATCGTTTCACAAAATGTACGGATTGGCCGTACACACGAAAACGCAAGGGTTTCGGTTTCAGATTTATCCACTCTGGGACCCGGTTTCAAAAAATAGCGGATCCAAAATGACGGATCCATCTGGATGAAACGCCAATAAGGCCCCGTTTACACAAGAAAGATTCCGGGTGAACACGTAAAAATATTTTATCGGATGTGCCTTTCGTTTACACGGCAACGGCGTTTTGGGGGCTTAAAAACGCAAAAAAGTGAAACCACCCTCCAGAGTGGAAATCTTAAAAACCCTCCACCGTCGGGTTCCCGTCTAAACGGTAAAAACGCAAATCTGCTCATGGTGGCTCTCGTCGCTTACGCGTTTACGTCACAGGCATGCGCCAGTACAGGAAAATAACAACCAACATGTCAGATTATTTCCATACGTCGGACCTTCAAGTTGCCCTAGCAGCTCTGAAAAACATACAAGAGTCTTTTCAGCAGTTGTACAAAATATTCCAAGATATTGGTGTTGTTGTGTGGCAGTGCTTCACATTGCCACCTAGCCGCCTGGAGTGCATACTACATTGGATTTCACACACTTTTGCGTCACCATATGCACGCGGATTTCCCACCCATAATGCTCGTCTAAACGCAGAATAAAAAGTGATAACGCAACGCCACTTTTGCGTTTTCTCTTCAGATCGTTTCCGTGTAAACACAGCCTTAGATACAAAATTTGTAGGTATACAGCTAAACGCGTCTCTGTGTGGACATGGCCTAAATTGAAATCTGGGCGTAATGGGTTTAGCTAGAAGGTCCAACCACACCCTAACCCTACCCTACCCATAACCCTATCCCTCCACCCGTTAGATCCACCCGGACATCATTTGGCTCTACTGTGAGGACGACTTGATATTAAGAGTATCAAGTAATGACATCTAGTGCCCACACATGAACGATTAGTGGTTTGTGATCTCTAGCCAGTAGCCAGGTACAGGGGTGACCGCAAGAAAACTCCAGTACATTAACTGCCATTAAATGACTATGTTATTGGCATTGTTTTTTAAAGGCTGCATTTCCTTCAAGAGGGGTCTAAAATATATTTATATATATACTTTAAAAATGCAGTTCATCATGACCCCTTTAATGGTATAAATTAGGCTATTTATCTATTTTGTATGGAAGCTTGTTTCTGCCATGGAATAAAAAAATGAAAAAGGTCATTGTGACTTTAGTCGCAAGTTTAGCTATATCACGCAATTCTATGAAAAAAGTCAGAATTGAAAAATCATTTTTTTATTCGGTGGCGGAAACAAGCTACACTCATTTTGGATCACCATACATTGATTATTAGAAAATGTTGATTGCTGTTGTTACAATAGGTCCGTTATAACATCCAGAGGACAGATAAATATGCCGTCTGCTTAAATCTAAAGTGTACAATGTCACATGTCCTAAGCCCAAAGTAATAAAGACAAGCTTTGGTGAACCAGGCTGAATTCATTGAGTCCATTTTTGTAGGCTGAAGTGTATTTGCTGACTTTGCTCTGACTATCAAAAGGCATTCAATTCTCAACAGTCGTACACAACTAGAAACAAGGCATCATTTTTAATCTAAAAACCTTCACATTCCCCATTGATGCCATGCAGAGAGGGTCTGGCGTTGCAGATCGGGAGTCGAGTGTGAACTGAAGCACTGGTGGGAGTATCACCACTCTGATCTTTTTAAGGATTCTCATGACTTCCTATTTCTATCGGCTATCCCCCTTTTGCTCACGATATGATTTTTTTTTTTTTTTTTGGCAGTTGCCTTGAACATCTGTACCAACATGATAAGACTGTAATTGTACCAATATCTGCTCCAGGGTTCGAATCATTTTAAAGACCGTCACATGAAGAGTCAAATGGTCCATCTTGAAAATATCTTTGTGATATATTCAGTTAAATAGGCATAGAAAAATGCCTGTCACAGGGCTCTTTTTCTCTCCCTTTTTTCCCCTTTTACAATTTTACACCAAATATAATGCAACAGAACTATAGTTAATAGAAGTGACTGAAGAGTTGCCTTTGAATTGGAATAAAGCATAATGAGTGATATAAATTAACATAGGGATTTACACTTTAATGAAGCGGGCAAATGGTATGGAATTATTTATTTATTATTTCCCAATGATGCTTGAGATATTTATTCAAATGGATGTTAAGTGTACTTAGATGTGTTATACGCATCATATTTTACTAAATCATGTCATTACAATCTCAAGATGCCAATATCACTAATATATAAGAACCTATTGAATCAATTGTACAATATTGTTTACCCAAAAATGGGAACATTATGCAGAACAATTTCATATAGCGCACCAAAAAACATATGAGTTTGCAAATTTTCAGTATAATATATTTGCACATGTAATTCTCTGTATGCAGAGTTTAGTGGGAGCCTCATTTGAAAAGAAGCACTGAATCACATGCAGCAAACATAGAAAAAACATCAACAGAGCAAGTTATGTGATCTATGTTCATGGTGCACTAGTGTTTTCATAGTAATGATTTTTGAAATAAAGCATAAACTGTATTATTGATTCAAAACTTGCACTGGTTGGACCTTCAGAGACTCCCTATGGTGGTAATCATATGGATCCATATGCTGCTAATAAGTATTTATGGCATTTGATTGAATACCAGTACCTAGTGAGCCAATTAGCAGTAGTTTTTGCACAAAAGCAGGAGAAATGTTATTTTTTAATAAGCTGTCACTCAGAAGTGCCATTTACCTTTTGTGATATTCCAAAAAAATTAAATGTCAATGAACAAAACCACAAATTAAAACCACAAATTTTGGACAAAAATAAAAACCATCCATATTGTGTTTCACCAAAAGAAGAGTAAAAATCAGACGCATCCCAGCCCAAATCCCAAAGTCTGCATAATGACAACTTTATTATAACACAGAGGAGAATGACTTTGACAGCAAAACAAGAACAAGAGCTTCAGATAAAGCAGGAACATGCGTAACTTTACGATTAGATGGCAATAGGCCATAAACACACAATTTAAGCTTCTCTCCGGAAGACTTTCTTGGCACTTTGCCTAAAGAGCGTGAGGTCGTTTTAGGTCAGGCCTGGTGTGTTGTTGTAAAGGAATTGCAGAGCATTCAACTCTCTGTATTTCACTTCCTTGTTTTTCACGTGCCGGAATCACATTTGAGAAATCAGACACTGAGAAGACGGCAAAGCGGTGGAAGGTTGAAGAGTATGTCAAAAGAAAAATTGTATGTTTTCATGTAAATCGGCAAACAGATTTTGTGCATCTGAAATGCAGAAGGACTCGCCGAGCACGCTCACTGGGGATCAGTCTGAACAGGTCAGGATGTTTAACATGGGTTGTTGTTGTTGGTTTTTTCGCCACGTCTGGTTACAGCATTATTTGTGTGCTTTAGAAACGAATGATATTCTTGTTTTAAAGGTCTAATCATGTAGGAATTCGGTTTGTCACGTTTTGCATTTGAATGGTTTAAATACTTTCAGCCTGGTGTAAAAGCGAAAAAGATTTTGTCCTCAAACACTCACAGACTGTTTTAAAAAAGAAAAAATTGCTCCATTAATGTGCATCCTGTACTAAATTTGTTGCGCGTTAAAAGGGTTCCAAAAGCAGTTGCTCTACGTTTAGTGAAGCCACCTATTCAACTCAAAATGAACGCTAGCTAAATAAATAAATGATGAATGCCGCCAAGAGGACGGCACATATCTTGTCATCTCATTCGGCGACTGGTAACAGTCCGTTGTTTTAGCTTGCTGAGGAATGTTTGTATTGCACAAAATCATGAAAAAAAAAAGACAAAAGTGATATTTTATTCATTAGGACTGTCTGTCTTTGTGTATTCTCATGCAGTCTGGTCTGCATTTATATGCTAACATAATTTACTCCTCTAACCTAAGGCAGAGTTTACCATCACCTCGACAGACCTCAACAGAGTGTGTGTGTGCAGCCAGTGTTACTAATATCTCATGATGAATGTGTGTGTGTGTGTGTGTGTGTGTCTGTGTGTTGATCTCAGATTTACTAAGAAACATGAGGAGCCATTTCAAAATGTAGAGACCTCTCTCCGGCTGTTTTGGGGATATAAATCGTTTTTTTTTTTTTTTTTTATGTAGATGTCACCTCTTCGTAAAAGCAAATATAATACATGAGCAAAACAATATTTCTTAATGTATGTAGTTATTGTTTTCCACAAACGGCAACAGCATTTCGCTTTTTACAACTGATGGGGTGTGTAGGTGTTTTTAATGCAAACCTGTCTGTAGGGTTCACACAACTGGAGCAATGGTAATTAAATCCTGAGATTGATTGATCATTTAGTTATTCTTTTATCAAGGATGTTATTGTCTATTTTAAATGGCAAGCAAATGGAGTTTTACAGGGCAATAATTTTACCTTTACAACATCTTGACACCGGGGCAGTATTTACCCCTAAAAGGTGCATGTTAATACCTTATACTGTAATATGTACCTTTAAGGTACTAATATGTTCCTTTTAGGGGAAAATGAAGTACAAAGAAGGGCACTGCCTCAGTGAAAAGCTGCTGTACCCCTAAAGATCCCATTTTTGCACATTTGTGTGTAATGTTGACTAGATTAACAGCATGGATGCTTAGGGAAGGATGGAGAATGAATTGAAAAGCTGGTTGAAAATCTGCTATGTGATTACACTTACAGGTGCTTGCATTAACCCTGTAAAACAATAATGTTTGACCTATTTTTTTATTTTTTATACTGATAATTAAAGATCAGATTGAATGGTGGCCCTTATATAGACTCCAAATGAGTTTCAAATGTCTGACAGCACCAGTGAAAGTGCTTCTGTTTTTTTCCTAATATTTTCATTACAAATTATCTTGTCAAAAAATGTAAAATGAACATGAATTTCACAATTTCTAAGTGTTTGGTATGTCCTCCTTGTGCCTTAATGACAGCATGCATTCAAACAGTCGTGTAGGGCCAGATCTACTAACAGGGAAAATTAGCGTGAGAGCGCAATTACAAAAAAAGCGCCAATGGGAGTGGAAAGTCCTGCACGTGATCTACTAATGACGCAAATTAAAGAACACAGACACAGCCGGATCATTTCCACAATGACCAACGCAATCCACCGAGAGCAGCGCAAATTAGCGTCTGGTTTAAGACATGCTTTTTTGGGGTAAATAATGGCACAAATACCAGTAAATTGACGAGTGCAAACCTTAGTAAATCACCTTGCGTGACTCATTTAAATACTCTCCTCCCGTAAATTTTACATCTGTAGGGAAACTCCTACAAATACATATGCAATAAGTTCAGCCACTAAAATAACCCTGTCCACGCCTTCTCAGCGCTAATTTTTCACTGCGTGTCTTTAGTAAATCCTGACAGTAGTTTTTAACGTCAAAAGAGACTTTGCGCTGGAGCAAGCTGTTAGTAAATCTGGTCCTTGAATGTCATAATGTTTCTTCGTTTTTTTTCTCCAAAATCCTATTACTGTTTATTTTTTTAGGTTGACATAAGATTTTAAATCAAGATTTTCAATTTGGTCCCGCAGAGATCTGAACCCCGCTGTATGTAGTGCAATTCAATGACAGCAATTAATAACTAATTGCTAAATTTGCATAAACACGTACTTTTTTATAGTATTTACTCACAATAAGCGAACTTATTGGATTGACACTATAGGTCAAGCACAGTAATCGGCCGATGCAATTCTCAAAAAAATGGTCTGATTGATCGATCTAATAATAATTAGCATGTTTTAATGCTGCATTTAGTAGATTTTCTTTATAGAAAAAAAAAAATATCGATGTTGTAGGTTGCAGTGTGCATGTTTGCAGTAAGGACATTTTTATGATTTTGAACTTGGACCTACAAGCAAGGAAAAAGTATATGTCACAGAGTATCAGTGATTCATTGGATCTGAATTATTCTTGCCCATAAATCTAGACAAGATAGACACTGCTGGTTTCAATATCTTGCCCTGGTCCTTTCTTGCTTCCGTTCCTTCTAAGTTATTTTTTGTGGTTTTCAAACATGATACTTCCAACCGTGAGTAATATGGTATTCTGACACTTGTGATGCAGGCTATTAACACCTATAAACAAACAGTTGACATCAAAAAGCACTTAGTATTTGAAAAGGAAAGCAGGTCAGTGTATACCATTCGGCATCATTAATATATTTATGTTGGTTTTATGTACGAATATAGTTCGGTACCGTTATAAATAAATTCTCAGCGCCACCTCTCACTCTTATTGTTTCTGCTGTGTGCCATTAAAGACCAGGCTCAGAGGCAAAGGACAATGTGTGAATGCCGAGCATTGTAAGTCGCATTTGCATATTTGAGATTTATATTATTCAGATGCTTGACATCCTTTCCCAGAAACCCCCCCTCCCTCCTTCTCTCTGCCCGACACCCCACCCTCACCTTTTTCTTGCCTTGCCTCTCTCTTTGTTTTCCCCCCTCTCCCCCCATCCCTGATAAAAATGATTTCCAGTCACCACACTGCATGCTTTATGAGATGGCCGCCTCATTAAAAAGCGTCTCTGATTAACCTGAATTTCGGGCTCCTTTCTTACTTTTTCTCTCTGCCTGTCCGTCATCTGCGTTATTATTCTTTTCTTTGGTCCCAGTCACCCTGTGCTCTTTGTCGCGGCAGCAGGGCACAGCCGTCTGAGCGTCTTCCAGACAAACTGACCTCTAGGGACGTATTGACAGTTTGTGTTACTGAGTGACAGAGAGCCACGGAGTGACAATGACAGAACACACAGAAAACGCTTCCTGTAGTCTCTCAGCAGTTTTTTTTTTGTGTGTGCAATAAATCTCTGAGAAGATTCTCTTCTAAGATTAGAGATTTTTTGGGAGAGGGAAAACAAGGGCTGTGAAGGGGGGGGGGGGGGGGGGGGGGGTGCTTATGGTGGAGTATTTTTTTCTGGAAAAAGGGGGTGGGGAGGGATCTAATTAATTTTGAAGGATCATCGGCCCCTTTCGTCCGAGGCAGAGAAAGAGGCAGGGCGGGAGACGGAGGGGTGAGCGAGTGGGTGGAGCGAGTCTGAGAGAGAATAAGTGAGACAGGGGAAGGCGGGGGGACAGACAGACCCCTGGACTGATTAGGATTCTGGGCAGGTAGCAGGCGGCTGCTGTGCACCCACTGTGGGCCAGGCAGGAAGGAGGGGAATGGCTGCCCACCCGCCCATGTGTGTGTGTGGGGTGATCTCTGGGAGCAATTCTTGACGTTCAGGGTTCCTTGCACTTTTGTCATATTTCTGACAATGTTTATCAGAGAAACTACTAAACTACAAGTATGTCCCAAAGTTATAGAAATGATGTCATTGCATATAGTGCATTGCATACTGTTAGAAAAAAGGTTCAGTGAGGTTCTATAGAACACAAGGGTCGCTGACTTAGAACACTTTGCCAAAAAGGCTCTATATAAGGAGGAATGTCTAAATCATTGCATAATTCTTTCATGTTTAATGGGTCATTTCAAATTTTCTAGCGATAACATGTTTTCGAGCTGTTTAATTAATCAAATGTAACTCTTTCCCCACAAGCATTTTTAAAAAAAAAAGTCATTCGTAATCATTTTTAATCATTTTCACAAAATGTTCATGGCCCCTAGTATATTTTGTTGTATGAATATCTGAACATGCAATTTATCAAAAGAAAGAACAGACCCTCTGCTTTTAAACGACAACAACAGCAAAAACAACGTTTTATTCTAGCTTAATGCATTCTTTTTTTAGTAACACCTGAATGTGGGTAAAGGTGATGATACACAGGGCAACTTTTTGAGCAATGTTGCTGGGCAATCTTGCCGAGCGATTGTAGCTTGGGCACTTTCCCATTGAAAATAGGCAATACATTTCTATCTGGATAATTTAGATCGGTCGTGGGCCCTGTGTCTCATCTGGTTGCCCTTTGACGCCAACATTGCCCAGCAACATTGCTCAAAAAGTTGCCCTGTGTATCATCACCTTAAGTTTCTTTAAAAAAAGCAACATTTTGAACAAAATTGCGTTTTTGTCCAAGACTATGTCCGGATCGGATTCAGAACGATGATCAAAACATATATGGAGTAGATCGAGTCTAAGATTGCACAGTCCTGTACCTCGTAGTAACATCAGGTAGTTTTGATTTATATGCCGTTTAATTTCGACGTTTTTTTACACATGCATCTGCTTATATATATGAAATCGCTTGTTTCTGCTTCTTTCCGCCTGTAACTGATCTTTTTTTAGAACCATTCAGCCTGACGGTAGTCAAGGGTCTAATGTAACGCAATAGTAGGTTTAGCAAGTAAAAGCCCCATTCATTTTGTTTTTAAAAATACTTTCTTCCATAGACTCTTAAAGGGGTCATATAATGCCATTTTTGTACAAGCTAGTATGATTCTTTAGGGTCTAAATTAAAAGTTTGTAATATACTTTAATTAAAAATTCTCATTAGTATTGTAAGAAAACACTTATTTTACCTGGTCAAAAACAGCTCTGTTTTCAGCACGCCGTTTCAGTGCATATGACTTTAAATGATAATGAGCTTTGCTCACCCCGCCTCTCTGTTCTGTGCGTACACCGTTTGTAACACAATAACACAATAACCATAACGCATTGTTCAGTATAAACGTGGGATTATGAATTATATTGAGAACATCATAGTACATAGAAAACATGCCGTAATGTACCCTAAGTGTAAACCTTAGACGCATTCATTGTGAAGCGTGCAGCTAGCGATTTGCAAAGATTAATATAAATATTAATATAAAGTTAAATAAAACGTTACACTCACTTCAGTTGTTCTAGAAGTTCAGCAGGAACACGAATAGCTGGTACCGATCCTTTTTTCATGAGCAGCTTCTTAGCAAATCCAGCTTTATACTGATCCTCGTTTAAAAAGCAGTCCACTGAGAAAGGATTCGCGCAAACATGAGAGCATTGACGTTGCTCGTGGGGAATATTCCCTTCGAAAACAAACTCAGCCACTGCGTCTTGAGCGGTTCGGATTTAGGAACATCAAAATGACTGCTGTGTTCGTTATTACACCCAAGAACAGAACACCACAATCGCTTAGACTCCATTCTGCTCATAGACAGTGCTCCAGCATATCAACAATGACCGCGCCGGTCCGCGCAGACTATGATTGACAGCTCGCTCACGAGCGAGGGCGGGTCTGTGTTGAAACGCTGCTGTCAATCAACAATCGTGGGAGGGGCTTCCGACCGTGTGACGTCACAAAGTCGAACGGCTCGATTTAAGACAGGGGAAAACATATAAGGAGATAAAAAAAAAACACTGGATGGATTTTTATCATTTTATGATGGTTGTGTCCAGGCACTGACACACACATTTCATTACAATCAACTTGTAAAAGTGCATGTACCATTATATGACCCCTTTAATATACAGAGACAAACACTGTGGCTCTGTGATGCTTTTAAAACATTGTTTCGTTTGACTCTTCCTACCTGCCTGGCGTAGCAACATCGCATGTGGCTTGAGTTTAATGCTGTTTGACTGACCAGGGGTTGTTGTGTATGAAAACTATCATTATTTTTGAAAGTTGTTATGCTAAGCTAGTGGCACGTGTAATGTAACAATATCTAACCATTTAAAACAGAACTACATTGAGCTCTAAGCTTAAGAAATGATATATGCCTCTGTTGAATGGCCAAGCGTTACTTCCATTTTATGCAAGTTATGTGTGTTAAAAACACGTCAGTGAAAGCAAATGATACAGTTGATTCAGTCCAGTCAAACTACTCTATTGTTTTGTATATAACTAAATATTTTGCTATTGCCCTTGTAAAAAAGAACTACACTTTAGCAGCACACTTTTAAAAAGAGTACTTATTATGGAAGTGATATATTTTAAAAGAAGTGCGAACTGAATGTAATGTTTTTAGACACTTAATTGCACGTTAATTGTAAATAAATGAAAATGTATTATAGTTTAAATTAGCATTAAATGCAATTAGCTTTTTTGACCCCACTTATAGTAGGAATAAAGTACATGTAATTTCAAAATTCTTCTATTGTTTTTTGAAATATGGTTAAAGTGTACTTCCGAATGTACTGACAACAAGCATGTCATTTCTATTGAAACTTGTATGTTATGTATTTAAATATATTTGTAATTACACATTTGTAATGATGAAGTTGCCATTTAGTACATTTTAAACTTAAATTTAAAAGTAAATTGAATAACAGATTACAATTAAAATTGCAATCAAGTACATATACTGTGCGTAGTGTAATTCTTTAAAGCACAACAAAAAAGTAAAACAATGATTTAAAGGCACAAGCTTTTTAAAGATTTCTGCATTAAAATATCCAAGTTTGTGCTTACATTATCTCAAATGTTTCCTACAATGTTTAAATCTAGAGAAATTCACAGTTATGACCATTGTAACGGGCCGTGTCATAGCGTCGCCTGTCAATCACGTCAAATCCACGTTCCGTTCTACTTCTGAAAAAGTCATGGAAACACCAAAGATGATTTCATATATGATGTTATTAGACAGATGAGCAACCGTTTGGATAACTTTATCAACAGAAAAGGAATCATTGTTATATAGCTCAACACGGTTAGTCTTATTGTTTAAATCTCATATTTTCTTGATTTACTGCGAGTAACATGAATGCCTCAGAGGCAACACTATTTTGTTAAGTGGCTAACATGGCATAATCACAAAGAGCTTTATTTGTAGTAATACAGCATTTTCTCCACCACAATATACAAGTTAGTCATCTCATTTTTTCTTTTAGACTAGTCATAGCTTCAGTACATAAAAATGTAGATTGGTATAATTTGAAAGTAAGACTGATTACCTCTTGGCAAACTGCTAGTGGGTCAGACTAGACTGTAAAAAAGATGGACGACGACGCACCTGCACTCTCCCCAAACTGTCAGTTAAGGATTATCCTAAGTATATACAAATGATATTAATTTAAAATACACATAGCTTACTATATAATGCGCATGAAAACACATTAGTGTGTAATAAAACCAATTGAACGTAATTTGATGAACTATTATTAATATATGATATTAATAATAATAGCGTATTAAGTGAATAATTGAACATCATTCATTTGTTTTATTTATAACACACCAGGCGTGTAAAAGAGACAATCGTCTATTTGGGACTAGGCTATTATTATAATTATATTATTAAGTTTTACGGTACATTTTTATTGTTTCTTTTAAAACAATGCCGAATTTTCTCTCTTTTTTAGATTTTTGACATTATTTTACTTACATAAAGAAAAATGCATGCTGCACATGTTCTTGTGAAATAAAGTATATTTTATATAAAATGCATTATTTTTCACCATCATGATCAGGAAGTAACTCTCATAATACAATGAAACGGATAACTATATACAATTATATTACACAAAATCAATGTTTTAAAATGCTTATTGTACTATACCTTAATGTATCATTATAATACGTAGGCCTATAAAGTATGACGTTTCGTGTGTAATAATGCCGTTTCGTGTCTAAGCAAATTACGCTCCAAAACGTTAGGTGGGGTTACTCGGTTTAGAACGTAAGCTCCGCCCCTCACTTCCGGTCCTGGCGCTGGTGTTAGAACGTAAGCTCCGCCTCTTACTTCCGGTTCTGGCGCTGGTGTTAGAACGTAAGCTCCGCCTCTTACTTCCGGTTCTGGCGCTGGTGTTAGAACGTAAGCTCCGCCCCTCACTTCCGGTCCTGGCGCTGGTGTTAGAACGTAAGCTCCGCCCCTCACTTCCGGTCCTGGCGCTGGTGTTAGAACGTAAGCTCCGCCCCTCACTTCCGGTCCTGGCGCTGGTGTTAGAACGTAAGCTCCGCCTCTTACTTCCTGTCCTGGCACTGGTGTTAGAACGTAAGCTCCGCCCCTCACTTCCGGTCCTGGCGCTGGTGTTAGAACGTAAGCTCCGCCTCTTACTTCCGGTTCTGGCGCTGGTGTTAGAACGTAAGCTCCGCCCCTCACTTCCGGTCCTGGCGCTGGTGTTAGAACGTAAGCTCCGCCCCTCACTTCCGGTCCTGGCGCTGGTGTTAGAACGTAAGCTCCGCCTCTTACTTCCGGTCCTGGCGCTGGTGTTAGAACGTAAGCTCCGCCCCTCACTTCCGGTCCTGGCGCTGGTGTTAGAACGTAAGCTCCGCCTCTTACTTCCGGTCCTGGCGCTGGTGTAAGAACGTAAGCTCCGCCTCTTACTTCCGGTCCTGGCGCTGGGGTTCTGAAACTGGTGGTGCTGCGGGTCTGCAGCTGGATACTATAGATCTCCTCCCGAAAATCCAGAAAAAAGTCTGTTGGTGCCTCAGTGACAACTTAGCTCAGAGAAGCTGTCAATCATGACGTCAAACACCCGTTTTCATAGCATCAAATAACTAACTAAAATCAAACTTCTTTAAAAAACGAACACTACCTAAAATGACAGAATCCATCTTTGGGAAAAACATTTATTTGGAGTGTAATTTGATTGTTTGGTTTGTCTCACAACCGATTACAGGGACCTATAGAGCTATACTGGGACCAGCCTGGGGACGATCGAAACGTTTTGGCTTCACTTTTCAGGACATGTGTGGCACACTTGGGTCAAACTGTGACACATGTCTGTTATCAGTTACAAAATGTTTATCATAAACTAGCCTTAAGACCAAGAATCTGCCCTACCTACATTTATGATCAGGAGCCGCTACTCGTTTTAGATATAATGTAATAATTAATTACAGCTGTTAAATGTGTAAATACATTCAGGTCTTTTTTTTATATATATATATATATATATACAGTATATATATGTACAATGTAAAAATATCTACATAATAAGTGAATCGTATGTATCAACTGATTAATTTAAATGTTAGTACATAGTACTAACATTCACGAGATAAGTAGTTAATTCCCCAATAAAAGTCTTGTCTTTTTTTCTGATTTGCATGTATTGTTTTGCTTTAAATCAAAGTTGGTCGTTTTGTGATTCATTTCAGAGCTGGTTGTTTGGGTTCAAGGCTTTGAAACACTTTTCTGAAGAATTTTTTTGCAATCCGTAAAAAATACTTGCAAAATCAAGGCCACCAAAAAAGTGGGTGGCCACTTAGTATGTAATGTTATGCTCGACGAAATGTATGAAATATTCGAGAGGCTAATGGAGTGTTTTGTGAAGCTTTCATGTCTGTTACATCTAATGTACTCCTAAAAAGCTTTTGAAAGATCTTCATACTATGCGTCCTAATGAGCTCCTTTTATTAAAGTCTCTCTACACGTGTGTTTGCGTGTTCATCAGGAAACGTTTACCTCCTCTGCCCGTATCAATATGCATGAAGTATTCATTGTTGTCTGTACTGTTTGTCATGCTGCATGGTATAGACAAAGCACCTTCTCTCTTTGTTTATACCGAGAACGTGGCTTTGATCATAGCCTCTGTTCTCTGCCATTTATATTCATATGCATATATTCTGGCGGCGTGGATGGTGATCAAAAGCATGTGCACACAATATATGCAGTACAGTATGCATCGTGGACTACATTAGCGTTAATTCATCACCGTCTGAGGCCTTGTTACCATGCTGATGTTAATTAATGAGTATTCTGATGGTGATATGATATGGATAACAACATACAGCTACAGCGTCATGGCAAAGCATAGCTATGATCTTTATCTGAAACTTTGGTGTGTAAATGGTATCATCATGCATCATATATATAGCATGAACATGAATGATTGTGCGGCTTATTAAGGAAACGAGAGCTGTGATATTACTTGTCTAAGTGATTGGTCTTGTGAAAAAGAAGTGCGTTTAATTGTATTGGATGTACTTGTACTTTAAGTCTTAAAAGTATTATTTATTTTTTTAAATGGACTTGCATATAATATAATATTAATCAAATAAAAAGGCCACTTAATGGTATAGCTACACTATACATACTTCTGTCATTTGTCCATGCCTGTTTATATCATATCCTTCAATAAAGGAAAGATGCTACTATAAAAATTGAACCTGAAATTTGGAGTTTGCAAGCAAAAATGGAAAGTGACAATATCTGTGATAAAGCACGAATCAACATAGTTTGCGTAGCATATGCTGTGCATTGACTATAGGATCACAAGCAATGTTTATGTTGGTAACAATGCCAGTCTCTATTTCCCTAAATATAGCCTATAGGTAAGTTATAAGAGTTTTTTATCGTTTTATTCATCTGATATGATTTAAAACAATAAAACGATTGTTTTAAACAAGTCAAAAGAACAGCGGCATATAAGCCACTTACCTGCTCAAAAGACATTTTTCAGATATACTTTTATTATTGATGTTTTGATGTTGTTAGTGAGATTTGCACTGATGAGGCAAGCTAACATTTTAAGTTATGTTTTTAAAATCTTGTGTCATGCTTTAAAGAAGTACACTTAGGACATGCTAAGTACTTAATTATAATTTTAACTGTAGTGTATTATTATTCAATATTATTTTAAAGATAATAATTATTTTAAAAATGTACTTAATGTATCACAAATATATTTATAAATATATTTAAATACATGACAGAAGTTTCATTAGAAATTATATTAACTTATTTATATTACCATAAATGCTTCTCATTACAACTGACAACTAAGTCCTAAAATTGGGGTAAAATTGGGTAAAAAGGTATAGCTAATTGTATTTAATATAAAAACAAACTAATATTTTACATTTAATTGCAATTAACATGCAATCAAGTGTCTGAAAGCATTACATTCAGTTTGCACTTTAGTATATATTCCTTTGGAGTATATGATTTCTGTAATAAACATGTAGCCTAAGTCCTCGTTTTAAAAGTATGCTAAAGTGTAGTTTTAGGGGAATACCATAGACTTACAAAAGAGGGATCTGAGCCCTATTAATCCAGAATATCATATAGACTTTTAGGTGGGCTCTTTTGGCAGCAAGCAAACACCTGAAAACGCACTGTAGCAACCCGATAGCTACGTGCTAAAGCTATTTTGCACAAGCAAACAATTTTCACTTACATTTTTCTTCAGAAAATGTTGAAATATAATCTGACAAGTGAGCTATTTTTAGACTCAAGGTATGTCCCAATTCGCGTACTTGTTCTCTATTCTATGCTGTTTTTTTGTATAAATAATATAGTGTTGACACAAAAAATTCCAAAAAGTGTTGGAAAAACTTCATGCACTAATGTCTGACTGAAGTAAAACACGCATTTGTTCATCCATGATGCTGAAGGATTGCACTAAGCAGGTGTGGCGTAACGACTCCAGGGGCCCTGATCAGAGAGGGGTCCCGACCGGAAACCACCAGCCGGCTTCACGTTAATATCAGGTCGATCTACAATGCCTATTAAAATTAGTGTCTATCAAATTAGTGTCTTTTAAAATCAGCTTCTGCCTGGAATGATGGTGGATGGATTGGGGTCACTGTCATTAGTGCTTGATGTTTTGTCAAACAAGCTGCTGGACAGTAATATTAATTTGACAGACGAAATAGTAAATTTAGCAATTTTGGCTTCTAAATATCTACATTTTTATGGTTTCATCATGATCTCAGCTGCCAACAATATGTTGTTATGGTTTGTACATATTTATGCTTCAAGTGAACACATATTTAAGTAATATTCTGGGTTTACTACAAGTCCAATCGACAAATGTTTAAATCAATTTTGACTGATGACTGTGGAATGACAGCATTATAATTAATGCAATGCTTTTATTAAACTATTAGCTTCACATTTCTGCTTTTAAATCCTCCAAAAAATGGCCCCATTCACTTCATTCTTAAGTGCCTCATCAAAATCTTTTTCAGAAGATCAATTTTTGTGTGTGTGTGTGTGTGCTGACCAACATTATGCCACAAATACTTAACATGTATTGAATTTGAGCCTACAATACTCTTTAATGTAGTCATTTTCATTTACCTTGCAATGAAAGGTTTACACAATGACCCCGTGTGGGGATCTGCCTAACATCTCTAGCTTCTGTCAGGTGGCTGATCAATTTGCTTTAAAATTTGCGCCACAGATCTGAACGGATACACAGCCTTGAAACAACAAACGATTTTGCCTTCCTTTTAAAAGTCTGTTTATTTTGCTGTCTTGACTGCTCAGTTCTAAGATTACTTGGATTTGAATATTATTGTTGTATAGCATTGTGTTTGTTTCCTGCTGCTGTGACCCTATCGAAATAAACCGGCAACACATTTTTGAGTCATGACCATCCACTGCCACAGAGCACCTACAAACACTAAAATTACTCATCTGCTCATTTTTATGCATTGAGACGTTTGGTAAGTTTAGCATTGGGACATTTTGTAAGTTGTAACTTGTATTAAATGTCTAGTCATAACAGGTCATACCCATCCGTTGCGCAAAAATTTAGCCAATTCCGGTGAGAAAAATACACCATGTATTTTTGTAGCTTATCAAACCAGAATGGATGACCCATTAACCCTTATTTGTTTATTTAAAGGTACACTATGTAGCTTTTGAGGAAGAACATTGTAGTTACTTCTCTCTGTTTGAATGTAACGCATATCTAACAACAGAATTCCTTTAATGTCTCTTGATTTCTAGTGGTGTATTAAGCTTGTGATGATGTTTCACTGCATGAATGGTTAATGCAAGTCGTATCTGGCCTATATTATAGACTTCTGGAGTTTATTGGCATTTTGTAATGTAATCTTACACAATGCCTGTGCCATTGCTGCAATATGGAGAGGATTATTTTTGCGGTTGTATAATGCAAGGGCACAAACTCCAGTCAAACTCGTGCCAAGCATAGGCTGGTATTCACAGGTGTAACGTATCAGAAATAATAACCTTGTTAATCAGAGCACAAGGGAGCGAGTGACTGATACTGTATCTCTGAGAAAGTAAAAAATGCGCAGTAATGAGATAAATCTGTGAGTTTCGGAAATGCAAAGTGATAAGAGTATCATAAACAGCAAGGTCGTTGGAGCTTTGATCCGTTAAAGACTTTTTAGTGATCATGCACTAAAAAATGCTGGGTTGTTTCAACCCAAATTTGGGTCAAATATGGACAAACCCAAATGTTGGGTTAAAAATGTAATTAAAAAATGTACAGTTGAAAGTGAAAGTTGAAGTTGGGTTAAAGGGGTGATGAACTGAGAAATCAAATTTTCCTTGAGCTTTTGACATCTAAGAGGTCATCAAATTATAAGAATATCCTGTAAGTTTCAGAACTGAAAACGTGCTTGTTAGTCCAATAAAAGCTTTTATTGACACCAGGCTCAGCAAACGACTCGTTTTTCAAAGTGGGGAACTATGACGCCAAAGAGGATAAAACACCACCCCCGCAGAAGAAGATCAACGGCAACTTCAGCACGGACGGTTTAGCCCCGCCCACCGATTCGCGCATTACACGAAACTCATTATAATATGCAAAACTGTTATCCACTCACAGCAGTGGGTGTTTACTTCCAAGTCTTCAATGCGAGACGCCCATAAAAACCGAGCGTTTTTAAACTAGGCTCCAAACTAGGGTAGAAAATAGCCTATTACTTATTCATTTTGATGTTTTTGAATGTAAAAACCAAGCGAACGTCATAAGTTGACCTCAGACAAAAATATAAAACAATTTAAAAAGCCAGTTCATGACCCCTTTAAATTACATTTGGGTTTGTCCATATTTGACCCAAATTTGGGTTAAAACAACCCAGCATTGTTTAGAGTGTGGGTATTATTTTTCCTTTTGTCCAGTGTATGAGTATATTTGCATGTTACAGAGATCTAATATACTGCGATTTGTGTTGATTTCTAAGTGATTTTGCTGTAGTGGGATTCTGTCATTGTAATTTTAGCATGCAGACAGTCTAGTTCAGTGGTATTCAAATGGCGCACTGCGATTCCGGTTCCATCCGGACCACGGGACGTAATTGCATCATTTTACCGTTTCTACAGTTTAAAGTGAACAGCGCGTCAAAACAACGGATCGGCTCACGCCACAAGTGCTCAGGGTCATTTACCGTAATGATATTTCGCCGTTACATCCTCTAATATGTGTATCTAGAGCCAAACGCGCTAGATTCAAGCCCTTTCTGCTCAGTGCGTTGCTTCTCTCTCGCTAAAGACGTAAAGCGGCAGCAGATGACGCGGTTCTTTTCACAACAGTAGCAGAAACGGTGAGCAACAAAATAGATACTTCTGCTAAACGAGAATGCAGCAAATACAATGACTTGTATCTGTCATACAGATGACTCCATCCGGCCGGTGATTCCCCGAGACAGAGTGACCAGACATCATTTATTTTCAGTGACAGCTGGTGATTTCTGGTGATGCGAGCAGCGGTGACCATTGGTGACCGAAGTTGAGCAGAGCAATGCTTTAATGCACTACAGTAGAATTAAACAGAATGCAGACACATTTGAATAGGTTTTTTTTTTACTTACTATCACAGCAATGCAAGAGTGCACACTAACAAATTTCAGTGTCTCATGATGAGTGTGATAATGTCAGCTATAGAGAATGCATCACATTATGAATTGCCTTCTGACACATTTCAAAAGTGTACCAAAACCCAAATGTGAGCTTGGTTATCTAAGAGTTTGCGTGCATGTGCTTGCGTTAAGTATGGGCCTTAATATAAGATGCATTTGAAATTGTTGTATGCGGCACAGCTTGTCACTTAACTATGTGCATGTTTAATTCAACGAGTGATGTCCAGTTATCATGGGGAGAAAAATGATTTTGTATTTAAAAAAAAAAAATGTGTAAAAAAGTGACTAATATATGTTCTGGTTCATTTGTCATACTGAAAATGGAAGGTCAAGTGAAGTGCGCTGAATTGTGGGATACAGTATTAAATTACCGTGCTCTTTTGTTTACTGCACATTTTGACAAATGTAATAGGCCATATATTGCATATAATGCGCATACTACACACAGTATGCATAATGATAACTACAGCATTTTATGACAAGCGTATCCCATTGATTTATAAGCAAACTAGTTGTACAGGTTTTAAATGCTTTAGAATTCTAGTAAAGAAAATAAAAAACACATTGTCTGAGATTGCTCTGTCTTGGTGCAGAGCGTAATTGATCTTAATCACATTTGTTCACACTATCTTGCATTCAAACAAGTATAGGATAAATTTGACTTATCTGTAATGCTGATTAGCGAGCGAGTTTGGCGAGTAAGGGGGAGGTTTGGCACCTGGCATGTGTTGACGGTTACTGGTTACTCTCCACACAGACACACAGCTAGCAGGCAAATATGGTGTGGTCTGGCAAAGAGAACAACTTGTACGTTCCAGCTTGAATGGTTATCACAGAACAAGGCTTATGACAATGTAACGCCTTTAATCTTGAACCTTTTTTTCCAACATCGACATTTTGCATTTTGGCTCATAGTGTACATGCATACATATATATATAAAAACTGACCAAACAAAAAGAGAGCACTTATTTCTTCTTATGGGCGCATGAAAAATTTAAGAGATTTTGAGAATTCAAAGACCGCATTGTTTGTTGAAAGGTTATCTGTGAAATTCAGTGTTGCATCTCTGAAGAAGAAAAAAAAAACATTTTTAATTGCATGCATCTGTGTTGTCTGCTTGAGGCGTGCAAATACAATGGAAAATATGCATGGGTAAATAAAACTAGTATTTGAAGAAACAAACATCAACCTTTTCAACAAATATCAACATTTTCTAAGGACAATGTGAAATATTAGGAGAAAACAGAGATGTGTAAATACTTAAAATGACTGTACACAGATTGTCATGTCTGATTTCTCCCTGGCAACAAATTCAGCTTGTAACGTTGGAAATAGTTGTTTTTTTCATGAGCTGTTTGTCAAAGTTCAATTATAAGCTATCCATCATCAGAATAACATGAAGAGCTTTTTAAAAGTTTGATTAAAGCGGTAAGCAGATCCACTTAAACTGTAATAACATCTAAATTAACAATTTGATACAATGCAGTTATTGTGTACATGTTTTTAAATTGTGCTTATATTTAAAAATACCTGCATGTAATTCCATCTAATATTACACTGTTGACCCACCTTAAGCCCAAAGTACAGTTTCCACTCAGATATTGAATGTATATTGGACACAAGTAGGACCCAACCATTCAAAGCCACATGGTTAAGTGTTGTTCCTAAGCATTAAAAGAATGTTTTATTTACTCAGTTATGTCATTCCTAACCCATATGCTATCATTGTTTTGTGGAGTACGGCAAGAGACTTTTTGAAGAATCTTCCATACCACGACAGAGACTAATGGTGCGTTCACGTGCTATGGAAAATATGATATTTTCCACTTGTGAACTGGTATTTACCAGTGTGTTGCGTTCAAGTGCTTTTGTTGTCGTAATGTGGTAAAAAGATGGAGATCCAGACCTGTTATTTAGGTAAAACTATTTTAGATTGCTAAGTCATCTGCAAACAGCAAGAAAATGATTTATCAAAACTCAAACGGTTAATAATATGCTGTATATTTTGTAGATCATGAATAGTACATATTTTTACCATTCACGACTCTCGCGTTGCTCTCCGCCATTTTGAAAAGGACAAAGGTTATCTCATCTCGGCAACTCGTGCATCAAAATTTTCCACGAGTTGCCCAGTGGAAAATACCACATGTGGGGGTGTTCATGTGCAACACCATAATTACCATAGTACGTGAACGCACCATTAAACAAAATTAAAGCTGCAAGCAGCATTTATCGGGGTTCAAGCAAGTAAGGCCTTTAAGCACACAAGCATTAAAGACATTAGGTTTTATTTAGCAAACAAGTAACCACTGACATCATAGATGGAAAAGACCATTTACAGCCAATACAGGCAATTTAATCTAGCTTTTTTAACAGTTATAGCGCCACCTATGGTCCGATCTTCATAAAATGTTGCATGCTTCTTTACAATGTTATGTCACATATGCTCACAAATGTTCGTGAAGAGTTTTCATTTAGGATTTATAGGCTTTTTAGTGTATTTTACCACGCCCATTTTCTAAATTACCCTGTTATAGCCAACCAAATGCAAAATATCAACTTTTTTTTATATAATTATTGATCTAGAGAGTCCAGAGAATTGTCCTAGATTGGTTTGGTTCTGATCGGGCGAAAAACCCAGGACTAGTTTGCAAAAGTAGGCTTTTAACATAATTGCAAATATTTAATGAACGATTTGAATGACAGCAATGGTTCTTGAGGCAAAGTTGTTCAGGATGAGGAGATCTATCAAATGATATGCATATTGTGTGGATGTGTGCTACACCACGTGATCACAGAGCCGTAAAACTCGTTAGCGCCAACTAGTGGCAGATTTCTTTTGTACTACCACTTATGGTTTGGTCTGCACGATGCGTTTTAGGGGAGAAGAAAAATAATAAAAATCCTAACAATTACAATAGGTTTTCAGCACTTTGTGCTTGAACCCCTAATAAGTGTTGTCCATATGACTTGGTGCTAAATTAAAAATCTTCTGAAGCCATATGATAGGTTTTTGTGAGGAAAAGGCCAGCTCTGCTAAAACTGCGGTCAAAACCTTCAAACTGTCATTATATGGAAAAGAGCTGCATGAGGGTTCTTAAAAATGTCTCCTTTTGGGTTCCATAAAAAATACATATGTTAATATGCTAATATACACACAGTATGCACGCATTTCTTGCATTTAAAAACCCCATGAAATCAAAATCAAGGTCTTTTAGCTTTGAGCCATCATATGCTAGTGCACTCCAAAAAGTTGACCAAATAAACTTTTACGCATTTTAAATCTTGTTCGCAGATGCATAGACAAACTAAGTACAATCAAATCCGCTTTTCTCCCCATAATACCACCTGTAACTGACTAGCAATAGCCAGTAACAAATGAACTTTTCTTTGACGGTTTAAATAAAGCACAATGCTATTGGGTGAGATGCAAAAAAGAAACCCGCTAGACATGACAGCAGTGACTAAAGCCATCTGTACGTTAACACACACCATAGCTGTGTTAGAAAGAAACACTCACGTACTGCTTGCTGCAGTATGAACTGATTTTTCTTTCTTTTTTAAAAAGAGTTTTAGTGATATTAACTAAAATGTCACAGTATGCCACACTGCTTGTCATATGACTTCATTATATGTGTAATGACATATATGTTTCATTTAGCGATTTAGCATTTTGTGTAAAACTATCCAATAAGCAAATTTTTGTATTATTATTTTAATAAAAGTGTATTGCACATCAATTAAAAAATAGCGCATGTGTGCAATGCAATGTAGGCTGTTTATGGTTGCCAAGCAACACAGCAACTTGCTGCATTAATATCAAATTTGATTGATGTGCGGTGTGGTCACAGGTGTGCGAATATCGGCGTGCGAATTTTACAACGGCTTTCGAGTGTGGCTCATCCAGAGTCGGCTGGATCTATTTAATCACATGTTCAACCCTAGCATCTATAAGATGTTTGTGCTTTCAATGATAAAATGATTGTCTTTCGTCATCCTGGTGAATGCTGAGGATATTACAGAAAGATTAAACAGAAAAGGAGAGAGAGTTTGTGCGGATAGTCGGCTGTTTTGACACGATGGATGGTGACTGTGACCTACCGATGCTGGATCCATTCACAGGGCCAGAACATGCATGAATCTCAGGCTAACCACTTCACTGCATGATGAGGAACGAGAGAGGGAAAGAGTTAGGGGAAGGTAAAGGGTCATCAAATCTGACAATGTCACGCTGTGCCTTGTCCTTTTCCTCATTTTGAATGTGCCTTTCCAAATAAATAGAAATGTATATTAAGCTCTTCTTGTGGAAGAGCAAGGCCTGTAAAGTGCTTAAAGTCTATGTTTGATGATACTTAGGAATCATCCATTTTTGTGTCACCAACCAAAACAAATAATTCGAACTTAAAGTCGGCATGAAACACAAGTTGCGATCGTCTTTTCTTCCCTATTATGACGTATATCTAAGTGAAACAGCTTCTCGAAAAAGAAAAAACGTAGAGCGGAACTTGATTTTGTTCACGGGGAATTGATTGGATGGTGGTGGTTTGCTATTGGTTGATCTCATGTGAGTGACAGGTTGCCCCGCCCTCACGCCAGTAAACGCATCATCAGAGAAGGGAAGAGGCTTCACTGCAAGAGGGAGGGGGGGTATTTCGATTAAATATTACAAGGGCACATTAATAAAAAAATAATAATCATGTGCACGAATGAATTATTTATAATAAATGCTACAATATTCCATAAAAAAATTAAAATAAGATTTGTAATATTGCACCCAAATCATTTGGACCACCTGTGATACTTTTATGGTCCTCTTATGATCTCTAAAGCTTCATTCATTGAAGTCGCATGTAAAAACGTGACAAGTACAACTTTTAAGAATTCTATTATTGACAAATATTGACAGAATTGTCATTTTTGGGGGAACTAAACCTTTAAAATAGAGTGTGGTTTAACGAGATGCCTGATGTAAGCTGGACACAACACTTGTTGCTGTGTTTGGAATAGAAAACTCATGCTGTCATGATTTCTTTTATTGATGTGCCCCCAACTCCGATACTCGATACAGAGCTGTAAAAAAAAAAGAGATAACACCGTCATGTCATCCATGTGTGGTCATCTTGTAAATAAGATCGTTTTAACGAGTGGCTGCATTTTGTCAAGACCTAAATACATTACTTGTTAAATTCAGCGAGTGGCGCTTGGTTATCTTCTCAGAAATGAATAGAGCTTTTTTGCATTTTAATGTGTTAATGACAAAATGTCTTAATGTTTCAGAGTGCAATCCAACTTTGCATCATGAAAAAGATGTTAATAAGGCCCCTCCCCCTTTCATTTCTTTTCATATTTCTTTATTTATTCTCATCTCAACGCATTTGATGAGTATGCTCTTCTCAATTTTGTCATTTCATTTGAATATCAACATTTTTAAGATTTAGTCAGTTGAAACATTTTTGAGGTTTATTCATCTAATCTCTGAAAGATATAGTGATCTGAAACTGTATTATGTTGAATATCAAAGTGTTTTTGTGTCTATTTGTTAATGAGGGATTTGTGGACACATTAATGTGTTCTGTCCCCGAGAATTGGGACACAAGCACCCGACTGACGTGTTGTTATCAGTGTTACTATTTTTTTAATTTAAGTAGCCTAATTCGTTGGGTTATTATTCTGTAATTCCATGAGATATACATGTATGTACATTTCAAACGTCTATTCAAACCTATAGGCTAATCGGGTCAAATCCTTGTGTTGATATTATGGCATATCTTCAATTAAAATATGTGCAATTAGATATGTATATATTCATATGCCTGTATATGTCATAGAATAAATTTACCTTTCAGATGAATCTCTTTTTCTGGCATTCTGCATTGTCTGGCATTGGTTATTCAATTATTCATCTAAATAGTCAAAACACAAATCAAAATATATTTTTTATTTTTTCATTTCAGCATCTTGCACATGCTAAACCTATATCAAAATATGTTACAGTTTACAAATAAATGCATTATTGTCTAAAGGGGGCATCTGACCCTACTAATTGTGGTTTATACCACTATTGAGACATGTTCCTCCCCGAAGGTCGAGTATATTGTGTATTTGTATACAACTTGCATATTTTGGAAGCATATGTAGCATATGAGTATTCCATGAAGCTTATAGAGAAAATGTGCATAATTTTCAGTATTTGCAGTGCAAACAAAAATAGTTATGCAAAAATAGTATGGGTAACGTGAATTCATAGAGAGTGGGCTTTAGGTACTTGCCTTGCATGATCAGAATTTAAATTTATATGAAATAAAATAGTGCTGACTTCTATAGTTCAATTGGGGAAATAATTCAACATACTCACTTTTTTTTTTACCTCAGAGAAGGAATTTGTGTGTGTGTGTGTGTGTGTGTGTAGAATGAGAACGTGATCGTCTGTGGTGTAGAAAGGATGGGTGTGGCAGGCTGACTGACCATTCTTTCATCTCTCTCTTGCATAATAACACCTGGCCCAGTGAGCATATGATTTCTCCTTCGGCAGAGTTTGACCCTGTAATTGGTGGTGAAGTGTGTCCACAAGCCTGTCACAAATGTGTCTGTGTGATAATCCAGAGGGAACTGCTTCCTGCCTTGATAGCTATAGACAGGAAGTTTCAGTGTTACAATCTCTTCATACTGTAGGTTCACAAAAGAAAGGAGGATTGGTGTTTTTATTGAGGAGGCATGATGGACAGATCTATATGTTTTTAAGATCTATATTTGCCTTGTTTGGGCTTTTCTGAGCCACTGATTTTGCTTTAGGGATGCATTAATTCTGATCAAAATAATCAAATTTTGACAAATATCATGATTGGGTTTATAAATGCAATCAGGGCTAGGTGATATAGGGTAAGTGTACCCATTAAGCCCACCAAAATCTAAGTCTAGGTTTTTTTCATAGATATTGACATGGTTTATACGGAAAATTATTAGTTAAAATGCAAGATTTATCTCATTTGAAAATGTATTAATTAGTTGATGTACATTTTAGAATATAAAATTAAGATAATTTAGGAATAAAGTCAGAAGTCTGGCATGGGCTTAATTGGTACTTTTGGCACCATTTAAGCCCGCGTGTGTTCCAAATAAGCCCACATCATCATTGATTCACAAAATATAAAAAATTTATTGATTTTAAAGAAGTAAAACATCAATATATTTATTCAGTGACAGGGAAGTATTAAAAAAATTCCTTTTGCTAATGTTTGATTAGAGCCCTGGGTGGGATGGGTGGGTGTTAGTGGCCGGTGGTCTGGAGCCTAAAGTCGGCTTGACTGGAGTTGTAACTGGAGTCAAGCTGGACGGTTGACCAGGTGTATCTCGGAAGCCAAGCAGAGTTGGGGCTCCATACTCTGGACTTAAGGGGGCCTCCTAGTGGGCCCCAGACACCGGGAGTCTGGAGCCTTAAGTCGGCTTGGCTCCCGAGTTATTCCTGGTCAAATGTGGAAGCTTGACCAGGTGTATCTCAGGAAGGAAGCCGAGTTGGGGATCCAGACTCTGGGGTTTCGGGGGGTCTCCTAGTGGGGCCCCCACACCGGGAGTCTGGAGCCTTAGGTCGGCTTGACTGTGGAGTTATGCCCGATCAAATCAAAATTCCACAGGAAGTGACCATATCTCGGGAAGAAAGCCGAGTTAGGGCTCAATACGCCCGGCATAGGGAGCCCACTGGGTGACCCCTCCGTGCCTGGAGTCCGGAGCCCCAACTTGGCTTGGGTCCCGAGTTTTGCCCGGTCAAAGCTGGACTGGAAGTGGGGGTATCTAGGAGCTGGACAGTCCCAGGGGTTCAGGACTGTGGGGAATGTAGGGTCCTCTGGAATCTCTCTATGCCCGGAATCTCAAGCCTTAACTCGGCTTCCTCATTGAAACACATAAGGTGGGCTTAAATGGTTCCACAGTGAGTAATGGTGAAAAAAGACAATGTTTTCCTTTAAAAATGTAAGATATGTTTACAAATACATACATGGAGCTTAAATATACTGTGGACTAAGTATCATAGTAATTTTCATTGTGCCCACATTGAGAAATGTTAAGTTTTTTTCATTCAAGGTTAGCTTGTGTTGGCTATAGTTTCCATGGGTTTTGTGGCATTGTACCATTTAAGCCCATATAAAAAAAAAAGTTAATTTATGAAAATAATCTTCTCTACAAAACAATTTATAATGTATTTATTTGTAAATTAATGTAAAATGAATCCCAAAACATTTATTGTTTGCACTTAATTCTTTGGCAGTCTATCTTTCTGTAAGGCTAATGGTTTGACCTACAGATTAACTTTGAACGCAAGCTAATAAAACTCATCTTTCCTTTTAAAGGAAAATTATATAAAATGATAAAGTACTATTTGTTCATACACAAAAAACAACACATTTATCTCTTATTTGACATAATATCAATGTAGTTACCAAATAAATGGCTGAAAATTGCAGAAATGTGTTGATTTCTGAAGGGTCCCGAAACACCAAAGTTTTGGGGTGACTTTGTGTGAGGTGCCCTGAGACAGCTTGCACATGGGTGGGGCTAACTCAACATTGCCAAATGTGATTGGTATACAATAAAAAATGCCAGGGAAGTAACAAATCACTGGATTGATTAAAATAATGCGCAGCATAAAATATGATTTACTCTTTTTTTTATTTGACTTTAAAGTTGAAAGTGGGCTTAAAGGGTACATGGGCTTAATGGGTACACTTACCCTATTGAATATGAATACCTTCCTTATCCTATTTTTTGTGAGCATGAGCGTGTTAAGTCAGAGATGCTGTGGTGTGTTCACACCGAACGCGAATAGAGCGTCAAATACGCGTCTATCGCGTCTAGTTAGACGCTTGAACATTCGCTCGAGTTCAAATTTTTCAACTTGCGCGGAAGACATTCGCGTCAAACGCGTCGCCCAATTCGCGTCATTTGCAACGCCCGGCGCGAATGATGCGTCTATTCGCGTCTTTGCATTGACTTTGTATGTAATCTACTCGCGCAAATAATTAAATTCGCGTTCGGTGTGAACACACCATTATTGAAACTTCAATGGAAAAGTTACTAATATAGTTGCTAATTTTGCATGAGAAAGTCTGCATTTGTTACAGCTTTTAAAAACGCGAGACGCGGGCAGTGGAATGGGGTAAAAACGCAAGGTCTAGTTTTTTAAAAGTTGAACTGATTTTAGATTTTAGAACTCTCGAGACGCTGCAAAAGATGCGAGCGCAACGCTTATACACGTCCATCTAGCCTGTTTACATAGAAAAACAATTGAAAAGTAGTGTGTTGAAATGGAAAAACAAGTTCTGTGTGAATGCAACAACGTAACCAGCACTAAAATTGCTGAACGCGGAGTGATACACGCGCTGAAACTGGTGAAATATCAGCGCTCCTGGAAGGCCTCTGGTCCAATCAGTTTCGAGGACCGTGATTAATTGTCAAATAAAATGAACAGTCTATGATTTCTGGGTGCTTGTTGATTGCTTGTTAATTTGCTGAAAAAACATATAACTGGATTTAACATTACTACTCCGAAAATGTTGCACAACTTGCCTTTAAAAAAAGGCATGCAATAAATGTTCTCTCTGCTTTATTCGCAGGGCGTCATTGATTCTGCATGAGGTTAGATTGTGGCCGGAGCGAAATGAAATGAGTGGCTAACGACTGACCTCTTCCGCTGCACCACCACCACCACCAGCAACCTGTAGCATCTAACCAGTGCCTCTTCACCAGCCTGATACACAAACGCACCCACATACACACAATTACCTAACAGAACACCATCAGACTGTAAGTTTGCCCAGCTTCATTCATTTCTGGTTGATTAATGCTTAATAACAGACCGTTTTTCCAGCTTGTTTTGCAATGTGATGACCTGCAAATATATACACCCTCTCTTCCTTCCTTCTTTCTGATATTAAAAAATGACACCACAGCATACAGAAGAGAAAGCCATCTGTTTGCACCATATACTTTGTGTGTTGAATATACACAAATATAGGCATAACTGTATTTAGGTTACAGGAAGCATTATCCTAGAGCTGCAAACTGAATTCTGTATCACTACTGTACATCTGTAGTCATGTATATACACGTCATGCTCGTGGTCAGGGGAAGGCTAAGCTTTCCCCAGCCTTACACACACTCCGCTTGTTTATTACAGTAATGAGAATATAATGAAAATCATTGAAAATAATGAGAATTACATAAAATCTCAAAAGTAAAATGGATGCATTACAGTAATGAGAATTTAGGGGTGGGGGATGAGGAACGTGCTTAATTGTCATGAAAATAATTGCATGATACTAACAAATGATTGTGGTCCTAAAATATGCTTCATTTTCTTTTTGCAAAATATTAATTCTTTTGATTTCAGAGTTGAATATGTTTGCTTATCAGCATTGTTGTGCTCCCTACAGACACACACACACTTGTCTAACTGCCATCGAATTGTCTGCCAGTTCTGTTTCTTAAAAGGATACCCTTGTGAAAAATAAGAACACTTTAGCATACTTTCAAAAAGAGTACTTGTTATGGAAATAATATACTTTAAATGAATATATTTACATGCAAACTGAAGGTAATGTTTTAGGACATGTAACTGAATGTTAATTGCACTTCATTGAACATGCATTATAGTTTAAATTTATATTAAATGAGATTAGCTGAATTCTAGAGTTATTTTTGCCCACTTAAGTAGAACTTAAGTACATGAAATTTCTAAATTACTTCTGCTATCTTTGAAATATGTTTTAAGTATAAGGCTTAATGTACTGACAAGCATTTATGGTAAACCAAAATATACTTTAGTTTAATGTAATTTCTATTGAAACTTGCACATGCAATTTAGTTTCTAATTTTCTAAAATATATTAACTTTAAATGTAATATCAAAAAAACACACTACAGTTCAAAGTATATGAGCTTTAGTATGTTAGTCAACACATCAAAATAAGTCTAATTCTTTAAAGCACCACAAAGATTATTCAAACATAATTATTTAATTGAACTTCTTTAAAGTAAAGCCTTTCATTTGAAATTATTACAAAGTGCGCTTTTTAAAAGTGTCTTGAGAAACTCACTTTAAGAAGTTGCCTTTTATTTAATTAATATTATATTATCTGCAAGGACCGGTTTTAAATATACTATTAAGATATGAAGGTCCTGTCCTGTCCCAAATGGCACTTTTCATATGCACTTACAATGTCGCACAACTGACACCTCCATGTGTGTGTGATCGTGGATCCCACTAGACCATAGGGCGTCCCATGGGTCATTTAAGGTGTCAGAGGGGTGCTCGCGAGCGCTCCCTTTGCGGTCGATATGCAGCAGACGTCTTCCTGACAGTCAAAGTGGCGTTACGCCACGAAAGAGCAGATTCTTAAGAAGACTGCAAGTATTTAGGGTGCTATTTGGAACAGGGCCATAGTTCAGGGCACTTCTTTTTCACAAGGGATCATGTAGAAATGTCCTGTGTTATGAACTAACCAAAACATCCTAGGAACAAAACAAAAAAATCCCCTTTTTGTCCCCATAACGTTCTGTTGGGAACACCTGAACAACACACACACACACACACACACACACACACACATAAAGGATTTAAAAAAAGGTTTAACGTTTTACAGAAACGTGTCTAGACACACAAGTACATGGTGTTTCTCCTGTCTAATAGAACACTTTGCATCGATAACCTTCAAAAATGATGCTTGCTTGCAGTGTCATCCTTTAAGTCTCAAAGGTTGCATGTTGTTTGCTATGAATCCTAAATGAATGGTCTGTTCTGCTAACCTGTCTTTTCACATCCTTTTTCACCACACTAACTAACATTTAAATGCTCTTGAAACCATATGAGTAGATAAATGACATTTCAGTGTTTTCTTGGGAATAGTAAACACTGCTGTAAGGGAGTGTAGACTTCTATCCCTGTTGTTATTGAATCACGGGAGCGAACATGTTGTTCATGTTTAAAGTACACTGCCGTTCAAAAGTTTGGGATCGGTAAGATCTTTAATGTCCCCCCAAAAATGTCTTGCTGACCCCAAACTTTTGAATGATGGTGTAGAATGTTAATAAAAGCTTTCTATTTCGGATAAATGCTGTTCTTGTGAACTTTCCATTCGTAAAAGAATCGAGAAATTGTGCATAACTGTTTTCGACATTGATAATAATTATAATAAACGTTTCTTGGGAAGCAAATCAGCATATTAGAATGATTTCTGAAGGATCATGTGACACTGAAGACTGGAGTAATGATGCTGAAAATACAGCTTTGATCACAGGAATAAATTACTTTTAAAAAGATAATCAAATAGAACGTTTCAAATCAAATAAACGCAGCCTTGGTGAGCATAAGAGTGAGCAAACTTTTGAACGGCAGTGTAGATGTTCAAAATAGATGTATACATCATGCTACTCAATCCTCATTCCTTATAGAGAAGACTTCAGTCCACATATGCATCAGTGGAAAACATGATACATTGCATATACATTCCTGTGTGGTTAAAATAACTCAGCTCTGTCTCTGACATGTAACCCTCACACACACACGTTCATACACAGTCTGATTCATGCACTTTAAACTTCACACAATACATAATACAGCTGTTTATGAGTACTAATAATACTGAAAATAACATTAAACAATAACATATAAGTCTTCGTGGAGCCAAAATGACAATGTGTAACACTGAGAAGTGCTCCACAGAGAGGAATCCACATGGAAATGAGTGAGAGAAATCTGAAAAGGAGCAAACAGTGTGTGCTTTCAACTTTCGTTGTGCGAGTTTCTGTAAGGTGACGTTTTGCAAAGGGAGCTAATGTCACTACTGTCCACAGCGAACACGATTGATATTCAAAAGTGTTTAAACTCTTCTGGGCATTTTTTAGGAGGTTTCAAAGCCTTCTGTTGAAAAAGGGCGCAGCACCTCATAGAAAGTAGACATTTTGTGTTCTCTCCAAAAGTGTTTGTATGGACAGACGTGTGCTTGCAAATGCGGACCAGCATTGATGTAAGCTTCAGAAGTCTGAAAATAATTCATTGCATGAATAACGATCCCATGGACCCATCATAGCTTGATTGATTTGATTTACTTCATTTTTGATTTCAAATGTAACGCAAAAGCGAAACACATGCTGCATGTGCAGACGAGTGCTGGCCAGTTCACACAAAAGCTCAAGACTGCCCTCTGTCTGTGAAAAGACAAGCTTTTTTAGGTCACTGTTTTCCAGCCACTCCACTTTTCATAAATAATGTCTCCGGTGTGCTAATTTGTGATAGTTTAATGCTGTTCGGTAGGATTTACTCAAATGGCCTGGCATTGCCATCTGTTATGTTGTCAAGAGCAACATTGATTATTCAGTGTGTTTTTCAAGATTGTTGCTATTAGGCTAAAGCAGGGGTTTCAAACCTGCACTGCACATTTTGTGTGGCTCCCTCATCTAATACGCCTCATCTAACTCATCAGCACATTAAAGACCACCAGACCTGTACTGTGTGTGTCAGAGACAGGCATGTGTCCGAAATCGCCCCTTAATAGGGCACTATTTGAGGGAACAGCCATTTGTAGTGGCGTCTGAAACCATATAGTGGACATTATGGAGTGCACTCATTCAATCCCATAATGCACCGCAATAACGAGTGTACAACCTATGTTAACTCAACGGCTAGAGAATACCCATAATGCACCGTGAGGGTCGCTCTGAATGAATTTCCACGAGATTTCGCAGCTGAATCAACCATCCATTTTCTAAACCGCTGGTCCAATGTGGCCACAGCATAATATCATCCAGGAATAAATTCATTTTTAATTGATTATTTAATTAAGGTTTATACATAGTTTCCATGACAGAGTTCAAGATCAATCTTTTCATTACTGGAGCTGCCAGTTTGCTAAGTTTCAAAATGATTATTAAACAGCAAGCACAAACTTTACAAACTTTTCCTTTCCTCGCGTCTCAGCTCCACCCGACATAGGATGCGAGGGAAGGATGCAAGGAAAGAAAATGAGGACGGAGGAATCGAAGGAAAGCTTATTTGTATATTGTCATTTTCTTGATCACTCGATCACTTAAAAGTGTCGTCAGCTGCGCTCAAGGATCTTATGGAAGCCAGGGAAACTTTGAGGCCTACGTGACTATGGAAAATCTTGAAGGTCACACGTACTGTATGCTATACTGTATATCTTATCTCATCTCAGAGACAGAGAGCATTTATGTTTAAGGCTCCTTCAGACTGGAATAAATTACCTTTAAATATACGATCTTTAACATCATTTCACATATTTAAAAATAGTTTGTCTTCTTATTTTGAACTAAATTGTTCATGTTTCAGATGATACTATATATATATATATAAGTCACTCTATTCTTTGTTTTTGCTGGCAAGTATTTGATCACAGCCTCTGTGTGGCTATCTAGTGGTTGTATTTACCTAAATACTTATATTATCCTTTTTTTTTTGTCTTTTTTTTTTTTTTTTTTTGTGGTAGCGTGTTCATTGTGGTATTGTGTATGTCTTATTATTGTAATGTGTTTGATTTGTCCCTTGTTTTGTATTGTATTGTATTTAGGACCCCCTCGAAAACGAGATGGTCCATCTCAAGGGGTTTATCCTATTCAATAAACTTAAGACGCATGCCTTGTGTGTGTGAGACCCGGGTTCGAATCCACTGTGAGACACCAATGTGTCCCTGAGCAAGACACTTAACCCCTAGTTGCTCCAGAGGCGTGCGACCTCTGACATATATAGCAATTGTAAGTCGCTTTGGATAAAAGCGTCAGCTAAATGAATAAATGTAAATGTAAATATATACATATTAATGTTGAAACAGGCTGGAGCTAAACTGTGCCGGAAAATGGCACTCAAGGAGCAGGATCGAAACCTCTGCCATTCATCCACACATGGATTTATAATACAAAATTATCAGGGTTAAGTAATTGGACACCACTTGCTAATGTAATGGGGTCATCTGACAAATATAGTGAGGTCATGTGATTATAAAGCAGCATAACATTTATTGAGGAATAATACCTACCGTTTCACTTACTCTTTTTATAACTCAGTAGTTAATATACAGGGTTCAGTATTCAATAAGTAGTAAGCTAGTATTCCATCCCAAACATTCCTACAAACACTCCACAGAATATAATATCCCACAATGCAATGCTCTCAAATTTTCCTTTTTGAGTGAACTATCTCTTTAAAGCTTTACTTATTCGCATGGATGCAGCATGAGACTAACTATTGGAAACAATGTGTCAAAATATAATTTTTTTGCTTAAATCATGGATGCAGCTTCACAAGTAATACTAATATAGTGCATGGACTATAATTGCATGGAATATTTGTACTTTTAGTATTGTCACACAACAAAACTATTTAAATATTTGAACTAATGAAGGCAAATTAAAACAAATAGTGACTACCGCATCTACATACTATCCCTCGGCTTACATAATATACATTGTAGCCTACTAAATAAATGCTTAGAATGTCATTTTTCACAGCACATCAACAGGACATTGTTCTAAAATAACAGAGACTGTGATACTCTCTGCTGTTTGCTACATTCTTACAAAACAACATGACCCATGACCATTTTGTCCATAAGGTAGAGACAGAAAATGAATACACATTCTACAGAAAATACGTCAATGAACAAAAGCAATTAAAGGTCATACACATTCCATAAGATTATGCAAGATTGAAGCACATGTCTGTGGTTATCAATGGTTTATTTATTGGTCATTCATTATTAAGGCAATTAGATTACAGCCCTAAAGCAATGGCAATCTTTATCTATGCATTTCACAGTCTAAGATTTTTGAAAAATTCCAGGGACACTCCTTCTGTTATCTGTTATATCATCATAAATCTAGCATTTCTATTATTTTGTGTTTTCTTAAATCATTATATTAAATAGATTTTCCACCTCAATCTTAACTTTTTGAAAAAGATCCTTCAGGTTGCAAACACCCCAAATCAACATCATTGATGCAGGAAAAGTTTTTAATATTTGATGTGATTTTTAGTTTTAAGTATTTGATTTTGTACAAATACTCTAGGAATCCATTTTGAACATACAGTGACACCCACATATTGTACATCAACAAAAAGTTCACATTTTTTATTTGAAATTCATACATTTAGCTTACAGTAGCTGACATTGTAAGTGTAGCTTACAGTACATCTTTTTCAGAAAATTAAAATTCATGTCAAGTTATCTATAAAGCCCTTTTTTCAATACAGATTGTTTCGAAGCAGTTTTACAATGATAACAGGAAAATGATACAGAGTTCATTTCGGCTGTACAACATCTCTAAAAGAAAATAGTGTGATTGTTCAGCTGAAGTCAGTTCAGTGTTGATTCAGTTCCGTTGTAAAGATCATCAATTATTACATTAGTTAATTTCATCTATAATGATGATCTCATCGCCAGTGTCAGTGCAGTCAAATCAACATAATATTGCTGGATATGTGATTGATCTGGTTTCTGTTTGTGTTTGTGTCTGCCACACAGGTGACATCAGGTGCAAGGGGATGACCGAACGCATTCACCACATTAATCTCCACAACTTTAGCAATTCTGTACTTGAGACCCTCAATGAGCAGCGAAACCGCGGGCACTTCTGTGACGTGACTGTTCGGATCCATGGTAGCATGCTGCGAGCTCACCGTTGTGTGCTGGCTGCAGGCAGCCCCTTCTTTCAGGACAAGCTGCTCCTGGGCTACAGTGACATCGAGATCCCCTCTGTGGTTTCTGTACAGTCCGTCCAGAAACTGATTGACTTCATGTACAGCGGTGTGCTGCGGGTCTCCCAGTCCGAGGCCCTGCAGATCCTCACAGCTGCCAGCATACTTCAGATCAAGACCGTTATCGACGAGTGCACCCGCATTGTTTCACAGAATGTTGGCATTGGTGGATCTGGCAGCTTTTCCGTCGTCCCAGGGGACTCGGGGCAGGAGACGCCACGGGGAACTCCTGAGTCTGGCACGTCCGGTCCCAGTAGTGATGCCGAATCAGGCTACATGCAAACATCTCACCAGAGCCTTGACCGCGTTTATTCCTCGCTTTACTCCAGCTGTTCTGGGTTGGGCCTGCAAAATGGTACCCGTGGAAATCGCTCCCACTATGCCGGTGCCGCGGTGACGGCCAGCTACGACTCGCCCCTTCAACTACAGCAGAAGGAGGGAGGGCAGGACCCTGCCTGGATCACACGCATCCACGAGCGCTCGCAACAGATGGAGCGCTTTCTGGTCACGTCGGAGACTACGCACTGCCGCAAACAGCCTCGTCCTGTGAGGCTCCACACTGGGGATATTCACATCAAGCAGGAACAAGGGGACGAGTACAATTGCTACGGGCTTGTGGACTGTCGTGAGGACAGCGAGCAGCTGGAGTGCATCGAAAGCGAGCCCAAAGGCGAGAGCTTTGACTCCGGCGTCAGCTCTTCCATTGGCACGGAAACGGATTCCGTCGAACAGCCGTTCTTGTCGGGGTTTGGTCGAGACAATTGTCTGAATAAAGTCCAGCAAGGTGAGCGGGGAACCCCCGTGCAGATCGAGGTCAACGATTCATCTCCCGAGCAGACCCAAGAAGCGGTTGAAGAGGGTAGTGGAAACGGTCCTTCTCAAGAGAGCGGTGAGCTTGGAATCCATCAGCCGCCTCAAGCAAACCTTGCAGCCTCCCAGTCGATGCCAGGCGGGCCATACCTGCGGCCAGGTGAGCCACTTACCAGCAACCTGCGCATGCCCCTCACCTTGACCAGCAACTCCCAGGTAATGGGAACGGCAGGCAACACTTACTTGCCTACACTCTTTGCAACCCAGTCAGCCAGCGACAACAAGCCTTTCCTCTTCAGTCTGCCCCAGTCCATTGGGAATCAGCAGCCCCAGTTTGTGGCAGTGCCCTCTCCCAGCATGCCTCCGTACCCCAGTGGACTGACGGTGCCACCCGGTGGAGGTCAACAGCAAGGTGGTGCGGCGGGGGGGCAGCATGGGGAAAAGAAGCCCTACGCGTGCACTCTTTGTTGTAAGACCTTTACTGCCAAACAAAACTTCGTCAAGCACATGTTTGTGCACACTGGTGAGTACCCTTGGCCTTCATCTCTGTATTATGTATGTAGTTACGTTTTATTATATCTAAATTGCTTTTACAGAAAAGCTCATCTGAAACAATTAAGGTAAGCTTTTGATTCGAAATGGATAATTGGTAGCAATTATTAACTTCTCTGTGAATCATCCTTGCTGGCTGTTCTCTGTGGATTAGGTATTATGTTATAAGTTTATTTTTCAGCAGTTTGACTAGCAATCATTAGGACCTCAAAAATATTGATATGATTCTTCAGTTATTGGGCTTTCAGACACAGCTCAATAGAACCAGAATATGCATCATTTATGAAAAGTGTATTTTTCAAGCCTGAATGCCAGAAATTGAGTAACTGTTCAGTCAGTGCATAGCTTAAGGTAGCAAGGCATAGCAAATGTGTTGAGTTCCTTTCCCCTCACTTTGGAAACCGCAAGTGAGATTTTTGCTGTTATAAAATGCATACAGTACAAGTGGTCGCGTGAGTGACTAGCCACTTAAAACCTAAGAGCAAAAGAGGACTGTGATTAACACATATCAGCAGCCTATTAACTATAATTTACGTTAATAGTTAACAGTTTTTAAGCAAATACCTTATCCTGTTCTGTACCCTCTCGAGGCATGACAAGCCATGAGACCAAAATGATTTTTTTTATCATGTGTGCCAAAAGGCCTTTCTTGTGTATACTTAAAATATTAGGATAACTACCATAGTCAATAATTAAAGTTTTTACTTAATGAACTCGGGGCTCATTGGTTGACACAGAATTACCAGATCAATCTTTGACTTTGACTCCATGAGATACATCCTTAATAGCTATTTTCCCTTAGGCAAAGTCTAAGCTTTACGCCGAATATACTCACTCTATTTGCCAAATGCATGCTAGTTCAAGTTTCCTCATTGTATGTATACTGTATATATATAGGTGTGATCTTTTCCCAGGAAAAAGTCTGCGCCTATGTTTTGACATGCCACAGAATAATTGACATTTTGGGAAGGTGTTTTTTTTTTTTTTTTAAACCAACTTTCAAGTACATCCTTGACTCTTTCCCCGGCAGCGTTTTAGAATGGGTGGGTAAAATCTGACGTTCTACATTCGCTATGTTGTCATGGGATAGTAAAGTGTCCATCATATGCACACTTCAGAATCCTGCCAGAAGTAGTAGATCATCCGGGTGCTTTTTGCCTACTCTTTTATGAGTACTGTGATTTTGGACATACTTCTTTTGTCACATACTGTTTTTCGCTTCCTATATAGTAGGGAATTCGGATACAGCCCTGGGTTAGTCAGATCTTATTCTTCGCTTGTTTTTGGATCCGGAGAGGCTGTACTATTTCAGTAGATGCGTAACAGCGCCCCCTACCGTATAACAGTGAAAACACGGATTGCCAGAATAACTATTCTTTTGCAAATAGTATTGCAAACAATTATTCTGAACCTTTGTCTTGAGCCATATCAGTTGTGAAGCAGCAGCAGAACAAACTGGTCTCACACAGTAAAGTACCCAGCTCTCAAAAGTGCATTCAGTATGGCAATGTTGAGTTAAGTAAGATAATTAAATTTGACGCTGTGAACTCCTGAAGTAGATTACTATGCAATAATGATCTGTCTTCAGGACTAAATGTAGTCTCTGTGTAATCTTATATGTTTATTTAAAATAAAAAATCAGACTTTGATCCCTTATGCTGCCATAATCACATGAGCTTTTATCTAATAGTATAGCACAAAAGATATTTTACAATAACACCAGGTGTTATTGCCTGTGAGCTAAAAGATTGTGGCTGCCAAGAACATAAATATGTAAATAAATGGTAATATTATATGGCCTTTCAATGGAAATGATATAGCTTCTGTATACTGCAGTTTCCAATATTTTTCAGTATAATAAAAATTGACACTAAGTTACTGTAATTGACACCATAATTTACTGAAACTGATTTTTCATTTCAGAAAGGAACACCAATATACATTTACTTTTATCGCATAGTTCTTTATTTTTTTCTACCATATTTTTTAAAATCACTTATCTTGTTTTATAATGTTAATATATGTTCTGTAAAGTTATGGCGCAGATCTACACCAGTTTGTTCCAGCTGACCAACATACATTATAAAATTACAAAACACAGTTGCAGTTATTTCTAATTAATTAGGCTATTAATGCTAATAATAACAGTATTTCTCAAATTTTCAATCTTCATTGAAATACCATGTAGAAATTACTGCCCTACAAACTTAATGTGATTTCTGATGGTAATAATGACCATGAAAAATGTTCCAGTTCAATCTAATTTAAATGAAAACATTTTGAGTCACGGTCTATTAATTAAATTGTACTATTAACATGCAGATCATACACAATGACTTAAATACTCTTCTGTGATAAACATATTTTCAGATTTTGATCGTCAATACCATCATCAAATCAATATTCATTTTAATTACACGAGGTAACACCGCACCTAGACCGTAACACTTTACTTAAAGCCTTCATGTATAATGCATTATAAAGGTTTTCATAATAATAATCTTTTCATAAATAATTGTAACCAAAGTTAAAATGCATTGTAATATTTTGCTTGTTACATCTGAAATTGGTTGTTTGGTTTGTCATGTGTTTTAATGCATTTTACTTTCTAAAGGTGTGTTCAATGAATAGATAAGTATTATAAGGTGCATTATAAGGGATAATTAATAAAGGTTTTAAGTTAAGTGTTACCTAAACGCTTTATGCAACTTTAGATTAGTTCCGTAGACATCACTGGTGCAAAAAAAAAAAAAGTTCTCGATGAGAAGAGGAACATGTATGAAATTTTTATGCAGCTTAAAAATGTTGGCTGTGCTGAGCTTTCAGATTTCAAAATTTTACATTACTGTTGCTAAGCAACCACGGCACTAATTAATTCCATAATTAAGATTAATAAATTTAGCAGCATTAGTAACCTGCATGCGAAGTTCAACTTATCAGCAAAAGTTACGGATGTTTTAAAAAGCAAGAATGACAGGAACAATCATATTTTAAATTTGTACTTTCTTTGTCAACAATTAAATTTTGCCATTTAGAATACATGCACAGAGAATTTCATGTCAAATTTTCAAGTCATATGATAACGGTTTCTGCAAGAGTGCTTTAGTGAATGGTTCCTTTCTAATAATGAGTCTGCTCTGTGCTCTTGCAGGTGAGAAGCCGCACCAGTGCAGCATCTGCTGGCGTTCGTTCTCGCTGAAGGATTATCTTATCAAACACATGGTTACACATACAGGAGTCCGAGCGTACCAGTGCAGCATCTGCAACAAACGCTTCACCCAGAAGAGCTCCCTCAACGTCCACATGCGCTTGCACCGCGGAGAGAAGTCCTACGAGTGCTACATCTGCAAGAAGAAGTTCTCCCACAAGACCCTGCTGGAGCGCCACATGGCCCTGCACAGCACCGGGACCGGGGTCTCCGTGGTCTCCGGGGTCTCCGGGGTCTCCGGGGTCTCCGGGGTCTCCGGGGTCTCCGGGGTCAGTGCCACAGGAAGCGTCGGAGGCCCCGTGTCCATCCCAGTCCCGATGGCCGTTCCCGAGCCGGGAGCGGGAGTGGTGGCCCTGGCCATGCCGGTCGGAGGGGGCGGAGCCGGGGGCGGAGTCGTGAGCACCGGAGTGGGCGTGGCTGCGGAAGCAAGCTGCCAGGAGGGGACCACCTACATGTGCTCCGTGTGCCCTGTCAAGTTTGACCAAATCGAGCACTTCAATGACCACATGCGCAAGCATGTCTCCGACGGATAAGTACAAACTTACGTAAACATGAAAAAGAATGAAATGATAAAGAAAACGGCACTAGATTTTTTTTTTTTTTTCTTATATTGGGGCATGAAGAGTAATGAGTATAGACACTGGCACATTAAGTTTTCTAGAAAAAAAAGAAGCGTTTAATTTCTTTTCTTTCTTTTTTTCTTTTCTTTTGTCCTTGCTATTCTTAAAGAATAAAAAAAAAGATGGTGGCCTTAAGGCTGTGTAGTTGGATAATGATCCACTGGCTGGATCCATACTACTGGCCTCTAAATGTATGCTTTCCTTAAATACTGATTTATGTGTTGAACACTACCGAAAGGCCTGCGAAAGAACACACAAGAAAAAAAAAATTCACATGCTTGCACACACACACACTCTGGCATACGCAAACACAAATACACATGCCCATGCATGCACTTACACGCACAAACTACTTATACACACTTATATATGGTAGAGGTATTTTGTACGTATGTGTATTTGTGCATGTGAGCGTGCGTGTGCACAAAAATAAACATTGCAGTGAATTTTTTAAACTTGTAGATCTTTTCCCATGTAGACCGTATTGGACACTATAAGCGTCCAAGCTTACTGTGGTATAGATTATAAAAAAAAAAAAACTTTGAAAAAAAAAAAAACATTTGGCTCTAGATTCATTCTAAAATATTGATGGTCACATGTTTGCCTTTTTACATGCGATAAGAACAGGAGAGTTGTTCAATTTGACACTGGGTTTTTATTTATTATTATGGCATTGAGGGATTATGATGTTGATGTTGTCAAGGTACAAGCCAGTTTTACTAACTGTACTAAAATGGGAATTTTCGAGTGGCTTGACGGATGAATGGATGATTATTACGATTATGACATTTTTTTTCCTTTTCTCCCGCCACACTTTTTTAATGGTTCAGGTCAAGTTTACAAAACAAACAAACAAAAAAAAAGTTTATCGATGACAGTATTCGAGCAAAAACTTTGAATGCCGTTGATAATTTCCAATTCGTTTCGCATACACTGCCACTAAGAAGACGACTGTTAGTTGACCTCTTGTTCCGCTTCAAAACGAAATGTGATATAAAGTTTTTCATTTGCTCCATGGTTCTGGTTTTTTATTTTTGAAGGAGGAAAAAAAAAAGAAGGCAGATATTAGTATGCAAACAGGCCCAGAATCCAAGTTAATTGCTGCTCCTCACATGCTCACTTTGAGACTGTTATCAGCTGTAGAATCCACAACGTTATGTGGATATTTCTCGAATTATTAGTAGTTCTCAGTGAACATGGGAAACGTTAAGCTATTTGGAGCCACGGGCTAGATTAGATCAAAAGTGAACTGGACAGAAATAACCTCCTAAATGCGTAAAAATGGTGTATTTTCTGTTAGCGGCGACTACTGTGACTCAGTTGTTTGGGCCGGTGGGGTGACTAAAATGCACTACTCCTGTTCCTTAAGCCCCACCTGGTGGCTCAAACAGCCGTCCTTGTTTTTTGCCTGATTGGAAATACAAGAGAGAAAGGGAAGGGTATAGGCAACAGAAAAAGAAACATCTACTGAACCACAATAAAACAAACACGGTCATTCTTCTTTAATATACCACAGCTCTCCAAACAATAAGAAACATTCCCAGTTTTACCGATATCTAGACATTGTGTGTGTGTACTTCGGAAGTGAGTTCAGAAGGTTGTATTTTTTGGTGTTACGTCACTCGGAAGCTCTGTGTTCATATTTGGCTTTGTTATACACGTATTTTATGGATATAAAAGACTCATTTGCCGTGCAACTGCAATCAGGCAATTTTTGCTCACTTATCTGAGTAGATACACCTTTGAAGTGTCGTTAAAATGTATCAATCAGTTCATTTCGACTTTTTTCCATTTTGGGATTTGGTCGCATAAGTTGTAGGTTTGAAATACAGTGCTACTTTGCACATTTACTTCAAAATCCTGTGCTTAAACATTGACTTGTTTTACTTAAGAAATTAAATTCTATGATTTTTTTTTCTCTTTTTTTCATTGTTTATAAAGGAAATATCTTTTCTTAAAAGCTTGATAAGAGGACTGCATTGTTTTCTTGCATATATGTTGCACTGCTTAAACCAATAAGTGCACTACTGTTACCAGAGATGTTCTAGTTTTTAGAGATAATCTTTTTTTTTTTTTTTTATCAAATATTTGGTTCTATAGTTCACTTGTGTTTGAGTAGCTTTGTTCTTTTTTTTTATTTTATTAGATGATTCAATTTTTCATGCCTTTGTTATCATCACTTGCTATTGTATTTACTTTGTGCTGTTTATGCAAGGTTTTTTTTCTTCTTCTTCTTCTTCTTCTTCTTCTTCTTTATTTATATTTAAAGCATTGTGAGCTTATCCCTGGTCAGATCCTAATGATGTATTGCTTACACCACTTCCATCCCTTCCCACATCCCGATGCAGTTAATTCATCGAAGCAAATGCTCGGTTTTCTTCTCATTCATACCAAACTAAAAAAACAAAAAACAAACATTAAAAAAAAAATCCATAAAACCACAAAACCACATTTAAAAAAAAAAAATTGTAGTGTGTGCCTAAATATATGATAAATGTCTTTTAGAACAAGTACGTTTCTACGAGAGGGTCGTTGTGCAAAGCTTTTAGTGCTGTCTAGGGATCAAGCACATTTATGTGTGTGTGTGTGTGTGTGTGTGTATAATCCTCTGGTATGTCTCTATGTGTGTGCTGTACAATTTGTGACGCCTGAACTGTAGGGCTTCCTTTGCAATATGCAGTACAGGTACGGCAACAGCGACAACATGTAGTTTTACACACTTAGGAGGTCATTTGGTAACTTTCTCGAGAACAATCATTACTATATTCCCTACAATAAATAACACGAGGAGGAGCGTGATGCTGTCGAGGCCCTTGCTTTACTCTGAATGATATGATCTGGCCTAACCCAGTGCTGTCCCGGTGAATTCAACGACAACACGCCTGTTGAATATTCTGTATCGTGCTGTGAGACCAAACATCGCTTTTTATGCTGCAAAGCTTGGCCGCGGGCTGTTTTGTATCGGTCTGAGGTGTTGCCTTAGACTAGCAAACGTGTTTGTTGAGAGTTTTGTGAGAAGCTTGCCGTGCCGTGATGAGTAGCCAAACGAGAAGAATGTTCTGTTGGTCGCATTTGGCCTTTCTTTGGATAATGTTGGCGGTGGTGATACTCGAAAGAGTCCTGTCTCATCCATTTGTAGTCGTCTTGGTTCTCAATTGTTGATATCGCCCATAGTAACAGTCCACGTGAATTTTTTCGAATACACCAACCTAAACATGAACATTTCCACCATTAAAACACTTAATGAGTGCTACTAGAGAGCAGATAAATCAATATCACTTCCAAATGGTTTGCTAGATAAGCTATATTGTTCAAATAGCATTTGTTGGGTGGGAGGGGGTTTGTCTTTAAGGATAGCCTTAATTAATGTTTGAATCAAGCAACCAAATGCAATATTGCTTGTGAAGGTGCTGTTGCAATTTCTTGCGCTTATTTTACACATGGAAAGGGGGGCAGAGAACAGAAGGAGACAGAAAAGCAACCTTGCAATACAGTATTGGACGAGTGATGGTTATGAAGGACGTATACGTTTAGCTACGTGCAAATGGCTGATTTTTCTTCTCATCTTGGTATAGGCTCATAACCACGCATGGAGGCAACAGACGCCGGTCCTCGTATCAGGCTTCATATATTAAAGCCGCCTCATCTCGCTTGTGCTATAAGGCTTTAATGTCCGACATTACTGTCACTCCGTGTTTGTTCATATGTAAAAAGCGAAAAGCAACAGCGACGACTACGAGAAGAAAAAAAAAACGAGTTTTTATCTCACAGAGTGAGACTTTGTTTCGCCAAAATCGTGTAATTTGTGAAAGTGTAATAATCTGCACGAAAACATTGCGACACAATTCAGATGCTTGAACGTCACAGTCGTCGATCCATCGCATCTAGACTGGACACCGTTCTCGTGGGCTCTAAAAAGCACTATGACGATCACTTCTAGACTTTTTACATTACTTACAGTATATATTTACAGTTCATAAATGTAGAATTAGCTTTTATTTTTGTTTCTGCTTAAAATGGTAATTTTACAATACATATGAATTTTCTTCAGTGTACAGTATAGATACAGCGTTCTCTTTGCTATTACAGTAAGTCTTCTTTTCTCCTTGCTTTTTAACAAAGGTACATTTTTAAACAAAAAAATAAAAAATCTTAATTTATAAATAATATCTATTCCTAGAGTATAGGCTTGTGGGCACAGAAAAGACCTTGGAAAACATCACCAATATTTATGTAGGAGCTCGCTTGACAGAGTGAATATTACTCGGAACAGCCGAACGACTGGTTTTATTGTACGCTCAGAGTTTTTCCGTAACATACAAACTATATTGTGCATCCTAGTGGATTTGACGATCTAACGCTTCAGTCGGTCTTGGATTCAGCCCATTTTTCTTCCCATCTCCATTTTTAAACAATCTATCTTTCATCTTGCAGTTTTTCCTTCTTCTAACAAACAAAGACGTGATATTCTCTACTACACGATAGTCAAAATAATTCAAAACAAGAGTATCCATGTGTTCATCAGCATCTACAACAGATAGTACTGTAACCAAAACAACACCTAACACTGTACATGTGGAGTTTTACAATGCCTCTCCTTTGTAGAAGAAAAAAAAAATGATGAAGTGCCTCTTTTTACAGCTCCAAGCTTAATAAAGCTCACAATAATACTGTTATTTTTATTCTGTAATAATAATACAGTAAAAACAAAACAATATTCACTGCCTAAAATGAAACACACACACACACACACATATTTATCAACTTTCAGACAGATCCCTCTATGAGGCAAGTAAGAGGATTACCAGCAATAATAATCACAAAATAGATCTGAAATGTCACAAAAAGACTTTGACTTGTAACATTCAAGGACCACTAATAAGTAAGGGAGTTTTATGGTGTTTTAACCCCTGAAATCACCAAAATGAAGCTTATTTTATACTACAATATACAGTGTTATATTGTGTCCAAAGTGCCCCTGTTAAAGTTGACTTCAATTCATTTTCCTATCCTAACCTGCCTTTATAATTTAATGATTATACGTATTTGAAATGCCCTATTGAAAAAGTCTGCATTTTCAATGTGCAGTTTATTGGACATTTATGTATCTGAACGAAACAAACAAACAACAACGTTAAAAAAAAAAGAAAAAAAAAGATCGTTCTTCCTTTCTATTTCCTCTTCTTCCTCTCTTCTCTTAGATGCTGAATTTGCTTGAGATGACATCTTTCCTTTCGAAGATGTTAATGCTATTTGCTTTTGAGCAGTTGTTGTTATACATAATCAACATAATATTGTGTACACCGTAATCAATATTGCAATGGTTTGTGTGAAAAGAGGTCATTGTTGTTCTGTGATTTTGCCAGATTTTACAGACTCGTCTGTAAACTGAAACTAGAGTATAGAGACGCAGTCAAAGCGAACTGTTTTTTGAAGAATATAACAGAGAACCGTTTTAATCTTTGTAGTCGGTAGACAACCATATCATACGTTCAATACCAAATTGATTTGATTTGTTTGCCAGAGGTTGAATATGTAAGCATGCTTGTGATTACACACTTTTCTAACACTTCTCTTTCCGCGTTACAGCTCTGAATGGTATTCACTATTGATTATATGATATTCTTCTGCTTGTATCATAGGCTCAAATCCAAAGACAAAGCATTTACTCTATTTATGATGACAGAGTTTGTTCGTTCGTTTGTTTGTTTTTCAGAAACAGAAAATTATACATATATTTACAGGACAAAGTACAATACAGATTTTAACAGGAGAAGCAAGCAAACATAAAATATCTTAAGATGAATCATATATATATGTGTGTGTGTATATATATATATATATATATGAAATTTCAGATACAGATACTGCAGTTTCTTAACTAATCACACAAGGCGTACTTTTAGTATTAATGCTGACTACACAACTGTAACACATGACATGCACGATTCCCACTTTTTACTGGAAAACGCAAGTGTGCTCATTTCATTTGCATGTTGAGGATAGCGTTTTCTTGGCCTCTGATTCCAAGGAGTTCATCTCCTATTGTGAGCCTAGGTGGGATTTGGATTCGGGATTGTTTGAATGCTTTTAGCCACAGTTTTCAGCAAGGCCACTCAGTGGATTGTATTTAAGGGCCTGCAAGGAATGTAGTGAGGGCCGGACAGATGCTGGTGCTTGTGCTGGGCTTTTCTTAACTGTGCGCTACGTGTTTTTGTGCTTTCTCTATCTTCCACAACCGCTGTGTACACGGAAAGGAATCAGTCTGTCCTGTTAAAATGCAATCTTGTCTGCAAGGTTGATTTTTACCTCAGTTCATCAGTAACAACAGGTGTTTGTATAATACTAGCATTTTTAATCAAATAATTAATCAACTAAGCGGTCGATGTTACAGATTTTGTTCTGCAACTACAATGCCTCACTATAAGAGTCGTAATGAAGATTTCCTAAAACTAATACATTTTTATATCAATTATTACTGGTGGAATATAATCTGATGTTGGACCAAAGTCAAGAATACATTTTTATGCATTTCTAAACTTCCCCCATACAGGTGAAACTCGAAAATTTTGAATATCGCGCAAAAGTTCATTTATTTCAGGAAATCAACTTAAAAGGTGAAACTAATATATTATATAGACTCATTACATGCAAAGTGTGATATTTCAAGCCTTTATTTGTTATAATGTTGACGATTATGGCTTACAGCTTATGAAAACCCCAAATTCAAAATTAGAATATTGTGAAAAATTTGAAAAGGCTGTAATACATAATCATCAAAATTATAACAAATAAAGGCTTGAAATATCGCACTTTGCATGTAATGAGTCTATATTAGTTTCACATTTTAAGTTGAATCACTGAAATAAATTAACTTTTGCACGATATTCTAATTTTTCGAGTTTCACCTGTATGTCCACAAAAAATGTTTTCAGATAATTTCATGACAAGAAATATTGTCGTCAAATTTGTGATTATTGACGTTAATGTATTAAATAAAAGGTTTCTAATGTTTCTCGTATGTTTTTGAATGAGAACGTGCTTACAATTTAAACTAAAAAAAAATTAAATGTATTCTCAATAATGATTTGGAGAACTATGAATTTCTTTGATTTTTATGCCATTTTAATTCTACTTCCCTAAATTAAAAGTATTCCACCTTAATTCAAATTTTGAATTTTGAATGACATCCAATAAGACATCCCTAATTAAAGGTACACTATGTAACTTTTGGCCCTCTAGCGGTTAAAAACAAAACTGCATGCATTTTGTGGAAGAACATTGTTTTGGTTGTGCGTCGGCTCTGCGTGACTGTGCGGATGAATATAGTTATCCTGCTGCTCATAAAACATTCACTATAGGCGTAAGAGATTTAAACCAGTTTAGATGGAAAGGATCTCAAGCTGACGAGCTGAAGACGTTACTGTAGCTTTACCCATTAATACACACGCTACTTCCTTGAGAATAAATTCCAGCACAGCGTTACAACAACCATAATGAAATGACCCTTCACAATAGATGATGCTTTACAATCAACTCTGTTAGAGAGATACATATGGCAATTTATCTGTTCAATAAAATACCTTTGAGTAATACAAACGCATCGCTACAACATTTCAAATCCCTCAGTTCTCGCCATTTATGTTGATTCTTGTTTTATTACGAGCTCTGTCTCGTTCTCTTTTTGCCAGCAGACTCTCCTCTGTTCGCTTTTATTTTGTAACACAGGTGAGGTTGGAGATTGAGCTGCTCCGTATCAAACTTTCTTGCTCGTTTTTTAAACTAACCTCTGCCACTCTCACACCAGACACGCATCAAAGTAGCCGGAGCTTCTGTTCTCTATTTACGGATACGACGAGACACACACGGGCGAGTGACGCATGTACGCAATTTCCCATGAAAACAATCCCGACGGGCCTAAAACATAAACACTTATAATAGCCTTACCATAGTGAATCAGAGTAACACAAAACACATTTTGGAAGAAAAAAGTATGTATTTTGATTCTGAACAAAAAAAAAAGTTACTTAGTGTACCTTTAAAGTCTGAATGATGGACAGCCCTGCTGTTACTGGTGACCTGGGATGGGGATTTACTCCTTTAACAAGTGCCATTTTGGGCAGCATTAGTTTTCTGAAACATCGATACAATTTGGCTTCTCTATTAATCCCTACAGACTGTTTGTGGAAGGTAATACAGCTTTGTGGGGGGACAGAAACAGAGGAGAATATGACACAACATGTTGATTTATGAAGATTTAGACAGATAATTCATTAACAGTACCTAATTAGTCACACTAAATAAGCGCTTTTATGTTTTTGGTAGAAACTACTTTCACTTTCAACTATGATTTACACATAATCTCTATACAAGTACCATAATGAGAAACAGCAAATGTAGGCATATTTACATGTATTCCTTTGGTAGATGCCTTTTGATACATATAGTTTAGTGTAGCAAACAGATAGATAATATACTTAGCTCTGTAATAATATTTCTTAAAATGACCCATTTCATGGAATCTTCTTCACACAGTTTTTTCCACAGGATTTCAGTCCTGTAGAAAAGCGAATCTTGCATGTATGCTGAATGTTTGGATTCGCTGCCTATTTGGTTTAGTCCGTTTTCCAACTTAATTTCGACTGACCCACAGTGGATGCTTGCTTGGACTTTAGACACTACTCATTTGATAAGCACTTCTATGTGATCCTTCTAATACCATTCTTTTCTGTAATCTTGATATGAGTTTAATGTAGAACTGAGGAACCGTCATACCCTTAAACACTCCTCTAAAATGTCTAAAGTGAGATTTTCACCTTCATTTAATGTACTGCTTAGCTTAAGAAATATAAAACATAACAAACACACAAAAAAAATGCCCTGGTTATAGACGTTATTCTGTTATCAGTGAAGTTTTTCGAACATTGATATGGAAATGCTGCAATACAACTGCTCCTTTGATGGTGGATGTTTGGGGCCACAGTTTTTTTTTGTTTTTTTTTTTGTTTTTTAATGCATGTCGATAGGAAAATATTTTATTTGAAAAAGGCTTTTGGAATCTTTCCATGATAAAATAATTTTGCCATAGTTCACTTGTTTGTTTGTTTTCTTTATTCTTTTATTTGAATGCTTTAACCTTTGTTTTAACCATTCTTACTGTACCAAATGTGCTATTGCTTGAGCAACACAAAGCAAACAAATTAAATATCAAAAGCTCCTAAAGTCGAATTTGAACGTAATTCGTTAAATTACCAGTTTTTTGATATTGAGTCTGAAAAGGATATTGTATATCCACAATATAGACCACCATGCAGGTCTGAAAAGTTTCTGTTAACACCAAAGAATTATATGTCAATTTCAACAACAGATCCTGAAATTTGGTAATGCTTGTGAAATATGTGCATCATTTTCATTGTGTGCTCTGATAACACTGTGGATGGGCAGAAAAACACCCTTTTTTTGATTCCATGGAGACTCCTTTAAATAGTTTTACCCAATTTTTGATATGTCAAAGTTAATTATGTCCTAATATCATTAGCTTCAGCAACATGAAACAAACATCTAACATGAAAGCAATTGCACTGATGCGAGATAAATTGATTTTCATCCTGTTTTTCTTTCTTCCTTATTTCAGCTGCTCTGCTTCCTGCAATGGATGTTAAGATTCACTCGTTATTTGTCAGCATGGACCAAGCGTTTCATTTGTTGTGTTTGCACATACCTGTTTGATTTTTCCAAAAAAATCGGCCTTTATAAAACAGCTCTATAGCAAAATTTTGTTTCAACCTTAAATTAGATATGAAATCAAATGGATAATATATTATGGAAATACATGAGACATTAGTACCGCCGTTTTATCTTTAAGGACCAAATTCCCATTTTTCTTTGTAACATATTGTGATATCATATAATCGATGTAAAAGAAGGTGTAATGTGAATATTTGGATGGAATCGCTCATATCATAGTAGGATTTTACCCCTTGACAAATAGACAATGTAGTATCATGACATGGGATACTTTACTAGCTTATATCTACTGACATATTTAGATTTGTGCTGTTTTGTGCTGTTTAGGTGACTACATTAGAACCTAGCTGAGTTAAAAATCAACGTTTCAAAAAGATTTGGTATTTTTCGCTGTTTGAAGCCATATCTTTAAGCCTTGTTTTATTCTTGCACTAGCACATAATTTATTTTCACAAACTTCATTATCTTTTTTTTTTTTTCTCACAAGTTTATATTGAAACATTCAAACTGAGCAAAATGTGGAGCTGTTGTAGTAAAGGTATTAAACATTTTACAGTATTCAAACAACCTTAAAATTAAAATCTGCGGTTGTCCTTTTCATTTGTGTTTGTCCAATTACTATCATTATTGTATAAGAAATGTGTTTGCTTTATGATACCTGCTGTTTAGAGATATAGAATAAGGTGTGTGTGCGTGTTTGCGCGCATGTGTGTGTGTGTGTGTGCGTAAGGCCATTTTATTTTATTTTTATATGTCAAACACTGGACTAGAATAATTTTGTTTTTAAATTTGTGAGACATTTTTTGTGCGACGTCAGTCGAGCCAAGTCTAATTCTGATTTGGTTTGAATAGGGCTTTCACGAACACAAAGCAGCACGGTACACAGGATTGTTCCAGCCAAACACATTCAGTTTGTTCAGCTACACAGGGTTGTCTACGCTCAACTGTCTCTCAAATGAATTTGAACTCCATTTTTGCCGTTTTTATGAATCCCCCTAATACCATAGAGATCTATTTCCTTTCCCCTCCCCACAAAAAAACTAAGAATAATTAAAGAAACCAATTGCATGAGACAATATCAAAAGGCAAACCACTGAGAGAAACCACTAAACATACAGTAAACCACAGTTGATCCCTGTAGCAATCCGCATTGACTTAAACCCAAATACCACTTCTCAAACCAGAAAAGAATTTTGCACTAAAGTTATTCTTGGTCTTCTTCTTCGATAAATAGCAATAGAACACCGAACATAAACGTGAACCAACCGTGTAAAACAACAAAAGCTTTCTGTGCTCTTGAATTATGCTATTTTGTTTAAGAAAAAGGTGTGTTTTGCATTATTTGTTTATAGAGATACAACATTGAAGATGTGTGATGATGCTGAGGCTGTAAAGTTAAAGAAACCCCGTATAACGTGTCCCAAGTTGTAGGTACATTCAATCAAATGAAATGCTTCCTGTTTCCTCTTGTGATCGTTTTAAACAATCATTTTCACCTTTTTTTTTTACAAGGAAACGAAGAAGTGGAGAAGGCAGGCTGTCCCAGAAACATGACGACATGTTGTGTGTGTGTGTGTGTGTGCTGTTTCAACACTAATGAAATATTTACAGGGGAATATTCTTCTCACAGGCCCGGAGAGATGTGCGAGTCAGAGGCCTTAAATTGAGCGCAAACATATACTTAAGGCTTTTTGTTCTTAAATGAGTCGTTGCTAAAGCATTTGTCCGTACTGCCATGTTTCTGGGACTTTATTTTCTCGTAGATCAAAAAAGACATGGTGCGGCGGTTTCAACGCTTCTTTTCCGACGGCACGCGTTAAATCCACTTAAATCTTCATGTTGTCCATAAGGGAAGAACGTGTGATTGAAGCTGGTTTCGATCCATGATAACATCGAGCAATCGTGAGTATAGTGATGGTTTCTGGAAATAGTGGCTTTCCTGTTAAATCTGCTTTGTGGTGTTGCTGGGTTCGTCTCAATATGATGCGTGTTAGAGGAAGCATAAGTATGTGCCTTCATGTAATCTTCTTGGTGAGCTTGTTTTTCAGAAGCTGAAGCCAGCCAGTTGTGTTTGCACTAAAACCAAATTGCTTTTGTGATGTTGGTTGTTTGAGCAAGCTTGTCGCGTCACTTTAGCAAGTATGCATGAGGGGTCGGTTCTAGGGAAAGAGCTTGTGTCTTTTGACTTCTAAACTAGTGCAGCTTAGCAAATCCCTGGAATAAAAGCTCTGCTTCGTTTCGATCACGTCATCGGATGACTTCGTCGTGATATTCCATATTTAAAAGAAGCTCCAAACGCGCATACAAACATACCATGCGATATTTAACATGTCCGTGGAAAAGCCTGTCACACATTTTCTCTGAATCAGTGGGAGTGCATGAGGTCGCCTCGAGACTATTGGTCATGCTATTATTGGTTTGTGTTGCATTTGTAATTTATTTTTGTTTTGTTTATTGAAACCTAAAAAAAAGGCCTACATGCTTTTCAGTCTTACAAATGCACCTTATTCTCACCTGTCCGGAACAGACAGGCTTTGTAATATCTCTAATTTAGCACCTTACTACACAGCATGATTTCACTTTATGCCGGTTTTGCTATACTTCCATGCATATGATTTGAAAGAAAAAAATAAACCTTATATATTTTGTGAAAATATTTAAAGGGATGTGCCAAAGTTTGGAGGCGATCTCCCTTGTTTGTATGTTTATTATTACTTTTTTTTTCCTTTTTTTTTTTCCTTCTGCTTCAGTTATTTCAGTGGTATCTCATGTAACCTTTCTTACAAATGTGTTTAGAAAAAAAAAATATTTCAGCAAACAGTATCATTACTTGCCATTTTACAGTAAGCCCTGTATTTTCACGTATATTTACCAGTGATGTGTATTTGTTATTAAACAGAAAATAGCCGTAAAAGCTTCATTATGTTACATAATATTGTGACTTTTTTCGAAAAACTGTGAAGACTTGCATATACTTTATACAGAAGTATTAAGCCTTAATGCAAAAGACTAAAAAAAAAAAAAAGAGTGGAAGAATAACTGATTGTTGCAAAGTAAGGATGATTTTTTTGTAAATGTTACCAGCACCTTTTTTGTAATTTTCACTCTCTGAGGTATTGTAAGTTCACTCTGTTTGTGAAGTTTGAATATGAAGGAATAAAAAAAATAGTACTTTCCTGTACATTAAAGGATGGGATGATTTGTGTTTTTATTTCTGGACCTGTGGCTGTATTATAGAAATCTGAAGTCGAGAATGTATTTCTGTAAAACAGCCCCTGGTGGATTTTGTGCAAATATCAATGTCCAAATATATCAGCCAAAGAAAAAACAACAACTAACAAGTAGCCTAATAATGTTAAGTGAGATTTCATTTGTGTATTCTAAGAGAAAATTGATTTGTAGACCTGGGCCCGTATTCATAAAGAATCTTAATGCAAAGAGTAGCTCCCAGTGACAAAATTCAAAGAAAATTTTTAGAAATGTGGGCGTTTACTCTTAAAATTAATGAAAAAATCCTAGTAAAGAAAAAGGTAATTCAGAAAGTATCTTAACCCTTGAAAGAGGTCTTAAGGTCAAAATTGTTAGGAGTACGGACGAGGACTTTTAAGAGGCTTAAGAGTTTCTTTAGCAGAGGAGAAAATGACAGAACGATGAAGAGGGAGAAGAAATGTGTTGCACACAATGGATGACAGTGAGTTCAAGGGATAGTTCACTTTGAAATTAATTTTTGGTATGTTTTAGCTTACCTCAAGGGCATCCAAGATGTAGGTGTCTTTGTTTCCGCAGAAGTTTCAAAGTTGATATTGTTAGGTCAAACCGTTCTTGTCTGTCAGTCATATAATGCAGGTCTATGGTCACCACCTCAA